>OY728132.1:1693572713-1694822713 GCA_963277665.1 Viscum album | reverse complement strand
AAATAAAACTAGTTTCTAATCTCCAGGGACTTCCTATAGGCCATTGGTATACAATAAATGCATGTCGCACTTTGGTTGTGGGTTCGATTCCCACAGCCTTGTCAGATGCGACGGGTTGTCGCCCATCCTATAGGTTATTCTTTTTCTAAAACTACATTATTATAACATTCTATAAATAATATCGAAAATACTTCTAGCCTTAAACAATTTTATCTGATGTCCATCATAATTCATTCCAACCATTAATCATATCGAAAATACTTCTGTACAATCTTATAGTATAATGAAAAAGATTACTAGAAAGGCCACATAACAAGAATGTGAATACCATCATTTATCATACGATATATCTTGTTGGTCACATTCCAAACATGTGAATTCATTAATCATGTATTGTCTTGAAAAATGAATACACATTCTTCCTTATTGAAAACATGGATTTAGTTAAAAGATAACTCTTTCCACATACCAAAATCCCAAAAATTCTATATACTGAAACCATGATATCACTTAGTCCTTATATCAATCATGAGATCCTGAATACTATCAAACATATTATTTTCTCTTTATCCGCATAACATCTTCCTTACAAAAATATCTTAATAACCTTTCATAGTTACAAATACCATTCAATATATACTTTCAAATACTTTAGGAAAAACAATAGTGTAACTATCCATAGATGATTCTTTATTCCATAGTACCACTAACTATACAACATAACTCTTTATAAACATACAATCACTCCACTACCTTCTTAAACAACTTAATGAGCATAAACACTTCATTCATCTCATATATCATTTGTTGTCTCCTCATCATCGTCCAAATATATACTACCCTTATGACCATGTTGATTCTCTTCATTACATTTTCCCTTAGGTCATTGGTTTGAATAATGCCCATATATTCCACATTTAAGACATCTAATCATTGTTAATGTCGTAGAAATACCATTATCCTTCTCCATGGTGTTAACTGAACCTTTTATTTTGCACTTACTAGATTTGTGTTCTTCTTTTCCGTACCCAAAGCATCTTACCGTTCCATTGAAACATTCTCCTTGATGCCTCTTCCCACATGATTTACATGAGGGGAATTTAACTTTCGTTCATCTATGATCATCATGGAACTTCATCTTTCTCTTCTTAGCTGAGTCGGGATACATGTCAAAGTTGAGATTATTGATCATATTATGAGATTGCTTATTAGGAATAATAATGAATTTTGGACTTCTAGATCCAATTTTATTTGGTTTCTCATGAATAATATCATTCCATTTTCCATCATATCATCTATTATCGTGAATCTTCCTGTTTCCAGCCATTTTCTGAAACCCTAAACGAATAGTGTGAGAGACCAAAATCATAATCAATGGGGATAAACATCAATATCTAACATCTTAGGTAAAATTATAAGATCGTTACCAGAATTCTAAGACTATAACCTATACTTATACTTAACGTTAGGGACATCCCTAAACATACCTTAGAAATATATCTAGGGATTTCACTAATGTTTTCACATCCTAGTTTCCAAATTTTGACTGAAGCTTTTCTCAGATAACAATTGTAGAGACCCAAATCTTGATATAAATATACATTACATTACTTTTTTGGAATACATAATACATATCAAAAACTGACACACAAGGATCATAATAGTTTAGTGTCTTTGGAAACTAAGAATATAATCATCTAATCGTGGTGAAAGATCTTCAACATCTCCCATACAGATCTTATACTTTTTTTTCTTACATAAAACCTATCTTTATATCTGGGGGAAAATAAAACATTTAAAGGGTGAGCTCAAATTCTCAGTAAGGGTAAGCATGGAGAAAATAAAACAAACCATATATATTTGAACATAAAAACATGAACATATTGTTTAAACATCGAAATCTTGAGAAATCACATAAAACATGGGAGTATATAAGGAATAGATCATAATAGAACATCAATCATGATAAAATAGCTTGGGAATAAAACCTTTAATTGTGGAAAAAAATTACACACATGATATGATTTCCATGGTATCCAAGGCATTGCTTCCAAGACCATCTTAGTGGACATTGTCCCTTTCTGAATAGAGTTCACTCCTCGTTTCAGTCCTGTAACACTGAACCTGCATAACATACCGTTCCAGACGTGTCTATCTCATGATATATAAAACATTACCAAATGCATTTGAGGGAGATATAGGTTGCACCCTTCTCTTAATGAAATCATTCTTACTTGTGCCACAAAATAAACATACATCATTCATAATAACCCATCAAATAAAATGGGTTTCATAAACATCAACCCATCATCACATAATCCATATAAAAGAAATGGATATCATTTCATAATAAGAAAAGTGAAACCATGTAAATCATAGAGACTTTATACGTGAACCATACACATATTAAATAATTTCATCTTAGATGGAAAATGGTTTTGATAAAACACTTGAATTGAATTCTTGAGGAAAATATCCATTCTTCTTCAAAATCAATTTCATTCCACAAAATGTCATGAAATTTTAAAAGAAAAAGATTTTGTTTAAATTAGTCATGAAATCTTTTGGAGGAATCGTCATGATAATAAGGAATTATAAAACCGTAAAAATCCTTCCATGGCGTATAAGTTAAAAAAACATTCTCCTCGTACTTTTTTCGGAAACATCAAAAAGTACCTCATAACGTAAACAAAAGAAACATTCCTTACATACCACATAATAAAAGTCAAAATGGGTAAAAATCAAATTAAACAGAAATAAAAACACTTTCAGAAAACATTTAAATGGATGATAACAATAACCCTAGTAAATACTTACGTATAAGCAATATCGGATAAAAATGAGATTTGCAAAATTATCCCCTACCTTAGGTCCGATATGCTTCGTATGTATCCGAACCTCCTGTATAATTATTTAAATAATTTCATTGACTTATTAAAAAATCATATACATTGTTATTATATCATATATGGTTCACTTATGACATTATATTACCCGTTCTTTTGTAAATTTTAATGTCAAAGCATCGTTTTGGGTAAAATGTTTTATTTATCATATGTGTTTAGACTTTTTTTTTTCTTGATTTTATTACTACTTATATCATGAATTAATTACATATAGAATTTAAATAATGATATAAATATATTTTAGGACCCCGAGACACCCTGATAGGGGAGGGTGAATCAGGGTGACAACTTTTTCTTCTTAAAGTTGTGGATCTTGTTCCCACGTTGGTAGGAACTCGTTAAACCTATATGATGGTAATGATCAGTAATGAAACATTCACATGTAGAAAGATGACACAACTATTTTTACTTGGTTCACCACTAAGGGCTATTTCTAAATAGAATATGTCGACAGGTTGTCGGTTATACCAAAATAGACTATGCTTCACTAGCTGTAGATTACAAAGGATCGGGCACAGTCACTCTGTCCCAGGCTCACTGCCTTTAAAAAAGATCAGGGATATCTCACTGCATCCCTCGGGTCACTCCCATTTACTCCCCCTGGCTCACATCTATTGGTGAATTTCCACTTAGTTTATATACATGAAGGTCTCTTAAATAGATAGACATGAAGTTCTTGGTCTCCTGTTCAGCATGAGACTTTTCTTGCATCAGGGTTCAGAGTTGATGCTCTTTTCAGTTCAATCCATCTTCTTTAGTGCAATGTATGAATGCTCTAGATCCCCTTGTGTTAATTTTCTTGGATCACAATCAATTATGTGATTTCTCAATAAATGATAATCAGCATACATGGCATTGACAGAATCAGTTCATCATGTATGCATGAGATCATGCATGTATCATTTATATTGCTTCTTCAATCTCGCATTCCACTGAATGAATTGGAAAATCTTCCGGCTTTCGTGCAGCTCCAAAAAGACCGGCGGGCTTTAGCAATACCTGGTGTGCTTCTCCAAGCCCGGAGCACATGTCTCAATATGGCGAAAAAGTCCAAACTGGCATGCAAGTGTCACCAATGCACCTGTACGATGCTTCCTTCCCCAACTACAAACTTGCGTGGCCCACTTCTTTTCTCTCCCAAACCACCTTGGGCGTGCATCCAACAACCGGCGAGCAACCTCTACAAGCGCGACCCAACTTCCAAAAGCATGACTCAATCACCAGCACAAGGAGAGCTTGAAAAATCTCTAAATCCTGAAATCCATGGAAAATGAGAAGGGGTGGTCCAGTATTTATAGTTATTTGGTCAACTTGAGCGGCGGCGCGCAAGTCACCCCTCGGTGCGCAAGTCTCGGCACGCAGCTCATCTCCCCTAGCCTCTGTCGCGCAACTCACTTGCGTGACCACACCAATACTTTCACGACCTTAATTCCTTTGCCATATTTTGATGTTTTTATCTTGAAAATAAATCGGCGCCCAAGATTCCAATCCTTCTAGGCACTGGTGCGCAAGTCTCTTCACGGCACTTAGGTCACTTGTGAGACCAACCCAACACTTGCGCGACCCTCTTTTCGTTGCCATTTTCCATATCCTTATCTTGAAAAACATAAGGTGCATAAGTTTCATCTCCTTCATTTACACGGCGCACAAGTCTCTTTGCCAAAACCACATTTCTTCAATTGTCGATTTTCAAGACCAAAAAATTGGAATACACTGGGTAACGACGCCACCTTGTATTTGATCTTTTTGTCCGCCTCCAGATCATCCATTAAATTATCATTGTTTTTTGAATAAAACATGGATCTTTATCAACAGTCCTTGAACTCGACATGCCACCATGGAATCTACATTGTCATCAAATTTGTATGTCGTTTGTTTGCTTTGTCAATAAGCACGATCACCTCAAAAGCACTTCTTCTTGGTGATCTGTATCCTTCATCAACTCTTCTAATTTTATCACAAACTACACTATTTTGATATGTATTATTTGAAGGCATAACTTTAGCATCATCAACTTCTATGACAATGTGATGTGCATGGCTATCTCAGAATTTCAATCCCTGCACGACCATCTTAGAATTCCAATCATTTGCACATTGTCTTCTTCTTCAACTGTCATGATCTACTTCATGCAAAACATTTGATTGAATTATTCAATAAGTATCTTGCATGGTTCTCATTCAATCATGAGTAATTGAATGGTCTTCATCCAGAACCAATGGTTCTTATGCAATAAGGAATAATTTCATGGTCTTCATCCAAAAACCCCATTCTTCTTTAATCATCCTCATATGGACTACTCCTCACATTATTCATTGTTGTAAACAATGTATCACCTTTGGCACATGTTCTTTGATCATATGATCAGTACAACAATGGTCTGAATTACCATTCCTCCACTTCATTAGAGTACTTCATAATCTCCTTCATTGTGATCTTCTATTCCTCCATTTCATTGGAGTACTTCTTGATCTCATTCATTTTGATCTTCATTGACAACTATTGACAACAAATACAACCTTATACACAAAGTGGTTCCAACATATATCATATATATTTAGTATACATAAATATATATAATATATAGATAAATGAAATGAAATACACCATTCATAGAGATGGTAGGCCGTACGTACGCATGAACGCTGTTTTCTTTTCCTTATTGAGTTGAATCGAAGTAAGTAGATAAAATATATATTTATATATATACACATAAATCCATTAGCTTCATTACGTCATATATTTCATTTTTATTCATTATATATACTTTATAATCATTATTGAATTGTTAATCATGGAAAATGAATCTCATCGTGTTCGTGGAGATGGTAGTCCGTACGTAAGCATTAGCGATGATATCATTCCCATGATCGTGGAATTGTATTGAATTGTATGTATAATATTACAAAATAAAAATCACTTTAATATAAACATATATAGTTATTTATTTACACCATTATACCCATCCATGTAAGGTGGTGGTCGAAAACAGATTACACCACGGTGTGGAGATGGTATTCTGTACGTACAAACGCGCGGTGATTTTGTTTTTCATAGGATGGATAGATGGTGAAATAGGGTTGATTCATATTTATAATAACATAATAGTATATCAGTGATATTGATGTTATTACTTCATAATTAAACAACTAAGGAAGTGGAAGTAGAAGAAGAAATAAATTTTAAAGAATCGGTAACAGATATTACCTCTTCTTCGACACACCTATTTGAAAGCTCCACTTAGGACACTAAAATTGGTCTTTGAAGAAGACAAGAACATCTAGAATATTACTCGGGAAGAGGATAATATAAATTGGCAGGGGTTGGCCGAGCTTTAAGCCTCCAAGTGGTGTGAGGAGAAGAGAGAGGAGGTTCCCTTTTATAATGGAGGATACGGCCACCTTTGGAAAAACTAAAAAATATTATTTTATTATAAAGTCATATTCGGTTTTTAATAGCTCAAAATTGACTTTTTTTGAAGCTAAGGTGGGGATGGGTTTCAATCCTTTCATCCAATACAATTTGGACAAGTTTTGGTTACTATTTTAACCTTATCATTTAGAATTAACTATATGTTAAATAATTTAACTTTTGCCATGTCTTTTTTGTTTTCTAACTCAATATGGTTAATAAATTTACTATAAAAAGCCAAACAAACCCCAAGTGGTTCATTATTAATATATATATATATATATATATCCTTATCTATTTCATATTACTGATCCTTAGATTTTTAGGAATAAAATAACAATTAATAATATAATATTTTTTAAGAACTAAATTATGTCAATTTTGACACTATTAGGTACTTGTTTTTTTGAAAATCCTAACAAAATGATTAGTTCAATAAAATTTAGTTAATCAATACTAACATGTCATATTAACCTAGAGAATTAGTGGAATTCATAAAAAGTCCCTAATTACATTTATTTAGTTATTTATAACGTCATTTATGTCAATATTTCATTAATAAGATAATTATTGCATCATCATTGTGTGTTAAATAAATTAAATTATTTAAAGTATAAAATTTATAATGAAAATACCATTATTTACGAAATATTTTTATCTTTCTAATGAATATTTATAGTCGAATTTATCTTATGTATAACCCTATATTAAAAATGTTTTAGTTATTAATCTTTGATTTTAACTATTTTAACTATTCTTTAAATACAAAAATATTAAATTTCCTAATCTAATACAAGTGGGCCTAAATGGTCATATTTTATTCCTAAGGTTATTCCTGGTCGAATTAAACTTATCCAATAGAATTAAGACATGTTTTAGGGTAATAATAATATCATTTTTACCCTTAATTATCCTATTTACTTTTAACAGTGATAAAAAAAGTAAAAAGATAATTTTCACCAAAAATTATTTTCATCTCATTAAACCACATTTTAGTCCTTGATATTAACCATGTCTCTTGGATTTTCTAAATTCCACTCACAGAAGCGGTAAAATTATGTTTTATGTGAATTTAAAAATTCTCCTAGGAGGTGGGTAAAAGACGGTGAAAAGTTCAATAAAATTTTTATATATAAAAAATTATTATAAAATAACTCCAATGAATTACTTTGAACTTATATAGGTATTATGTTTCAATTTTGACCTAAAATAATTTTTAATAAAATAAATAATTATTTAAATAAAAAGTCGGTTTTAAATAGTAACCAGGTGTTTTCACTATTTATCAAAATTTGAAAGTTTTTAGAAAAATACAAAAAATTAACCCTAGGATAATTTTGATATTCCAAATCCAAAAATGAAGTCCATTTTGAAAACAGCTAGTTCATAGAAATATTATAATAATATCTCGTTTAGTGAATCTCGGTATTGCGTACTACACACACTATCGAAGAAGGTCTTGATTCCGTGTTATGCAAGCCAAGTCAGGGATGTGTGTAGTGAAAGAAACTGTTTGGTGTTGCGTATAACATAATAAAAACTTAATTCATTTATGCATTAAAGAAAATCTATAGTTAATGTTGCATAGAATAATTTCTACAAAAGAAACATGAAATTGTGTGTAACATTTTCCAAGAATAGTGTTTCATATACTGCAAGCTAATATGGTGTTTTGTATAGTACACTCTAATCTTTGTGTACAATAGAAAAATTAAAAATAATATATCTCATAAAATATCGGGGTGTTACAGGGAAGCTGCAGGTGGGGTGTCAGGGGGGGTTCCAGGGGGTCAGCTGGGTAGGGGGAGGGAGTGTCCAGGGGGTGTATAGGGGGGTCTGCATAGTAGGGGGGAGGGTGTAGGTTGGGTTTCTAGGAGGGTGGGGGGGGGGGGTCCAGGGGTGTCCAAGTACCATTCAAGGGGTGGTGGGGGGTTTGCAGGGCAGGGGGAAGGCGTATGTGGAGTGTTTAGGGGGTGTCCAGGGGGTGGGGGTGGGGGTTCCAGGGGGTGTCTAGGGGGGTCTGCAGGGCAGGGGGAGGGGGTGTCTAGGGGTGTCTGCAGGGTAGGGGTAGGGTGCATGTGTGGTGTCTAGGAGTGGGGTCTATGGGGGTGTCCATGGGATGTCTGAGTGGGGTTCTAGGGGGTCTGTAGGGATTGGTGAAGGTACAGGTGGGGTGTCTAGGGTTGTCTACTGGGGTGTCCTGGGGTGTCTAGGGGGTTTGCAGGGAAGGGGGAGGGGTGTCCAGGGGGGTCTATGGCATCTACAGGGCAGGGGGAGGGGTTGTCTAGGGGGAGGGTGTACAAGTGGGGTGTCCAAGGGGGTGTCTAGGCGGGATGGCTATCCAGTGGGGGTGCAAGGGGGTTTTCCAGTGCGGTGCAAGGGGGTGTCTTTGGGGTGTAGGGGGTGTTCAAGGGGGATCAAGGGGGTAGTCCAATGGGGTGAAGGGGGTGTCTAGGGGGTGCAAGGGGGATATCTAGGGGTGTAAGGGGTCTGTCCAGGGGGAATGGGGATGAATGGGGGTGTTCAAGGGGTATTCATGAGTGTTTTGTTTCATCATTATGATATAGGTTTGTACTGTAATTACAGAGGGGTGGTCGAGACATGCTTCTTGTTCAAATAGTAGTACTGTAATTAGAGAGGGGAGGTTTTTGTATGATGCTTGTTGCAGAGGGCAACCTGCAGTATGCTGATTCTGGATGGAATAGGGGATCACTTTAAGAGCTGTGTAACATTTTGTTTTGGAATAAGATGAAATACCAATAGTTTAACAACGGTTGGTGTATACCCATACAACCCAACAAAGGGAAACAATTCCATGTGAACCATTGCAATTGGTGTATACCAAAGGTTAAAACCTGTTGGTCTTGTTCTATAAAACTACGGCTATTAACCGTTGGAATAAAAATTTACCAACGGTTAACAATAAACCATTGTTATTTTAAAAAGCCATCTAACCTATCCCAATGGTTCATGCTGAACATTTGGGATATGGTTATCCCCACACCTCACAACCCAAAAGATCAGTGAATAGTTGGGAAAGAATTTCCCAATAGTTTTCGGGCTTTTACCAATAGTTTGTAAACGTTGGTAAAAGATTATTTTATAGTAGTGTTAATTTTTATAGTAAATTTATATATTTAGTTGGTTATAATGTCAAAATAGATAAATATAATTCAATTATTCAAATATAGGTCATTGGAATAAACGTTATATTGAATTTATATAGAAAATCATGATTAGATATTCAACATTTTAACATTAAAAAACCACTTTCTGATTAAATCTGTGAGATTAGAATTAAATTTATTTTTACCACTTATATGAATTTAATTTAAAAATATATAAATGAACTATTGAAATAAGTATAGTATTTAATGTATAATAATATAAACTTGATTTTTTTCAATAAAATTATTTAAAGTTATTAAAATTAATTACACTGATTAAAGTAAAATAAATCTTAAAAATAGACTAAACCATAAAAATAAGTTGCCAAATGATCTATCCACTTGTCCAAAACTCTTTTCATATACATATATATTATATTATTGGGATTTTTAGGTTTTTATTACATTATTATGTAAAAAGGAGGACACCAAACTTGATTCAAAAAATGCCATGTGTGTCCCCTCCCCATTATAAAAGGACACCACCTTATCCCCTTTTTAATACCTATAGAACCAATTTATTTAAGACTACATCAACAGAATTCATGTACCAACATCCATCTAATATTTAATCAATCCAACCTTTTGTAATAAATACATCTAGGGTATCTCTTTGGTGCAATCCAAAAGGAGTTTCCCAATAAAGAGGAAATGTCATTCTTTAAACACATATCTGTTATTTTCTTTCTACACTACAAATTTTTTTCATATTACGTGAATATATATATATGCCTATGTATCCTATGTATATTTAGACGTTGTTATGAAAGTTTTTTGACCTAATATTACACACACTTATCTCTAATGGGAAGCGAATGTATCATTATTTTGTATCAAAAACCACCGCATCCCGGAATGATGTTGTTAATTTTTCATTCACCACCTCTCATGGTTGAGAATAATGATAGATACTATATTAAAATATTATATATATGTTATATATGGTGTATTTATGATTTTTAATTATTATATAACACATACCATAATTCTTTCCAACTTTCGTAAATATTATAATTTCTTTTGAATAACTGTGGACTACCGCCTCCTAAAAGTGATGTGATTTGTTTACGCAGTACATAGAATTAATTAAAGAATGTTTTGGTGAAATTTTATGATATATAAGAAATAATAATTTTACATTAATGATAACAGATTAATATTTATATATTTAATTTACATTATTTCTTTTGATATTACAATGGAAAATGAAATTAGAGTTCATGCGTATATAAGACTAACCATCTCCATGAACAGTGTATTCAATTTAATATTTCTATATTTGATAGATTATTAAAAATAAATATATATTGAATAAAAAAGATATTTATATCATTTTTTATGTTTTCTAATCATAATATAATTATTATGAACAAAAATATAACAAATGATGACACATGTGAAAAACAAAGAGGATTTTACCTAAAGTGAAAACGTAACATGGAATAGCTAATAAAAGGGTAATTTGAAGTGATAATGAAACCATATTTGGTTATAATTATAATAATATAGTTCTTAATAAGTTTTATTATAAATTTAAATTTAGTGTATATGATTTTTTATACGTAATATGAGAGTAAACATAAAAAGTAAGGGAATTCCATCTCACTTTTAATAATATAATAATACAGTTCTTCTTTTTAGAGGATTCGTTTTCAAAAAAAATTCCTTATTAACGACTCAATTATATTTTGTGATGTGTATACTAACCATTGATGTATTATTTTAATATTATAAATATATGAATATCAATTTACATATAAATTAGATGATATTACTTTTATGGGTTTTATATGTCAAAATTTACCAAATCGATAAAATAATAATGTCCCAATTTGACGTCTTTGAGAGACATGTCATGTTATCCACCTATATTTCTATATGAGGTGTATATAAAACATTTTTCATGTTATATAATGAATATAATTATTTTAAAGTTATATCATGATTTAGGTATTTTTATTCTTTAAATTTCATTATGAATCAATGCTGCCAATGTGGTAAATATTTATAACTAAAATATCATTTTTATCAATATTTTTCATGATTATGATTACATTAAGGAAATATTATCATCCATATGTCAATAATTATCATTAATTTTCTTACCCTATGGTTATTAATTTTATATGCATGTAATGGTACAATTTTTCAACTCATTGGTACATAAGAAAATTATAAAAATGTTTTTATGAAAACTTGTTGTTATTTTTCATTTCTATCAGATATCTCTGTTATTTCAAAATCAATTTTTGAATAATGATATCCAAAAAGGTTTTAATATTATCCTATGTTTTTAAAACAAAATTTCTTGTTATTTACCTTTCCAAAACTGTTTTACATGGAATCATCTTGTTATTTTTTGATCAACCCACTTTTCTACACTTTTAAGGTGATAAAGGAATGTTTTGTATGTACGAACATTCCTTCCATCATGACCATCATTTCATTGATGCTTAAATTATAATATTACAAGGTTATTATTTTAATGAAATTTTCTTTCATAATATTTTTCAATTTTTTTTAGAATGTTTTTCATAGAAAATGGGTTTTCAACAAAATGTTTTATATTTAAAAATATCATCAAATATTTTCAAAAGTCATTTATAAGTTTTATAGGATATGGGTTTTCAAAATGATTTCATGTTCTTTTATAAAATTTAATGGAAAATAGTTTCAATTTCTTTTTCTGAAGATTGATTTATATTTTTATAAATTACATTTTTGTATAAATTATTCTCGGAATTATTTTAATTTTTTTAAATGGAATTTTCAGAGGAAATGTTTTTTAAAACAATTAAATATTTAATTTTGATTTTTTAATGTGTTTTTATAGAATATGGTTTTCAAAATATTTTAAAGCTTCCTCTATACGTTTTAAACCCTATTTTAATATAAAATGGTGTTCAAAATAATTTTGGTTCTAAAAAACTTTTTACATAGAATAAAATATATTTTCCTATTTTAATTGTTTAATTAAAATTGTAATAATTTATTTATAAGAAACTTATTTTGGAAATGGTTTTTGAAATTATTTTCAATGATAAGATATTTTCTTTAATAAATTATTCATATGTTCCTTCAAAATCCTTATCTATCTAAGATGTAATCCTTTTTTATTACCTATTATATTTTGGACACGATTCAAGAATAAAATTAAAATTAATTCTTAAATAGTTTAGATATTAAAATAATTATGTTTACGATATATTTTTCTCTTCTTCATGTTATATAATTTTGAAACTCAATTCAATTCATGTGGTTTGACTTGATGAAATTATTATGATATCAATATCATTCTTATTTTTTATAACGTAGTCAAATGTTAATGAGACACATTTCATTTTATGGGTTATGATATGATGTATATGAAACCCTTATCTTTATATAGTCAGTGATATGATGAATGTTTTATTAGCTTGTAGAACCTATATCAATGGTATTATTATGTTGCATGTTGGACCTACATATCCTTCCAATGCATTGGATAAATACTTATAACACGTGATAAAATTATTAAAATCAATTAAAAATTCTTGATCCAATATGAGAAGATGGGGAATCTTGGTCTATTCCATGTAATGGATTGTGACTGGGGATAGTTGTGTGCCCCACATAGTAGGTGTAGTCATAATGAGTATTGAATATGGGGAAACTAGAACCACTATGTGTAGATGGAGAAAATCAATCAACTTTTAGAAGATAGAGTAACCCAATCCCATATAAGAAAAATACATTGACAGGGGTTGGTGGTGAGTCCCCCTAATAGGTGTTGTCACCATAATTTTTCGTAGATATGTTCTATAATTGTTTCTCTACTTATAGGGAATGATATTGTTTGTTTATTTGTATGATAAAAATTCTATTTCTTGTTTTATGTTATGATTTCATGGAATAAGTTTATGTTTCCATTATGGGTTACGTCTTATGAATACTAATAATTATTTCATGATTATTGTTTATAATCATTGATATATAGGTCATAAAATAGAAAATACATGCTAATTTTCTTTCACCATTATGTTAATTTTATGCTTCCCTATTTCATTCATTTACCCTTACTAAGAATTTTAGGTCACCCCATTCTTATGTTATCCCTCAACATGTTACAATGAATGTATTGTATGAAAAATTATTGGGGGGTATTTTTTGGAGAAATTTAATATTATTTACTATATTAAGAGATTTTTGTTCCAAATTTACAAATGAACTTAACTAACATGGTGTTTTGGTGTCTATTTTTTTGTACTGTATTATGTATTCCAGAAAATTGATTTAATGTCTATGTCTTTTTAGATTGGTTCATTATAAAGAATCCCATATTTGGTCTAATAGGCATTCAATCCTAGTCTTGTGGTACTTGTTATTTATCATGTCTTGGTTCATGTGAGAATAATATTCACAAATATATATGTTCTCATATGCTTTTTCAATGAACTACCCCGGAATGGCCCTGGGGGACTCACTATGTTTGATCAAAACCGTCCGCAAAAAGTCCTAAAAAATTACAGACTCTAAATCTTATTAGGGTCTAAATGATATACAGCTGGAGATATATGAGCAGTATTGAAGGTTAAATTCATTGAAAAACTCAATATCCCACCTTTGAGGTAGTCCTAGAACAAACATAGGGAATTCATCCATATAATCATCCCTGAATAATTGAATAGAAATTTATATAGTTCACAATTTGACATGGGATAAAAAATCCATCTACTTGGTTATGGGTCATAGCTTCCTAATCAAAAAACCTACATTCACCCCAATGAGATAACTCTCACCCATAAAGTTGATTCTTCTCAAATCCGTCTAATGATATCTAACTCATTTATGGTGAAATTCGATATTCCCTTGGACTGTGGAAAACCAGTACATATGAATTATGACAACATAAGACCCCATCAGGATGCATAAGAGGTCCCACCAGAATATCGATCCACCAAGAGGAAAATCATACTATATGTAGATAAACAATATCAAATAATAATGTATAGGAACCTCAGGGAAAATTTGTTGGGTTAATGACGAAATTGGGATCCCATGATCTCCCACCATGAGTAAAGAGATTAAGGAATGACTTAATATTATATCCATTAGTGGTGAATAACTAGTATTCATAACATATAACATACTTATAACCATCTCATCATCTTCCAGGTCATATTACTCAATAACATGAAGTTTCCCACTACCATGACTAGCTGCTCCAGGAGCCAGATGTGGGGTGCCTGTGGGTTGAGCAGGAAGGATCCCATAACTGCATCCACCACTCTCATATCCTCCACTAAGATCACCACATACTACACTGCTTGATCCACCTCCTTGGGGATACCCTTATATTCCTAAGAGATCCATGATCATGGTCTTGCCCCTTCCATGGTCATCTATCCACTATCTATCTCCCCTACCATGACAGATTAGAAAATGACATTCCATTTTACCTCTCCCATACAATTCATAGAACAACCACTATATAGGATTCCATAGTCCCTTGCGTTATCCCAATTCCACTATATCACATTCTAATGTTTGGCATTGAAAATATATCCTACATTGTGTTCATATAGACATGTTTCTTCTAGCCTCTGTATACAACTCTTCCATATATTTTCCACTACTATCTCCATTTTCATGAAGTCCCTATATCTAGATGCTCTCCAACCCTAAAAATGTCTCCAACTATCTAGGAAAAGTGGTAATTAAATGGGGTATCATACTTCCATGGAATAATTTATGAGGAAAATGATCAATATTGTATTCCCATTGGAATCCATATCAAATTATGTTGAGGGAGTCCCAATTGATGATAGTTAAACTCAAAACATACTAAATAACTTTAATCCATCCCTTATATAGTTCTTGAAGATCCTAAATCTGGTCTAACAATAACAAAAATGGGTAATAGTCCTAATAAAATACCTTATACACATCGATCCATTAGTTTTTTGACACATCAAAAATCAGTGTGACTAGAATCCACTATGACCCATCTAATCCATGAAAAAGATTGACATCCATTGAAACAAAATTAAAATTTTATGTCTCAATAAGAACAAAATGGTTTACCAACTCAATCCAACCCTATATATCTTGGGAATATATCACTACATAGAGCCACAATGGCCTCTTTTGTTGTATCTTATGAATCGTGATTAGCCTATGTGGATAAACACCACACTCTTCTGGTAGTATCTATATCTCAAATAATAAGTGTACAACAACCAATCCACATGGAATAAATATATTATGTGATGTCCCCTAATCTATGGTTTCATCACTCATCCAATTATCATTATGTTTTTAAATTACTAACCTGGATAGTGCCTTCATGGAGGAATCCTAATAATATAATCTTGATGACCAATTGATAGATGAATATATATATATATATGGGGATAGGACACAATAAAGATAAAAAAACATTCATATATGATTTATTTTCTAATTTTACTCACATAATATTTCATGCTATCTCTTGTCTAGAAAAGGTGGTAAGAGTTCTGGTGTATGTTATACTAGATGTTACACAAAAACTAGAATTCTTATCAAGAATGGTGAACTTAGGACACATTGAATATATTTATCTATATCCCTTACAAATCATTATATGGTTAAACCTCTAAACTCTATAACAAGTAATGATCCAGATCTGATACTAATCTATCATGACCCGCCCCACTAGGGCCACCTTTCCTGATTGAGAGTTGAGCTGAAACTACCCAATATCCTAATTATATATGACATGGGATAGCAATAATTACTAAAAAAGAACTGATATGAGAGAAATTTTCCAAATGTACCGGTATGCACACACCTGAACGTCTCTATAGAGAACTAATTAAAAAATGTAAAAATTTATTGTGATACATAGAGAACTAACCTTTAATGAAAGATAATATCGAGAAAAATAATAAAATGATAACATAATTTTAATTTTAAAGGTTAAAAATATACACCTAAATTGATTGAAGTCCCAAATTGAAAATAACTAGAAAATATAATTGATAAGAGAGAACATCACTGAATCTCCAAGACTCAACCACTGTATATAGACAAAATATCCAAGGTGTCCCTATGATCATCTAAAAACACCATTTATATGTCCATAATCTTCATAAGACAAGACAAGTGTGGGATGATCCCACACCTAGTTGAATCTATACATACAAAGTAGGACTCCCTAAATATTTGAAGGGGGTGTAATAAGATATGTGATAGAAGAATAAAACTCAGCCAATTGGATGAGTTAAATGAAAAACTAAAAAAGATATATGTATATATATATGTCATCATATTTGAAACCCAAATGAGAGTGAATGAGCATCTATTATCCCAACAGTGAAAATGATTTTTACAATAGTTCATATATTTCCATCAATGATTCCCAATATATTTTTAGTCTATCTGAAGAAGTATCCATGGCAATCCACACCTTTCCACTATTCCATATAGTCAAGGTGACATACTATCTTGGTAGAGTACCCCTTAGTTGGGTCAAATTCATTAGATATTAGAACTGTGACATGAACCCATAGTAGGGTTCCACTCATTAGATAAGGGAACAATGAACTAACTCAGAATGAGGGTTACACTCAATTGATAGAGGATCCATACACTTACTCTGAATGAGGTGACACTTAGTGGATAGTGGAGCCATGCCCTATATATCTAGGAATTGAACACTCAATAGATAGATCACCCATTATAAATATTATATGATAGAGACACAAAATATATATAGTACATATGAAATATATTTATGGTATGGATCCAGTAAATAAATATAGGACCCCATGCACCATCTCTATAAAAGTGTTGTACTCAATAGATAGAGGATAAATCAACTATCTCAATGGGAGGATTCCACTTAATATATAGAGTAACCATTCCTGGACACTGTAGTATTGTTACATTTTTATAGTAGATAGAGGTCACATTCCATATCCCTCAAAGAGGGTTCCACATTGATGATAGATAGAATATCCATTCCATGTCCCTATAGGATTATTCCACTCAAATATCTCTGATGATCCATTATGATCCCTTCCATTTCCAAGAGTCACCTATACAAGCATAACACATTTAAAATTACACATCAAATCTCAAAAGACACTAAAAATTATTTTATTCCATTCTATGTTGAAAACATCTAGAATATTATACTATTTGGAAAAAAATAGAGTTTAAATAAAGTATACATGATATTTGTATGTTTTCATTAAAAAATAAGTACACAACGTGTATGTGAACCTCACAATGTCTATTCTATCCATTCTATATAGATGATTACTCACCTTATATGGCTTGTTTTTTAATGTATTACTACACTATATATAGGGTACTACATGGTGTATCATTGAATCTTGAGGAAGAGCTGTGGACTCTTAGCCATGTCTATGTCCTTAGGGTCATGTCCATGTACTTTTTCCATGTGATCATGTAAGTCTTGTGTCAGGCCGTGACTATGTACTTGTACTACTAAAGTAAAAACTAGTATTATAGTATCAATTTACATGGATTGTATGTACCCCACATACCAATTTATACCTAACTCACCACGAAACCATAACTAATGAATCTAGATCCATAAACACTGTGTGTTCATCCTAGAAATAGTAATTAATGTTAGGATTTTCTGATAAATTTAGATTTGATCAATGTGATATAGATACACCACTTCTACATCCAAAAACTCTTGATGATTTTTTTGATATTGAATAGAAAAGACTATATTCATCAGTTCCAGCCCTCCAATGGATGAAAATATGTATATATTGATCTACGATGGTCTATAATGTGTCCTAGATGTCTCAGATAACTATAGATCAGTCCTATATACTAAATACACATGAATCATCACCCATATCCCTCCAAGAACCCATATCCGTTCATAAATCATCATACAATTCTTCACATGTGAATTTTCGTTTAATACGAGGGACCAATCATGTTCGATCCCACCTAGAAATGTCAAACATTGGTCCTCATATTCTAATTATGAATAACATGTTTAAATATGGGGGAAATCATAAGAAACAAATGTTGTAGTAATCCTAGGGTAATATTTATTGTCTAATGAATATATATCAGTTATATCAGTGGTGAGAAACCTGAAAAAATGAGGATTAATATAATAATAATTTGAAATATGATACATAGGCTCAAGAAAAGGAATAATTTAAACACATATCAAGGAATAAAATTTGATCATGTACAATAATTTAATCATTGTAATGGAATCCAAAAATGGGGATTCATACATTGATTGGTATTTAGTGATGGTTAAAAACATAGCTACCAACATTGGGGAATATTTTTGTGCTTTCTGCTCCTTGATTTTCCTCGATCCATATAGTTAGTGTCATTAAATCTCATTTATCCAATGATGGGTGGTAGAAACACCTCAATAAGATCCCAATGTTTGGTGACTAACCGTATAGATGTTCAAAAATATGTTATAAATTAGTGGAATTTTTTTTGACATTAAATAAATTATTTAATTAATTTCATTAATTAATTAACTAAAGGTACAAACCAAAAAATTCCTTATACAGAAATCTTGTTCCAACTATTGTTTGGTTTCACATATGGTAAATCCCTCTATCTAAATTCAACAGTGGCCTTAGATATCTTAATTTAACTCTTTGTTTAAGAAATAACATATTATTTGTGAAAAAATTTGTCGATGAGTATAAAATATATTCAACACTATTATAAAAGTAATTTTTTTAACATTATTCCTAAAAATCACAGAACATCAAAATTTATTAATTTAAAAATATAAATTGAAATATTTCAAGGAAAATCATGGATGAAATAGGAACTCAAAACATATACTATCCTACCATCAATTTCATTTTAAATATAATAATATATATCATGTGGATAGTGGACTACCTTTTAGCGAAGCAATGTGACTTGTTTGAATGATAAACATTACATGGATGGTAAAAAATAAAATATTATGAATATATTGACATATGTGAAATTTTATTTATTCTATAAATTTTATATAACAACCACATTCCTACCCTTCACCTAATTACTAAATTATAGCATCATTTATGCATATGTAGTGTGTATTGACTCTATGGGGAATTGCGATTAATTTTCCTTTTCGAACATTAAATAATGGTTTTAAAGATGTATCCAATTAGTAGAAATTTTATTTAGAATTCTAATATCATTCTGGTGATGAATGAACCATATAATTTTTTCGTGATTGTAATGTCTTGAACACACACTTCTGGAATCAATATAAAAAATATAGAATATTTTTTTTAAATAAAAGATAATTGATAAAAATATAATACATTATTCCTTCCACAACATCTTAAAATTTAGGTTTTGGAGAACTATACAAAAAAATCATAGTTTTACAACTTGTAGGTAATTGTTTTTGCATGTTCCACATCCCTATACAAATAAAGAACATTTTTAATTTCTATTAATCATGTGAAAAGTATATTAAAACATTAGATGAGAATAAAATTTCCCAATAAGGAGTTTCAAGACATTTCAAATAATTTTCATTAAAATACTACAAATTGTATTGAAAATAATCTATAATGAAAATCATTTGATTAAATAAATATTTTACAAAATCATTTTCATGACATTGAATTCATAATCTCATAATTCCAATGAAATTACTTATTATTTTGTAAATATTATAATTCAAATATAATTATATTTTTGAAATGATCATTGGATTATCAAATTATAAAATCATACATAAATTATTTTCAAAAATTATTTTCATTTAAAAAATTGATATCCTCTTTTGATGGAAAAATAATAATTTTTAAGAAAAATCTATTTAACATAGTGAAATCAACTCTTCCAAATAATTTATTATATTTAAATGAAATAAACAAAATCCATTATAAATTAAAACAAAATTTTATATTAACCTGAAGAAAATGAAAGAAATATCTATAGATGAGGGCCATATAAAATTTTATGAATGAAATTCATGGATGTACAATAACATTATATAAATAAAATAATAACAATTATTACTTTAAAACATTCTAAAAATTTATGAAATAAAAAAATGATGAATGTAATTGATTTAATAATCATTAGTTATATAATATAATATCTTCTCACATTAAATTTTTTAACATGGTTATTTTAATAATAAAATAAAAATTAAATTTAAATTATATAAATAAAAAAATACGGTTTTTATTTTCTAACATCAAAATTTCAATAGAATATATTGAGATAATCATTGAAAATAAAAATAATTATATAAAATTATAGAATTATTTTTTAAAACAAATAATACCTTTATTAAGTGTTTTATAAAGTTATCATTTTATTAAATATATATATAAAAACCATATCATAACTTTGAAATGAAGATGATGTAGAATGGTCTAATTTAAGATGCTTCAGTAGATGTCAAATGATGGTGATTGAAGGATAAAAATAGAATTTGAAATTTTAGAATCAGGTTCCTTTTATGGGATTTTTATATAAGGTTTTTCATTTAATGTTTCTTTATACCAGTTCTTCCAAGAGATAAATTTCAATGTTATAATGCATATTGTTTTCATAGAATGCAATTTGAATGTTTTTAATATATCTCTTGGTGTTTCAATTATTTTTGTTTTATGAGAAATATAATATTTTTATATTTTGGTGTTTCTTTATTTTTCGTAAGAATGGATATCTAATGGATTTAAAAATATTGAATTATATATAACCAAGGAAGGGTTTTATTTGGCGTAAATCATTCAATAAATTTGTTTGATTGAGTTGATGGAATATATATATATATATATATATTAACTATTTGTTTTTGTAAATTATTGGTAAAGAGCGTTTCACAAGTCATGGGTAATTATTTAAATTTTATAATTCATGTACATAATTTATCATGTATTTGTATATATGTATATTATATAAGGATATATCCATGGATTCAAACAATCGAATTTCCATAATAGAGACACCAATGGGAAAACTGTAAGGGGTATGACTCGTTCGAATCGATGCAGATGTTGATGGCAACATGATACGAATAGTTTATATCATTTCTAATAAATGAATGTTATTTTATCTGGTGTTTTAAAAACATATGAATAGTAATTAATATATTTCATCCCATGTTGAAACATTTGGATTTGTGGTGTCACTTAATAATATATGAATTTAGAGCATTAGTCTGAAATCAAAACAGAAACATGACATTGGTTGAGTCCTGGAGGAATCTATGTCCCAACCTTGTGCGATCATGGGCCTTATACATGGTCCACCCCATGCTTTTCCTGATATATACTCAAAAATGGCTAGATACACCACCCACTATGGGAAAAGTTGAGTGAACTAGTCCTAAATATGAAATGGTAGACTAGGAACATGGCTTCATTTGGATGGATGATAATTTTTGTGGGAAAAAATAATATATAATCAAATAAAAATTAAAATTTATCATTGTTCTATAATTATTTTCATTAATATTGTTATTTAATAATATTCAACATAATTCATCCATTAAATAAATATTTTATTAATGTTACACTAATTAAACACAACAATAATATACATTTTCAAACTTGAAAAAACTTTATCATATAAACCTTATTGTATTATGTTAATGCTAATTTTTGATTTCCATATTTATTTTAAATTAATTCATTTTATCATTGATTGATATATTAATAATGATTAAATTAAATTCAAATCATTATGAAAATGTTAAAAAAATAAGAGTCCAATAAATATCCATGCCATATTGGTATTTAGATAACCCAATGTTCTTCGAAGTGCATCCCATTTTTCAGAAAATGGTTCTTTACATTCTTCTCACTATTTTTATTTTTTCTATAATCTATGTGGGTACATTTATAATCATTAGAGATCCAAAAGTATTGGGTTATAGTTACCACATTATTAAATTGGTCATTCATGTTACAATTTTTTATACTAATTATATTATTGATTTTATTGAATTATTTTCACGCTCATATTCTATAATGACATTTTGATTATTGTGATTAAATAAGATGATCTTGATTAATCATGCAGTTCAATTTGTAATCAAATTTATTTATAGAATTTATTTATGACACAAAATTCATAAAAAATTAGGGAAATTACATTATCCCCTCCTTAAATTGAATTAATAAATTGTAATTTTTCATACGTACACCCTTATTATTCAACTTCCAAATGTAAATCTTATTCTTCCATCATTAAAAATTTTATTATTAAATATAATGACCAAACTAAAATATAAAATATAATTTGTACCATTACCGGAATTTCAATGGGGGTGATTTTTGATAAATGGATGGGTTCAACATAGAAAATTGTTTCTTATGATGGATTTATATTCTTATATCTATCACTCAAAAACATATGTTGAGGAATTTTGGTAAGATTCATTAAAACATTGATATGTAGTTCTAACATATGTATGAATATTATATATTTATATGATTTTTGAGTGAGCATGAATCCCATAAAATAGTTAAACGTACCCTTATTCTCATATTTTAGTGACTTTTAATATTCAATATAAACTAAAATATAAAATTTGACATGTATAATATCCACGAAGGAAATTTTCTTCTATAGGTTTGAGAAATTATATTGAAGATTCAAATTGATATTTCAGGGTGAAATTTTTTATTAATGAATCATAATACCTTCGTCATCTGTATAATACGTTACATGGGTATACAAAATGAAATAGTTGATTAAAACTAATCCATAATAAACTAAGTAATATGATATGTGTTGGATATATAGTAAATATGATTACCCATAAGATGATAGTTAGTAAAGGGATTAAAATCATCATACTATGAAAATAAAATTATCTTTTCACCAACTAATCTAGAAGGGATAAAATAGTTCATCATTTTCTTGTTCTTTAAATTAAAAAATGTTATTGAAAAACAATTTAATTGGGAGTAATAGATAAATTTATAATTTTTCATAATTTAAAAAATTTTCTAGACAGTTTCTCTGATAAAAAAAATAATGTCTTCATTCAGTACATTTCAATTCACTAGTAAAAATGTTTTTTTATATAATATAACTAAATAATATGTTGTAATTTATAAATTCCAAGGCCTTTTCAGATCTAGGTTTTGTATAATTATACTAAAACATAAAATTTATCCGATTTGTACAAAATTAATGCTATTGTTTTAATGTGTGCTACCCCTTTATATTAATTTGGTACCATTTTAAATTCTAAAAAAACTATGAAAATTATTTTTAAACATGGTATGAGAATAAAATTTCTCAAATGGTGGTTTCAAAACATGTGATTTTTTTGAAATACTCTAAATTTTATTGATATTATTTTACTAAACTAACAAGTTAATAAAATAAATACCTTTATAGTTGGATTTTAATGGTATTTATATAATTATCCAAAAAATTACTAAAAGAACTTATGATTTTGGAAATCATTTACATCCGAAAAAAATTAATTAGTGATTTTTCCATTGTATTTATCCTTTAACAAAATTTAATGTAATAATCATTTATGGATAATTTATGATACTTTATTTTCCCTATGAGAAACATGACCCCACTAGAATTATTACTTGTAGTATAGTGCTCCCATATAATCATGGGTTTTACTCCATATCATATTATTTTATTGTATGCATATGTGCCGAATTGTAACAATTTTTTTTGGGGGTTTTAGCTTCCAAATTCATATCCCAAAACACATTAAAATCTCAAAAACTCTTATTTATTAAAAATGAACTATATATTATAACCAATTTTCTTGGAAAATATCATTATTAAGATAGTAAAAGAAGACTTGGTGAATTCCATTATTCCACTTAATTTCTTTTATTTACAAGACATTTAAAATATCAAATAGAAACAATAAAAAATTCATATACTAAAATTCATCAACATATATATATGATGGACATATCTTATATTATGAATGGTATTCAGGGATTTCTGTGATCATTTATTGTATAAAATGATAACTAATATTATTTAAAACATTCTAAAAATAGAAAACCACTTATAACGTGATATCATAAATTTATTTAAAGGTCATTACATAAATAACATAATAAATTTCCGCATTACTTATATTAGAATTTTGATTTGGATAAAAAAAATACCCTTAAATATTAAATTTCACCTATAACATCATTTTTTTCATTTTTTACATCGTTGATTGAAATGGAAGGTTTCGAGATATTGTATGGAAATAAAATTACTTATATAAAATCATAGTGTAAAATATTATATAAAAATATTTCATTTACAAATTGTTTTCTAAAAAAATAATTCTAGATAAATATATACAACACTATTACATTTACTTGGAAATTATGATTTTATAGGGATGTATGTAATCAGATGATTTTATAGATGAGAAATTAGTATATTTTTTTTGTAAAATAGAATTTTAATGTTGGGAATTAGGTTTCTTATGAGTGATTTACAAAAAGGATTATTGTTAATAAATTATTTACATTAGTGTTTTATAGATAATAATTGCAATGTGATACCACATTTATTTGACCAAATGATATTTGAGAGTTTGGATTATCAATTCATGGGATTGATTTATTTCTTTTTTTTATAGATAAAATATTTATATATTTTGATGATTCATTTGTCTTATTATGTTTTTATATCTGAATTATTTTAAAATCATGTCAAATATATAACAAAATAGGTTGTAAGTTAGTGTAAATCAGAAAATAAAATAGTGTGATAGAGTTTATGGAATATATATATGTTTATTATATATATATATATATTTACCCAATGTAGATGTGGAGAATTTAATTAAAAAAGGGTACTGATTTACATTTTATTCATCTAGTAAAATTTTTTCTCAATGAATCATATATATATATATATATATATATATATTGTTATAAGGATGCCACTATAAAGATGAATTGTGGCTCTTCAAAGATGGAGATACCCATAGAATATTAATTTAGAGTGTAATATGTTTTACTATATTAAGAATATGAAGGTGAATGGAGATTGGTGGTTTATATTAAATCAAACTTATTTCATAGATTGTATTGATTGTTTTATGGTTGGATAAACAATGAATTATATTCCATGACCCACATCATAAAATTTAGCCTTTGTTTGTCACATAATAAGATAAGTGCTGAGATCTCAATTTCAAAACAAAAACATACAATACACACAACTTAAGGCACATAATTTATCTGGAGCACCCCCTTCATGATCTTGGACCTTACACATGGTCTACTCCACACTTTATGTGATCTATGAATAATAATGTTTAGATAGGCCTCCCATAATTGTCTTTGTTTATTGCACTCATCATAGCTAAGTAGATTTTTATGAAGCACATGGATGTGTTTGGTTGGATGATATTTTTTTATAATAACAAAATAAATTTACATCTAATATAAAATTAAATATAATCTCCTTTAAATATTTATATTTATTTTTATATATTTAATAAAATTTATCATCCTTATTAAAATTTTATTTATAAGAGACAAATATAATGCAATAAAAATATATTTTTTCATTATTGAAAAAGAAATATTGATCACTGGATATTTATATCATTTTTTAAATGAAAATGTTAAAAAACAATTCTATATTCAAATTTATTCATATAATCATATATAGTTATATTTATAAATTCTAAATCAAATTCAAATATTAATAAAAAAATTATAACAAAATTTGTTCAATAAATATCATAGACTAGAAGATATTCAAGTAAACAATTATTCTTCAAAGTCTATTGTCTTATTCCAAAAATATTTCTACACTCTCCTCTTATAGATTTTTATACATTCCATTTAGGTACTTATATAATCATGGTATATCTAAAATAAACGGGTTATACTTTATGAATTATTACATTGATTTGAGAAGTTCCAATTATATTATTGAAGCCAGTAGTGTGTTTATTGTGTTAGTCCCAAGTTAAAATTATTGAATTAATATTTTTATGATAATTAATCATTAATATATTCTTCATTAATCTTATATTTAAATTTAAAATATTATTTATTTCATTAATTTTTTTATATAAAAAATATATACAATTTTTTTTAATTATTACCCAATATAATTAATTATCCCGTCAAAAGTTTTCCATACATAAAACCTTATTCATCATTCTCCAAAATATTTTCTTGATGATTCTACAATAATAATATTTTTTATTACAACTCACTAAATTGAATAATAAAATATAATTCATACCATTAAAATAATATCTGAGGTTGGAGGTTTTCTCTAAATGTTGGTGTTCTTCTTAAAAAGTTGGTTCTTATGATGGATTAAAGTTCCACTATATGTATTTTCTATACATAAAATGAAAAATTCAGGTTAAATTCATGTAAGAATTTATAATATGATGATACCTATACATAGGGATTATATAGTTAAGAGATTTTATTGTGAACATGATTCTTATAGAATATTCTAACAAACGTGTCCTCTAATAATTCAGAGTATTTGAATCCTTTATATACAATAAATTTTAAAATTTAAAATATATAAGCAGTGTGGAAGAATCCCTCTTATAGAGAATCCGGAACGTCTATTAAAAATTTAAATTTATTTTATAGGGTAAAAAGTTTAAATGGGCCTTCATGATACAAACCACATCATCAATAAAAATGATATTGGATATGCGTGACGGAATAACAAAAAAATGATACTCAAAATATCTATGGTATATCAGATATGTTGGTTATTTTTTCATGAAGTTTATATGTAAGTCAAAGGTTAGAAAAGGGATCCAAATAAACTGATTATTAAATTATAAACATTATTTCAAGTAACTCATATGGAATGGATAAAACTGTTGTTCATTTTTTTGGTCCATAATTTGGAAAATTGTAAGAAAAAAATTTAAAAAGGAAGAAAAACATAAATTTTTAATTTATCTTAATGACAAAAAATATATATACCAATTATTTTATACAAACTGTAAATTCTTGGACTATAAAATATGGATTATTTAATAAAAAATATTTTTATTTTCAGAAAATAAAATATTACTATAAAATAAATTTTACAGTATACATTCCAGGACCATTCCTCAACTACGTTATGGAAATAATAGACACAATAGCACAAATAAAAAGAGTTGAAAAAAAATTATATAAATTTTCTATAAGTGATACTACTTTATATTAATCAATCACCATTTAAATATATAATAAACATGTGAATTGTTTTTAAAAACATGGGTTCAGCATAAATCATCAGTGTAATTGATTTCGAAACATGTGAAAATACTTTTCTTTGAAATACTATAAATTTTGTTAAAAATATTTTACTAAAAAATTGATGATAAAAGAAATTTATTCAGAATAGATTTTATATAAATTTAAAACAATACCTAAAATGTACATTAAAATTAATTATGATTTTTGAAATCATTTAATGATAAAAAATGAAAAAATTGTTGAAATAATCATTGGATTTCTGCATATAAAACATTTGAAAGTTACAAACTCATATGGATTAATTATGATACTCGATGGTCCCTAAGAAAAATATTTGGCCAATATCAATATAAAATATATAAAACTGTTACCTTTAGTTCATGGTTTTACACACATTACTATATCATATCATTTGATACTTTATTGTTAGATTTAAAGAAGAATTTTTTTAAAGGATATACCATTCTCATTCATATTCCAAAACTTTTTAAAATCATATATAAATCATTTTAATATTATAAAATAATTTTATATACTATTTTCTTGAAAAAATATTATTTTTAATAAATCCAAATGATATACGAGAAAACCGGCCTTCTTTAGAAATTTATTTATTTACAAGACAAAAACTCAACCCCTTTTAATTTAATTGAAGTGATTATATAAAAATACCTAAAATATTAAAAAAATTATGATGGCTAAATGGAATATTATCAACTAAATTCATGGAATTAAAAAAAATTCAATCATATGTTGATAAAATATTTTATATTGAACTTGTTGTAAACATAAAAACAAACATAAAATGGTAACTTTTGTTGATTTTCTGGAAAATTTAATAAAATATTATAACCTTTCAAAATATAAATATTAATAACGATATTTTAATAAAAAAATTACCATTTAAATTTAAATTTAAAAAATAGAAAAATGTATTATTGTTTTGTTCACATCATTGATTTAAATAGATTATTTTGATATAAATATTGAAAATATAATTATTTATATAAAATCATCGAGTAATTTTTTATATAAAATTTATTCCCTTTACTAAGGGTTTTCTATAGAATGAATATTAGAAAAATGTATACAACACAATTACCTTAACTTGGAAAAGAATATGATTTAGGGTAGTCTATAATCAGATGCTTGAGAAGACAACAAAATGGGGATTTTAGATCATAAAAGATAATTTCAGAGATCATAATTGGGTATCCTTTCGTAGATTTATATATTAGGTTTCTTGTGTATATTTTATTTAAACAAGCTTTTCTTAGAGATGATTTATAGCATGATACATGATATGTTTTTGAAAAAAATCTCATTTAAGATTCTGTATTATCATAACACATGTTCAATTGTTTTTATATTAAATATTATTTTTATATATTTTAATGTTTCATTCCTTGTTTTATATTTGGACAATTGATAGTTTTCAAAATCATGAAAAATATATAATCAAACAACCATAGTGGTTGGATCAAATCATAGTATAAATTGACATTATAGAGTTGATAAAATAAAAAGATTTTATTTTTATATTTTATATAGAAGCTGGATGATGAGAGTTACATTTGTCAAGGGTCATGATTTAGATTTTTATTTTCGGTAAAATAATTCTCTAAGATTCAAATATATATATATATATATTATAAATAAATTGAAATTGATTTGAACTATAGATTGTTAACGATGGATACACCCATGAAAATTTTTTTGAGGGTTCGACTAGATCGACTCAATGAATATGATTATTGTGGCAAGAGATGGATGGTTCAGATTAGATAAGACAAACTACTGAGATTATATCAGGAGTTTTATAGACGAGTGAATAGTAACAAGTAATCAATGTCCCACATCGAAACAATTCATCATTTTTTTGTCACTTATTATGATTATCAGTGAGAGATCTGAAATGAAATCAAAACACACCCATCACATAGGATTAGGTCTTGCAGGCATTATGCTTTAACAATGCATGATATTATTCCTTAAACACTATCTTATCGTATCATACGTGATCTATGGACATAAATAGTTGTATAAACATCCCACCATAGTATTAGTTATGTTCTCCGGTCCACCTAAGTAGTGGTTTCCTAGGAATATGGATACCTTTTGTTGGATGATATTTTTTTATTGAAAATAATATAATAAAATCCAATACCGAATAAAATTTTATCAATTTTATTTATTTGTTTTCATTTTAATATTATATTATCATACAGTAAAAATATGTGATCATTTTAATAAATTATTATTAATATGAAGAAATTTAAAAAAAATACTAATATATATTCATACTTCAAATAAAATCCAGTTAAAACATTTTATATATTGTGAATTCTTATGATATGATATCAAAATACTTTTAAAAGTCATTATCTTATCATCAATGAAAATATTTATAAATTTTAAATTAAATTTTAGTGTTCATGAATACTTTCAAGAAAAATACTCAAATAATTGTCCATTCCTTATAGGTATTCAAATAAAATAGGTTTTCTCGATGATTATTTTCTTATTCTCAAAGTGTATCATTACATTACTCGTAATATTTGTATTATTTTATATCTTCATTGATGATACCATTAAAATAATGAAAGATCCAAAATCATTCGATTATACTTATGGAATTATTACATAGATTATGGGTTTTCCAATTATACTACTGATCTTAGTAGTATGTTTATTGAATTAGTTTAAATATCATGAATTGTAATGGGGATTTTAAGTTAGTCAATTAAAAAAATTCTCTTGACTATTATTTTATTTCTATTTGGAACATAAATTATTTATATTATAATTTTAATGAAAAAATACATTAAAATTTTGTGTTTTATGAATGATTTAGGAGTTTCAAAAAAATATACATGGGAAAACATGCTAATTAACAACCGAAAAAATAGTGATAATGATAGATTATTAGAAAAACATGTGGTAAAATATTATAAGTAGTTCATATTTGATATTTTAAATATGAATATGGTTATTTGAAAATAAAAAAAAATTTGAAACCCTTTTTCAAGATACTAATGTGAGTTTAGCCAAAATTTATGTTTTATTTAAGGGATTTTGTCTCAATATCATTTCATTGACCCATATTATAATTGAATGAATGTAGTTTATGTTAAATAATGTATACAATAACCATTTTCATAAAATATCATAAATACGTCATAAATCATGGTATTCATGTTTCAATTTGAATTTTTAATCAATATGTATTTTATATAAAAATTTCCAAAGGGTAAAAATTTTCAAAAGTAAATTTATTTTTCTTATGTTATATTAATTATTAATTGTCTCTAATTTTATTAAATTTTTTTTGTGGTGAATTTTAATTATTGTAATATTTTTATCCATATTTTTTTGGTGGATTTACATATGATAAAAATAGTTTATTTATTTATTAATCCCCAATTAATCAATATGATCATTTTAATGTTTTCTCATTTAAAATTTTTATCTTTAGAAAATATGACTTATTATAAAATTACTTTCACTAATAAGGTGTTAATACTACCACATTGATATGAAATATAATAAATTAATCTCTATTAATAGTATTAAATGATTTATTTTATGATTTTACTACCATGGTGATTATGGATCAAATATTAAAAATGTTTTATGACATTTTCATTTCAATTTTAATTTTATTGTTAATGCTTGAACCTGACATTCCATTGAAGGAAATTATCATAAAAATATTTTCTAAAACCGAGTTTTTTTATTTTACTTTTTTTTCAGGAATTTACCTTGTAATAGTTAAATTTTCCACTCTTTGGTCAATAAAATGTTTGAGACATTTCATTAATAAAATCTGAACTCATTTTTCTTTTTGGTCAAAAAAAAATTTCATCCAAAAAAGTTATATTTGGGTTTTAATACAAAAATATTATTCAAATATTTATTTTTATTGTACCTAAAATTAATTGAACCATTCCTTATTTTGACCACAAATTTACATTAAATATCCTTTAAAATTTTATAAGGGTATTTTCAATGAAAATGATAATCCTATTATTTTTAAAACTTCTATTCTTTATAAGTTATTTTCTATTTGAAAAGGGTGTTGTCATGATTTTTATAATGTTGTATTCTAGGAAAGAATTTTAAAAAATGAAAATAACCCTTTATTTTACATATAATTTACTCAGTATATGTTTTATTGATAAAATCCATATCCATTTTAGATTGTATACGATCAGTTTGACTATGAAATATATTGACATTTTCATTCGTGATTACTTTTTTTATAATTAAAATATCTAGGGAAAATAAATAAATTTTGATATTTTTAATTAAAATTTATATTAAATATCCATAAAATTTAACATTTATATTATTATTAAATGAATAATATATCTTATAAATATGTGTGTGTGTGTGTGTTATTTTACATTTAAAATTATATTATTAACTTGAATTTGTTTTTATTTTCTAAATTCGTGGTTCAATAAGGAAGATTATTGATACTAAATATTTTTCAAGAAATAAATTGATCTTTTGATATATGAGAAAGCTATTAGATATAAATTTATGGGTGGGGACATTTTATAGATAGTGCCTTGATATATCTATAGTATAAATATATGAATTAGTTGGAATTCCTTATTTAAACAGGATTTGGTCTATAGTTAAACATATGTTAAAATGTCTATGAATATGGTTATAATGGTAAAGATATAATGATTTATGAGATCATGAAATATAATATTAATCATTTCATTAATTAATAATTCTATTAGTATGATTCTTGAGATTATATTTGGATGAATATTTTTATCGAGTTATTTATTAAATATAATTTCTATCTAGTTAGTAAACTAGACATATTGATTATGACTTATCTAATCATGATAGTGAAGTTATGTATTAAATATAATGTGTTTTCATATATTTACCTTTACATACTGATTATACCTTACTGACTTTTCATTATATATTCATAATATCTTCCATATTAAATAACTCTTACTGAGATTATGATATCACCAATATTTGGTTTCCGTTCCCCTTGATATGAGGAATGAATATTTAAAAGTGTCTAGGGATGCTTAAATTTTTTCATTCAAAATATTTTATTTCATGTTTTAATATAAAATATTATAATTAATAATGTGTCTAGTTTTTCAAGACTACTGAACAATTTATTCCAATGGAATGTTTTGTCATGTATCTTATTCTAATGAAATATAGAAACTATTGAATTGTTGTACTGGGGTCCAGGTATTAATTGTTGGTATTAAAAAAATTTTAGTAGAACTCTTGAGAACAAGATATATGGAAGAATATATTACAAAAATATCTCAATTACAAAATAATAAGATATATAAATGTGTAGGATAACAACGTATTGTATTGGTAAGGATAATATTATGTTTTTTTCCCAAGAAATACATCATCATCTAGATACTATTAGTGGATACGGTTTTGGAAGTGATTCTTGTAGTGGTGAAAACACTGAAAAGAATCGGGCACGTATATCTCGACTATCATTCTGGTTCATGTTTAGTGTGCGCTTAATGTGAAAATGTTTTGAAACACTTGGGGGATATATATTGGTTAATTAAAATTTTCACTACAATCCAAATTTTTTACATAATGAATGGAACCTATAGAAACCTATGATATTATATAGTGATATGGGATAAAAATAATGTTTATGGGATGATATGTACAATGTTAACTATATTTTTAGAATCATATGTTCATCTTCTGATGTTTAATGTGTTGGATGTAAAATTTTATTATGATTATTTTTAGATAAATTAATGCTAAAAAACCCCTAGGATTTGTTTGTGATTTAGTAAATAGTAATTATATAAAAAATTCCCTTTATGTTTTTTTGACCAAAGATTAATATAAATGATAATAATAAGTGTTAATATGATAAATGTTGTTATAAAATATATTTTTCTTATATTATGGAATCTTAAGATAAATTAAAAGTTATTATTTTAGAAAATCAATTTTGATTTTACTTTCATTGTTTAATAGATGTAGGGGAATTTTCATTAGCATAACCAAATGATGAATGGTTTCATTTTAATTAAAATTTATGATGTAAGAATAATTTTTGGTGTTCTTTTTCTATCTTGAAAAAATATAAAAATAATTAGGAAAAATGATATAGAAACAATGCTTTTAACATGTTACATTCATATCAAATTAATCAAACTGTCTCATAACTCATCATTGATTTTTGGATTAATTTTCATTAAATTAATCTTATATTCATATTATCAATTACCCTTATCAATATCTTTATTTATTTATTATTTTTTACTGTGATCACATTTTCAATTCCCAGCAATTTTATCTAACCTGGAATCGCAGTTATATTTCATTCTATTAAAACATTAAAAAACTATTTTCATCATTTAATTATAGGTTTTGTTAACCCTTTTTATAGAAAGGGTTTTCAATAAAGGAATTATTTTATATTATACCATTAATTTCCGAGTGAAATTTAAAATTTAATGGATAAAATTTCATTGATTTTGGGAAGAATACAACCCTCTAAAAATATATAGTATATTTATTTTTAATAAACATAATATATTAGAAAAATATTAGTACATAAAACCCCATGATTTAAAATGAAGAACATCATATTCGCTTGGGTATACGACATGAAACACCAAGCTTTAACGATCCAAAAAATATATTATTTAAATATCATTATTATAACATAGCCTTTGAATTGGCCTGTATGAAAATAATCAATTATATTTTGAAAAATATAAAAAGATCCCAAAATTTATAAATTTCTTTTTAAATTATCCATAAATAAGAACTCCACTTTATTTATGATATCATATTCTAAAAAATATATTTAATTAAAAAAAATAAATATATCATTATTAACATAGGGTTTAATGTTTTTATTTTCAAAAAAATAATTTTTTTCATTGAATAGTGAAAAATATAATTTTTCTATAAAAATGACATTTATTTTAATAAACTATCAGATATAAAACACGCACAATTAATTTACTATGGTGTAGAAGTAAAATTATTTTTCTTTTAAAAGTTTTAATGAAATTAATTAAATGTAAATTAAATTTATTATGAATTTTTATATTAGTTTATTTTTAGGCTTCGATTATTTATTTTTCTAAAAACTATTTTTATATGAAAAATGATTCTTCATTTTAAATAATTAAAATAATGCCCAATTAAGACATATTTAATTGAAATTTATAAGTATTATATATACCTATAGTAATATAAATATATATCATCATTATTAATTTAAATATAATTAAAATAAGATCATATTATTTTGGAAAATATCTTTCCAATACGCAATTTTCAACACGTTTATGGGTTTTAAATAAAATTAATATATACCAACTTTTTTATTGAATTTAATAATATTTATAATAATAATAGTTAATATTATATATTTTATTCACATTAATTTTTTATCATAATGATTTTTATAGAACGTAAAATTTATTTACCACAATTAAGAAAAAAACACAGTCTTGTGTGTTACAAGTGCATGTGTTAAAATAAATTTTTGAAACAAATAGAATTTTAATTTCATATGTTATATTTAATATTTATAATTATTTAGTCCAAATTATCTAATAAATATAATTTCATATTATATTACATGGATAAATTAAAAGTTTTGAAATAACAAGTTATTATGGTGAAAACTAAAATTATGAAAGAAGTTAAAATAACGAATTAAGGATGAAAATGAATACAAATTGTTAATTTTTATGTAATGGATATATTGGTTGACAATAAATTTCCTTAAATCGATTATTTTTTCAATTTTTAGGATCTTTGGCTATCTGTGACTTCTCATTAATAAATATTTTTGGGTATTTAAAAACATGTTAATGGTTCCTAATTACAAAACAACATTCCCTCACATCACTTCTTCAAAACTATCAAGCAATATAGATTAAAAAAACCTAAACTAAAATTTCCCAAAATCATTATATGAATTTTATAGGCTGTTTTCTTCTTAAAAGACCATCTCTAGTGTCCTTAAGAGGGGATCCAAAGGAGGTTTCTTTGAGAAAATAAAATCATCTTAACAAATCTATTTAAAATTAAATATTAATTTATATCCTCTAACTTGGTATTACCACTTACAATAAAATAACACCAATTTATCCCATATATTGATATGTTACTATGTTAACTGAATAACGTATATCAATCTTATATTTCATAAATATGAAACCAAATCCTCGATCTTATGTATGGAAAACTGCCATATCATGAATGAATATATCATTTTTTCCATAAATAACTATCATGGTTGTATATAATGATGGATTTAATCTATATATATTATTTATGATATAATTATAGTTATATAACAATATTTTCACATATAAATATTTAATTTCCATTGAATCTAAAATACCATAATGTCATTTTCGTGTCTGGTGGACATTCGCCTCGTGAAGCGATGTAAATCTTTTTTCACATACTCATTATAGCGGTGATAATATGGTTAAATTCAATGAATAGATTATATATATAATACAACATATTGATTGTTGAAAATACATATCATAACCACATTCTAACCCATCCACCCAATAGAAAATGATATCAATGTTTTTTCATATGTATGAATTATAGTCTCTATGAAGAAGCAAGATTCATTTTACATGTTCAAAATTAATAATATTTTTTTAAAAGAATATAATAAGTGTATTTGATATTTAAAAAAAAGTATCATTATAAATATGATATAACTGTTCTCCAATTTAATGATATGAAACATTCCTGAAAAAACATGCATGAGAAAATAAAGTAATTAACACCTAAAACAATAGTGATAATGAATGATTATTAGTGAATAGTTGGTAATGTAACACCGAAAAAATTTATGTCTTTTTTTATGAAATTTATATTCTTCTATAGATCTTTCTAAATGAAACACAATGTTTTAATGAAATACATTATACAATTTATATTAATATTTTACACTATCCTTATGGGCTAGAAATTAAACGTCATGGAATGAATAGAAATATAATATATTATATATTATGTATAATGGTTTTATATGATGAAAACATATTGATTTAAAAATAATGAATATTTTTAAAATATTTAAATTTTTAAAAATTATTAATTTATAAAAAAATATATTTATTTATTTATTACAAAAAAAATAATAAAATGTTTTGAAAAGTTTTCAAAGTTTAGTTTTCTAAAATAAAATCATTTTTCAATAAAAATATAAAAAATTTATTTGTTTTATTTAATGGAATTTTTATAAAGAGATAATTATTTTGATAAACTGTGAAAATAGTTGAATTTTATTGAAATAATCTTTTTCATTAATTTTTTTAATTAAATTTCTTTTATATTGGTAATTAAAGTAGTATTAGTTCAATTAAATAATAACTATTCAAATTTGTTTAATTGAAATTAATTTCATGTTAAAATTAAAAAAACAGTTTAAATTGAACATTTTCTCATTGAAAAATAATTTCTTCATCATGTTTGTGGGTTTATATTTATAATTAATTTTTCAATAATATGGTTTACATTTTTTAAATAGTTTTGAATATTTTTAATATTAAAAAGTATTATTATATAATAGTTCGAAAATAAATTTTTCAAAATTAGTTGTAAAAAAAATTCAAGTTGGTAAGTGTGGTAATGCTAAAAACTACTTTATGAGAGGGTTAATGTAAACTGATAAGGTGTAAAATGACAAAAAACCCGCGGTAGAAAAGATATTTTAGGAATATTTTTTTCTTATAGCCTCCTTAGAAATATATAAAACCATTTTTGAGCCCTTTGGAATGTGAAAAATGTGGTTACACTTAATTCTATTAAAATACTATATATGTGTCCCCTACCCCACTTATAAAAGACAACCCACCATCCCCTCATTTTTATATTTCCAAAACCAGTTTAATGGAAAATAAATGACCAATTTTATTCTATACTTACCTCATATATTCCATGAAATGTTGATTTTATTCAAAAACTCTCCAAATAAATTATTGCGTGTAAACATAATTTTTCTCATCTGTGCTGAGTAAAACATCTAAAATATATTATTTTAGTTGTTTCATCCTCCTACAGATTAAAATAATCATAAAATATGATAATATTGTATATCTGGTATCTAAAATATACTTATATTATATTATATTAATTTAATATCATCTCTTCATCTCTTCATCCATCGAATAGGAAATAAAACCATCGATCATGTTTTGGGCGGGCTAATGCCTCATGAAGAAATATTTTTCATTTTTCATCACCACATATTAATGGAAGATGTAATGATGTATTTAATATTTATGTATATTATTTATGATATTATAATACTTTCAAAATTATAAAATCACATATACCATCATATCGTCCTTCTAATGGGAAATCAATAACATCACTCATGTGAATGGAAAACTACCGTATCACAAACTGCTGAAATGTGTTTTTTATTTATATTTTACATTCATGGAAATATGGATATAATAAATTAATATATATTATTTTTTAACATAAGTATACTTATTTAATTATCATATCCTATATAACTTCTTACTTTTCAATTTTATAGGGGATATGATAATATCTATCATATGTTCAACGGACAACTGCATCACAAACATATATGATTTTTTCCACTAACTCTTTGAACATATGTTAATAAAGAAATTTTTAGTTATTAAATGTGATTTATATGAAATAATTTTTATTATTCCATGGTGATATATTATTTATCCTTATTTTTTCATTAGTTACAAAATTTAAGAAAAATTTAATGGTATGTACGACCTACTATCTACATGAATGATGTGTTTTGGTTTATATATCTTAATTTTATGCATTAATATGAATACATATATAATTAATATATATGATATCTATATAATTTTTATAATTATTAAGATTTTTTAGAATGATAATGTAAAAAATTATTGAAATTCCAAATCAGAAAACACAAAAATAATCATCCAATTATTTCTCGAAAGATGCTTTTAATTAGAAATTATTCATAAAAGGGTAACAATATGTTTTAATTAAATTTTATATGGGAGGATAAATATTATAATTTTCAATTAATATATGTATATTAAATTATATTAATATACACGAGGTTCTAACATTTTCAAAGGAAGATGAGACTTAATGTAAGTGATGATTGACTAAATTTTAGTTATTTGAAAAATATGTTGTCTATTTGATAGATCGTATTATATAATGAGTATATACACCCCCTTTGACTTGTAAAATAGTTAATTTATTTATTCACATCGTATTTTATGTTCTATTTATTTTTATTATTTCATGATTATTTTGAATCAATGTTACCAAAGTGTTAAATATTTTAATATACACTCACATCATTTAGAAAAATTATTATGTGTATACTTATAATGATAAAATATTATGATATATATCTCATTAAAATCATGAAATTTATTATCCTATAGTTATTTCCTATTAAAACTTTTGTTCCCTTTATTTTAATCTCTTTGTGTAAACATTAGATTAAACTAATATTTTAAAGAAAAAAATATTTATTACTGACTTTAGTTTAAAATTGATTTCTATCTATATCCATATTTTCATGAAATAATTTAAAAATATTTTTTCAAATATACTATTATTGTTTGATTTCATTAATACCCTTTTATTGTATTTCTATAAAAAAACTAAAAAATCTACTTACCATTTTTTTAATGAGGTTCTTTTGAAATATATAGAAAATTTTAATAGAATCATTGTTTTAAAGTGTGTGGAATGAAACAAATTTTGACCACCATGACCACTCAATGTTATAAAAAATCCATTACATGTTTGAAATATTATTTTACAATAAAATTTTGAATTTCATATTTCATAGTTTTTTAAAAATTAATTAAATGTTTTCAAAATAGAAAATATATTTTCCTTAAGAAATTTTTAATAGTTTTATTAGGGAATTTATATTCATCAATGTCAAAAAAATTATCTTTTATTTTTACTAGGGATATGATCAATTTTTATTAATCTTAGTCATTCTATAAACGATTTATAATTATGATATAGAGATTTTAATAAAGCCCATTTCATATCTATGGGTAATGATTTGATAGAATGTATATGAAACCCAATTCATTATCATAGGTTATCCTATAATGTCATGCTAATGATATATATTTCCTATCAAGGTTTATAATGTGATGAATTTTTTTGGATCTTGTGGCACAAATTTTATGATTTTAGTCTTGTTATGGATTTGACCTATATCTATATCTAATGAATTGGGTATAGACTGAAATATAATTAAATAAATAATATTGGAATAGGGAGGGAACTTATTATAAGAAGGGAATTCTTCCACTGTCATATTATTGGGAGTCAAGCATTACTATGATGATGGATTGAGGAGTGAAATTGTTCCTCTATTAAAGGCTCAAAAATAGTCCACAACTACTATAGAAATGATTTTTATTCTTAAGTGTTTTCTATAATTCGTTTTCTTTTTCCATTTTTAATCGTAGATTTATCATTTGTTTTATTCTCTTATGATTCATGTCTTATGAATAAACAATATTTATTTTATGACCCATGATTATGAAATTTTTTATATAGGGTAATGATTTAAAATGTTATTCTCATGTTCTGATACCCTTATGCTCATGTCATGCTTATTTATCTCTCCTATTTTCCCTTATATAGAATATAATTTCACCCTTTATAAATTTTCCTTTATATATTTATAATGAAATTTATTATTCGTGATAATTTTATGAAGGATACTATGTGTGATGAATGTACTGGAATATGATGTAGTTCACTTATGAACTATTTGTTTATGATTCCGTGTTTTTTAAGGATCAATACCATTATGATCTTCTGAATTGTGTTTCTATAACATATTTAATGTTCCTTAAAAAATATATAATATCAATGGATAAAAAATATGAGTAGTGATAGTTGTTATTAGAGGATATATTTTTTTATCCTTTGGAATATAATATAAGAAAAAATTAAGGAGAACCCTTAGGATAAAACTACTTATAGGGTAAAATATGAAAGTTATTGTAAGAATTAAATTATTTTTATAAAATAAAAATAAATCACTTTATATATAATAAATGTTGTATTTTTTCTATAATATATGTCCTTTGGGTTAATAACTCTAAATACCACACATCAGGGTTGAATTTATTATTAACTGGTACATGGTAATGTGCATTACTATGCACATAGTTTGAAAATACCAAGGGATTTTCTTTGGTTAATTATCATATTTTTATAAACCATAAGTATGGTTTTGAATTTATGTTTACCATAAATATCTTTGGTTAAAAATTAGATGTCATGGATTTAAAATAATATATATATATATATATATATATATAACTTGTGAAATGTTTTTCAGGAATATGTGTTTTCCCATTATTATTATTATTTATCACACAATTATTTTTTCTACTAGTTTATGGATAGAAATCATAGGAACCATATTATTATTATATTTAATGAATAAGAAAAAGATTATCATTTGGATAAATATAATTTTATGGGATCTAGAATGAAAAATAAAAATACGAGGCTCAACAACACATATATGTCTATGAATGATGATCAACATCTAAATGAACCAAGGATTGATCAATATTAGATTGAGTAATGCATGAAGAATTATTTTCTGTATTTTAGGTGTTCCACTAATAGGATTGTTGCTAATCAAAAGATTAGTAAAACTATAAATCAATATCCCATTTTATGAAGTTTATAATATGAAAAAATAATTTGGGTTTTCTATCATTTTTATGGGATACTGGATCAAGGGGGGACTCTTATCAAGAACACAAGGTAACAAGATGAAATTAACTCTATATAGTGGGATGAGTTTAATAGTTTATTTTTCAATAAGTACATCCCATACATTCACTGAATGAAAATTATATTATAAGTATTATGAATTTGTTGGTACTAATAAGGAAAATGTTCCAATAGTTGTGTGGTAAACTTTTAGAATTACCCTCCAACATAAAGGAAATGATGATCGAATTTTTAGTGGATTAAAACCATATATATAATAGGTGTCAGAAATATGGTAAATTAAAATATTTGAATATTTCATTTGATGTGATATTAAGATGGAAATGGATATTGTATTTAATTATTAGTCAAATTATTTGGACAAAAAAAATAAATATACAGTTCAATGGAAGCCAAAATGAACCATGGAAAGAATAAGATGATATTTCCATCTCACTAGATGTGTGGTGGGAAAACTATAGGTAACAACATTAAATGGACTGTATTTGTTCTATGTGTGTAATGAAAGGGAATCAGTCAATATAATTCCTATGTGATATGAAAAGGATTATTAATGATGACAATAGAAAAAGCATTCCATAGAATTCTACAAAAAAAACTCTTCTGGTTAAAATTCTAGGAGTATGAGAAATGTGATATCGGGTGGTCAAATCTAATGGATATAAGGATGATTGGTTTCACAAAGCTATTAAGACTAGGGTCAATGGTAAATATCATTTGATCACAAATTTTGATGAGGGATGTGGAAAAAACATAGTAAAAGGTACAATTAACACCCATTAAATATATAAAAATTTCTTAGTTTAATATCAATAAAATAAATAATTTATATCTATTGATATTTCTATGTTCATAAATATTAAACCCACATAGCTAAACATATAATTATATGTGAAAATGTAACATGTTAATATTTTAAAATAAAAATATTATGTTCGATATAACATTTGACACATAACACCAATCTCAGAAGAGAATATAACACCCCAATATATTATGATATGTTTTTTTATTAATTTTAATAAATTAAATATTTACTGGAAATTAGAACCACATGATTTTTATTATTGATATAGTAGAAGACTAAAAAAACGGATCTTAAACAAGACACCGAATATGAAACTATAATAACATAGTAGATACGTCGGTTGAATTTAATTGTATTAAATAATTTATGATATATATATATATATATATATATATATTAAATTCATACTGAATTTCAATTATTTGTAATTTCATAGTAAAAATTTGATATTTTTTTTGTAATGTAATTTTATTTTCTAAAAATATATTTTCTGGAAAATGATATTTATTTTTTTGTAATTAAAAATTATAATTATAATTTGGAACATTTAGAAATTTTTGTTGATAAAATAAAAATTATATCTTAAATTATCATATCAAATTTTACCTATGTTGAAAATAAAGGGTTTTTGTAAAATGTTGATTTCCTGATGATTTGTGAAAAATACAGATTTTTTACATATTGTTTACTTTAAAAAATTTATGAAATTTAAAAGACCTATAAATTTTTAAATCTAAATTCCAGTAACATAATAATTCTATTAATTTAATTTCTCTACATAAATTTATTTTAATCTATTTTATTTTTTATTTTATAATAATTTTATTTTAATTGGTAAAAATTTGATTTCTCAAAAAACATTTTCAAATTGCATCATTATTCTCATATTTAATTAATTAAGATAAACCAGAAATAGTAAAATTATAAAATAAGTTTATATAGTTTATATTATTAAATATTAATTTTTTATACAATGGTTATTATTAGTCATATATTTGATATAAATCATCCTTTTCTCAATAATTACTATTCTTGAAAACCCAAATTTTTTCACGTGTATGGGTTTAATTTTACTATAAATTATTCCACTTATATCAGTTGAATTTTATAAAATGGATTAAATATTTGTGATGAGAATAATTTATTTATTCTTGTAATGAATATTTAGTTTTTTTGGCGTCATAGTTATGGAAAATAAATAAAATTAACTAATGTGAATAAGGTTAAAATAGTTCTTGGTGAATTACATAGTTATTTTATAAAACTAATCATACAAAAAAAATTATTTTTATTAAAAAAATTGGAATTTATATTTAAAATATTTCAGTTTAAACTATCCAATAATGGTAATTTTTTTATTCTGAAATGAAAAATTACATAGGTTAACCAAAAATACAAGTCAACATGGTAATTTTTTTAAAAAAAAATTATTAAACATAAAGTGTAAGGAATAACGTGATAAAAATATTTTTTTTGTTTTTTAGGGTTTAATTGACTAAATAAACAATATATTTCATTATTATTCAATTACTGAGCCACATTATATAAAAGTGGTCGGTCATTATTGAATACTTTTTATTATTTACATGAATCACACTCCTCTTAAATTATAAAAGGTGGTTGACTCAGCTCACTAATTCAAACATATCAATCCTTTTAGATCAAAAAACACCTTCCCAATAAAATTTCTAGCATAGGTCCCCTAATACTATAGTCAATATTTTGGGAATAAACCCATCCCATAAATGATTCATTTCAAATCTACGGAAGATACTTAAAGAATTGGTATTGTTATTCAACAAAAATTATTATTTTAGTTATTCCTCTATGAAGTTAATTTATCATTAAACCATGATTATATAAAAAATTAGTAGCAATTTTTAATGGGTCTTAAGCATGAAATTATTCTAGGTGTTGTTAAAGAGAATGAACAGTGAATGGGGCTTATGTATGGATGCTTCCCATGTGCCACTATGCAGTGGAACTGTTGGATAGGGATTATTCATCGAAGATTCCCACCAGCCTACATAATGTCTAGCTATGGGGAATCCAAACTCACTAGTGGGTTTAGGGATATAATTTAGGCCTAAAAATATGCACTAGTGTATATGCATCATACTTCCAATGGAATTGGAAATAGTCCAAACAAAGCGAGATGAAAAGTGTGAATCACATCTCCAATATTTAGAACACAATGGGGGAGGCATGAAAAAGGGAGAGAACTGTTGACCAAATGTGAATCTCATCATCCACATTCTGTCAACCTGATATGGAATCAAACAAATAAGGGCCATTCCTTGACCGTATTCGAATCTTGGGTGCCAAACATGAAGTGTCGTCCGATGTCTTAGTGGTTGTTTCCCCAGAATGGTAAGTGATCCAAAACAGCATGGGATCAGGATGTTAAGGGGTCGCATTAACCTGAAATAGGATGATGATATGAATGAAGGACTGGAAAACTGTGATGTGGAATGATTGATTGCATGAATAGATTCCAACACTCTCGAAATTATATGAATGTAATCATGGCATGATGTATCTTCCTCATGTCATATAATCCATATATTATTTGTATGAAGAGGCATCAAATTATTGAATAATAGGCAATGCTATATTTTTAATTCATTTATTTAGGACTGTGGAATATATTTCTTGGAACATAATAGATCTCTTATTTAGAGGAATAAGATTCCTATATTTTCCAACGTAGGTGTACTACAGTATAAATTCATATAGATATGACTGTTTTCATCTCATGAAAATTGCATAAGGCATCTCTTGTTTTGAGAAAGTGGCATCCCATGTTTTTTATAGGGTGTACAACAGTTTACAGTCATGTAGAGAGAACTATTGGAAACATGTTCTTGTTTTATAAGGCATCTATCATTCTGAAGTAGAGGAATCCAATGTTTGTCAAATAGGGAGTACAACAATATACAGTCTTGTTGAGAGGACAATTAAGTATAAGTAACCTAACAATAGATGGTGTTAGGACTTACGGAAGATCATTCCTTTCTATATCAACCTGTTATAGTAGTCTGGTGATTGGGATTGAGGAGTTTCATGAATAATGGTTCGACCCAAGGTACTCTAGAAATTGGAGATGAAATTTTCAACTCATGACATGTGAAAGGGGGAAAGAGGAATGTGTTTAATCAAGGTATTTCATGAATTTTGGAAGAGTATCTTGAATTTTGGTATTCCATATGTGGAACGTTGGTGCACAAAATGGAGTAATGTAAAATATCGACATCTTGGCCTGAGAAGTGTGTGGTCAGACTCTCCATTTTTTATGGTGTCTAGTGATAGTAGGGAAGGCGTCTTCCCAGGGGGTTGGGACTGCAGCCCAACACTAATCTTATGTGGGGGGTGCAAGGGGCGTAACCCATTAAGTATTTAATGTGTGAGATTGGAATAACGGAGAGTTGCGAAGGATAGGGTTTAGCAAAAGAAAGGGGTTCGCATAGCATAGGGTCTCACGAGGGATGGTTTTTTGTAAAGCATAGTGACTCATAGAGAATATGGATTTACAAAGTTCAGGGTCTCACAATGCATTGGGTCGCAGAGCTCAAGGTCTCTTAAAGAAGCTTCACGAAGGAAAAGTGATTGCAGAGTATTTCCTCATCATAGAATAAGGCGCATTATTAGGAGAGTGCTCTGTGAAGTCATAAATCTTCACAAAGTCTTGACAAACCCAAACATGGTTCCCTTCTTTGTGGAGGGAAGTGACCTCTGTGAAGGGAAACACATCGCTATGATCGGGAGAACCACAAAATGGGAGATCAGATACAGAAGGGGAAACTTAACAATTATTATTAAGGGTAGTGATATAGCTATTTATAGGTGATGGAGTTCAGAGGAGATAACTGGGAAGAGAAGGTGACACTGAAAAGGAAATAACACTCCGCAATTGGAGGCATTTCCCTCATGTTTCTAGTCCTCTTGAGGGCTACTATCACAAACTATGAGGCACTCATAAGGGCTCTGATCAATTTTATCGGACATGATGAGGCTTCTGTCAGGCCCTTTACTGATCTCATGTAGGCTCCATTGAATTTTCTCTACTCCATGATCATGGAGGGATCTCCAAAAATGGGCTCTACAAATTTGTTTTCCCGCCCAACATTGAATTTCCATAACTCCTAATATGTAATTCCTTTTAAGCTCTACGAACATTAAAATAGAATATTTTCAAATTTGATATGCCCTTTGATCATGAATGGTAGTATTTGGATTATCTTGAGGACTCATTTTCCAATTCCAACAGAAATATTTCATGGTCAAAAGATTATTATCTATGCGGATGCAGCTAGTGATCTTCAATAGTTGGAAAGAAGGTGCTGATACCTCAGTAGCAAGGATCCATATCTGGTATCAGAAACATTGATGTGCTATATGATTAAGAGGATTTCCCATGGTAGAGGATATGCAGTTCATGGCTCACAGTGTGGGTCCAGTCATCATAAAGGGATGCAGTGTTATTAATGTGATGGTAGGGAAAATATCACTCAATATTGTCCAACCCACAATTTTTATGATACAAAGACTATTGTAGACCAGGTAAGATGACACACCATCCTGATCACTCAAATCCAAATGACTATAGATGTGGATGAGGATCTTAGAGAGAAGCACGATGTGGTAAATGTTTCGAAATGTTTCCACCACCACCCCTAGGTGGGTAATGCGAGGATCAGGGAGCTGGAAGATATCGATATTAAAAAATGCATGCAGTTGAGGCATATGACCTATGGGATCTACGAATGAATAGAGGAATGATTTTATTCTTTTCAAATTTACAAATTTTTTTGATAGACAAATGTTCTATAAATTAATTTCTTTCCCTGAATCATGTTCAAGAATCGATGATTCTTGTTGAACTATTGACTCAATGCTCTTTCTTAGATACTCTTATTGGAGGAGACCCATTGATCACACACTAGTTCTGACAGTGTGACCTAACCCATAGTGGTGAGATTTTAATTTTATATTTCTCGGCAGTGATCTTGGGGACATATGACTTCATTCTTGGTATAGACTATATATCCATAGTTCATGCATGGATTAAAAATTTTACATGAAGTGTATAGTTTTTCTGCCGCAATGTCACCATGATTTCCATTATCAGTGAATAAATAAATATAAAAAGTGCATGATGGAATCACACATTGGAGGTTATTGTCGATAATTCATCTGTTGTATTGCCTCACCACCATTGACGTGAATGATATGAGTCTTTAATTTTGTACAACTGTGGTGGAATATGAGGAAATATTTTATGAATATATTCATAGTTTACCACCTCATAGGGAGATGTACTTCTACATTGATCTAAACCTTGAGATAGTAAAGATATCAACACATTCATATTGGACGACTCCCATAGAGCTTCATGAGATAATTTTAATGTTGGAGGAATTGCATAGTAAGGGATTTGTGAGACCTAGTGTTTAACCCTTGGTAGCCATGTTATTGTTTTCCAAGATGGAATATGGGAGCTTGAGGTTATGGGTACATTTCCAGATATTAGTCCAGGTGGATGTGAAAAAAATGTATCCACAACTGAGGATTGATAATCCCCTTGGATCAGTTGAACATAGAACAATGGTTCCTAAAGGATGACCACAAGACAATGATTTGATGAGTTGAGGTAGAGTTTAATGGTGATCTAATCATGAGATTTCATGATGAGGGGTTCAGGTATATAGTTTTCTACGACGAATCAGGAACCTATATTTGTTTTTTCTTAATATATATGAATTAGATAATTGCCTATGGTTCATGATAGTTGATAAAAACCGAGAAAAAGTACATGTCCAATGATATTGAGTTTGTAGTGGTATAATTCATGTTGAATATGTGTAGACACTACCTATGGGGTGAGAGATTTATCATCTAATCTAACCCCAATAGTCTCATGTATATCTTCTCTTAGAAGGATTTGAACTTGATATGTTGGTTTTGTCTAGAGTTATTCCATGAATACGACTTGGAAATTCCCAATACTACAAGGAAGTGAAATGTAGTAGAATATAATCTTAGTAGAAGATCTAGTTGTAGTTATCCTTTGTGGATAGTGATGAATCAACTTACCTCTCATTGATTTATTTCTAACCTTCACTCTTACAGCGAGCCAGGGAGGCATATATTTGGGATACCGACTACAAGACCCTATGTTCTCAGATATATATATATGAAATGGTCATGATGTATATTTGAATGTTGGGGAGCTTGTTTTCCTTTTAAAATAACGTAAAATAGTTCCAACGGTGTTGTGGGATGATATTATAATGGATTTTCATAGATCCACTATAGGGGTACATCCATTTATGCTAAAGAAGTTTTAGGACCTACAATAGTTGTTTTGGTTGCCAATGATGTTGAAAGGAGTTGTAGGGTCTTTTTTTCAATGCCTTACTTTTCAGCAATTGAAGGCTGAGAACCAGGTTTCAGTTAAGTTATCTTAACCCCTTAAGGTACCATAATAGAAGTGGGATTGATTATTGATGGAATTTTCGATGGGTTTAACATGTACGACCTGGTGAAACGATTCTATCCAGTTGAATGTTGACAGACTTACCATGTTGTCCCACATCCTAGTTATCTGACAGTAGAGTATTGAAGATATAATGAGACACCATAGTTCGAAGGATATAATTATAATCCATGGATTAAAAATGGTTATAATTTTAGATAATGATGATATCTTTACTTCCCATTTGAGGAAGAGAATGCATGAGCAATTTGGACCTAGTTAAGCTAGAGTACAGTGTTTCACCCATATACCAACAGCCATACTGGGTGGACCATTCGGGTTTTGGATGACAAGAGGTTGTAATAAATGATATAGGTTTTATGTATTTGGAAGGAAAACCTATCATTGGTTTAGTTATCATATAACATTAGTTACCATTCCACCATTAGTATGGAAGCATTTGAGGCCATATATGGTAAACCCTGTAGGTCAACACATTTTCTAGACTAACCATGAGATTAAAAACTTTTTGGCCTAGAGTGGATGTAAGATACAACATAGAATGTGAATATCATCCAGAAGTCAATGAAGACTTCATAGAATAGTCAAAAGTTATATATTGATATGTGATGGAGGCCTTTCTAGTTTGTGGAAGGAGACCATGTGATCCTTCGAGTATCACCTCAATGAGGATAATGGATATTTGGTTGGTGTAATAAGCTATATCTAAAGGCTTATACCCTTTTTAGATACAATGTATAGTCGATGAGGTGTTGTACCACTTTTCCCTACCACCACAGTTAGATCGGGTACATGACATCATCAACATGTCACAATTGTGGAGGCACATGCATGACCCATCACACTTCATCAATAGGTGCGAGATGTACATTGGGGATTGTGTGACTTTTACTAAGTACCCAGTTGAGATCAATGATCGATAGTAAATGATACATCATGAGTGATCGATTAATATACCTTGTGTCTGATGAAACATAAGAATAAACACGAGAGCACATCAGAGCGAGAGGCTTGGATTTTTTGCTCAGTACCATGATCTTTTGGAGTATCCCATATTTTTAATTTTCAGGGACACAAATAACAATGATGGGGAGAATGTAACATCTCATATTTTCCATGTTTCATTATTTGTTCTTATATTGATTTATTTCAAGACTAGTCAATCGGAAAGGTTGTGTTTCTGAGGCTCGTTGTGCCCTAAAAAATGACTAAAATTTGTATAAATATTTAATAGAACATACAAATTTTATTCACTAAATGGTGGAATAAATCCATCACATCTTCATAGAACAAATATCTAATGGAACAATTGATTTTATAACATTTTTTACCCTATCAATGACCAAACTTTTGTCAACACGGGAAATTTGTAGAAAATGTAAACAAGGATGTAATCATAAATAAAATAATTAAATAAAATTATTTTAATTTTTAAATCCTATAAACTCATAAAAAGGACTCTTATTGTAAATCTTAGATAACCTTTGATTTCATAATGTTTTTATTTCCATAAGAAAAAAATTGCCATTATAGGAAAGAGGATTTTTTGGGAAATCCATTATGAAGATGAAAAGGAATAAATAATTAAAATACATGATTTTTTTCAACTCTACAACTTATTTTTCATTAAATAAAGGATTATTGGGAAATTCCATTATTAACAACATAACCTTGGAGATTATAGAGCATTGTTAGAGAGAGAGAGAGATAAAGAGGGAGAGAGAGAGAGAGAGAGAGATCTGGAGAATCCTCTTAGGAGAACAACGACAAATCGTGGATTAAAGTTCAACATACCTCATATTTGATAGACCATTCCAACGATGACAATGACACATCATTCATTATCAACAAAGGATCTAAATTTTGGTATAATATCTATTTCAAGTGTTTTTTTCTAGAATTAATTACCACAATGAACATGAATCAATTAATGAACAGATTGATTCATGGATCATGTTTATCGGGGTAAGGGAAATATTTTTTGGGGATTTTATTAGGAAAATTTTTTATTGTTGTATTTGGATATGGATTTATTTTCTATTATAATTGGAACAAACCAAGATTTAAATGAAAATTTATTATTGTTTTTTCCCTTGATTTATTGTAGTTTTCTTCAATAATTCTGCGTATCCTGATAGGTATTCTTCATTGTCTTGAGGTCTGACACATCCCGATTTATTGATAATTACACATTGTATTCTCAGCACAATAATCTAATATTTTATATCTTATATTGGAAAAACATGACAGAGTTGTGACGAACAAGATAGACAAATTTGGATGATGGATAATTCATTAATACACATTCTTTAGTAAAATATGAATAACGACAATTTTATCGATTTTGAGAGCAGATATAATGACGAGACACACTGTTTGGTGACAGAATGGAAAACACGATGCTAAATCTATGGTCATTTCAGTTTTCTTGTATCATAGGATACATTGAGGCATGTGGAAGTGGAGTTAGTAGTATCCTGTGTAGGAGGTAGTGTACTGAGGCATATAGTGGTGTGGTGGCGCTGGTAGAGGTGGCTAGTGCCACGAGTGGTAGATCAGCATATGATAGATGTGATGCGGGCTTGGTGGGAATATACGAACTAGTGGGACAATTCAGGTTATTGGGATATGTTGAGCTAGATAGGCCGAGCCATGCTAGGTGGGCCATGTTTGGTCAATACAGTGGGTTGCGCTATATGCTGGTCGAACCCAAGTCAGATCCGAGGCATCTATGCAGAGTCGGTTGCAATCGAAAATGGTGGTCGACTTTAGTGGTAGAACATGGTTTTGTGGAAGCATGAGCTATTCAAGTTCCATTTACCATGCAACATGATCAACTATGGTGGTCAACCATGGTTTTGAAGAGGCATGAGAAACCATGAGCACCACGATGCTTGTAGTTTTAAAACGATAATTACTCTTACAATAAGAATTCAATCAATAATCCATCTACATCGTCAAGAACCTAACTATTAGATGGTTTTTTTGAAACCAAAAATGAATTTCCCATTTATACAAGTATATGTTTAGAGAATTCCCTAGGTATTTTCATTGAGTGTTCAGAACAACATTACATCCACATCACTAGATTTTAAACACCTCTAGTGGTTGTGTCTCATATAGTTTATGGTATCGGTCCTCAAGACTGGATTTACATACTATATCACCCCTAGAGAAGTTGTGTAATTGGTTTAACCTTTTAGAGCCAGGCATTGGTCCTCGGTATAGTGGGCTAATTCAGTTGGGTCTGTAGTATCCCCCAACAGTTCTAGGCATGTTTCCCTACTTGGAAGGTTGATCAAGATTGAGTATGTGGTATCCCCCAACGATTCATGGTGTGATACATATTTTCTCATTCTAGTTCTTTGTGTGACCCACTCTCTATGTTTCAATGTCTACCTTGACCGATTTTTTCTCTTTTGGTGGGGCCCACATGAGTTATACCTTTTAATTGATTGTCTCTAATGATATCGCGTCTCGAGGAGTGAGTTATCCTAGAATGAATGTGCTTCGAGTGGAATCATGTGGTCAGAAATTGGTTATGACCACCTATTTGAATCGTGTCTCTCATGAGTATATTGGGATATTCTAATTAATGTGATGTAGAAATATATCTATATAGGGCTTACTGTACTTCCTTTTTTGTATATCTTTGTGGTTTTGGGCTGTCCTACTGAGAATTTTTATACTCATCTTGTATGATATTTTCCCACGTGTATTATCTTGTGAAGATGATCAAATTTTCAATTGTGTCCTATGTAGAATAGGAAAATATGATGCATAGTGGTATAAGATAGATTGAGGTGTCTTCCAAATTCTTTTAAAGATTATTTCCAAAACCATTATATTCTGGTTGGACTATTTCTATAAACTATTAGTGGTGGGATAATATTTAGCCATATTTACATTCTAGTATTTTTACTTTTGAACTATATTTTATGATATTAGTGGTCTGTAGGCATTTATTATTTATTTGTTTTTAAAATTTATCAGCTTTTTTGTTTAATATGTTTGTGTTTTTAAATGTACTCTTGTTAAATGGATTCCATTTGTTTGATATCCCATCTTGGGGCTAGTCACCACCCCCTATCCTATTAGAGGTGGGCTTGGAAGGGTCATATGACTATCAAGGGTTGAGATAGTATTTACATCATGCAGGTCATATATCTTCATGGATCTCATTATTTGATCATATATGATAGGGACACATTATTCAAGTCTCGTTTCTGAATGGGGTTTCAGATGAACTTGTGTAAACAGGTGCTTCATGGCACAACTTATAATCATCATGCCAATAGAAAGACATATAGTATAATTCAAGTTCTAGAGGAAATTATATGTTCCTTATTCAATGACATTTTGGTTTCTTTAGATAAATACGATCAACATTTCATTATTCATACAATAAAAACATTTAGACTACCTTTTAGATGAATCCTTATGAATCCTTTTATATTTTCCTTCATGATCACCCATTTGATGGTTATAGGAAGGGGATATACAGTTTCATGGACCATGTCTCATCCAAGAGACTTTATAGTATGTTCAATTTATCATGATGATGATGTTGATAACTTAGTCCATACAACATTCCAATGAAACTTAATGATGAAGACCACTTTATTTTTTGTGGTCAAAGATCATGGTTTCTTAAATTTTTATCCTAGTATGGGACATGAATGAATTCAATGGTCAGTTAATATTTATCATTTATTCATTGGACATTTTGAGGTTTTGAAATGAGTCAGATATATAGGTTATCATATATAAATTGTTCAAATATATTATTCTATGAATTATTTATTTAATGTATCTTAGCATCATTGATAATATCAATACTCAACAAATGTTTTCAACCCAAATGAGGTTGAGTTCGACGTGGATATTTCAATCTATTATTACCATGTGCATATCATGGATTGTAGTATGAAGAGACTCTGTGGAATTTCAGTTCCATTAGTATAATTTCTATAACCATACTACTTTTTATAGAATGAGTCCTAGGAGAGTGAAGTTGGTATACAATATCAATGGACATTAATTCTCATAGGTGATCCCTCTATACCCTTATAAGTCCAAATCATCAATTTTTTTCTTTCATGAGTGATGGTTTTAAAAACCTTATTTCTTTATGAATGTACAAATTGATATTTCAATAATTATTACTCTGTTTTGAACTTTTTGTGTTAGCTAATGGATTCACGAATGTCAGGACTGTTTTCAATCATTTTTTATAGCCAATATCCTCTTGATTTAAAGAAATATACTATGAAATATTGTTATAAAAACCTAATATTCACACCATGAATGGTTCCTCCAAATTATGTAGGGAATTTTAAGGGTGTTTAGGGGGACTCCTTGTTGTTTTAAAACTATGTTATACAAGGTTCACACTGGTGTGGGTAGTAGAGGGTATTAGATAGTTACCTAATGACCATCTTCAATGTGGTTATCCAAACCATCTACCAAGCGTATGTGGGGTCCTTCTTTAGGCTGATCTAGGATCATAGTTTGAGGAATATTTTCCCAACAGTGTGGGATAACCATGAAACATAGTGTGTGAGTGTGATTTTACCTTTTTACCCATGAATTTATTTTAACCTAAATCCTCATTTCACTATTATTAATCATTATATGTTAGCGACTCCTTATTCCATTGACCACTCTATTTACCTAAACTAGGGATGAAGATTTCTAGTCAATCAAGACTAAAAATCAAAAACCATTAGAAGCATTGGATCTGAATCAATAAGATCTTGAATCCCCTTTTAAAATTATTATGATCATTGATGAAAATCGATTATTAATTCTTATTATCCCCTACTAATCATTTTACATCCACCTTATTATATTTTCTTTAACCTTGGTTTTTATTAAATGATGTTGAATGAATTATTTCTAGAAGGAATTTCATATTGATAATGATGATGACATAATGTGAAATAATCAATGCTATATTAACTTGGATAAATGATCATTTAATGACATTTTTATTTTTTAAATATGATGTTTTCTACATTCAATTAAAACCTAAACCTAAAATTCCTATGATAATGTAAGTGGTACAATATTTATTTTGGATATTGTTTTATTATAATTGTGAAAATTAGGTCACCTAAATTAGTATCGAATATGTAAATTCAATATATACAATTTCAGCACCGGATTTGAGAGTCCTGGTTCTAGGATATCACATAACACCACTAATTGTATAGTTATTGTATATATAGTATATGATTCATCTCTGCAATAATTATTTTGGAATGTGATTCCAAAAAAAATATGTCATTATTCCACTGGTGAAAATTAACATTGCATTATTAATTGGATTGATTTATCTACATAAATCACACAATAATTTATTAGGAAATGAAATTTTCGGTCATTTTCTATGCCATCTTATAATAATTTATTATTGTGAAGATAAATATTAACTTATTATTGAAATCACATCAACCATATGGGTTTATATTTCAATACAAAAGAGGTATTTATCTTATATGGTTAGGGATAAACTAAAAAATGTTGTTATGCCTGTTGTGTGTGAGTTTACTAAATTATTTAAATAATATATTAAAATTATTCCATAAAATCACTACGATGAGTTTACAAAAGGTTTAATACATGGTGGAACACTAATTTTGAATATTCCCTATTGAACTTCCTTGATTAAGGTGCATAAATTTAAGAATCGACCCAATGATTCTTTTTATAAGGGATTTATTCACCCATTTGTTCAATCATTGGTTGAAAAAATTCACATTGTAAAAAATAATGATAGAGAAATTTAAATTTAAATTTATTATAAGGATCTAGAAATGTTTTATATATTAATTGATTATTCTCTATCTATTAATAATTACTTGCTTGATCAACTTCACAGAGTACAATACATTTCTAAGACTTTCCATCATTCTGACGATCATTAATTGATAGTCAAGTAGGATATACCCAAGAAAACATTTCATAAAAGGTATAGATTTAATGTTCTTAAACATGGTATGTGATTCATATATACTAGGTCTGATGAATGTGTTTTTAGAAGAATCCATTGGTTATCCATTCTCTATTAATCTTGAATGTATAAAGATACATTGGGATTTTAAATATTATTTTAGTTGGGATGGCATGATGTATGATATATCGGTTTTTTTATCTTAAGTCTTATTATATCTTCATGGTAATCATGTCTGATAAAATTCATTGTGTATTTTAAATAAATTATTTATTCCAAAATGGGAATGGGAAAACACCATCTATTTTGTCATCGGACTCCCCCAAAATTTCTAAAGGGAATAATATTATATGGGTTTCAGTTAATCACTTTGAAAATTTAGAACACTTTGAAACTATCATTGTAGATTCATATATGGAGTATAATTCCAGGTTATACATTAATTAAGTGTAATGTTTCATGTATTAACACATTCATTTGTGTCTTATAGGAACATAATGTTTTCTTCACAATTATGGTGATGTATTGAGTATGCTCTTGATAAAGAGTTGAGTTTTGATATTTTATATCATCCCCAAATATTAGTATTGTTTTAGATAACAATTAAATCTCTATAATATTTTTTGAGATCATATTCTATGTGTTTTTATGGTTTTTTGTATCAATACATTTCTCTGGTTTAGTTTTCACACAACATTAACATTCACATGAGTATTCAAATAGATCCTTATAAATTCTTACATGGAAATATGGATATATATACAACATTATCAAATGAAATTGGAGAAAAAATATATATTGGGACCTATAATGACAGATAAAATGGAAGAGAATGTTATATCCATTCAACTACACATAAGGTATTCACAAAGTTGAATGAAATGTTTGCGATAAATCATCATTGTGATATAGAATTAGAATTTGGGGAAAATATACTTCTAATAATTTCACGATGGAAGAAGGTAATGAGTATTAGAGATAATGGAGAACAAAACCCTAGGTATATACATCCCATTAAATTATTGTTCATATCGATATGGTATCCCATCAGTTAGAACAACCATTGAACCTCTCCCATGTCAGTTATGTATTTTATGTATCTCCCCTGATGACGTATATACCTGACACATCAGATGTAATGAAATCATAGGAAATACCACTATAAATAGATATTTCCTTAGAGGAAAAAATAATACAGATTATAGATCATAGATAGATTGTTCTTTAGAAGAAGACCACCCACCTAGAATTTTTTTGGGGTAACAACCAGCTTAAGGATTCTATGGGGGAACATGAAAACTCTAATGAGGTATAAGTTCCCTATGTTTTTTATATTAGAGGAATGATTTTTCGAGGATAAATTCATGTTATTAATGTGAAAATGAAACAAATAAATAATTTATGATTTTTTTTCAAATAAAATTAATTTCACCAACATTTGGAGCAACATGCAACACCATATTTTCACTAACCGCAATTTAATATTTATATAATTATTTATTAAGGTTGTTAAGACCTAGAAATTAAATATGTTTGATTAATAGATATAAATAAATTTATATTATTATTTATAATTGTTTTATATAAATAATATATATTAATAAAATTGAACTTCTCTTTTTATAATTTCGTTATCTATTTCAAAAATAAAATTATCTCAAAAAAGATGTTATTGTGTTTTTTTTAAAATAATTAATTTCATTTTTTAAAACATGTAGGAAATATATTTAAAATATAAATTAATTTTTTAGAATGATTATTTTTTAATTATAATAGTGTTTTTATCTAAAGGATTAATTTTTTGATGAATAATAATAAAATATAACTTTTTATTGAAAATATAAATTTTGATTAAATAAAAAATAAGAATAATTTTTTAAATGGTATAAAAAAAATTATTCAAAAAATATTATAGTTACACTAATTTGATTCAATATAATCAATTTAAATTTAAATTTTTATATAAAACTAATTGAAAATTTTGAACACATTCCCTTTTGAAAACATTGTTCTAATAAACTATATAGATTTAACTTTAAAATAATATTTAAACTAGTATTAATTGAATTGAGAAATATTATTTAAATATTTAATATCAATTTAATTAATATTATATAATAATTTGAAATTATTATTTTAAAAAATATATTCTAAAAAGCTACCCAGTCTCTTCTCCTTTAAAAATATTAAAACCCTTTTTGATCTGAAAAAATAAATGAATTTACATTTTTTTAATTCAATAATGTCATCGTAGATTTATTATGTTGATTAGGAAAACCACCTATCAAGGGTATAGTTATAAAACTAAAGTGTCCCTCCAAAGAAAAGATAAAATTCATAAACATGTGTTTTTATTTTATTTATACACATATACTCATAACATATTTTTAAAATTTCATGATATAATTTCAAATTTATCCACCAAAAATAATATTTTATTATGTTAATATAATAAATTATATATATTTCATCTTGCATAATAAGGGAAACAAAACTATTGATTGTGTGTGTGGCAGAGTACTACATCACGAACAAACATTATTCATTTTCCATCACCACCATTCATGATTGGATATTAGAAATTCTTATATATATATATATATATATGACATTTATGATGTTATTAAACATCTAGAATATTAATACTCACCTACCCTTATACCTTCTATCCTGTTGGAAAACAATGACATTGATCATGTGTATGATAGACTACCTCGTCATCAACTGTTGCAATGTTCATTTCAATTATATATTAATTGGATTTTAATATGGTTATATTAATTTAATATATACTATATATTTAAAATTATTTCAATTATTTACTTATTATATAGAATATACATTCTCTCTTTACATTCTATGGGGTATACGATAGTGTCACTCATGTGTACGGAGAGCTATCTCCTTATAAAGAAATATGATTTTTTTCATTTATTATAATAATTAGAGATAATACTAAATTTTTTAATAAAAACATTTCATATATATCATTTAATAATGATTATGTAAATTTTAATTATTATTTTAATTATTTTAATCCATCCATTAAAAATGGAAACAACATTCAAATGTACATATGGCGTACCTTATCTTTGAAGTGTTTATTTTTTTATACCTCTACCATTAATGGATTACTAAAACTAAATATATTATCAATTTATATGATACATATATAATGGGTAATATTATATAGACTATGTAATTGTGAATAATTGAAATGATAAAAAGACTAAATAAAAACATACACGAAAAATGAAATTGTTATTACCATTAATGTGATTTTAATAATGAATTATTAATAAAATAGTAATTAAAGTCAGGATTCAAAAAAATATTTTATAATATATTTTATTATATTTCTATAATAGATTTATAATAAAAATATTTTTATTTTATATAATATTTGAATGTGTATAAAATATTTTGATAATAAATATAAGATATTTTTGTCTCTATATTTTTTCTTTGAGTCATATGTTATGTAATGAATCTATTTTCTTTTATAAGGTGAATATATATCCAAATTGAAATTGAAATTTATCAATTAATTTATTGTCAAGATATTTTATGTTTCATTTAATATTATTTTTCATGGAGATTATGATTCAAATTTACTTAAGTGGTAATGGTTTTAAGATACAATTTCATTATATATCGAGATTATTTATGTTTTTTCTTCCAAAACAAATACTATGATTTATCAATATGGAAACTCATATATTTATTTTTTAATATTTTCATTTCATTATAATACATGTTTTAGCAGTATTTTCCACTCTTATCATACTCAAGAGATCAAAAGAATGTTCCTAAGAAAATATTTATTTAATTCTCTCTTCAAACAAAAATGAATTTACTTCCATATCTATGTTCTAAAAAATTTCGTTAAATATTGTAAGACTAAAAATTTAAAACTAATAAAATTAATTTATATAATTGTTTTACATTTTAAAAAATAATTTTATAACTATTTTTTTATAAATAATCTCATTTTGACTATTACCCTAAACGTGAATTAAATATTAAAATTTAAATGTGTGACATGAAAGAAATTTTTTACCATCATGAACCCTTGATGTTTTATGTATCCTCTTATATTTTTTATATAGTATTTTCAATGAATATTTTTTCATTAATATTTGGTAAATTTTTATATATTAATTATTTGTTTTCAAAATGAATGGATATTATAATCAATAATGTTTTAATGATTTGTTATGGATTCTCTATTTATCAATGATAATAACTTTTTTTGTTTCACATGGTTTATGGGGGATATTATCAAATTGTTCAATTAATTTTATTTATTAGTATTATTTCATATTATTATGAATATATGTTTGTAAAACCCACTTCTTCTATATTGGATCATCTGTGGTAGAATATACAAAACATGTATTTTTTGACGGGTTAAAAATGATAAAATTCTTATGAAACGCATTTACATTCATGGTTTCTGATATGATATATATTTTATGATATTATGGAAAAAAATTATATTTTTTTATTATCTGACTGTTGGGAACTATTTATACTTCCAATTAATTGGGTAAACATTTTAGTCTAATGACATTGTTGGACTAGAATGGGTCGTCATCACAATTTACTAAGCGATGATTTTAACTATTATATATCTGAATGTGAAAATTTACTACTATGAGGGTTGGGGACTAAAACCGCTGCACTATCATTTAATTTCTACATACCTTGATTAATATGGAAATAATTTTCAATGATTATGAGTTTTCCAAAATTACAGGTTCATACCATTATTATTCTCTCATGGATGATATTATTTGATTTCATTATGATAAATGTCTTATGAATAAAAAATCATAATTCTATAACCCATTATTATGATACAAGATATATATTGTATTATTTAAGATTTAATCCCCGTGTTCTCATGACCATATACTCATTTAATGTTTAAAAATCTCCCTTGTATAAACATAATGAGGAATTATGCTCATCCTTTGTTTTTTTATTTTCTACTTATTAAGAGAAATTTAATTTTATATTATATGTCTCGGATGCTTTATAGTTATTTATATCTTCATCGATGATGGCATAGTTCACTTATTAACTAGTTATTTATGTTTCTTCTTTGTTATATGTGTTATAAAATTATAATTCTCAAGAGTGTGTTTGTGCCATTTAATGAATGTTCATGAAAATATTTGTTATAAAATTATATTATAATTCAGGTTGTTTTAGGTATAATATTACAATAGGATCATGTATGGTATTATAAACATGAATTTGGTTCTATTATAAATTAATAATAATATTATACCTTTTTAAAAGAGGTAGATCATCCAACCAAAAGAGAATAGTTGGGTAAGGGACTTTTTCTCACATTCCATTCATTGATGGATATTGTAATATTACAATCCTGATTTATTTTAAATGTTGTATTTAATTCTCATTTTACATATACAATCATGAATAATTTATTCATAAATAGTATTTCTTTTTTCAATTTTAATTCTTTTATCCAAGGGGATGTTCATTGATAATTTCCATGTAGTAATGAATTTTAAAATTCAAGTTCTTTTCACTATGTTATATTAATTCATAATTGTATTAGATATTCTGAAAATATATTTTTAATTACATGTTATTATATTTTTATTTATATCCACATATTTTATGTCAATTTATATTTCATATAATTAGTCTATTAAATAATTAATTATCACTTCAGCGTTTTGACTATTGTAAGGGTTTCTCATATCAAATTGTCTTCACTTTCAGATATTCCATATTTTATACCTATCTTATATTATTAGGTTTATATAATTCACCATTTCTATTTTATATAACGAATAAATTTATATTCATAGTATTTAATATTTAATTTTCTGTTATTCCTTTCATGGGGACTAGGATTCAAATATTTTCAAATTAAATAGATATTTAGTATTCAATATAATTTTAATCAGGATTTATTTTACATCAGTTTATATTTATGGAAATTATATGATAAATAAATCCAATACCGATATCATTTTATACACATTTTATTATTCATTATGTGTTAATGTAATTTTATAGTCTACCACTTTTTAGTATATGTAATGATTCAAAACATGATTTTAATAACATGAAATATCATTTCACTCTTAAGTCAAAAAACCTGTATCTTCCAAATAATTTTTTTAAAGTATATTTATAAAATAACTATGATTTTAAGTCATTTTAAAAAATAATTGTATTTTAATAAAATGTTTTAATATGAATTTTTCTATTTTTTTCAAAATATGTTACTTTTTAATTTTCTAAATGATATATGAAATGAATATTAATTTTTAACTTACACAACAATAATTAAAAATTTCCATCACTATTACCCTTAACGTTCTTGATTCAACGTTTTGAAATTTATATGGTTATATTCAATGATAATTTGTTTCCTAATATTATTCAAACATCTATTTTATAAGTCATTTTCATGGTGAAAAGGGTATTTTACTCGAATAAAATTAATACTATATTCATGGTTATTTATCAATAAACAAATACAATTTTTTTTACTTATGATCCACTAGCTATATTTTTTAATGATACCATACATGTTTTTAGGGGTGGTTACTATCTGTTTGTATAGGGAATGTATTAATGTTCTCTTTCTATTTTAATTTTATTATCATTAACATTAACTTGATATGTGAATTTTATTTTGATCATTGAATATTCAGTGTACCCTGAATATAAATATTATTAATCATTAATATACTTATTACACAAAAAATATATAGTTTATACATATGGTATTTTACATTGAATGTTACATGATTGACATGTGAGATTATTTCTGATCTGTATTACTTACTAAACAAATAAATCTTTTTTCTAAATCAATTTCTTTATGAATTAAATTATCCATTTTATATATAACGAGTGAATTTTAAATGCATATATGTATTGGGTTAATAATAGATATCCCCTCAAGGACTCAGTAGTCTCATTAAAAAAATAATTTGGCTTGCCTTATTCAAATGCATTATTTTTGGGTAAATACCCATGAGTTAAACTCTATTGAAAATTGATATTAATGGTAATGGTATCCTGATGATCGAGATCCTGATGTCCAATAATATGTTTTTTCTTTAATTAAGAATTACATTATAATTAAACTATAGAAAATTTCATTAATTTAATCCATTAATGATTTTTATTCTGAAGTTATTGATTAAATGAAAATTTTATTCATTTATTTTTCATTATATATTTATTATTAATTATCTAATAATTATAGTAATTGTATGAATTAAATGGAATGTGAGTTCATATATTCACCTTTCCATTGTGAAATTTTTTATTAGTTTTTCATTATTTATTAACAATAACATCAAAATTTAAAAAATATTATTTAGAATATAATCGCAACCTTAGATTGGTTCCCTTCCCTAGGATATAATGATGAAATCATTATATGAATTAAAGGATGATTTTTTTTATTTTTACTATGATGTATTTATTTTTTTTATGTGTAATGTGAGATTCAAGTATATATATAGTTCATTGACACTACGAAATTATTTTCCATTTTGGACATAATTTATTGTATCTTTTTCCAATATAATAATGTAACCATCAAATATTGGCTTCTATGTTTGAGGTAAATATTATTGTCACATGATTAATAAAAGGAACAGAGGAAAATTATTTATGATTTTTCATAATTGGATAATAAGATGTAATATTATAAGAAATGGGTAGTAATTCAACCTATTTTACGACATTATATCCTTCTCATTACCTTTCCACACCATGTAAAAAAATTAAAACTAACATCAAGAAGTTCAATGAATTTTATATCATCTTAAATTTTATCATTCTCTTAGTTCGTAACATAATAAAAAACAATTCCACCATCCATAAAATTTATTAAAATATTATTGTTAACAAAAAAAATTAGATTAATTATATTCTATAATAATAACATTAGACAATTATGTCATCTTATTTATGTTTTTTCCACCAGAATTCAGTGTCCCTATAAGATTTTTTTATAAATTCTAAATGGATGAATCAAAGGTTGTTATTTTTTTGTGACATTAGGGCTAGTATAAATTTTATATGTAAATTTCATTATTTTGAAATGGATTTAGATCAAAAAAATAAAATAATAATTGGAAATTATTTCCCAAATAATATTTTTGTAGATATTGATACTTTCAATTGTATAATGAACCAATAAGAAAAATATTATCTAGTAGAATTTCTTTGTTTATACATCTATACTAGATGTTAGTTTTGAATAAATTCATGTTGAACAAGATATATATAGAGCTGAGAAATGATGGGATTTCCATCAACCATGATATGATCACATTAATGCCATTAATGTTTGGACTTAGTCCAAATATGGACTTCAACGATTATGTTGAATTAGGATGAAAATTAAGAAAAACATTTTTAAGGGACATGAATTGTTTCATACTAAACCATTCCATCTTATTGATAATTCGTCTTATAGTGTTGAAAAAAATTTCCGACCATACCTTTATAAGAGAATACCATATTTTTTATCCAACTTATATTCATCCCCCTACTTTCTTAAAACAAATGATGGTTTGATAATATATAAGGTAAATTCTGTATTTTGTTTTGTCCCATTACACGTAATAAAAAAATCATATATCTCATCTAATTGAGAGTGTCAAAAATGAAAATCTTGATAGATTTCTTATAATTGATATCAAGAAAATCCTTATAAGTCATATATAATTAGATTATATATTTTCAATTCAAAAAGAAATATTATTAGGTGCACTATTGGATTGTTCCCCAATATCTAACATGGTAATTTACTTTGAGAGTTATACTGAGGATGATTGTGAGTATGTTTTGATAGATATTTCTTGTAATTACAAATTATTTAATCAATAACGTGAGGGGGATCACTTGGGGAGTAATTTTTTCCATTTTGATGGAAATTTTGTGTTTATGTAATTACTATTTGTCGAATATGAGAGCATTATTTGTGGGAAAAATCATTGAAAATGACCATTTCCCAAATTTTATTGGGAAATTTAACTAGACTCTCGGTTATATAAGAATACTAAAAATATTTCCAACAAATGTTACCAACTCCATAAAAATTAAAAAAAACCATATTTATCAATATATAATACCCACCTAATGATTAGAATATTATTTAAGGTGTTAGACAATAAGATGAATGAAATTTTTTTTCTACATGTGAGTAAATGCATGTTATAATATTTTTAATATAAATTAAATTTATAAGTCAATTTCTATATGTTAATTATTTAATGAACTAAACCATTAAATATATACTCATAATTGACCTAGGAATGATATTATGTTAAAAATAAAAAAAATTATCAAATAAACATCATGGAATCATGGATCAATTGTGAGTGAATTGGCCATATTTCCACACAACCATCCCCAAGAAGGGAGATAGTTCCACATGAAAAAATAGGTATATTTGATGGGAAAAGTAATGAATTAATGTACTGGTAAAAAAGATAGGAAAATATTTTTGTATGACTAACTAAAAGAACCGGAGACAACTAATGGTGTTTTGAAGTTTCATGTCCTCACTCCATAAACTGAATTACCGAATGTTTCCACCGTGTAGTTAGTTAACCAAGTATGTGAAGAAGAAAACTAACCACATGATGGTTTCCTTTGATCATGTACGGATAGATCAAATGAAATAAAATGTTGGTTGATAAACATTTAATTGGTCACACAACATGTCAACTACTTTTATGAGGTGTTTAAACCTACCATTTCAATAAAAAACTATCCTTGAGATGCTCTGATTATTTCTCACCCAAATTATCATATGACTAGTCAATAAAACACACAAATGTTATAAAATGATATTTTCAGTTGATTTTCTGAATGATATTTCATCATTTTTTTTGCCAAAATGGGATACACAAAAAATAGTTTACATAAAACTACCTTAAAACTCAAACCATGACTTCTATTTTTAATAAATATTACTATTCATATATCATTTGAATATATTTTTTAACTTTTTAAGGACATTATTTGAGTAAATAGGGACCCTCCACAAGATGAAATGGGTGTTTCATATATAAACATAAATTCATAGAGATTCATTATTTGGGTTGTAACGTTTAAAATTCAGTACTTATTTAATCCTTCTTAACTAAATACAAAAATGATGGTAAATTTTTTTGTAATTTAATACAAATTTTTTTTAATTGAAATGGTTTTTCCCAAATTTTTTCAAAATTTCTACTATTTTGTACATTAATGTTGAATATTATTTGATGTAATTTCAATCCAAGTTAATTGTCACATTTATTACACTTCTTTTATTCTGTATTAAATCATTTATCTATTAAAAAAAATATTTTGTAATTAAACTATCAAGATATTTCTATATGTGAATATATTTTTGGTTTTGGATTGGACATCCTATATGCAATGTCTATAAAAACGAGTTTTGAACATCGTTATTTCACCCATTAATTATTTTTAACTTCACCATTTCAATGTATTTTTCAAAATACTATCATAATTATATTATGTAACTTATAATTAAATATTTATTTAAATTTTTGGGTTTATTTAAATGGAGGGGTCATTATATTTATTAAACTATTGTTCAATTTTGCTTATAGAAAGACCCATATTTGTTAATATTTTTTTATTCAAGATTCCTTCTATCACATTCATTGCTTAGAAATTAATCAAATATTTTAATGATGTTTTTATAATTTGATACGATTAATTTATTGTTTATCCTAGATTTTATTGGGATCATATTTTAATTTGCATCCTTAATGAGAATTATATCAAAAAAATTATTATATCTTATATTATCATTGAATTTGATGGTTTAAATTTAAATTAAACCCACAAGATATGAATTTAAATGATCCATGAAATGAAAAATATAATTGTAGCTGAACTCACAAATGTTTATTCTATAACAAAATGATGGATAAATTAATATACTTATTATTAAATCATTCCAACCAAAATTTTGATCTACATTATTCTAAGCTACTTTGTTTTTCGTAACAAAAAGGTGAAGTGTTATTTGGTAGATTTATTAATAATAAAAAATTAATTATGTTTATTTATCATTTTTAAAATAATCAATATTAATAAATTTTTAAATTAATATTCCAGTTTATCAAAAAAAGAAATTTAAATTGAAGAGGGAAATCATATAATCTACAATAGAGTGTTAATGGTAGAAAATCAATTTGGAAACAATTTTTTCTAGATTTATATTTTTCCACTCATGGGATTTATTTCCTAGTACTAAATTCAAATAATGTGTTTCTTGATGATTAAAATCATATTATGTGGGGGGGGGGTTTAATAATGGATATTTTGAAAATAATTTTCAATATTTTGCAATAGAATAATTAATAGTTTTTTATCAACCACCTCTTTATGTTAGATATTATTTATTATTTTTCAAAATTTGATGATAATGGAATTCATTAAATGTATTGATTAAATTTGGTGTTTTGGATTTTAATATTTTTATTTTCACTGTTTTATTCTTACTATTAAATTTAGGCAAATAATTAAATTATAAAGTGAATTCTAAAAATTATTTAATTATATTATTTATGTTTTTCATTTAAATAAATTATCCTTCCATTAATTTAATGTTAAAAATATATTAAAATGGTAGGTTTTATATCATGAGGGGAATATTATGGGGATTAATAGAAACTCATGAATATTGAACTAATTTGGGATCTCTTCTTTGTTCTATGATTCTTGGATCTATAAATAGTTTCATATAAGGGAGATAACGTAATTAAGGGTTCCAGATCAAGGAATGTGAAGAGGTTGATGATAATAAAGGTACAACAAATGGAAGGTATATAGAATATCAATTGAATTTATTATTGTGGTTATAGTTATCATGCTATAATTGGTTCAAAATTAGTTTGATGTGAAATTTTTATAATAAGTGATTCGGGTGGGATTTCCTCTAAATATTTTCTATAGAACTATTTTAGGTGGGGACTAATCATGTGGGAATGAATAGATAATCAACATGTATAGATAATTTAATTGACATAACTAAGAGAGAAGTTATATTATGATGTTTCTTGAAGTTAAATTTTTTGAGGATATTGAATTGGATGAAGGAGGTGATATAATTAGACATGATTATTTTTATCTTCTCTTATATCCTAATTACTATATAGTGATGTTTTCATTGAATATTTGTAATGATGCTGTAGTTAGTAATTTTATTATTTAGTATAATTATATTATTAAAATTGTTATATTTCTATAATTATTATTATTTTAGATTAAATCTAATAATAATTGTTTTCTTTGCTTTAGAGTTATCATGATTTCTTCTTCCTATGAATAATACTTTCATTATATTCATCATATGAATTTGAAAAAATTATATTTTCTATTTCTATGAATATTATAATAGTAGTACATAAATTGAAAATTTCTCTATTATGAGTCACTTTTTGTAAAATAATCCAATTCCTATGTTTCTTCATGAATTATATCCATTAGTATATTAGTATAGATGGATTTATCATCTAATGATATATATTTATTTTAATTATCTTCACTCATAACATTGTTATTTTTAGAATTAAATTCTATCAATAAATGTTTACATTCATATAAATTATATTCTTTATAGTTTCCCTTACTCTATCAAATCATATTACTCCTTTTTTCCTTATATTTCTATTTCATACCATATTCCTTAGCTAGTATAAATTTATATCTCATAATAAATTATCCCCATCAATATAACACATTGGATTTGTTTCGTTGTAAGTTTTTTTAGTTGTCGCATTGCTAATGTTTCTCAATGGTTTGACCACACTCACCACATAAGTAGTGGTTTGGGTTTTAAAATAATTAATTTTATTGATTCTAGTCAATGACCTATATATGATATCTCAAATTATTTGTAATTTATTTAAAATATCTTATATAAAAAATTCCAAGAATACCGCCATGAGTTTCAAACTACATATATAGTTAGGCTTTCTTCTATGCATTATGTGACGATAAATTTAGTAACCCACCATACTTTTCTAAAGTTATTACCGCAATGTGAATTATATCTAAAACCACATCCCTATAATGTACCATAATTGAATGTCTCTATTATGAATACACATACTTCAAACATTCCCTAAAAAATTGGTTGTTTTTTAATTTAAATTTAACCCTAGGGTGTTCACATAAATATTCTAGTCTTAAGTAAAATAAATTATTGAACAAAATATTTTAATTACCTGTATTACTATAATTAGATCACAAATTTCATGAAAACATATGCACCTACAAATGAATTTACACTTTTATCCCAAAATAAAATAAAATATCATATTAGTCAACATATACCATATTCATATATAATCCAAAATTATTTCCATTTTCAAACAAAAAATATTAATTTCCTCGATAGTAATTTATTTAATAAATTAAAATTTCAATATTACACAACAAATAATTATTCCTAAAATAGAATAATGACCTAAAAAAATATCATTAATCCCCATTAAATCTAATCTTATAAGACCACAAATGGGTATATATACAAATAAAATTATTCTTAAACATAAAATTTTTAATCCATTATGATATCCATAACGCCATAAAATATATCCATCTAATAAAATCTAAATTTTAATGTTATATAAAATCTGCTCCAACAACATTTATAATTTTTCTTACTCCACAACCATACATAGTACTAAATCTGGGTCCATTTAAAAATTATTTTAACACTAGTTTAAGAAAACCCAACCTAGTACATTTATATTCATAATATCAATAAAAAATTTTGAGTGAATAACATACTGAATTCATTTTACATTTAGAATATTATAGGAGAAGGAAAACCCTTTATATAATAGAACAAATGTATTTACCACAAAATTTACATTTTCCCACTAATCTAATGATACCTTATTTTTAAATAAGTTGTCAGAATCCCCCTTAATACCTCTATATATTATACAAATATAGAAATTTCATTACTAATACACATATTCTATAACCTATAAGTAACGAAAACTTCAAATCAATAAGCTAAAATGATTATTAAGGTGTAGAATAAAATTAAACATATCATGGTATTAAAAAGGCATGAATAATTTGAATGAAATAAATAATAACAAAAAAATTCATTTAATTTTTAACAAGATTGGAAATATATATTTATAGATAAGAGGACAATTTAAATAATCAAATGAAAAACAAATATTATTCTCATTGTGATTGAACTAAACCATGGATTCCCTATTTTAAATTAAGACATCGAAAACACCAATAAAACTCTCAAAAAATAGTTTCATCTAAAAATTTCATAAATAATAGTCTTCTTTACAACTTAGATAAATGAAAATGTTAGAAGGGTGATCTAAAAAGCTTAGTAACTGGTAGACTAAAATAGTAACTAGCCAAGGATAAACATGGCCTTAATAATCTGGGGAGAATAATTTTTAACTAAATAAATCAACACAAATGATAAGAATAAAAATATTTATACAATAATAGATAACATTTAAATGTAAATAATCACATGTGCTACAGTAATTGATTTATAAGTTATCAAATTCATAATCTCAAACACACTAAAAATTTTATTAATTCCCCAGTCCAAGATATCAATCATAAACTTGTAATGATTACAAAAAATATCCATTCTAATTTCGCTCTAGAGATATATCAATAACGTAAGTGGACATATATTTTTAATCATAATTAATCACTAAGTGAATCAAATCAATTCAATATAACCAAAAATATATAAACTATATTGTACAAAAGAAAAATACCATAGTTGTCGATATGTATTTGTTTTAAATAAAACAATTATACTAAAAGAAAATATTTCCCCATTAAATAAATAGAATCATTTTCTTAGGAATATGAATTTCAAAAAATAGTATATATAGTAGTTTTTCATTTATTAAATTAATATTACATTTAGAAAAATTGAAATAGTGGTCGTGATATATAATCTATCCTTTATATTAATGAACATGGACATGTAAGAATAAAATAAAATCATCAGAGATATTAAGTGTGATAAATAAAATAAACCTTATAAACACATGAATGTATGATCTATAAACTCATAACGTAATTTAGAGGGTTATAAATTAATCATAATACCAAAAGGGATATATCATTTCAATATTTATGTAATAAGCGCAGTGAAATATTAAAAGTAATATTCATAAATCTTTTGTAATATGGTTATAAAAAACATATAGTTCAATAAAAAAATAATTCCAATGGAAATAATAGTTCACATTTAAAAACATATTTTTAAATTAAATTTAATCATTGAATCCTTAAAAATAAATAAGGGATCATATATGAATTATGTGGTGTTAAATAAAAATATACATATGTGGAGTGAAATTAATTAATATACATTTCTATCACATTAATGAAAAAATAAAAAACAAATTGGAATAGAGAATACACATGGAAACCCAAAAATAATAATATTGTTATTCATTATCAACAAATTATTAAAAAAGTGGTAAAATGAATTAATTAAGAAAACATTAAAATTAAGATTATTTTAAGATTACTATAAGGAATGGAAAATATTTCCCATGTTAAAAAAAATTAGAATAATAATTGAAAATAATTTTAAAGAAATTAAATGATATTAAAAAAATAATAAATAATCCTCAAAATATATAAAATCACACTCACCAAACTATATAATTAATATAGAAATGAAAGAAAATTATTTCAGACTAAAAAATAGATATTGATAGCTCCACTAACATAAAAATATTTAGTTTATTTTTAAATCATAGGGAGAATAAAATTGTTGAAAAATATGTATACTCAATTAATACCCATAATAATAAATGTTTCTTGGTGTCCTAAAGTGAAATAAAAAATATTATTCGAATTTTTGTTTACCATAACATCATGAATATCAAAGTGATATTGAAAAATGAACCCTTATGACTATGGATACTTATTATTCAAATTAACTATTAGAATATTAAATGAAATATAACACAAAATAAAAATAACAAAAATATAATCATGATATAATAAGAAAAAAACGAATTATATACACCATTTAAATTTAAATTGGTGGAAAATATGGAACATGTATAAATAAAAGAATTTTGAGATGATATCCCCTAGCACAATGGTATAGTTTGAATTAAAATAAAATATTAGGGAAATTATAAATACATATGGGATGGTCATTTTACATACAATATATTCAAAAAACATGATGGAATCATATAAATAATAATTGATAGGAAAATTATCCATACTGTTTTATTAGAATATAATATAAAATCACTTTTAAAACACCAAACATGTGATTGTAAATTTTTTATATAGTTCTAAATTCCTTTATGTATTTTATAAATAAAAATTATTCATAAATATTGTCTCTTAAATTTATATGTCACTATAGCATTAGAATGATGTCATAAAAGAAACAATATTCATAAAAAATTTATCTTCTTACTATTCAATAATAATTCAAAAGTTTTAAAGATATCATAAAATAATATACTATGATAACATTGTAAATATATTGAAAAACATGATGTTCATTTTTCAATATATAAATTCTATAATTATTAATTATTATACAAGAAAAATATATAAATAAAATGGATAAATAATTACAGGAAAATGAAATTTTAATATTTATTTGGTCTTAGTTATATTTTATATCATATTCAAAATAAATGAGTTTTAGTCCATTTGACAGTATGAAAAAATTTATTATAATAATCCTATAAAAGTGTTAATTTTTTTATGATAAATTTACACAATATATTCTAAAATTCCATTTGAATTCAAATATTTTTCCTTTAAAGATTTTTTTGTAAACAAATTATTTATTTATTATATAATGATTATATTTGATTAATTTTTTAATATTTAACACATCAAATTATTCTATAAAAAAGTAATAACATGTAAAAAATGTCTTTTAAAAATATTTTGAATTGAAAATTTTCCCTTCTTATAATTAATGTAATGATATTCTATATTTTACACCCATCACATAAAAATCTATATATATAATTATAAAATTTATAAAACTTCTTTTTAGTTTGATTTTTTATTGGATATATTCTATTTAATATAGTATGCATTTTATGGTAAAATACATACTAAAATCTCAAGGTGTTACACTTATTCTTTGGAAATTATCATTCCAATGAGTTCATTTATTTATTTATAACATTTATCGGTTAACAGTGTTATTCAATCACTAATTCAAGGATTTAACCAGGTTACAATTATTTGTATTTAATAATAACAATTTTCCAAAGTTAAATAAACATAGAAAAACCAATTAATCAATTAAACATCACCCAAATTACCCAAATGTTTTTCAATTGGGTCTGGAGTGTTGAGTGGAGAATAATAAAACTTTTCAACAAAATAGACCACTCATATGACCTCACCAACCAAATATAGATCCTTCTATAAGGGGGTTCCAATTGGTATCCTCACACACCTCACTTGAATTCTCATTGTTCTCTTGAATACCCTAAGAGTGTTTCATTTAGTGTGATCGAATTTTTATATCATTAATGTGTAAAAAAATTATTGATGATCATATTCCATCATTTCCAATAATTTTTTTAGCACTTCATTAGATACACATTCTCACACTATCATCCAAAAAATATTATGTACACACGAATTTAAAGGATTTGAAAATTTAAATTATTTTAATTCTTCAAATATAAAGTTATATTCAATGGAATATATAACTAACATTGTGATTTTATTCCAAAATCGTTTAATCTTCACTAGTTTGGTGAATACATTATTCAGTAAAAATCACTCCATTCCATTCTGGTTACCGTTAAATTATCTTGGTATTTACAATACTAATTTATAATTCTCTACCTATTCCCTCCCATCCACTGCTTCTATGAAGTGTTATCTAAAATTTATAGGCACATATACCTCTTCAAAAGTTAAAAGATGTGATTTTCTATCCCTTTAAATCATGATATTCTAATTATATCAGTGCTTCAGATTTGGAGATCCATTGTTTTTAATCATGTAACACATTCTCTTTTCATCATCAAATGAAATTAACTATGAAATATTAGTGTTTTGATTGTGTATTCCATGATGTTATAGCTACAATATAACATCATTATTTGGGGATAATTCCATACTATAACTATCATGTTTACTTTTATCCTCTTCCTCACCTTTATAATGTATGGGATGCCCTCTTCCATTCCTTCAATCCTTCCGTCATGAAAAAAACACTAAAATAAATGGAATCCTCTATAGATATCACCCTCTTATTCTATATTACTTATGACCCCCCAAATACTATTTGATCTCTAGAATAAAAACATGATATCTACATGTAATAATAAATTAAAAAATCATTGTTAGATGAATAATCCAGATGGTAGACTATTAACCACATTCTCAACCTCACAAGTTTCATTCTACTCTTTGTAGTCTACGTAATGTGCTTTATAGAGATCTCCTATCACATTAAATATTTTTTGTCATAGAATTTGTTGAAACAAAATCCTTATACAAACCTTTTGGACTCCTCGACTACATAATAGACATCAAAAAGTAGGCCTCATGTAATCACACTTGTGTAATTGAATTCATGGATATAACTTCCCAAATAGAATCATAAAATCATAACTCATGGGATTAATTAAAATATACCACCAATTCATGTATGCTTATTGAATAGAAATAATAGAATAATACCGTATACTCAATATTGAAAACCAACTTCATGTATGATTATTTATAACATTTATTATCACAAATTTTTTACATTATCATTAATCAATAAAAAATGGTATAGTTATTTTATTAGTGAAATAATCATCCACGAAACTCACTAATCCTTATAATTTTTCTTTATCCCATGAAAAATTCCCTACAAAAAACTCAAAAAATATCCACCTCCAAAAAATGAAAATAAATGTTGTCTATATACTCTAGTTGTTGACTTTTTACATGAAGTCATAGTTGTCTAGGCCCCTTCTATGAATAGACAACTAGCTACTCCAATAACTAGATGCATATTGTCTTCATCAACCACAAAAAATACAATCATCTAGCCACATATTGACATAAAAAGTGGAAAAAAAATTAATAACATTATTACCATTTAGTATATGTTTTTTCGAACTATCAAAATTCATGAGTGCCAAAAATCCACAATTACAAAAATTCCAAGAACGCATATTTGAATCACATAGTTAACTACATGCATGTCCTTGTGTAGGTACTTGATTACATTACGCACATACTAGGATAGATAAATGACATTCCGTTTCCATAAAATTTCTACAATTACTCATTAAAAGCTTATATGATATCACATAAAAATTATTTTAAAACAATATAAGACAATTCTATTTATTTCCTAAATCATTTAAATTATCCATGTTCCAATATCATAAAAACCACAAATATATAAAAAATACTCCTAGATGAAATAAATTTATTTTAATTTGATTCATTTAATATCAAACCTCTAGTTTTACACATTATCATGTCATCAACATCTAAATCATCACATAATTATAAATTCATCTTGCTCTACCTTATATAAACCATTAATATTTTCTAAAACATAAATCTAGAGTTCAAAAGTAATCAATATCTAAAGCACTAAAATATAAATAAATATCATAGAAAATTTAAATTCACACACATATATATATATATCAAAATATAATGAATCCTCAGTGTGCTTTCCCCACCAAAAATTATATATGAACCACTTATTTTTATCCTCAACGATTAAATTGACAACAATTTTTCAATAATTTATTTTCATACATCATCTGTAATGTAAAAAATTACAACACACATCCCTTTAGTAACAACATAACCCCACCCATGGATTTTGATAACTATACCACCGTATTTCCTACTCTACAATTTAATGACAAAAAAATAGTATTTTTTAACATTTTTTGTTAAATTAACCTCACAGTACCATCAAAGAAAATATTAATGGTATATTCTACCCAAAATTTTAATTCAACCACTATCCCTCTAAATGGTTTCTATAATCCATGCTTAACACATAATATTTCTATTTTTTGATATATTTGATATACAATTTTTTTGGATATATTAGAGTAAAAATTATAAAAAATTACTTTCATATCCCACATTATAATAAATTTACTTTACAGATCATCTCTCATATATACTCTCATAAATGATATATCTCATTACTCTCACTTTTTTTGAAAGGCATAGATTTTTTCACCCTTGTGGAAATATGTTTCAAAAATAGAAAATTGTATATTGAATTCCAAATTTCCCCTCTTCCCTTATTCCAAAACATCACTTTTTTCTAATTTTAAATGATCCTTAGAACCTGAAAATTTGATCTCTTTTTCATCCAACATATATAATGGTTTGTAGATAAACATGATGATAATTACCTTTAATTATTTGAATAATTTACTCATTATATTAGTATTTTACTATATATATATATTTTCAATGATTAAATTTTACTCATGGAAATTAAATTGTTAATGTTTCCTTTAATCCCTCAATTTCATAAATCTCTTCATGAAATATGAGTCAAATTTATCCTTCTAAATGTTATCCATGTCACCCAATTACTTATATAATGATACCATATTAATTACTTCATCTACTGTACCTCATCATATGGCCATAACCACACTGACATCAACCCTTCAGTGAATATGTAATATAGAAAAAGTGTCTGAGGCATACCACATCTAAGAAAAAATGATACAACATGTTTTTTTAGAAAAAAACGATACAATATGATTAATGTGTATTATATATATATATTTATTAATCTATTTTATTTACTTCACATATGGCTAAATAGAATTAATGAACCTAACACAAAATCCCTGAAATTTTTTTCATCTCCTATCATCAAATTTTGAGATATTTTTCATAATGGGCCTTCACTTGATAGAAATATCATTTTCCTCTTATAGAATATATGAATCCTGAAAAATATTTATAGAATCATAATTAATAAAATATAAGAAAATCCTTAAAATATGAGTGTAACTTATGTATCCAATATATTCATTCTCTCTCTTCAATAAATCTTTCGAGAAAAATAATATTCTTATATGGGACATTCCTAACTCGACTCTTTATTGTAATATATCATTAATCCAATATTTAATGTAGAATAAACTACCTCATTGTTGGAAAGGAATCAATGAATAATTGATTATTTAACACCAGATTTAATGTGTTACATCATCAAATACTATTTATATTTATTTTAAAAAATTATATAACTAATATATGATAATTCATGGCTTCATTAATGGATTTCAAAACATATTTACATTGATCTATAATATTTTTGTAAGAATATGTCGTATATTTCATCCATCATTGTTCCACACATGTTCCATGAACCTTCAAATTTCCCTGTAGGAATGTACATGTGCTAGTGTAGCGGATCCTAACATTTTTCGTCATTATACTAAGATGACCCTGATAAACTCTTAAAGAAGGATTTACTTTGATCGCTGTAGATTTATGAGTGTTGGTGGTTGGGGATTTTTAAAAATTAAAGTGATCATTCATATTAAGGGATATCAATATTTCTTAAATCAAGTAATCTCAATATTTTTTTGAGCACAAATTGGAATTGGAAACCTCTAAAGATAATCATATAAATATTATTATGTAATTATTTTATTAGAAAATAAATAAAATCAGGTCGCATTTTGATTTTTATAATTCAAATAGAACAACATGACAAAAATAATAATATTATTATTTCATGTCATATGAAATACTCATGAATCAAATTAAATATTATTTATTCAAATAATACTAAATATATATTATTACTCAAAAGACCATAAATATTTATCCATTATTCCTCGAAAATAATTATCGGACATTGAATAATTATTTTTTATTTAATAAATAAATATTAATCCATTATTTAACATTAAATAAAATCATTTTGTATTCACTCAATAGAAATTAACTATTTATTAAATATTCTACTCAGAAAAAATTCTCTCAAATAATAGTGATGTTATATGGGTGATCAAGAAATCATGAATAAATATTAAAAACATGTGGGAAAATTTATTTTTTTACTTGTTAAATAACAAATAATAATATACTTTAAATTAGTTTCTTGATATATGTTGTTTGTGACCCTCTGGGAATATTTCTCTATGGTATTGGGTGAAGAATATCAAAGACCAAGGATATCATATAGAAACAAGGAAAGGATCCCATATAGAATGAAGGTAATATAACAGTGATATAAAAGCACATACGAACACTTATTGGGGAATATAAACCATTTATCTCAAAATATCTAACCATGTAGGTGGAAAGCAGGGGACAACAACATATTTGAAATTTGACTATCCTTGACATTCATTAAATTGAAAATGCCTATATAAAAAATTATCCAGGGATTTAATTAGGATATTTAATTTCCATCAATGGATCTTATATATCAACATCTTTTAAATAATAATAGATAAAATATTTTTTCCCGTTATTTATTAATAAAATATTTCTCTTGATTTTCCAAATTTATCATACTTTATTATTAGAATATGTAATTTTGGATTTCAACAAGGCATTAAAGAACATAAATCATATCATCTATTATTAATAATTTTAATAAATATGTAACAATAGAAATTTTTTAAGATAGTAACATCCAATGACATAAATAAATTTGTATTTTCTAATGATGGGTCCAGTTATCATAATTTCTATCATTGGAAATTATAAATTGAGGACACCATGAGAAGGTGTCTTAATATTTTTATGTGTATCCACCCTCAGATAGCTTATATAATTTTTATCCATAAAATAATTTCATTTGGATATAGAACATATATTTATTAATAATTTCATGAATCATATAGGTTATCCTCCTAGTGGTGAACGACTATAAACATTCAATGTGATATCTAGTCTAAGGAAATTTTAACATTGTATGTCACATAAAAGAATAATCCTAAGGTGATATGGATTTTGTTAGTATTAAAAATGTAAAGACTTGACCCCAGTTTCTCAGAGCCAATGCCTTATAACATTACCATGGCATGATTATAAGAAATTTTTATACTTAAGGAATGAATAGTTTAGTATATTCTGAAATCCAAATACATACATATGTTCATCATTAATACATGAAATAAAAAACAACATAATATATCCACTGGGAACATCCACTACTGAATTATTATCCCTAAAATTCAATCGTAATATAACTCTTCATGTCCTGGGAAAAATGAATCCTAAAAATAGGTGAGCTCTGATTCTCATTATCTATACGTAATATAGTAGAAGATATCATAAAAATAAGCATTAGTCATGGTAATTTATTGAAAACACATTCCTTTAAAAATAATAAACTAGAACCTATTATGGTAGAAAAATGAGCTGAGTAATTATTTCCATAATAAAACATATTCATGGGTATTATCCTAGTCAAATAACCACATGACCTATCAATATCTATGTTTTTAGTCACATAAATTCATATGAATAACATTCTAAATCTCACGATTAATTACTTGTCTAAGACAACTAAAAATGAATAAGGCCATGAGCAAAACCATATCTAAAAAAGGAAAGGCCTCAGTAATGTTTATATCTATTTGTCTCATGAGAATTACTAAGGCATCGATTGGCTATAACAGTCCCCTTTTAACATATCATAAGTCCAATTCATTCCTCATATAAACAGTGGTAATCATAAGAAGTATATACAATCATATTTAATCTAACATAGGAAACATAAATAACATTCCCTGATCATTAAGCATAAAATCTGACCATTTAGAGTAAATTGGTGAACAGTTTTAAGAAAGTACATCCACATTAAAACTAATAAAAAACAATTAAATTAAAAATTTAATAATATATCGTAAATATTTATCCCAATAATAGATAATAATCCATAGGTGTGTTGAAACAAAATAATATTGTCCTATAAAATCATTGAGTAATTCTTGAGATAAATACTCTTTACTTTGAAAATAATAGTTCTTTTTGAAAAATGTTTCTATAAAAATAGAATTTATCTAAGATATTATTTAAATATAAAAAGATTTATTTTTTAAAAATTATAGTTTCTAAAAATATATTATATTGTGACCTTGAATGTAGATAAGAATTTTTGGAATTCCCTTGATATATGCATGTACGTCGAGAAGAATTTTTGAAAGATCCTTTTAAATAATATAATTTCACATATACTATGGTAGAATTATTGTTGGTAAATATATATAGAACAATTAAACAGAATTTACGAGTTGTAAATATTAATGAGTAATAATTTAATTGAGTTAAGTAGATAATAAACATTACCTGAACGAAAATGGAGGTTTGGGTGGAAAACCCAAACCTTGAGTCTCATTGTGTTCCTCACATTATCTAAATGTCCATAATAATCAAATTTAGGTTCAAAAATTAATAATTATAGAAGCTCTAATACATTAAATTTATTTAGTTTAACCTTATTAGGCTCATTATTTTATTTTTGATTGGTTAATAAGTTCAATTTCATTAATTGGTAGCGTTTACTTTCTTGATTTTTATAATTAGATTACTTATATTAATCTGTGGATAATAATATATAATAAGAATGTTTTAATATAATATAAGTTATTTTATATTAGTTAAAAATCATAAAATTACATATTTATAAAATTAAATTTTTTTTTTTCTGTGAAGATGAATAATTATATAAAACATTAATGACAATTGATTGATTTATTTGTCAATTTTTTATCACAACGAACACAGTATGATCTATAATTAATACGATTTTCAAAAAAATATTACAAAACCTTACATAAAATATAATAAATATATAATAATCTAGTTCTGCCAAAAAATGGTTTCATGACCAGAATTGAATATGATAATAGAAATTGAAAACTCATCATCCTTGAATGTGATAATTTAACACATATTGGATGATGTTATCATTTATAGTATAAAATTAGTGAAAAAGAGGGATGATTATGATTTATTTAATTATCATAATATAATTCTAGTATATGTATGGAATTGGATTTATCAGAAAATTTGGATGATGAGAGGTGAGGAAATAAATTGAAAATAAAGGAACTTGAAATAAAATAAATGTGAAGATGAATTTACCTCATAAAGTTATCATCCGTGAGAGCATCTTTAGGGTAGAGGTTTTGGGATTTTTATGAGTCCAAGGGATGATGGACATGGGGGAGGATTTTTAGAGGATATTTGGGAAGAATTTAGACAAGGCATAATGTATGAGCAGAATGAAGAGAAGACGGAGTTATGGGGGTTATAGTGGGGGAGAGGGGTCATTTTTGAATATCGTATTCATTATTTTATTATTTTCCTTATTACAACCAATATTATTGATTCATGTGACAAAAATAGTAATATGTTCATGTGAGTTCAAAACAAATATTCTTATATAATCCATGATTCTAGGAATAGTGAATTTTACAGATGATGTATATATACAGTATATTTCAATTTTTTACCATTCACAAAAATTTGAGTATTTCAAAAAAATCCCAAAAAATCACACTAATCAATTTTTTAAATGAAGAATTTAAAAATTTACTCTATTTTTTCAAAATAATTTTTTAAATATTATTAATTTAATTTTTAAATAAAACCCTACTTTAGCTAAAAAATAATAATTTTAAAACTATTATTTTTTTATATCACGTTGAATAATTAATAACGTTCTCATTATCATATAAAAATAATACAATAAAATATTATAATGATTTACTAATTATAATAGTCTTATTAAAATTCACATTACTATTCATAAGGGTATGATACTATTAATAAAAAATTATTTTTTCTTTAGTAGAACATAAATATCATAAATAAAAAATTCATTTATTTTACTTTTATGAAATTAAAATCACATAGGTGGAAATATTATATTTTCTAGCATGGTTAAAACAAACTGGTGTCTTGTAGGTACTTAGTGTTTCATGAATTCAATATTAAATTTATTTTAAAAATATTGGTGAGTTACATTCTCCCCTGCTTATAAAAATATTATCCTCAAAATTTCCGAAATGTTACCTCACAAAATGATTTGGGTAGTTCGTCATCATAAGATCCTCAGGCTCCCATGCTGACTCTTAGATTTTATGATTTTTCCAGTGTATCAAAAAAAATTTAGTCATCTGATTCTTCAACATCAATTATTTAGTGCCAATAATTCGGATAGGCTCTTCAAAGAAAGATATGTATGGTTTCAATTTTATACCTTCAAAAGTGAGGAAATGCGTTGATACTGGCATGTACTTTCTTAGAAAAGATACATAGAACATGTTTTTTATTTTAGATAGGCTAGGTGGTATAGCCAAAAGATATGCAACATCTAGAATTCTCTCCATAATTTCAACAGGGCCTATGTACCTGGGGATCAGATTCCCTTTGTTCTTGACTCTTATAACACCCTCCCATGGAGATACTTTTAAGAAAACATGATATCCCACTTAAAATTCCAAAAGCTCCCTTCGATTTTCAGTATAGATAAGTTGTCTTCTTTGATCTTCATTGATATTTCCTTGAAGAGGCTTTATCATCGCTATTTTTCCCTCCATAAGCTTCAGGACCACTACCTTCCTTTCACTAACATCATCCCAACATTATTGGGTATGACATCATTTTCTGTACAATGATTCATATGGTTCCATTTGAATACTAGAATGGAAACTTTTATTGTATGAAAATTGTACCAAGGGTAAATACTCATCCCACATACCTTGGATGTCGAGAAAAATATATCTCAACATTTCTTTTATAGTTTAAATCGTCATTTAGGATTTCCCATCAGTTTGAGGATGATAAAAAGAACTCAAATGAAGCTCAGTATCTAAAAAATACTGAATACATAACCATAATTTCAATGAAAATCGAGGATTTCGATTAGAAACTATTGAAAGAGTTTTTCCATACAGTCTTTTAAATTTATTGATATAGTTTCTAGAAACACTGCCTAGTTGAAAATCCTCTCTTATATCATGGAAAATTGCAGATTTTGTTAGTCAATCAACAATAACACCTATTGAATCATTCATTCATAGAGTTTTGGGTATTCCAATGACACAATACATGCGAATGTCAACTGATTTCCATATAGAAATTGCTATAGGTTTCATAACTCCATTAGAATGTTTTCATTTGTCCTTCACTTGCTGATAGACTAATTATATTAATACATAATCATAAATTCCCCAAATCTTTTTTTCCCACAAAAAATGATCCTTCAAATCTTTATACATATTATTTCTACTAGGGTGAATAAAAAAATTTGAGTTTTGGGAATCATCCAATAACTCCCTTTTCATCTCAGGTAGATAGGTAACACATATCATCTTCCAAAATTTCATAATTCCATCTTCACATATGATGTCATCCCACATCCCATCTCAAACAACATTAATTTTCGTTTGAAGGTTATTATCGTCGATATAAGAGATTTTATTCATTTATAATAAATATAGTTAGGAAAACAATTGAAAAGTAATTATGGTTCACCTTCATTTGTAATTCCCATGTCCATCCTTTTAGATCCATGAATATAATATCCCTTTCAATCCTAATTTTTTATAACTCCATGATCCTTCCGACCCAATACATCAGTTACATTATTTGACTTTCCTGAGTGGTATAGTATTCAACAATCATAATCCTTGAGTACATCGAGCCATATCATATTCTTCATGTTGTGTTTTTTATATGAGAAGATATACATTAGAAACTTGTGATCCGTATACATCTATCATCATTCACCATAGAGACATTACCTCTGTATTTTTAGAATAATGGTCACAAAATTCAAACTCACGATCATGAGTAGGATTGTGATGTTTTTTATTTCTATATCCCTTGATTTATAGACAATAAATATATCATTCTACATAAGGAAACAACAAATTTCATTATTTGATGAATCACTATAGATCAGAAATCCATCATTGTCCAATTGTAGAGTTAAGATCAAAGCCTTCACTGATATCTTCTTTAATTCATCGAAACAGTCCTCACATTATTTTGTCCATAGTAACATAACCCCATTACATGTATGCTTGGTTATTAGGTTGTCTAAATGGGAAACATTCTAAACAAAATACTAATAATAACATTCTAAACCAATGAATCTATATACCTCTGTCGTGTTCATTGGAGTTGGCCATTCTTGAACAACCTCTGTCTTCGTAGGATAAACAAATATTCCATCCTTAGAGAAAACTATGACATGAAAGGAAACAAATTGAATCCAAAATTCACAATTTCTATACATCCCATATAATTCATTTCATATTATATTCTTTAGAATAGTGTGTATTTTATTTTGATGAACATTATATATTTTGTAGTATACTAAGATATCATCAGTAAATTCCACCAAAAATTCATCTTGGTATTCCTTGAAAACCCTATTCATTAGATTCATGGAGACAATGGGTGCATTAGTCAGTCCAAAAGGCATTACTGTAAACTCATAATTCCCATACCTAGTTCAAAATGTTGTCTTTGGAATATCTTCCTTTCTTACTTGCAACCGATGATATATAGATCAATGTTCAATCATGAAAAAAATTGTTCTCTATGAATTTGATTTAATAAATCATAAATGTGTGGTATGGTTGTAGAGACCCAAATATTGACATACATGGAAATTTAATTAATTTTCCAGGATAATTAATATATAAAAAAACCAACACACAAGGACTGTAATAGTTTAGTGTCTTTGGAAAATTGGAACATAATTTTTAAATCATGGTGAAAGATCTTCAATATCTCCCATAAAGATCTTCCCATTTTTTTCTTACATAAATCTTTTTTTATACCATCGGAAAAAGAAAACATATAAAGGGTGATCTAAAATTCTCAGTAAGGTTAAGCATGGTGAAAATAAAACAAACCATGTACATTTGAACATAAAAACATGAACATAATGTTTAAACAACAAGATCTTGAGAAATGACATAAAACATGGAAGTACATAAGGAATAGATCATAATGGAATAACAGTCATGATAAAATAGAATGGGAATAAAACATTTAATTATGGAAATCCATTATGCACTTGTTATAATTTCCATAGTATCCAAAGAATTACTGCCCAGACTATCATAGTGGAAAAAGTCCCTTACTGAATCGAGTTCACTCCTCATTGCAGTCATGTATAACTGAAGCAGACTAAATTTTCATTCAATCCATGTCTATCTAATGAGATATAAAAATTTACCCAATTTATTGAAGGGAGATATAGGTCCCACCCATATCATATCGAAATCATTCTTATGTGTACCACATGATAATCATAAATCATTCATCATAATTGAAAGAATAAAACGGGGTTCATAAACATCATCCCATTATAACATAATCCACATAAAACAAATCGATATCATTTCATCATAATAAAAGTAAAACCATGTAAATAATAGAGTCATTATAGATGAAACATTATCATACTAAATAATTTCTTCATAGATGGAAAATAGTTTTGACAGAACAATTGAAATGAATTCTTGAGGAAAATATCCTTTCTTCTGCAAATTAATTTTCATTTCAAAAAATGCCATGAAATTTTAAAAGAATAGGATTTTTTGAAAATAATAATGAAAACTTGTAAAATAATCTTCATGAAAATTAGGCATTTTGATTCCCTGAAAAACTGTTCATGTCGTATAAGTTAAAAAAACATTCTCCTCGTACTTTTGTCGAAAAAGCAAAAAGTACCACGTATGGTAAACAAAAGAATGATTTATTCTGTAACACAATGTAAAATTAAAAGAGGGGTAAACATGAATGTATAAAATATATGGAATATTATTAAACAAATTATGAAAAACATCTTTATGGACATGGATAAAAAATATAACCCCAGTAAATACTTACGTATATGAAATCATGATTAAAAATGAGATTGAAAAATAATCTCTTACCATAGGTCTGATATGCTTCGTATGTATCTGAACATCCGGTATAATGATTTAAATAATTTCATTTACATATTAAATAATAATATTCATTTTTATGATATCATATATGGTTCACTTATGAATTTATGTTACCCATTCATTTGTAAATTCCATGTTAAAACATCATTTTGTGTAAATTAGTTTTATTTATCGTACATGTTTGGACTTGTTTTTCTTGAAATTATTATTACTTATAACATGATTTACGTACATCCAGAATGTAAATAATGATTTATTTATCATATATACTCAGTATATATTTATAATAGATAGATGAATGAAATGAAATACATCGTTCATGGAGACGGTAGGCCGTACATACGCATGAACGATGTTTTCCTTTCCTTATTGACTTGAATGGAAGTAAGTATATGAAATATATATATATATATACATAAATACATTAGTTTAATTGTGTCATATATTTCATTATTATTTATTATATATATTTTATAATCATTCTTGAATGGTCAACATGGAGAATGAATCTCATCGCGTCGTGGAGATGGTAATCCGTACGTACGAGCGAGGGATGACATCGTTCCCATAATCATTGACTGGAATTGGAGTTGATGATATAATATCTCAGAATCAGTATGATGTTATAATAACCATATACATTTATTCTTTACACCATTATACCAATCCACATAAGGTGGTGTTGGAAAAACAGATTACACCACGGTGTGGAGACGGTATTCCGTATGCACGCATGCGCGGTGATTTCATTTTCCATAGGATGGATAGAAGTTAAAATGGGGTTGTTTCAAATATATAATATAATATCAGTATATTAGTGATACACATGGTATTATTTTACAATGAAACAACTAATGAAGAGGTAGTTTAAAAAGAATGAAACTTGAAAGAATCGGTAGAGGAGATTACCTCTTCTTCGAAGCACCTCTTTTAGGCTTCCTCTTATGGAACTAGAGTCGGTCTATTGTGGAGACCATAACCTCTATAATGTTTCTAGGGAATTTTATAAGGGAAATGGCCAGGGTTGTGCCGAGCATGAAGGCTAAAAATTTCGTAAAGAGATGAGGGAGGAGGTTCCCTTTTACAAGGGAGGAGAGGGGCACTTTAGGAAAAAACAAAACATTTTATTTTATAATAATGTCATATTCAGTTTATAATCACTAAAAAGTGACGTATATTGAATATAAAGTGGTTATTGGAGGAAATAATCTCAACCAATAGGTTTTATACATGGTTATCTTACTATTTTATCCTTATCATTTTGATTTTACTCTATGTTAAAAAAATTTACTTTTACCGTGTCTTCTTATTTTCATACACTATATAGTTATTAAACATACCATAACCAAACAAACGAACACCAAGTGGTTCATTATTAATATATATATCCTTATATATGTAATTTGGTCTATCCTTAGATTTTTTAGAATAGAATAACAAATATTTATATAATATTTATTTTTGAAAACTATTTTATGTCACTTTTTACAGTATTTGGTAATTGATTTTTGTGAAAATCTTAATAGCATGATTAGTTATAAAAAATGTAATTAAATCAATAATAACATGTCCTATTAACCTATAAAATTAGTTTAATTCATAAAAGGTCTGAAATTACATTTATTTGGGTATTTATAATATCAATTATGTTAATATTTCATCAAGAAGGTTATTACGGCATCATCATTGTGTCATAAATAAAATAAATTATATAATGTCTAAAAATTATAAATAAAATACTATTATGTTGGAAATATTTTTATCTTTCTAATTAATATTTATAGTATAATTTATCTTATATATAACTCTATATTAAAATTGTTTTAGTTATTAAACATTGACTTTAACTCTTTTAACACTTCTTTTAATAAAATAATAACAAGTGTCCTAATTTCGTCCAACTGGACCTAAAGGGTAATATTTTATTCTTAAGGTTGTTTTTGGTCAAATTAAACTTATCCAATAGAATTAAAACATGTGTTAGGGTAATAATAATTTCATTTTTCCCTTTAATTTCCATATTTACATTTAACTGTGCTAAATAAATGAAAAAAGTTACTATTAACCCTAAAATATTTTTATCTTATTAAACCACATTTTACACCTTGATATTAACTGTGGCTCATGGATTTTCTAAATTCAACTCACAAAAGTGGTAAAATTATGTTTTATGTACAACTACAAATTCTGCTAGGAGGTGGATAAAAGACGGTAAAAAGTTTAGTAAAATTTTTATTTATTTAAATTTTTATAAAATTACTCAAATGGTTTACATTGAACTTATATAGGTATTATGTTTCTATTTTGACCTAAAATAAATTTAAATAAAATAAATGATTATTAAAATAAAAATTTTATTTTAAATAGTAACCCAGTTTTTTTAATATTCATCAAAAATGGAATGTTTTTAGAAAAATACAAAAAAATTCACCCTAGGATAATTTTGATATTCAAAATCCAAAAATGAAGTCCATTTTGAAAGATAAAATTTATAAAATTAAAAAATGTGGGCACTACAATTCGTAATGGCTAGTTTATATAATATTTTAATAATATATTGTTGTTTAGTGAAACCCAATATTGCGTACAACACACGCAATCAAGGAATGTCACGATTGCGTGTAATGCAAGCCAGTTCAGGGTTGCATGTAGTGAAAAAATCCATTGTTGTTGCGTATAACAGAATCCAAACATATTTTATTTATACATTGAATATATATATATACTCAAGGTTGTGTATAATAAATACTATTAAATGAACTTGAAATTGTGTGTAACACGAACCAATAATTGTGTTGTGTATACTACAAGACAATACGATGTTGTGTATAAGGTAATATAATCTTGGCGTATATTACAATAGATGATATTAAAGAAATTAAAAGAATATTTCTCATAAAATCTCATGGTGTAACATTCTACCCCCCTTAAAACAGCTTTCTCCCTTGAAATTCTTTAGGGTAATAAATGGTTTATTACATGAGGGGTTTTTTCATAGAAACCCACATCATAAAAATGAATACTAAATCATCATTTAAAAAGGAGAGTTAGAAAAATAATAGATACTGAATGTAACTCATCACTGGGTTTCCATATATGAGAATATAGGTGAAAATATGGATACGGAAGAGAAATCTAACCATCATGATTAGATGAAGAGTGGTAGATAACATGAATATGAAAAATCCCACAATCAAAAAGCCAAAAATTTGTGATAATCTATGGTACCATCTGATTCATCAGATATGAAGACACTAATACATCATTTTTTTAGTTTTCAAGATCATTTCCCTGAAGTTTAAGTATTTGAATTTGAATAAATAGTTACTTGATTTTGGTACAATCTCACCGTTGATCATGCCTTGAAAAATTTAGACTTCTTCTCATACAGTAATTAAGTTGAATTTGTCTTTCATGAAGTGTTATAAGATCATGCGATAGAGTGATAGGTCATTCCATCTATTGTAAACATAAGGTTAGAAACATTTATATACATAAGTCCATTTATGGTGAGATTAATCATATATGGTCCAAAATGGACTTATAATTCATCTATCATACCATTTAATATAATAAAACTAGTTTCTAATAACCAGGGACTTCCTGTAGGCTAGAGGTAGGTGATAAAGGTCTGTCACAATTCAGTTGTGGGATCAATTCCTACATCGTTTTCTGACGTGATGGGTTGTTGCCCATCCTACAGGTTTCCCTTTTTCTAAAACTACACTATTATGACATTACAGAAATAATATCGAAAAAGTTCTAGCCTTAAACAATACTATATTATGTCCAACATAATCCATTATAATCTTTAGACTTATCCAAAATACATCTGTCCAATCTCATAGTATAAATAAAATGATTGCGGGAAATGTCATCTACCAAGCATGTGAATACCATCATTAATCATACAATATATCTTGTTTATCACATTCAAAACATCTGAGTACCTTAATCATTTATTCTCTTGAAAAATGAATACACATTTAAGCTTAGTAAAGACAAGAATGTTGTCAAAAGATAACTCTTTCCACATACCAAAATCCCAAAATTTATGTATACTCAAACCATTATATAACTCTATCCATATATAAATCATGAGATCATGAATATTATCATACATATTATTTTCTACTAATCCCTTTATTATGTGCATTTCATCTACATTCCAAAAATATTTCAATCACTTTTCATGGTCATCGGTACCATAAAATTATTGAAAACCACAATATACTATTACATAAATATTCCAATATACTATCAAACTACTACAAAAACATTATTCTTAAATACCAATACATAAACACTTCAATCCGTCTTCTTCTATGATTGTCATGGAATAAGTCTATCCTCTATTTACAAGTAACCCCTTAGGTCAGGTCATTGAGTTGGGTAATGCCCATATTCTCTATAGATTAGACATTGAACTCTATAATTGTCTGTCACTGCATGAACCTTCTCCCAACATAGATAACATCTTCCCCTCTATTTTAGGTATTCACAAATGTTCTTTTTCCATTATTTATAAATCTCAATCTACCTTTCTCTATGCTCCTCACCATGCAAACATGCATAAAATTCCATCTTCGTATTATTTGATGAATTAGGAATACCGCTAAATTGACCTTGTTAATCATATATCGCGATGACTGATTCAGCAGAATCACAATATCATTATTTCTAGAAATTACACAATTTCATTGCTCATATTCACCAATTTTTTTATTAGATTCAATTTTGACCCAATTCCTTCTGGTTCCCTCCATTGAATAAAACAAAAAATCACGTTGTAAGAAATATTTAAAATAACGAGGAACCACATAATCGTAAAACGTCTAACTTATCACACATTCTTTAATCCATGACACCTTAGGTTCATCATAGGTTATTCATGAAAATAAACAAAATTCTAGGAATATAACCTATAGTTATACTAATCCTTAGGGACATCCCTAGACATACCTTAGAAATATCTCTAGGGATTTTACTAAACTTTTCAAATCCTAGTTTCAAATGGTTAACTAAACCTTTCCTCTGATACCAACTGTAGAGAAAAAAATCATGACATACATGGAAATTACATTAAATTTTAGGAATAGTTAATACATAACAAAAACCAACACACGTGGACCGTAATAGTTTAGTATCTTTGGAAACTCGGAACATAATATTATAATTATGGTGAAAGATCTTCAACATCTCCCCTAAATATATTCCCCTTTTGTTTTCTTACCTCAAACCTTCCATTATATCATGGGGAAAAGAAAACATATAAATGTTGAGCTCAAATGATCAATAAGTTTAAGCATGGGAAAAATAAAACAAACCATATACATTTGAACTTGAAAAAATGAACATAATGATTAAAAATCAAAATCTGGAACAATGTCATTAAACCTAGAATTACAAAAGGTATAGATCATAATGGAACATAAATCATGATAAAATATCATGGGAATAAATCATGTAATTGTGGAAAACCATTAAGCACTTAATATGATTTCCATTGTAGCCAAGGCATTGCTGCCAAGACCATCATAGTGGACAAAATCCCTTACTAAACTGAGTTCACTCCTCCTTCCAGTCCTATATCACAGAACCAGATTAACATTTCATTCCATCCATGTCTATCTCATGAGAGATAAATCTTTACCCAATGCATTGGAGGGATATATAGGTTCCACCCATCTCATAATTAAATCATTCTTATGTGTGCACCAACAGAAACATAAATCATTCATCATAACCCAAAGAATAAAATGGGTTTCATAAACATCATCCTATCATAACATAATCCACCTAAAACAAATGGATATAATTTCATAATAAGAAAAGTGAAAAAATGTATATCATTGAGACATTATACTTGAAACATAATTATACTAAATAATTTCATCTTAGACGGAGAATATTTTTGACAAAACACTTGAAATGAATTCTTGAGGAAAATATACTTTCTTCAACAAAATAATTTTCTTTCCAAAAAATTCCATGAAATTTTAAAAGAAAAGGATTTTGTTGAAAATAATAATTGAATCTTGTAGAAGAAGCTTCCTGAAAATTAGGCATTATGAAACTGTAAAAATCTGTTCATGCTGTATCAATTAAAAAACATCATTCTTGTACTTTTCTCGGAAAAGTAAAAAAGTATCACGTATGGTAAACAAAAGAATGATTCGTTCCATAACAAAAAGTAAAAGTCAAAGAGGGGTAAAAATGACATTAAAAATACATGTAATAATATTAAACACATTATGAAAAAAATATTATGGACATGGATGAAAAATGTAACCCCAGTAAATACTTACATTTAAGAAATCTCGAATAAAAAAGAGATTGAAACAGTATCCCTTCCTTAGGTCCGTAATGCTTCGTACGTATCTGAACCTCCTGTATAATGCTTTAAATAATGTCATTTACTTATTAACGAATCATATTCATTGTTATGATATCATATATGGTTCACTTATGACTTTATATTACCCGATCATTTGTAAATTCCATGTTAAAACATCATTTTGGTTAAAATCATTTTATTTATCGTATGTGTTTAGACTTGTTGGTCTTCATATTATTATTACTTATATCATGATTTACATACATCATAATGTAAATCATGATTTATATATCATATATATTCAGTATATATATAAATATATAATACCAAGATGAATGAAATGAAATACACCGTTCATGGAAACGGTAGGTCGTACGTACACATGAATGCTATTTTCCTTTCCTTATTGACTTGAATGTAAGTAAGTAGATGAAACATATATATACATAAATAAGGTAGCTTAATTATTTCATATATTTAATTATTATTCATTATATATACTTTATAATCATTCTTGAATGGTTAAAATGGACAATGAATCTCATAGCGTTGTGCAGACGGTAATCCTTACGTACGCACGAGCGATGATATCATCCCCATAATTATTGAATGGAATTGAAGTGGATTATATAATATCTTAGAATATGTATGATCTTATAATAACAATATATAGTTATTATTTACACCATTATACCCATCGAAGTAAGGTGGTGGTGGAAAAACTGATTACACCACGGCGTGAAGACGGTATTCTATACGTACGCATTTGTGGTGATTTCGTTTTCTATAAGATGGATAGAAGGTTAAATGGGGTTGTTTCATATTTATAATATAATATAAATATATTATTTATTCTTTACAGTATTATGTTACATTGAAACAACTAAATAAGAGGAATTTGAAACAAAAAGAAACTTGAAAGAATCGGTAGATGAGATTACCTCTTCTTCGACGCACCTCTTTTAAGCTTCCTCTTAAGGCAATAGAGTTGGTCTTTTGAGGAGACCAGACCATATATAATGTGTATAGGGATGTTGATAAGGAAACTGGTCAGGGGTTGGTCGAGCTTGAAAGCTCAAAATTGTGTAAATAGAAGAGGGAGGAGGTTCCATTTTATAAGGGAGGAGAGGGGCACTTTAGGAAAAAACACAAAATATTATTTTATAATAAAGTAATATTCGGTTTATAATGGCTCCAAAGTGACTTATTTCTAAGATAATGTGGGTATGGGTCGAAATCCTCTCACCCGATAGGTTTTAGACATGTTTAGGTTACTATATTAACCTTATCATTTAGATTTAACTCTAAGTTAAATAATATAACTATTATCGTGTCTTCTTGTTTTCTTACACTATATCATTAATAAACTTACCATAACATGAAAAATGAACCCCAAGTTCTTAATTATTAGTATATATATCATTATCTACGTCATTTTTCCGAACCATAGATTATTAGGAATATAATAACAATTATTAATATTATAGTTGTTTTAAAAACTATTTTATGTCAATTTTGACACTATTTGGTAATTGATTTTTGTGAAAAATCATAACAACATGTTTAGTTCAAAAAAATTTAACTAAATAAATAATAACATTTTATATTAATCTATAAAATTATTTTAACTCATAAAAGTCTCTAATTACATTTATTTGGGTATTTATAATATCAATTGTGTTAATATTTCATTAATACGGTAATTATTGCATCATCATTGTGTGATAAATAAATTAAATTACCAAATATCTAAAAATTATTAATAAAATACCATTATGTAGGAAATGTTTTTATATTTCTAATAATGTTTATAGTAAAATTTATCTTAATTATAACCCTATATTAATATTTTTTTAGTTATTAAACTTTGATATTATGTCTTTTAAATATTCTTTAAATAAAATAATAATTAGTGTCCTAATCTAGTCCAAGTTGACCTAAAGGGTAATATTTTATTCCGAAGGTTGTTTTCGGTCGAATTACACATATCCAATAGAATTAGGACATGTGATAGGGAAATAATAATAATATCATTTTTACCTTTAATAACCCTATTTACTTTTAACCGTGGTAAATAAAATTAAAAAGTTACTATTCACTGGAAAATATTTTTATCTTTTTGAACCAAATTTTACTCCTTGATATTAACTGTGTGTCATGGATTTTTTAACTTCAACTCATCGAAGTGGTAAAATTATGTTTTATTTACAACTGCAAATGCTCCTAGGAGGTGGGTAAAGACGGTAAAAAGTTCAATAAAATTTTTATATATCTATATTGTTATTAAATTACATCAATGGATTACATTGAACATATATAGGTATTATGTATCTATTTTGACCTGAAATAAATTTAAATAAAATAAATGATTATTTGAATAAAAAGTCTGTTTTTAAATAGTAACCTAGTTTTTTCACTATTCATCAAAAATTGAATGTTTTCAGAAAAATAACAAAAACTAACCCTAGGCTAATTTCGATATTGCGAATCCAAAAATGAATTCCATTTTGAAATATACAATTTATAAAATTTAAAAAAGTGGATACTAATATTCATAACAGTTATTTTATATAATATAACAATAACATATCATTGTTTAGTGAAACCTAGAATTGCGTACAACACACGCTATCTAGGAAGGTTGTGATTGCGTGTAATGCAAGCCAAGTTAGGGTTGCATGTAGTTCAAGACACCTTTATTGTTTCATATAACAGAACCCAACCTTATTTCATTTATACATTTAATATATATATATACACACTCAATGTTGCGTAGAATAACTACTATCAAACAAACTTGAAATTGTGTGTAACACGATCCATGAATAGTGTTGCGCATACTGCAAGCTAATACGGTGTTCTGTATAGCGCACGATAATATTGGTGTAGCGTACAACAAAAGATATGAAAGAAATTAAAATTAAAACATCTCATAAAATCTTGCAGTGTTATAGTGGGATGTTTTATCATTATTATTATAACATTGATCTCTCATTTTTCAATTCACTGACTCATAGATCCATATTTCATCTTAATGAAAAGAACATGTGCTCCCCTTGGAGAGAAACAAGGAAGAAATAATTCGTTTAACACACAATTAGTTTAGTAGTTTCTTTAGATCAACAAATTATTCATTTAAAAATTTATAATATGTCTTGAATATATGACTGGAACAGGAAATAAATCAATGGAAAACTCAATTTCCTACTCTAGAGTATGCCTATGTAAATCCTATGGAGGAACATCAACATATTCCTGATCAATAGATACATCCTCTATTTGAAAAATTCTTTCATCACCCATATATATTTCACTCCCTTACTCCAATATAATTTAATTCAGTAGAGCTACTAGTGGTGGATCAATATTAGAATCAGTTGGTGAGGTTTCTACTATAAAGATAATTCATTCAATACTATTCTAAAAAATTGTAACTTCCGCCATCTTGCAAAAAATCTTTACCTTATAACATGATAAAAAACTCATACCAAGGATTATATCAATTTCAATCATGGGTATGATGATAAGGTTATTAACTAAATCATGTTTATGTTTCATGAGGGGGATTTATTAACACATCATTATGGGAATGATAAATCCCTAAGGAGTATTCATAGATAACAAATTTATTTAATCAAATTGAACATGTCTAATTTTCATGGAATATTGGTAAGATATAATATAATGTGATGATACAGAATCAAATAAAGCATTTTCTATGTTTGAGTAAATGATTAAAGTACATACAACCATGTCATTAGGATCTTCAATATCAGCAGTTGTAATCATATAAACATTTCCCTTCTCCCTTGGCCTTTTTGGAGGCATGTTTCCCTAGAGATTTGTACAATCATTAGAATAGTACCCCATTTTTGTAAAATTATATCATTGAACATTAACTGATAATTTGATTCCCATAAAATTGGTAGCATGATGGGATTTTTTCCAAACATTTAGAATACCCCATTTTCATTAAATCAGGTACCAGTGGGTTTCCTACCACAATTTTCACAGGGTGGAAAGTAAAATCTCCCCTTATTCCCCATTTAATTATTTTATTTTCTAGAGTATTTTGCATCACTCTTCTTATCATTCATTCTGTTAAAATTCATAAGAATTAGAACACTCATTTTCTGTCTTGATATTACTTATGATCATGTCTTCATGTGATGATAATTTTTGGTAGATGGGTTCCCATTGGAGTACTGAATTTAGGAAATCAATGAATCGATAAATTATTCTTTATGGATTATGTATATAGTAAAAAATATTCCTTGATATCTGTGTAATGTTAGCTTCATAATTTTCCACATTATAATCTTCCATTTTCCTCAAATTCAAAAATTATATTTCCTTATCTGCTCACTGTATATAAGGAATGTATATCTCGATGAAATGTTTATTAAATTCACTCAGTTCCATGTTGTGTATTTTTTTTTCCACATTCGTGTTTTGAATTGGTGACCACCTTTGATGAGAATCTGTTAATAGATGATAAACTGCCATAACAACCTTATCCTTTTTTCACTTCCCTAATCGATAAATGTTTTCTATAAGGAAATTATCAACTACTCTTCAAATAATGGGTTTGTAGTCCAATTAAAGATGGCTGTTGTTGTATCATAATGAAATATAAAATAGCTCATCCATATTGTGTATCCATATTCTCTATCCTGGTAAAGTTATTCTTCATAACCTGATTATGTTGTCCTAGAATAGTTATAACTTTATCCACACCATTTTTAGCTCTAGATCTAACATCATTATCTTCCATATGATGTAAATACATACATGGGATATGTTTGTTCATGCACCTTCCATTTCTTCCACTAGGTTCCATTTCTATAAAATATAATACACTATATTATGTTATGAATAAATATGTACTATCTCAACATAGAAAAACACATAGCATAAATTGAAATCCTTTGCATGGCTAATCCCATAATCATAGACATGGTTTCATTAAAGAAAAATTTACTTTCAAATCCTTCATAATTTATTTTAAATTAAATGAGAATTTTCCAAAACGTATCCCATGGGACTATCAAATCGGTTTCATATTATGGTTTTTTTTCATGTACTGGGATACCTTGGGTCAATCCTGAAACCCCTTGTCAGTGTTTACACTCCAAAATACATATGTACAAAAACCACATCCACTTGTAGTATATAGGAATGGTTGTATTTTCAAGAAAGATCCACATAATCTATTCCGTACCAAAATTTTAGGATGTTATTGTTTTTTATCCTCAAAGATTATCATAGTTGTTTGTTTCATAATATGAATGTTCTAAATCTTATTTCCAAGTGTTCAACTAAACATCATATGATACCAACCATAAATACCCAAACCCAATTGCATGGAGCCAGTGCATTATTACATTACATTGGCATGATTACAATAACGTAGTATCCTGAAGGAATGAATGTTTTAGTAGATTTCTAAATCCAGATAAATAAATATGTTCAAAATTATAACTAGAAATGAAAACAACATAAATGTTCCATTGGGAGAATCCAACACACTAATATTATCCCTACATGTCCACCAAACGATTCCTCTTCATGTCCAAGGTAAAATGAAACATAAGAAGTGGTGATCTCAAATGCTCAATAAGGGTATTCAATATGATGAAATATATCATAAACATAAACATTAGTCATAGTGAATAATTGAAAACACTTTCCTTTAAAAATAAAAAACATGATCACATTATGCTAGCAATATGAGCTTAGTAATTATTGCCATAATAAAATATAATCATGGGTATTATCCTAGTAGAATTACAACATAAAATATCAATATATAACATTATAATGAGGTAAATTCATATTCCAAACATTCTAAAAACTATCTTCATGGTCTCGGCAAAGACATCTAATAATGATTAAGACCTTTGCTAAAACCATGACTATTAATGGTCAAGGACTCGACCAAGTCCATGTATCTTTGTGTCATTAGACATGCTGATGCATAGAGGGGCTATATCGGGCCCCACTAGTCCCATAATAAGTCTTATTCAATCATCCTATGAATAGAGATAAATATAAACAAAATATACATAAATAATGAAACAAGCATATAAGACAAAAATATGTTTCTTCAAACATTTAGCATAAACACTGACCATTCAGAGTAAATTAGTGAATGGTTTTAAGATAGTACACCCACTATCAATGTAATCCTACAACATTTGATTAAATATTTTATATGATATAAAAAACATTGATTCCAATAATACATAATAATCAATAGGAGTGTTGAAAATGTTTATGAAACTCACATGAAATAATTGAGTAATTCATGAGATAAATGATCTTTTACAATGAAAAGAAGAGTTATTTTTGAAAAGTGTTTTCATAATATCAGAAATTAAGTAAGGTAGAATTTCCATAATAAAAATGAGTTATTTTAAAAATATAATTTTTTCTAAAAACATATTACAAAGATCCCTTGAAATATGGGTATGAATTAGAGAAATTCCCATGAGTTGAGCTTGTATTTCTGTAAGAATATTCGAAAAATCCTTTTAAAGAATATAATTACAAATAAATTAATGTAGGATTCTGGTTGGTACATATATATATTAAATTAAAAAAGAATTTAAATTGAGTAAATATTAATGAATAACAATGTAATTGATGTTAGTAAATAATAAATGTATCCTGAACGAAAATGGATGTTCAGGTAGAAAACCCATACCTAATGTTTCAAGGTGTTTCTAACATGATATTAATGAATTGGATAATAAAATTTATTTTCATAAAATAATAATTCAAAAACCTCCAATACATTTAATTGATTATTTATAACCTTATTAGGTTCATTCTGGGCCATTTGATGTGTTAAGAGATTCAATTTCATTGTGTGGGAGGGTTTTATTCCTTGGTTTTCAGGATAGGGTTTCTTATATTAATGTACGGATAAAAATGTAAATTGAAAATAATTTTCTAAAATTCTTGTTATATATTAATAGTGATCGTATATAATATTATATTAATATAAAATTAATTTGGTTATTTTGAGTGATGCTGAATCCTTATATAAAACATTAATTATAATTTTTTGGGTTATTTTTAGAATTTTTATCACAATAAACTCATTTTAATCGATAATTAATATAATTTGTAAAAAAATTACAAAATATAAATATGATATAATACCTATATAATAACCAGGTTCAACCATAATAATAGTTTCATGACCCGAATTGAATATGTTAATATAAATTTAAAACTCGGCATCATTGAATGTTATAAATTAACACATGTCAATGGGTGTATACATTTCCAGTATAAATGAAGGGGAAATGGTAGATAATGATGAATTATTCCATTATCATAAGAAAATTCCAGTACATGTAATGTACTACAGTAATCATAACATCTAAATGAAGAGTGGTGATGAAGTAAAAAAGAAAATAATGACAATAAAAATAAAACAAATGAGAGGATGAATTTATTCTTGTTGTTATATTACTTGAATCCTATTTAGGGTAGTGGATTTGGTCTTTTTTATGAGACCAATGTCTTGTAGACGTTGTTGAGGAGATTTGGAGGAGATTTCGGGAAAAATTTGACAATGAACAATGCTTTTGAGGAGTGAAGAGAAGATGGAGTGACAGTGGTGTTTATAGTGGAGGTTATGAGTGATTTTTGAATATCTTTTTCATTATTTTACTATTACCCTACGAAAACCAATAATATCTATTCATGTGACCCATAATATTAAGAATTCCATGTGATTATAAACTAAGTTTGATTGATGCTAGGAATATTTAATTTAGTTGATAATGTGTGTATACAGTAAATTATAGTATTTTTCTATTCATAAATAATTCATGTATTTTAGAAAAACCCAAAAAATTCCCCCAACCCATTTTACAATGAGTAGAAATAAAAAATAAACACTAATTTTTTAATATAATTTTCCATATATTATTAATTTAGTTTTCTTAAATGATATTTTATTTGAAAATTAACAAATTTCAAACTATAATTCGTTTAATATCACCTTAAAAATTTATCAAGACCACATTATATTATAACATTTAAAAAATAAAATAATAATATGATTCATTATTCATAAGGGTAATATTACTATTCATATTACAATTCATAAGGGTATTATAATATTAAGAAAATATAAACTTTGTCTTATCAGACACTAAATATATCACTAATCACAACCTGTGTGTATGTTTTTTGAAAATCAAATAACAGTGGTGGAATTTTTTGTTTATATGCTTAGTTATAAAATAGAGGTGATATGTAGAGACTCAGTGATTCCTGAATTCAATATTGAATTTATTTTAAAAATCATGTGGTGTTACAGAATAAAATGAATACATATCACCATAGAGAAAGATAATTTAGTTAGAGAGAACCAATTCTAATATTATCCCACATTGACTAGATCCCACTATAAAATCATTCAGTGTTTTAACTCTCACATAGTGGAACATTAGAAAAGAAAAAAGGGAAAGGTGTAGCCACATCTTAACCACCACATGGAAGAGTTCCAGTTTATTCCACATAGGAACAATTTTCACAATATGAGAGTGAGATAAAATTATCAGATCGCTAAATGATGTGTTATATAGAAGTAAAAAATTTTCCTAGGAATCATCTTCACGATGAGATGAATAGTATCCAACTCATAGATGATAGTCCAGAAAGGGAGTTATCAGAGCTCTAGATTGGCTCTAAATCTATGAAATAAATTCAACCTAAATGAGGAATTAATAAATGATCATGAATTCTCTCCATTTTTGAGGAAACCTCTACATATTCAGGGAAATAATTCAATCATATGATGAATAAAAGATCATTAGGATACACTATTAGAGAAAAAACATTGATCCCACCCTCTACCTATAGATTGTTTGCATCTCAAACAATAGTTCCCAAGGAACTTCTTAATTTCATCGATTCCCTTCTTAATCAAATAGAATCTATGGAAGGGATACATGAACCTATGTATCTTGAGAGAAATTCATGTCCCAAATTGTTGGATGATACATTGGGTCCACCAAATTTTAGAAATCCAATATTATCCACATTTGGTAGTGCATGCGACTCTAACAATGTATCACACACTATGTGTCCCAATGTGGTCTAATAATGGGACCTAGAGATCAATAAGAGGCAAAATAGTTTTGATTTTGGGTAAAGATACTGAAATGGACCACATTTTTATGGTACGATAACCTATGAGTAAGATCTATTATTGTGTGATGATACCATCATCTTTAGTTCATTTATTTTTTTTGATCCACCTTGTGGAAAATGATGATTTTCAATATAATTAAATTCAAACAATGAATCAATTTTATGGTATGTAACATTATATCTTGTTGGAAACTTTTATCCTATACACAAATCAACCCTCTATATCTTGAGAAACTCTTACAAATAATTGTTATGAATCGATGGGATGAGTTGCATACACCTTTGATCACAATTAATTATCCACGTGTGTTCCACAAGTTAATTGAAACGATACAAAATTTTGAAGAGGCCATTCAGTGAAGCGAATCCAAAACTCACCTCATGACCAATTTGTAGGTGAAAAAGCAATGAAAAGCATAAGTAACAACAGTTACACTCAATCTAGTAGCAATACCCTTCTATCAACATAAGAAAATATTGAGTTGTCCACTAGATCATATCATGTGGTGGAAATCATAGAATCACCATCACCCAGAATCAATGATAAAACACAATTCTCTTATATTCGAGTATTTGATGAATAAATCATACTTCATCATGAATGAATAATTCTATGCTCAATTATTGGTATCCATGGATAGAAACATTCTTATGAAATCACATCCCAAGAAGCCTGATGTGGTTAACCTCATTAAACATCATGAATATTTATCTTTCAATGAAGGTCTGGGTCTTAATTTATAAATCTACATCATCTTCGTTTAAATCTTCCAAGGTATTGTCATTTATGGAACATGGTGTAAGATAACTCCTCTGATAAGATAGACTACATAACTATTTCCATATAATATGAAGTAAATGGTTGGCATAATCTCCCATCCAGGCATGAGTGAAAGTAATAAAATTGGATGTCTTCAAAAACTATTGAATGAAATCATGAAGCCCTAATAAAACAATTACACATACACACAATATCTCCACCACCCCAGGAGGAAAGATAATATTTTCCTCCCAAATGTTGGCACATCAATCAGAAGTAGGAATAATTTTAAGACGAGGAATTATGTTATTCTATAATGAAAGCTCTAACTCTTCAATACTTCTTCCATGTAACATCCCAGGAATATTTACTACCTCACCAAATAGAAACCACAACATATGAAGAGATTTCCATTGGTTCTGCCAAAGTATTACACTTGTCTGTCACCTTCTTCTATGATGAATATTCTTCATAATACATGTTTCTCATGAATAACCGATGAATATGAGGCTTCATGCACTGAAATCGATGATATAGGGGATGACATGGATGTGTTCGGACCTAATATTTGTTTCATATATAAAATAACATATATGAATCAATGAAATGTTTAAAGAACTCTAGAATGTTAAAAAGAGGAAAATAATAATCCCATAACCCTCATGTGATCATCTACACCCAACTGTCTTTGACGACCTCCTAGTGGGGGTTTGATAATATTATTAACCTTGTAAATACAAAAGTTAATCCTGACCTACACTATTAGAAATATATACTCCATATACCTTTTCACAAGCACCAAGTACATCTACCCCCAAATAAACCAATTCCTATACCACAAGTCCAAGAGAAACCCCACCTCAAAAATGGATAACCTATATAAAAATCATTTGAAATTATGAAACTTCTTGTGATTTTCCCAACCAAGATCAAAATCCTTGATTCACTTCATCATTCAAATGAACTCAAAGAGTTACTCCTTAAATATTTCCAAAGACAATAGTAATTTGATATAGAAGATGATACTTATGTGACCTACCAAACGAATTTTATTTTTTTATAATGATATGTCACCATATCATTCGAATTGTAATATTTTGAATACTCCATTTGGGGAAACATAAAACCACTATATGTTTTTGGGAATAAATGAAAATGTCAACATCTTATGGTTTCTAATTGACAATGGCTTCACTATCAATAACTTATTGATTCAATTCCTATGATGTTATGGATATTAATTAGGGGACCCATATCCCACAAATATGACCATTCAAGGGTATTCTAAGCATGATTGATGAACTCTTAAGAAGCTTAAACTAAAAACACAGATTGGGGAGGTCACATACGATGTTTTGATTATGGTTATCCGGTAAGACACAACATAAAATTTCATTCATATAAGGTCCTGGATCCATAATTAAATGGAGGTACCTTCAAAATTCATCAAATTCATTAAAAAGAACATCAATGGAAAGGACGTCATAAGAAATGGTCATAGTTCCCCTTTTGGGGCATTTGAAGAGGAATATTATCACTCAAGTTTCTACAAAAAGTATGGAAAACAACCAATTATAGATTACAATGTATATGCTATAGGAAAAATGGTTTGGGAACTTCCCTTAAAAATACCTTGATGGTTTATCATGGATACTATGTCTCCCCATAAATATAGTTGACGTGATAGACCTGGTCTTAGTATTCCCAGATCATCATATCATGATTGATTGTGTAAAATTTAATCATCTCCAACATCTCCTTATAATGAATCGGGGAGTAGGAAAAGATAATGTCTCCGCTCATGGTGTCTCTCACCCTAATTGTAATATAGAGGCCACAATATTTAAATATTCCCATAAAATGCCTCTACACACCGATAATTGGTAGAATATGAGGATAAACTCAGCAAATAAACACATGCATTCCAGGAAGGGGTCTCCACCACCATCGATGAGCTCGTAAAGATAAATATGGGAACATAGGAATACTCTCATCCTATAATAATTAGTCCACCATCCACTCTAAGAGAGATATATGTATATTGTATTTGGGAAGCAACATGAATATGTGTTCACTTGAAAGTACACAAAAATCTCAAGACCGAGTCAAGCTATTACGACACACCATCTCAACATACCTGATGAGCATCGATACATAAAAAAGGAATCAATAGGGTTGAACCCTACTCATTCCACCAATGTATAGGTGAAGGTAGACACATCAATCAAATCCAAATTTTTCTATGAACGTAAATACCAAGGGTGGATTTCCAACATCATCTATATCATGAATCAAAATTGGTACATTATGCACCACATCAATTTTAGAGACCATAATAATAATCTCCCCAAACACAACATCTAATTATTGATCATATAAATCATATTTGATACAATTGTTGGCTTTCATTCCCATTCCATTATATATGAGTATTTAAGGTAAATTCTAATAATGGTGTCCCCTGATGATGAGGAAGCCACTGCCTTCAAATAGCAATAAGGGATCTTATTCTATAAGGTAAATCCCTTTTGGCTATTGAATGATGAAGATGTATATCAAAATTTCATTCATATTATACTTATTTAATTATTGTGATAGATATAAAAATTTTATGTTGATGGACAAGTGGTGGAATAATGGAAAATATGAGATATTTTCATGGAACTCCAAATAGTATTCAACATGATACAGCAGAAAAATATAATGATGATTCAGATGAAATGTGTATTCAGGGTAACATCATATAAGTATCATGGTTTCTTGGTGTTTTAACAAAACGTCAAAGTGGACCTGGAAAATACTAGTTCTATTTTGGAATTATTATTAAGTAGAAATCATAAATAACTTATGGGGATCCATTGGAACCTCACATACAGTCCATGATTCATAGCCAACTTGGCTAGAAAATGACTCACGTTCATCATTGTGATGAAGAAGGTAATCATCTATTAATGGTATGAGGACTTCCAGGAAGCCTTCAAAAATATAATGCAGTATATTATAAAGATTAAAACGATCTAGAAATATATTAAAACATTTAATTGCACAAGAAAAGGCCCCCAACGACCGTGATTTTCAGTAGGCATAAGCCTATTCAATTCACAGCAAAATATCATAGGATATAATGATAAACATAACAACTTCCCTATCCTCATTCATTACCCATTTATTATCTTCGTTTATTGGTTCAACTGTTTCTCATAAAACAAGAGGATACCCACCCCATTTGATGCACAATTTAGAGAGACAAAGGTAAAATCCCTACCTCAACAGGTTCTGATCACAACGCTCCCCCGAATCCACATTAGAAGACGTCTATCGGCGTCTGTCACTTCTGTCAAGTCCTGGAAAAAACTCCTTCGGTGGATGATGTAATGGAAAGGCCAAAGTAATTACAACAGATCTAATCTTAGACGTTCTGCCTCATCGTTATGATCCCATGGCCGCTGACAGATCGTAAATCGGAGCTCAGACGAAGAAGTTATGGTAGAAAAGGAGCCTTCGACACTCTTGGGATTGCTCTGCTCAGAGTAATGGGGAGGATAGGGGAGAGTTGAAAAGGAGGAGGGGACCCGTCCTTTTATAGGTGAGAAAAAAAAGTGCACAGTGTCTACTTAATGGTACACGGTGTGTACTCCGCCACATCACACTGTCACCACGCGTCTTCCAACACAGCCTTTAATGCAGAATGCGGCCATTGTCTGGTCAACACACGACATGAAGGTAACACATATGTAGGGAGGCACTACATGGCGTGTAGTATTTGATACACAGAGTATAGTCATTTATTTCACATGGCAAGGACACGGCTCCAACATGACACACGGCTGTTGACTGGTCAACACACGGTTTGAGGGTAACGCGTACACAGGGAGGGACTACATGACGTGTAGTATGGGTTACACAGCGTGTACCCATTTCATTCACATGGCAAGGACACAACCTTTAACACGCGGTATACCGAGCAAGGTGGTACATGGTGTGTACTCACACTACACGGCAGGTACATACAAAATTCTGGAAAGTGTGGGAAAAGTCCTTTTTACCCTCTAGAACACTTCGTGACCTTCTTTCTAACAATAGAATGGGCCGGAGAGGTCCAATCCATTACATTAGATTCTTCTTAAAACATTCTCGTCCCCGAGAATTCAAAACCAACCCAGGGGAACCCAACAAGATACCTCTTAGGGTTCTCATTATAATACGAACCCATCCAACATCCCTAATCATAGGTGTTAGGATTCCCTCTCCTATATCAAGATATTATCCGCTTTAGGCGGCACTAACTCACCTGCATGGGTTTATTCGCATCCTCATTAATGTGTCTCGATTAAGGATTGGGCCTTCCCACATCTATATATTAGGATTTTCCAACTTGCACTACCCTTAAAACCACAAAACCAACACACTTCCTGAACATGTGGTTTGGGGAAAAATCCTTCTCCTATGTCGAGATATTATCCGCTTTAGGAGGCACTTACTCGCCCGCATGAGTTTAATCTAATCCTCGTTAATGCGTCCTGATTAAGATTCAAGTTTTTCCATTTTCCCACACATCCGAACATGCTACACACTTCCAAAGAATAAAGAAACAAAAGGTCTCATAACCAACAATCCAAGCATTCCATATATCAAAGGTATTGAGTAACATCAAAACACAGCTCAGAAGAATATGGGAAAACACAAGTCAAAACAACTCCGGGTACTGAGCGTGCACCTGGGCCTCCTGCTCCCAAGTGATCTCCTCAAGGCCGCCATGCCTCCACAACACACGAACCAATGGAATGGTTCGTCCACGGAGCAACTTCTCCTTACGATCCTTTATTCTGACTGGTCGTTCCTCGAAGGTTGTGTTGTATCCCATATCTAGCTCTCCCCAGTCGATAACTTGAGAGTCATCGTGTAAGTACTGATGAAGCTGGGAGACGTGGAAGACGTCAGGAACATTATGCAACTGAGGTGGTAGGGCCAGCTGATATGCCACCTCGTCGATTCGCCTCAGCACCTCGAAAGGTCTGATGAACCTAGGTGAGAGCTTGCTCCCTTTCCCAAACCTCTGCTTCCCCTGTCGAGGGGAACCCTTCAAGAACACATTATCTCCCACCTTGAACTACAAGGGCCTCCTTCGACGATCAGTATAAGACTTTTTTCAATCCTGAGCCTCTTTCATCCTCTCACATACAAGCTCGACTTTTTCGGTGGTGCTCTACACTACATCTGGCCCAAGAGCACCTGTCTCACCAACCTCTGCCCAGCAAATGGGTGAACGGCATGGTATTCCATACAGATCCTCAAACGGTGCCATGACAATGGTAGAGTGGAAGCTATTGTTGTAGGAAAACACCACTAAAGGAATGTGTCATACCCATGATCCTCTGAAATCCATAACACATGCTCACAGCATGTCCTCCAACGTCCGGATTGTCCGCTCTGTCAGCCGATCAGTCTGGGGTTGGAAAGTAGTGCTAACGCATAGATGGGTGCCAAAAGCATGCTGTTACCCCCTCCAGACTCGTGAGGGAAACCGAGTATCCCGATCTGAGATGATGTTCTATGGAACTCCATGGAACCACACAACCTCTCTATGTACCTCTGTGCTAAGGTACTCACTGGGACTGACTCCTTAATTGCTATGAAATGAGCTGATTTCGTCAGTTGATCCACCACTACCCAGATTGCATCATAACCACCCCGATCTATGGGTAGTCCTATGATGTTGTCCATTGAGATGTCATCCCACTTCCACTAGGGGACATCTAAAGGATGCAACAAACCACTAGAAACATGGTGTTCAACCTTCACTTGATAAAACACTAGGCATTTAGCCACAAACTCCACCACTTCCCGTTTCTCACCGGGCCACCAAAACTGTTCCCTCAGGCCTTGGTACATTTTTGAAACTCTTGGATGTACCACAAAGGATGATCTATGGAACTCATGGATAACTCCCTCACTAATCGCTTCCAAAACAAAAAACCTTCCACAAAAAAGAATATGATGTCGGCTATCCTCTGACTATCCTTCTGGAGCGTTCCCCTGATCGATACGATCCCACATCACTTCTTCGTCAGAGTGCCCCCACTGTGACTCTTCCTCGTTCTTCAACAAGGAGGATTGCACCATCATTTGAAACAAACAGCCTCTAACACCTTCTACCCTGGCATCCATGTGCAAGGCAACCAACTCTTCCATTGATTTCCAAGCATCAGCTGATTCATGATCCACTTCCTTATCTGACTTTCTGCTCAGGGCATCAGCCACAACGTTTCTCTTACCTTTAATGAAAGAGATGTCGAAGTCATAGTCTTGGAGGAACTTGACCCATATCTATTGTCGTAAGTTTAGGTTATACTGAGAGAAGATATAATGCAGGCTCTTGTGATTTGAGAAGACCAAAAAGCGCTACCCAATGAGGTAATGTCTCCACAACTTTAGTGCGAACACTACTAATACAAGATCTATGTAATGGGTTGAATAGGTATGCTCGTGAGGAAGTAACTGCCTAGACCCATAACAAATCACTCCGTTCTTCTACATCAGCACACACCCCAGACTGAGGATAGAAGCATCATAAAACACCTCATATTACAACCCTTCCTCTGGAAACCTGAGTACGGGAGCACTGACCATCTTCTCCTTCAGCTAGTCGAAAGACTTCGGGCACTGATCGCTCCATAGGATGACCTGGTTCTTCCTAGTCAATGCTGTTAATGGAGCATCAACTATAGAGATGTCTGAAATGAACTTCCAATAGTAACCTGCTATCCCCAGGAAACTACAAACGTCTGCCAGGCTCTTGGGTGCTACCCAAGAAACAACTGCCTCCACCTTCGACGGGTCCACTGACACACTATGCTGAGAAACAACGTGCCCAAAGAAGTGTACTTCTTGTGTCAATAACTTACACTTTGACAATTTCCCTTAAAGATGGTGGTGTAGAAGGACTTACAAGACTACTCTGAGATTTTCAACGTGCTCCTCCTCTGATCTTGAGTATATCAGGATGTCATCAATAAACACAACGATGAGCTGGTCCAGAACCTATCAGAAGACAATGTTCATAAGTCCCCTGAACACAGCCGGTGCATTCGTAACTCCAAACGGCATCACTACCAACTCGATGTGCCCATACATGAACCCGAAATATGTCTTCAAGATGTCACTGTCCTTTACCCTTAGCTGAAGATATCCATATCATTGATCAATCATAGAAATCCAACACGGTCCCCTAAGTTGGTCGAAGAGATCATCTATCGTTGGAAGGGGGTAACAGTTCTTCACTGTTACCTGGTTCAACCTTCGGTAGTCAATGCATCGCCTGATACTACCATCTTCCTTCTTCACGAACAAAACTAGAGCACCCCTTGGCGATACGCTGGGTTGAAAAAAAACCTTCTCCATCAGATCGTCAATCTGAATCTATAACTCCCGTAACTCTGAAGGTGTCATCCGATAAGGGGAATCAAAATCAGAAGGGCACCAGGATGTAAGACTAGCCTGAAGTCAATGTCACGTTGGGGGGGGGGGGGGGTAGAGTCACAACCTCCTCGTGAAAAACATCGAGGAATTCCTCAACAACCTCCAAGACATCCATCATCTCTGTATCAGCTGGAACCACTGATAGCCCGCCTAACAACGAAAGGAGAGTCTCCACATGTCGGCTTCCTACCTGATAGATCCTCTCGCCAACAAAATCCAAACGTTTCCCATCCACGTCAGATAACACAACCCTTCTTTGGAAGCAGTTGATAACAGCAATAACAAAAAAACAACCAATTGATGCCTAGGATGACATCGTATGGCTACATCTGTAACAGAAGAAGGTCCCCACTAGATCGATGTGGTCTCAACGTCAGCCCACATCCTTGGAAAACACAAGACACACTAGTCTATCCTCAAACTGGTGTACTCAGCACCAATGGTACTGAAAGTATCTCTACATCTAGTCCAAAATCATGGGTTAGACTAGGTGCAACAAAGGAGTACGAAGCTCCCGAATCGAAAATGGCATAAACGAGAGTGTTGAACAAACAAATCATACCTCACACCACCTCTGGTCCTGCCGGAACTATCATCTTTGCTGCGTAAAACTGTCCACGCAAAGCTCCTCTGCCTCTCTGATGTCGTCCACCTCCCCTACCAAGTCGTGGTCAAGGTCCCTGAGGAGCACCATGAGGTCCGCCTCCTCCCACAAAGTATGCCCCCGGATGAGAATTGTCCTGCAGTTTCTGGAAGGGCCTCGCCAGCAGCTAGTGCTGCTGAGGTGGGCGCTGAACCTGCCCACCTCCACCTTACTAAACACGGGTCGGGCACTAACTCTGAATGTGCCCGAATCCTCCACAAGAAAAAAACTTCGGTCTTGGAATTGTTAAAAATGGATGAAGACCTGAAGATCTAAACTGGAACTGCTGGGGCTTGCTCCCCACTGGCCTGAACCTGGAGGGTCCCATCACAAGATAACTGCTACTGAATGCATTCCCCTTCGACGAACTTGGCTGGATCCCTTCAGGTGGTGCAACTCCTAGTGAGTGCATCCTCTCTACAACCTCTGCCTTCTTCTGTACTTCCATGTATGTTGGAAGGGTGAAGGTGGAGACAACATAATGGAGCGAAGGATGAAGCGCCTCATCCAAACATCTCTCCCACGACTCCTCATCTAGAAAGAGATCCAGAGCAAAGCGCAAGAGATCCTTGAACATGATCCCCAACTCTCGTACAGACATACTCCCCTGCTAAAGGGAGAGTAACTCTGGCCGCTTCTCCACCTTGATCATGGAAGAAAGGAATTCCTCTCAGAATTCATTCTCAATGTCATCCCACGAAACCTCTACCTCTATCCTCTCTCCGAGGTAGAGCGTCCACCGATGTCGTGCTACACCTCTCAGCCGATTGACTACTAGGGGAACCTAGTAATCCCTCAGAGCACGAATCAAGGTAAAAGAGATCCCTAGCTCCTCATTCCACACCTCTGTCTCAGTATCCGAAGTACTACCCTCGTACTTGTTGAGGGTTTTCCGCTGGAAAGTACAGAAAGTCTTCTTCCACTGGTTATCTTCCTCCACTAAGTCAATCCTCAATTGATCGAACATCTGAATCTGCTGGGCCTCGGCCATCTGAGCCACCTGGGGACGATGTCCAGGTTCCATAGTTTTATGGTAAACAAAGATCACCTAAGCACAAGTAGTAAGGAAATTTATCAATGTTTTATTTCATCATTTTTATTTCAATTTCATTCAAAGAACACCCAAATCAAGTAAAAAAAATCATGATGATGCATGTACCTTCCCTAGGGTCTCTACCCTACAATCAATGTAGTCTCACTTGGGTGTTCAGTATTCTCAGAGTCCTTGCATCAGATCACGGAGGGACCTAAAATCTCGTGTCCTAGCCGGTCATCCAGGTCCTATGTCACGCACCACAATTAACCAACAATGTTTACCTACCATCCCATGCAATCCTCATTGTGCCTAACTCCATACTCCATCCTATCTCTCAACCATCTCCCCTGATACCATTCTATCAAGACCCCCTCCCACCAAAGATGCCCCTCCTGAGCTGGAGATGGAGAATGGGAGATAATGACCCATGAGTCCCACCTCCAGTAGGACCCGGGGTGGAAACTACCACCATGGGTATGATTTTTCACAAATATGGGAGGCATTACCCTTTTTATTATTTAAGATCGGGAAATAGGACATGTTAGCCACCAAAAAGTAAAAGAACAAGTGTATATAAATAAACCCAAACCAATCCCACATGCATGTTTAAATAGTTCTGAAACAAGGTACAAGTAAAAGAATGCTCAAAACTACAATACCAAAAGAAACAAATGTACATTGACTGCAACAACTCCAACTGCCCCGACTAGTAGGGTCCCGCATGGCCCTGGTAGTCCTTCTAGAAACCTAAAAGTAAACGTAGGGTGAGCATACATGTATACTCAGTAGGAAAACCTAAAGTTCTCGTGCACAGGTGAGGAGACATCCTAATGTCCCATGAGAACAACAAAATAAACCTAACAGGGAAATATATCCACCAAACCTCACCATCCACACTCACCAAAAACACAATCACAAAAGGTAGTAGTAGTATATAAGAACAAGAGTATTGGGTACCCTACACCATTTCCGATTATTTAGATGCACTTCCTAACGGCGAACGTCCTGACGCTGCCACACTCTCCCCGCCCGCACACACCTGGGCCTCATCCGGAAGGTTTGTGGGAAATAGTAAAACCTACCTGAAGTGTCTTGGGATAAACCACCGCAATCGAAACCCACCCGAAGAGTCTTGGGAGTATGGTAGCCTCAATCCATCACATCCTAGGGAAGAAAGAGAATGAAGGCGCTAGTAACTACAGGAAAACACCCTCTCCTATGAAATGGGAGTCCTCGGCACTAAGTGCTCAACATGGGTGGGTTGCGTCAAAACACAAAGATACAGATATATATATATATATATATATATACGAAACACTCATCCCAACCTATGGCTTCTAAATAGAGAACTGAGCACGTGCCTAGACACTGCTACTACGAAGCATGAATACAACAAACAAACACAACAACATTTAGGTCTTCATGTTTCAACAGAATTAGATTATTAGTTCATTAACTACTAGGCGACTATCACACAACCAACCACATCGATCATTCGTAAAACATATCCCAGACATCCACAAATCAAGTTTGGAAAACACAAGCAACACAACTAAGTCTTTCTTATTAACCAACCAACCCCATTGATTATTATTTACAGTACATTACCGTGCCCCACAATTCATTAACTCTTCCACTTTTAATTATTATTCACAACCCATAGTTGGTTCATATTCAAACCCATCCATGCAGCCCCGCTTCTGACCACCAACATAGCATTCACACCAACCCACAACGAAGCCAACCGCAACCTTGCTGCTCACCTGAACCAAAAAAACCTACAAAACACCCCCACCCCTCCCCCTTTCACAAAAACAATCCCCTTAACATTCCATGTATTCAACCCAACACTCAAATGTTCATTATTCCATTTTGTTCAACCGGGGTGATCAGACAAGGGTTCCAGATTTTAAATCAACCATCTTTACGTGATTAACCAATTTCCACATTCAACGAAGATTCCATCCACAAAAAACGGTCTAGAATGATAGGGAAACATTTAATTATGCATGCAAAGGCCCCCAACGACCATGATTTTTATTAGTCATAAACCGATTCAATTCACAACTTAATATCACATGTTATATAGATAAACATAACAATTTCCCATCCCCGTTCTTTAACCAGTTATTATCTTCGTTTATTGGATTACCTGTTTCTCATGAAAACAAGAGGATACCCACCCATATAATTCCAAATTTAGAGAGACGTAGGTAAGACGACTACCTCAATAGGTTTTGATCACATTGCTACCCCGGATCAACTTTAGAAGACATTCGTCGGCGTCTGTCACATATGTCGAGTCCTGGAAAAACCTCATCGGGTGAATGTTGGAAAGGAAAGGCTGAAGGAAAGACAACAGATCCAATCTTAGATTCTTCTCCTCGTCCTTACGATCCCGTGGCCACTAACGGATCGTAAATCGGAGCTCGGACGAAGAAGTTATGGAAGAAAATGAGCCTTCGAGTCTCTTGGGAGAGCTCTGCTCAGAGGAATGGGGAGGAGAGGGGTGAGTTAAAAAGAAGGAGGGGACCCCTCTATTTATAGGAGAGAAAAAAAGTACATGGTGTGTAATTTATGGTACATGACGTGTACTTAGCCACTTCACACGGTCACCATGCAGCTTCCAACACGGCCTTCAACGCGGAACGTGGCCATTGACTGGTCAACACATGGCTTGAAGGTAACGCGTACACGGGGAGGGACTACATGATGGATAGTATTGGATACATGGCGTGTAATCATTTATTTCACATGTAAAGGACACATATACAACATGGCACACATCCATTGACTGGTCGACACACAGTTTGAGGGTAATGCATATGTGGGGAGGGACTACAAGACGTGTAGTATGGGGTACACGGTGTGTACCCATTTCTTTCACACGGAATGGACACGACCTTTAACATGGGGTATACCCAGCAAGGTGGTACATGACATGTAATTACACTACATGGCATGTACTTACAAAATTCTAGAATGTGTGGGAAATGTCCATTTTACCCTCTAGAACACTTCGTGACCTTCTTTTTGACAAAGGAATGGGCTGGAGAGGTCCGGGCCATTACACAATACCTCGGTGAGATCTGAACTATTTTTTTTACTACTGTCCCACGACATTAGTCCTGAAATTTTGACCTCAATCCTTGATTTATACCATTATTATCCCCTACTAAAGTGTATATTACATCCAATGGTGAACCGAAATTTTTCAATGAACATCTGAAGCAAAAAGTATGAATCTATAGATAGTAAAATGGTATATCATGTTGCTTTCGTCATTCACTTTTGATCATGCAGAGAATCTCTTGATGAAAGACCCTCTTTGATATTTATAGACTCAAGGGTGGTGGATAATGAGGATCACTATTAATTTTTGGGATTATTACTATAGATTGATATCTCTATCCCATTGAGTGAATTCCATTCGGATGTCATTGTGAAAAATAAAATGAAATTTCGAACCCATAAATAAAATAATATAATTGTTACTATATACCGATAGTGTAAAAAAATAATAATTTTGAATTTTCCATTATTATTTTCTTTAATATTTATAGAACCCCATATTAATAATTATTAAAATATAGTATATCATTATGTTTAATAAACTCGTGAATTAAATTATTATTGTTTTTATAAATAATATTCAATATATTTTTTTTGAGCCATAAACTATTCCCCATCCAATATTCCACCACAATATTTATTAAAACTTGAACATTTAATATTTTTTAGTAAGTAAATAACACTTCATTATTCACCAATAAAAATAAATACAATAATAACTAAATAAACAATAACTATTTGTTATTATAAAACCCACAAAATATTCTCTCGAATAACTATTGATGAAACATATTCGATCAAGAAAACATAAATAATTATCAAACCAATTAAGGGAATTATATTTATTCTACTTTATAATTTATAATTAATAATTCAATTTGACAAGGGTTCTAAAAAACATATATTATAACTGTCTTGGCCTTTTTATTAATAGAATTTATAAATTTATCTAAATTCCCATAGTTGTTATATAGGACAATACCAGTTCCCAAATAGAAAAAGTAGTTAACATCACAATGATATAAAAAACTATATAGTTGCTTATATTATAGTATAATCTCATTATCATGAAATCTCTAATCATGGTGTTTTAATGATGGTGCCAAAAATCTACGTGCAGGACGTCTCTTTATTTGATTTTTTGAAAATGGAACATGCCTGCATAACACTATGAACATGGATTTATTTATGATTTATCATTTCAAACAAATTTCATGATATATCAACTTTAGTTATTTAAAATTATAGGTAAATACATTCTAATGTTATTAATTAATGAAATATTACCCATAAATCTCCTAAAGTATCCCAATTTTCTCTCAACAAATTTCATAATTGTTTTCACCAACACAGAAAAATAAGTGACTCATAAAATAAATTTATACTAATTTCAATGTCTATGTAACAATAAAAAAATATTTATATAGGAACATCCAATGACACAATTAAATGTGGATTTCCTACACGCGGGTCCCATTATCCTAATTTCTTACACTGTAAATTACTAAAGGTGTACGCTGTGAAGAAATTTATTTTGTGTACTATGAGTCTCAACCTCGAGATATCCTATACCATTTGATTAAATAAAATGATTCCATCATATTATATTATATATAAATAAGAATATTTTAATGGGTATTTGGGGCCCCCCTCATAGAGGGGAACTCTTATGACCATTTATTTCAACAACTACTCAAATGACATTATAATATACCATATAACAGAGTAGAACAATCATTATAGGATAAATATTTTACTAGTATTCATAACAAGTAATACAAATCAACCTAAAGTGAAAATAATTTTGTTCTAGGGAACCCACTCCAATATTCTATGGGTCATATATCATATATAAAATTTCTAGATCTCACATTCATAGAATCTGATTCCACATGATTCTATCATATTCTTCATATGGGACATGTCACTATTTAACATCTTATAATTCACTAATTTTTCTGAAATTCAACCTTTTTAAATTCAACTTTCAAAATATGATTTGGAAAACAATTCAATTTGTTGATTCACGTGATGTGTTATATTTAATCATAGGTTCACATTTTTAGCTTTGATACCAATACATGACTTTGTTATTTCCAAATACTGATTAATAACTATAATATTTCTCACCTATATGTGTTTATATTATCATTCAACATAATCAATTTTTTATTCCTCAACCTATCCCAAAACGATATATGATTTTATTATAAAATTTACTACTTAAATAAACACTTTTTTAATAGTTTGTATCCAATGAAAAATATATCTAAAATGAGGAAGATTATATTAGATATATATTATTATGAAATATTATGATTAATAAAACACCACGTATATTAACACATTTTAACATATTTAAATTGAATATATAATATTATATTAATATAATGTTTTAACAAAGAATGTTTCCAAAAAAAATAAAATTCCTTGATAATTTTATAATACCTAAAAAGAATATTTTATAAATTTTTCAATATATATTGTATAAAATGAGGAAAACCTTTTTAATAAATAATATTAAAATTAACATAATATTTTTTGTGAGATAAATAATTATTTGGTGAATTTTAAAAATAATGATTTTCCCAAAAATTGAAATTTTATAACTTTTTCATTATAAATGATTTTTCAATAAATATATTATACATTAAAAATAATGAAATATTTTCTTATAGAATAATGTTATTATTTTTAAGTATATTTTTTAATGTAATTATATAAACAATCTATATCTTTATACACCAAAAGGAATATTTTATTTTTAATAATATAGTTATTTAATAAATCATATTAATTCATTATTTTTGTGTAATAATTCATTTATTTATTGATTTTAAATCCGTATAATTTTTTAATATAGAAGAATTTTAATTTCTTAAAATTAATATTGCAATGAATATTTTTACCCATTATGATTATTTATTTAAAAACTAAAGATTCACACTATTAGAAAAATAAATTGAAAAATATTTTATAATTATAATTCATATGGTTAATATTATGATAAATGATAAATTTAAATTTGTTTATTAAAATTGTCTAATATGATAGAAAAAATTAGTTACCCCTTGAAATTTTTTTTTATAAAAATATATTAATTAAGTTGAAATGGATGAAAGTGTAATAAAATTTTTTACAATAATATCATTGTGTTGTGGAATGAATAATCCTCAAATATTCTACTACTTTTTTATTTTTTAATTCTTTTACCCTTGAATATTAACTTTACACATTTGAATATGAGAATTATACTTCCAAAATTTCCTTCCTCTTCCCTTATAAAATGGGATCCTTCTATTACATAATTTCCCATATTTAACATACTATATATTTATATAAATATACTATTTTTTTCTTCTAATAACAATATACATCTTTATTAAGCCTCTTTTCATAACTAGTTTACCTAAAGACTCTATTTATATGGAAATTTTTATGAGAAAAGTGAATCACTCTACATATGCCATACCTCGTACATAATCATCCTCTTACAAAACATTTCTAACCATGATAATATAATTGAATAATTTTATTTAATATTACATGAAGTAATATTATTATTTTAAAAATCCTTAGTTATTCATTTCCACCCCATAAGAAATACAATTGAAAGACGATAGTGAGTACATGAGGAATACCACCTCTAAGAATCTATGTATTCCATAATTTTTAAATTACACTAAAGGATTTTTATAATGATGATATTTATAAATTAATAAGTTATATAAAAAATACTTATTATTAAAAAATATTTAAATAAATTTCATTCAAAAAAAGTAATTTTATGAATAAAATTTTGATCATGTAATGTGTAGACTACCATATCTATGAATGTTGTGTCTTATTTTCCTTAACCTCATGAAATTGAATGTCATAAAAGTATAATTAATGAATTAATATTATATTCATAATATAATTTTAATTGTAAAATTATAAACCATTATATATATTCATCTTGATTAATGAAAAACTGAAAACGTCGTATGCACGTACATGAGGTCTACTACATCATGATAGTGAAGAATATATTTTCTATTTTTTTTCTTATTAAATGTCAAAATACATGAAAATATTTTTAAAAACCATAATAAATTAAAAATAATGTGTATGAAATTATTAAATATTAATATTATAATTAAAGGACACCACAATCATAAATACTCATTAATTATATCATGTTTATGATATGGTTGGTTTTACAACCAATGTGATGATGCTATAAATTTCTATCGAGGGTTAATATGGAAAAACAATTTATGGAAATATTATATAATAATAAGAATATAAATATTATATTTTGTTTTTGAAATATTAAACTGATATTTTATAAGTGATATTAAAAATAATATGTAATAGAAAATTTTTTTTCCAAAAAGATTCCTTTAAAGATACCTTTATTGCATATATTCCATTTTTTAAACCCATGGAACAATAAGAGATTTTTAGTAAGATAATAACAAAATAACTAAAACAATAAATTTCTGGGTTTTAAAATGAAAATTTTCAACACCTTTGGTTAATTCCAATACATTGGAAGAGTTACTAATTAATTTATCGAAAACTGTTGTGTAACTATCATATGAAAGAAAATATAGTAATGAAATAGAATATAATAATTTATTAAACATTTAATATTAAATATATATTAATTATTTTTCAATAAATTTTTTTGGACTTTATTTTTAATACCTTTAATGATAATCACAAGCATATAATGAATACCGACCAAGGTTATGGTTTTAGTATCATATTAAATTTGTAGGAAACACTTTCTTATTGTGAACCATGAAATCTAAAATATATTTTGATAACATCCTAATAAATATATTTAAAAATATTATTTATATTCTTGAGTTTTTAAGAACTACATAATGTTTTCTTAAATGTCATTCAGTTTAACTAAGAAAATGATTTTATGGGATTTTCATACTCAGGTTCCTTAATTTTAGTTACTAGAATTATTATGAAACTATATTGTTTCAAATATGATTTATTATATATAATGAATTAATATAATGTTCTTCCTCATTATTTTCTAGGGCTTCCAAATTCATCTTTATGATTTCATTGTTTAATGAATGTTACACTGAATGTTTATTCCTATTATAAGGGTTTTTTGATCTCAATTCATAATTCACCGGACATGATTTTTATTATTAACCAATTTAAAATTTTTTGGTCCATATATTTCATATTTTTTATTATATAATTAATTGTATTTTATATTTGACTTTTATATTAAAATTCAAAATATATCATCTTCACAGGTTTTGATTTACATGTAACACAAACTGGTGTGGTTTCATTACATATATTATTTTCAAATCAATATTGTTTTATAAAAAATATTACATCCCAAGAATTTGTATAATTTCTATAAAACCAAATAATTTTAATTTCTTATTCATGGGTTCATATATATATTTTCAATATTTAATTTCATAATAACTCATATATTTTTACCTATATGTTTCCTAATATTTTATTTAAAGTCGGGAACCTCCCTTATACCATTATTGTATTCATTGGATGGTTTCAAAAATATTCTTATATATTATATAAAAATTGAGCATGGTTGTTTTCTAATTCCAGAACATATCTAAAATATAATATATTATTTTTTTATGTTTTATTTATGGTTATTTTTAATCAAAATATAAAGTATACTATTTAATAAAATTTACATGGGATCACACGTTTACACTTCCATTTTTATATATGATGCTATATCATTCTATGTTTTAATATTTCTAAAAGAAATTATTTTAATACTACATATATGAAATATCTATATTAAAATGATTTAAATAGATCAATGATATTTCGTATTTCAAAAGACTTTTATAAAACTTTTAATAAATATTTTTCATCGAAGTAATTATCCCTTAACATATATTATTATTTATCAAAGATATTCTTTAAATGTGACCATCCAAATTCTTTATCTGAATGAGTTTTGAAATTTCCCTCCCTTTTAGTGGAATGGGACGTCACTACATTTTTCATTCATAATGCTCTTCATTTACTAAAAAGAATATTTCTTCCATTGAATTTCCTCTGGGAATATAATATTTTCCATTACTTTGATGTATGGTTTTTTGTGTTGATGTCATGCATCCAATAATTCATGAAATTATTAAGTTTACATTTTAATCATTGTATATAGGCTTTTTATATTTTCATATTTATTATATTTATTTGTATTTACATTGAAATTTACCAAATATCTTTGGTTAACTATTTATATTACATGGAAATATATTTTTATCATTTAGAATGGTTTATTTATGTGATTTTTTTTTATTTTTATAACACCTATTTAACATGCATGGGTTATTTATGCAATCAAAATTTGATGTTTTGAGTAAAAATTTGATGAAACCCATTTAATTTCCATTGGTTAATTATGGCATGAAAATTGAATGATTTTAAAGTGGAACACATAATTATGTGTCAAATAATAGTGGGGTTATATATCATCATTTAATGAAATAGTTATATGTTTTAATCTCCTGATATATCTATACATGGGAATAATTAATATTTTATATAGAGTTGGGTAAATAGTGTAAATCAATAAGTGGATTTATATAGGTATACTTGTTTTGTCATAAAACGATATGTTATAGTCTGGCTCTCATAAAATTAAGGTTTCCATATACAAATTTTTTTTTCATAGTTGGAAGATATCAATACATTATTTTTATTATGATTTCCATATTGTGCTCTAATATATCTTGTTTATTGGATCATTATTTTTATTCAATTATAAATTTTTTCAAAAATTCATGTAATAATTTATAATATTTGGTATTTTGGAAATGAATTTGATTATCTATCATGATTATACATATTGTATCATCTTATGTTCAGTTATGTGAATCGATTATTATTGATTATTTGTACTATTACTGCCCATCTGAGCTCACCCCATTCTATTGATTCCATTTACCCATGTAAAAATGAATATTAATAAATAAGATGTGTCTCTAAAAGAATCTTATAGGGAGGGTTTTTGGGTGATTATATAGGTTTCATTAGATAATTAAATTTTTTATATAGTTGAAAAATGTCTAATGGGTATGATGAACATAAGTTTGTATTTTTTAAAATAATTCTTATTTCTAAATATCTCTAATGAAAATAATTAACTTGTAATATATTTTTTACATTTTGTGGGAAATATATAATATTTATAGATGTTAATAGAATCTATTTTTCAATGATTATGTTATTATCAAGAATTATGAGAGTCTGGGCCATAGGGTTCCTCAATTGCTAAAAATGGTTGGGTTTAGAATACATTATAGGATTGCATGTTATAGTTTTAAGATAAATTATATGGTTAATAGGTCAATATGGATTAATATTTTATGGTTGATCATAGTAGAAAAATATTAATAAACTTTTAGATAGTTTATATTGAATTTTACTTATTCTTTTCATGGATTAATATCGAGGAAATTCCAAGAAATTATATGGATAAGTCCAAATATTGGATTAGATTGTAATGTTTTGTTAAATTAATAAATAATTTTTTCATATAAAATAAATTTCTTTATGGATAGTGCAAACTGAATTTTATTTTACCACAAATTCACACCGGGTTAATCACCTCAAAAACATCTAGTTGATTATCAATTCCTTGTTCACTCTATTGAACACTAAGTGGACATAATACTATAAGCCATTATTTACAATCATAATATTTATGAATTTTTTTATTCATATTCCCTTAATGAAAAATTATTACAGATATAAAAATATTTTTTTTGATAATAATAAATTAAATGACTATGGAATAGTTATACTGAAAATTAGAGATTCATTTGTTATGGTACATATTAAATGATGTTTTCATTCATAAATAATTAATGTAATGAGTTTTTATAGAATATATTTATTTTATTTTGGGTTTTTAATATTTTAATAATGTTCATGGTTATTTAGGATCACAATTTTTAGGATTAATTTAATATTTTATGATAGAACCCAACTCAACGTAACCTAGGGAAAATTCTAATGGATTTATATTAAATATATATTGACATAGGAATATATAGTAATGATAGATATTTTATTATAGGAACTATAAGATATCTTAATTTTTTTTATAAATTGAGACATAATAAAGTTAAATTTATCTGTGGTAAATTTTCTATAATAATCTTCACTACTCAAGTCAACCAATTGTTTAGAGTAATGGCTGAATCCATAGACAACCCTTTTAATAATGGATTCCTTGGATAATGATTAAATATTCCCAATGAGAATCCTATTGGGATAAAGAATAGAGTGATAAGTAGTTTGATTATGTCAAACCATCTATCATGTATTATGAATAACAATAAAGACGTAGCTGAAATCTCAAACACAGCAGATAAGTGAACGATGAAGAATCATGGAAAATTGGGTGATGGATGTGTTGATATTATGATTATTCATATTCCTACATGTAAAAAATGATGTATTATACACCAAGGGGTTTTCATCAAAGGAAAAATATGTATTATATTTTGTTTTAGAGGGAGTAAATCCAAAACTATAATAGAAAAAAGATTATTTGTGTCAAAAAAATAGAGGGGAGTCATTTTAAATTAAAGGTATCATAGTCATTTTAGTGTCTAAAATGTGTAAAAAGTTGAATTATCCTTCAAAATTTTATAATTTGAGGTAGAAAATTGATTGGAGGATTTTCAAGTATCCAAAGCTAGGGTACGGAAATGAAACCAAAACTATGGAGGTGATTTATAAAGATGAAGTGAACTGAGGAGAACTGATCATCCACTCAATAACCATGAGTTCTTTATTTTTTATTTTTTAAAAAAAATTTCATTTTAACTTGAATAATTTCAATTAAATCAAAATCCCCCACCTTGATGACTATAATTTGTTTTGTTATAAAAAACATAAATTGGAACAATTATTGTATCACATTTAAATAACACTTCTCTGATTAACTTTTTATGCTATTTATGAATTCATATTATCCATATATTATTTTAATATTATGTATTATTGGTAATTTATTAATTATCTCTATGTATGGACCGAAAATGTAAAAAATGAAATTTTAGAATATATATATATTTAAATAAATTTCATGTATTTGAAAACATTCCATCCACACAACCTCGAGCCTATATGATCCATTACATAGTGAAATGTTTTAACATTTCTGATATGTTAGATTTTTTGAAGAGTAATAACAATGGAAAGAAAAACATATTTTATTTATTTAAATATTTAAAATAAATATATTAATTCATAGTATATAAATACCTCATTTTCAGTAATGTCATTTTATGCATCAAAAATAAATATTTTTCCAAAATGGAATTTATAACATTTTTGTAATGGAATGTAGTAATTAATTTTTTATATTATTAAAATGTTTTATTTTTTCATAAGAATATCATTTTTGAAATTATATTTTAAATATTATTTAACGGTATTTTTTTTAATTTTAAAAATATTATTTAATATTAAAAATTTACAACTTTTGTAAAAACTGTAATTTATTTATTATAAAATTAAAATTATTTTTTCTATTAGATTGTTAAATAATGTCTTCATCAATTAATGGGAAATAATATCATTAATTATTTATTGATTTTAGTTATTCATAATTTTTTTTAATTTAATTTATTTACTAATAAATTTATTTTAATAAGAAATTGTTTTTATGGATGCAATGTTTTTTTGTTAGTAAATATAATTAATCTTGGTTGATTATATTTTAAAAAAAAATTAACAATTTAAAATATAATAAACTATTTTATCTTTCTTTTATTAGGGTTTTCTATGAAATTAAAATATGTAAATTTTGTAAAATTTTTAACCTTCATTTTTTAAACTGGTTTTAATTTCGGGTTATATTAATCTTAAAATAAAAATAATGCCACATATATAATTTGAATAATGTAAAATTTATTACATGTTTTGAATGAGAATAATTAATTTAATACAACATATAAGAAATAATTTTTTCATAGTAAATAGTAAAAATAATAATCTTTTATTACCACGGTTAAATTTAAAATTGATTTTCTTCCTGTTAAACCTAGTGATTAGGTAGGATTTTCACTAAAACATATACAATTCATATTGGATGAATATATTTAAAATTATATTATAGTAAATTCTCATTCATATATATTTGGATCCACTCTCACTTTAAAATTATCTTATATAATTGAAATCATTTAAGAAATTCTTTTTGTTCCCCACCCTCACTAATAAAAGGAATACTCTTATCCAATGTTATTCACTCCATTTTAACCTCATAAATTTTAATATTCAAAAACACTTCCTTGAATAAATATATTGATCCTATAGAGTTTGGAATTATCATAACATTAATCCTTCAAGGATTAATGCATAATCCAAATGGGGACTCTCAATGATAAGGCTTATAATTAAAAAAGTAATTCAATTTTATTTATTCTTATACTTAATATAAACATGTATTATTAATTAAAATATGATTATTTTTGTATAAAAAATATAGTAATACATTACAATGATTATCGTAAAACTATTTACCACCTCTTCTCATTCAAATTGTAAAAACATGTATTTCTCTTGTATATGTGTGGACTACCTCCTCTATATATTAATACAATTCAACATCCATAACCATCATACTTGGGGGGTTATAATGATTTACTTACCATTTATGTATATATCTATATATATATGATAATTATGAAATAATTATTCTTTTATTTATTATATCATATTACATACATTCCGATATTCTGATGCACTGGTAAAAAAGAATGTTTCTCAGGCATACGTATGGACAACCACCTCTATGAAGCGATGTTATCTATTTACAATGTATTATTTATATGGAAGGTAATTATGATATATTTTATTAAAATATTTGTCATTTGTGATTGAATAATGTTTTTAAAGGTTAATTATCATTTATTTTTCATTAAATCTATATATTAAATAGTGGAAACATTACTCAGGTGTAAAAACATATTTCTATCTCTATGATGTGATTTAATTTATTATTCATCGCCAATTAATATGAATATGTATTATTTTTTATATAATTTTTATATATTATATTAATATCATTATTAATATTAGTATGATGGAGGAATGATGATATTAATTCATGGAACATAACTTATTAACTACAACATACTTGAAAAATGAAGAAGATTACATCCAACATAATAACTTTAAAAGATAATTTACATTAAACATACGTTAAAATGTTATGAGTGGATCATATAATATATTATTATTATTAACATGGTACTACTATAAAATTTTAATAAATATAAATTTTTTATGTAGGATGGTAGAGCTTTTATGAATCATATTGGAAACATGATAGAATTTTCTTTGTCTCATTTTTAAATTCACGAGGCTTCATTGATATTGAACAATAATTTCATTTATATAGTTTTATTAAACCCTAATAATTTATAATTACATATTATTAAATTTTATGGGGTTTTTTTACCCCTATAATTTTAATTATTTTTATGGAATTCGATTAATAATATACGAACATAAAATGGTTTCATTGTCTTATTTTTTAATTAATGATAAAATTTTCATATTTTTCTCCATAATTTATTTTAGGCTATCAAATTACTAGCTAATAAATTTATTTTGACTTATTCAGGATGACCATATAGTTATATGATTCATATCATTTTCCTTATTTACATGTAAATTATTTCAGAAGATAAAAATGTTGTAAGGGATTATTTTTCACATTTTCCAATGATTGAGATTGGTTTCATATTGAGAAATATATTTTATATTAGGTTTTATTACCACATAATGAATTTTATATGATTTTAATATCCATATAATTTTTTTAATAAATTTAGTTATGTAGAGACCCAAGGGATTGTGCGGGGACACTAAGATGGGGTGTGAATCAGTGTACCTATCATTTTATTGAGTTTTACTTTCCTTTGAATTGTTCCCTCTTAATCCCAAACCTCTTCATAAGCTATGATAAATTCATCTCATACGAACAATTATTAATCAGACAAAAATTTAATAAAAATTTTATTAGAACATAAAAGTTTTTATGATGATAGGTATCAACACGTAAACTATGTCAAGGTCAACTTTTTTCTTCTTCATATAATTTATTTCCACTATAATTTTCTTGTGATTACATGTGTATTTTAATTAAATCAAAAAACTGATATGTAATATACTCATAAACTAGAGGATTATTTTCATTTAGTCCCCATTACAAAAAAATCATCTATAAAACTTTTTATATTTTCACCACTAGATCCCTACATATCATCCAACAAATTTTGGAATAATATACCATCTCATGATAATAATAGTATAAACATAAATGTGAATAATATCTTCTTCCAAAAAAAATAGATATTTATCATCTATATGTATGTTATTGGTTTTACTTTCATTCTGTTTATTCTACATCATCTCACTATTAGAATATTCAGCTTGTTTTGAATGTAAGAAAATCCATATATTATTTATTATTAAAAATCATTTTCTTTGGTATATACTCCTTTTAACAAAGTTCATAACCTCAATATATTTTTTCATGTGATGCAAACATTTCTATCAATAATATTTAAAGCAATATAGAACCTTTAAAAACCAAATATAACCAATCTTTAAAATATTATTTTTTTAAAAAAAATTCATAAAGAGATGTTAAATGCACTATGAATGTAATGTATAACCCTATAAAATTAATTCACCTTATTGTCATTTTTTCTTCTTTGCCAATTATATCAATTCAATTATTTTATGATATTAGTATATAGTTATGTTTGAAAGAATTCATATATTCATGAAAGAACAAATTTCTGTAAGTCATGTAATAATATAATTGACTCAGGCGATAAGGATGGATAATCCTAAAATAATCCATTTATGTCACAAAATATCATAGAATATGATACCACACTTCTCTATTATTAATTTCCAAAAATTTTTGAAATGAGAACTTCATCATTTCAAATGGAAATATATTCAATAAAATAATTATATTTTTATAACACATTTTTTTCTCAATATAGTGATTCGTAATTTATATGGATTTAGATGCGTGGATATAAAATTACCTACCTAAATAATAAAAATAATTGTTTGAAATTTTCTTTTGATAGAAACCGTGTAAGGTTCATAAGATGATTCTTCCCCTTATAAAAAATAAATACAATAATACTCTATTCTATTTATTGAAAATGAGAGATCACTCTCATAATCAAAATTACTAAGATTTTTTTTCTTTTTAAAAGTATTTATAGGAGTATATCATCACCGAAATTAAATTCTTCTATCAACTTGAATGCTTATTAAACAGGGCATGTCATTCTTCTTTTAAATTCAAAATGATAATAACATTTGTAATAAATAAAACATATGTATCCTTTTATCACTCAACTATATAAATATTAATGGAATCTTCCCCAAAACTATTACTTCATTTTTTTTATGATACTTTACATGCATATTTAGTTTCATTTGATCTACTCATGAATTAACACATCCCCAAATAATCAAAATTTCATTCACATTTCATGGTCTAGGGATATATTTGGATGATCATTTTTATATATAATTTATTATTCAGGTTTTTTATACAATTTAATTTACTTGGTATTGGTCACTAAAACAACTTCAATACTGTGATATGATTACACAACATGGATAACTATCACTTAATTTTGAATTCATCTATATACTATTCTAAAAAATTCAGTTTTTGTGCATGAAGGAAAATCCATCTGAATTATTATTTTTATCACACCAGTATTCTATATAGTACTAGATCTATCACAAAGCATGGATGATGGACACTATTACGAAATCATAAAAAGCTAGATATGAATGGAAAATCATTTACTCAATGGGATATTTATGTTGATGCTTCTCCAGATCAGATTATAAAGGTATTCTGAATTGGGAATAAATTTTTTTATAAATTATTTAATAAAGTAGAGTAACATTTACCTTATAATATTTTGTTGGATATTTATTAAAAAATCGGTTTTTTGATTATTAATTATTTACTGCATTCTAATGATAAATTACACAATTTATATAAGAGAGTATCACCTAAACACACTAGAACTGCAGTCCCCCATGGGTTGCAACAGACCAATGGGAGACATATGAAAACTTGATAGTTCCTTGACCCCCCGTATGATCAATGATGGTTATATGATCACACATACCCAATATACATTCATTTAATCCATGTATTACCCTTCATGGGATAGCTCCCATATGAATTGGACTAGCATAGATAAGTTGTTGAGATCTATCCTATGACAGATAATGACTGTGATATTATTTATAAACACCCAACACAGTCATTAAAATTACGATATACAGACATTCAATCTGTCCTTATTTAAAATGGTTCATCATGGAATAATATGAATATTTTTTCATGGGATTTTTTAATTCCATATCTTAATAATCAGTTTATCATCACAAAAAAATTATTTTTCATATCCTTTTGATTCCTTAAGAAAATAAATAATTGTTTGTTCATCCATTATTAATATCAAAAAATTCATTCAACAATATTAATATTTTTATAATATTAATAAATTTTAAATGTTTTAGATAATATAATCATTCCAAGTGAAATTGGTAAATGAATTTGAAAATATGAATAATTAAATAATAATTAGACATAAGATGGAGAATTTCTTTACCAAATTTAAAAAAATGAATCCATAAAAATTTCAAAATTTCATTATATTATTTAAAAATGGTTCTACATATTTTTCCAACATTATGATTTCATCATTAATCACTAATCATATATGAATTTAATATATATTGGAATTTATTCCTTAATATATTTTGATAAAAATACAATCATAATTAATAACCATCCATATTGGATTTTCAATTTCCCCCTTTGGAATTAATTTATTTCAATTTTCTAAAAAAAATAAAAGTTCATTTTCCCCATTGTTAAAAATAATAGTAATGGATTAGTTAAAAAATCATTTATTACTATAACTTTCATGGAATATTTAATATAATTCCATTATTTCTAAAAGAATGGTGTTTCCACTTGTGTCTTTTTTCTGAGATCCTTTAGTTGGGGTATTATAATTAATTTTTTTAGAAATACCTATGCATAAAATCCAAGAGATTCAAAAATGGTTTTCTATACTCACCCTTATAAACCATGGATGTGATATAATTCTCATGACATACATAATTAAGAAAATCATTCTGTATAAAATTATTTATCAACATACATATACTCCTGCACAATAACACCCTGAGATTTTAAAATATGAAAACTATATTTGAAAGAATAATCATTATGACATACTGTTCTTAAATAATAATATAACCCCCTTATATTTGAATATATATTTATTTTTAAATAAATTAAATCTCTTCGATAGCTTCGAACACTAGAAATACTATGTTTAGCGAAAATGCCACTACAAGAGGAAATGAAACCTAAAATATTATTAAAATATTACTATTTAATTTTTATATTTATCACCTAACCATTATAATTATGTGTATGAATATGATTAAATAAATTATGAACATATATAGTTTATAGATGTTTTTTAAACTATATTTTTTTAAAGATAGTTTAGTCATGCTTTTTACACATAATTTAAATATTATTTTATCCATTTTTTCCATTGAAAACATATACATAAATTTTTAAATCATGGAATCATAGTTATCTTTGGGTGTCTCCATGATATTTTTCTAAAAATAATCAATTTCTTATGAATAGTGAAATATAATGAATTTTAATAGAAAACTTCCTTTCCAATTATATTATCAATAATATGAAATTACAATATTAATTTGACTTAACATAACATTATTTAAAACTTTTATCACAAAATCCATTTTATGTCATTTGAAAAAATTTCATAGTAAATTTAGATATAAAAAAATTGTTAACATTTTGATCATTTTATCTTAAAATCCTTCATTATCATAACGTATACTGGACTAATTTTTAATTATTTTTTCCTAATCCTTTAGACTGAATTTGGGAAAATTTATTCCATATTTCAAATAAGAATAATATATATTTTTCAATGAGGTTTACTTAAATTTTTTACCAAATTGAATATTTGCAACAGTAAACATTATTTTTTATGGTAAATATAAAAATTAACTTACTTTGGGTAAAATGTAACACCAAAGTGTTTTAGGAAATTATTGGAATGAAAGAAAAAATGATTCTCTACTTAATAAATTTTTATAAAAAAAGTGTTACAAAATAACTAATGATCATAATTTTTCCACTTCAATGTTGTGAATTTTGAAAAATCGACATCTATAGTAGCGATCAATAAGTCATTTGGACATTGATAAAACCCACATGTTATTTGGGTCAATAGTAAAATACCCTTGTGAATTTTAATATAACCCTTATGAATAGTAAACCATATTATTCTTAAATTCTTTTATGTTTATAAAATAATGATATCTTGATTAATTTTTCAAGGTGAAATAAAATGATTTATAGTTTTAAAATTAAATTCAATAGAATAAAATATGATTTTATTCATAAATTAAATTTCTAATATATAAAAAAATTCATAAAATGGTGTTTTTTTTAATTCTACATTATGAAAAAAATTGGGTGATATTTTAATATTTTTCCCAAATAGACGGATTTTTTATAAAATCTTAAATATGATAAATTACCAATATATGAAGTATGTGTTAAATACATTATTACTATAATCATGGATATTTTAATTACACATGGTTCAAAATCACATTCCCAATTTACTATTTAGGGTTACATGAACCAATACTATTCATATTCATGAGAAAAATATTAACCTAATGATTAAAATAAGGGAAAACCCCTCTTCTCCTCCACCATAAATACCACCTTTTTCCCCTCTTCCTATCACACCTCTCAATCGTGGATAATATTCTAAATATTTCCAAATACCCTTCCCATGTCTCTGCATCATTCCCAAGACCTTCTGGCCACACCGAATGTTCAAAATAAAATGCTTTAAGGAGGATCTGAGGAGAAGAGATCAAGAGGTAAAAATGCTTTTTCGTTTTCTTTTGTTTTATTTTCAATTCTTTTCATTCCTTATAATCATTTCACCTAAACTTATCAAATATTATTCAATGATCCATTATTATATATATTATGGATTTTTATCATGTTTGTGGAACAGCTAATCATCATTATTTTTATCATCTTCCTCTTATTCTAAAAAAATATCGTCTCTGATGTGTTGATTTACCCACATCATAGACAATGTTTATTCAATTTCCATTTCTTCCATCAGAGTTGGGTGATAAATAATTGTAATGGTTTAAACATATTTTAAGATGAATTATATTACATCTTTTGTGTTTTTGAATTAAATTATAAACTTAATATTAATTTAATATTATAAAGCATGCTCCTGATTATCCAAGAACCCCAAAAATGAACTAGACATCATTTATGTTTTATCTAATGATTCATCATCAAATTTGATAAAAAATGATTTATGGAATCATTTAATATTATAAAACATATTAACAATATTTAATTCATCTTCTTTATTTTTTTCATCCATTTTCTATGAAAAATCCTTTACGAACTGACTATGGATATCATGTAATGGTTCACCCAAAACAATGGAAATAACAAATTATTATTAACAAATGGGTCTAATTATGTTATACAATGGTCATATAATATGTTATAAATAATATTATATTTCATAAAAATATTAAAAACACATTTTTAGCGATTATAAATTAGGATTAAACATTTTTTACATAAGATGAACAAGAGGTAAGGGAACTCTTAAAAAAATTACTATTATTTGAGTTCACCTTCTATTCATTAACTATGTTCTACTAATATTATTTGTTTAACTAATTTCTTTTATATAGTGTTTTATTATGTTTTTTATAGTTCATGCACATAATACTTTCACTATAATAATTATCACTTCAATATTATGATATTTTTACGATAAATTAATTTTAAAAACCCTCTTTTGAAATTCTATTTTATAAAATTCAAAAGAAATGTATTTATACACTTATTCAAGTTTTAGGATTATGTTTTTGTTCTTGTGAATTTTATATGATGAAGGGTGGGACCCATATCTACCTCTAATGCATTGGTTATGTGTATGATAGAGGTTTTTTGAATGGTTACTCTATGTGTTACTATGATGGTTACACCATAAGATAATCATGAGGGTTATATTTTATGGTATCAATGAGGGATACATATCATAATGTAGCCACAAGGGTTAAAATATATGTATATAATTCCCCAAGATATCATTATTATTTTATATTTTTTTCATTGATTTTAGTGTAAATATCATGTTTCACAATGTCAGTATATATTGGTTAGAAGTGTTTCTTTATGAAAATAATTTCATATGTTTATAATTATTCATGAACTAATTGTTTTTTACTTATTTTTATATCATAGAATGATATTTTTATGATCATGTAAAGATTTTAAATTTTATCACATTTTATAAGATTGTTTAAAAAAAATAAGTAAGTAACATCAACTATTATGATGATTTATCAATGAAATCATGTTTTCTTTTGTGTAGAAAAAATTTGTATCAGAAGAAAGGGGTATTGTTATAAGAGAAACCACTTTGTGTGGTTGTGGCATGATATGTATGAGTTATGTCATAACATTATAAAAATATAAAGTAAAAACTATCATTGGAATTAAAATAAGTGAAATCTAGGTGAAAATAGCTTGGTTGTTTAATGTTTACTGTTGGGTCCTTATAGTTGATATCAGAGTAGAGTTTAGATAACACTAGGAGTTAGTACGGCATCAAAATAATTCCATGAAATATTTCTACCTTATTTTCATGTTGTAATGTTAAAGAATTTAAATACTACCATGTTTCTTCATCTAATATATTTCAATTAAAAATAGGTTTCTATAGAATAAAAATGGAATATGATGTTGGAAGAAAACGAGAGGATGATATCTTTCTTGATCCCCAACTAATAATAGGTGGAATGGGAAGTGAGCATTTTCTGATAGTAATGGATTAAGTGATGCAGGAAATAAATAATGATTGCATCTAGGCAAGAGAATAACCCATGATTACATAATGTAAAAGGATTATAGTGGAACATTTTTTTTGGTAACACCCTCATTATTTTAGATAATCTTCTGACCCAGTAGTAGATAATGGATGGATTAAATCCCTATTAAAGATATTTGATGTTATGGGATATAAAAATAATCAAAATTATAGTCATTACATTTATTATTTTAAAGTTGAAACAGATCAGTGGTGGGAAATGTTCAAGAATATCAGTGATAGCGATCTGATTGAATCCCTATAGTAGGATGAATTTAAATTTATTTTCATTAAAAAATATTATTCATAAGATGGTTTGACATAGGATAGAGAGGAAATTCATTTAATTGATGAAAAATGAGGAAGATTCAGTGTATGTGTATGAATCAAACATCACACGACTAGAATGGTATGCTCCCAATATTATTTGGGATCTTGATAGAAAAATTAATAACATTCACTCGCGATATAAGAAAATATATAGAGGGGTATTAGTATCCTGAGAAATAAAAAGTTATAATAAATTTGTCCTATTTTTTAAGAGGGTGGAAATAGAGATTGTTGATAATCACATTTACTTTGAAAACCTACATATAAAGTTGTATATATTTAAAGATATAGGTAAAAATAAATCAATGTAATCATAGGATAATAATTTCATGTCTCCATTTTGTGAATAGTGGGGTAAAAAGCTCCATGGGGAATGCCTTACATAAACTGAGAAGTGTTTTAGTTGTAGTATGTTCGGAAATATGGACCGTTATTTTAATCCAAATTATCTTAGTATTATTCCTAATAATAAAACTATAATTTTTTTTACATTTGGTGAGATGTTTCATTAAGAAAAATCCTTCCTAAAGATTCATTTGAGTGATGGAAAGCATCCAGACTATAAGAAGAAGGGTGTAGTGAGATCCTTTGCAACAAGGTCAGTAGATGTCTGGCCATCCGATGAATTGCTATCAAGTACTTTTTTTCATTCCTCAAATATTTCTATATTATTTTTTGATATGGGGTCTACAGATTCCTTTATTTCAGGAAAATTTCCTAGTAAATTAGAATTTTAACCACATGAAATGGGACCAAAACCTATGGTTAAAACACCAGAGAAAATTTTACAGGAAAAATTCATTTTTAGAATCTTCCTTTTGTTATATGAATAAATAAGATACCGTAAAAACATAGTTTTTTCCCTATCATAGTTTATATCATTCTGGGTATAGATTGGATTTTTGTTTATCATGCTATGATTTATTATAGAGATAAAAAAGTTTTTTCAGAAATTGATTCAATTTGAATATAATAATGAACCCATATAATTGATAACACATCAATAATCTGAGAAAATTTTATATTATGGAAATGAATTTTATCTAGATTATATTGTTGAAAACAAGGGAAATTTTCATTTTATGTTTTTCTAGTGGTAAATGAATACCTTTATGTTTTTCCTAATAAATTACCATTTGTTATACATGATCAAGAAGTTGAATTGACAGTTCAATTATATCCTGATTTTAAGCCAATTTCAATGTACCATTATCAAATGGTTCAAATGCAAGGTCTTGAATTGAAAAAGTAGTTGTATGAGTTTCTCTATAAAGGATTAATTTTTCATAGAACATCACGATGGGGAGATCCTATTTTTTTCATTAAAATGAATGATGGTTCTATGAGTCTTTTCATTGATTATAGAGCTTTGAATAACATTACTATTAAGAATATGTATCATTTTCCTCAAATTTATGACTAGTTTGATTATCCATAGTGAGCAGAGTATTTTTATAATATTGATATGAGATATTTATATTATCTACTAAAGGTAATGGAGGGTGACATTTCAAAAAATCATTTCAAATTAGATATGGTCATTATTAATTTCTTCCTAGGACATTTGGGTTAACTAATACACCTACTATATTAATGGATCTTTTGAATAAAATATGTCATGAGTTCTTGGATATGATTGTGGTTATTTATATTGATTAAATTATGGTATATTATAGAAATTAATGGGATCATTTCAAACATATAAGGTTTTCTTTGAAATCTTTAAAATAAAAGAAATTTGATGGAAAATTCAGAAAGTGTGCATTTTGGTTGCAACAAATTTCTTTCATCAGTAACATTGTTTATAAAGATGGCATGACTGCCGATCTAGATAAAATTAATGTTTATGAAGAATGGACAAGAACAAAGAATACTACTAAGATTCATACTTTTTTTGGTTTGGTAGGATATTACTAGAGGTTTGTTGAATACATTTCATGGTTATCTAGTCACCTGACTAAGTTAACTTGAAAAAGTGGTAAATTGATCTAGACTAATGAATGTGATGATTTTTTTAGGAATTGAAAACAAGATTATTGAATTATTTTGTTCTTAAACTACATTGGAGAAATGTATAGTTCATCATCTAAAATAATTTTTTATTAAGGGGACTCAGTTGTGTTTTGATGCAGAATGATCAGGTAATTGATTATGCTTTAATATAACTAAACCCTCTACAGTGAAATTATCCCACACATTAATTGGAATTAGAAGTTTTGGGTTTTCTTTAGAAATCTAGATACCTCATTTATACGGATCCAAATATGAAATATATAGTGACCACAAATTTTTATAGTATATATTTACTAACAATAAATATAACTTGAGGGAAAGAATATGGCTTGAGTTAATAAAATATTATGATTGCACGATCAATTACCACAATATAGAAGAAAACCATTAGCTGATTCCTTGAGCAGAAAACATCATGCATTATTAAACATGTTATATTTTGAACATGACCCTTGATTAATGATTTGATGAAATATTTCATGGATATTTTTGGTTAAAAAATCCCACTCTTTTATTTAGGTTTCAGGGTAGTTATCTTTTTCAGAAAGAATTAATAATGTACATACGAAAGATGGGGAGTTATCGAAAAAAGAAGAATTTATTATATTAGAATATTTCAGGAATTTTAATTGATAATGATTGTTTTTTATATATGTAAAAAGATTATATCTTCTTCTTGATTCTCAAATAAAGAAGTTTTTGTTGTGAGAATCTTATAGTTCACTATTTCCAGTTCATCCTAAAAGAAAAATAATGTATAGAACCTTTCAAAAGTCTTACAGGTGGGATGGAAGGAAAAAATATATTCCATATATTACCATGAAATGTTTGACATGTTAATAGGTTAAAGAAGAGTGGATGATACTAAGGGTATTATTTATCATTTACCAGTACTAGACTGTAGATGAGAAAATATATCTGTGGATTCTGTTGTCGAACTACAAAATAATTCTTGAGGTAATAATGAAATTTGGTTTATTATTGATCGACTGACTATATCTACTCATTATATTCTTATTTTAGATACATTGTATTTGGATCATATTTTTCGACTATACCACAATTAGATTATCAGGTTACATGGAGTTCTTGTTTAGATTGTATCTAAACAAGATCCTAGGATCACTTTTAACCTTTGGAAATGCCTTCAAACTTAATTGTGACCAGAATTAATTTTCAATAGGGATTTTCATCCTCAATAAGATTTGTAGTCAGAACAGATAATTCATTCATCAGAGGAAATTCTTAATTCTTGGTCAATAGTTTACCATGGAAGTTGAGATTAACATGTTTCTTAAGTTTAATTGTCTTATAATATTTTTCTTCAATTTTGTATTTAGAGGTAACCATTTAAGTCCTTATATAAGAAGCGATGTAAATCTCCATCCCTTTTTAATGTATTTAGGGAAAGGATATTGATGGGAACCTATTTAATATATGAATTGTTTGAAAAATTAAATATGATCCAGAAACACATGAGGATAGATTCGATCAGGTTGAAAATTTATGGAGATAATAGGTTAAAAGACTTTTCTTTTGAGGTTGGTGATTGTGTTTTTCATAGAATTTCCCCACAAAAAAGTTTCATTTGTTTTAGTTGGAAATGAAATCTAAGTCTATATTTCATTAGAGCTTATGAAGTCATGGAGAAATTAGGATCGATATCCTACCAAGTAACTTTTCATCTGAGTTTATCTCAGGAATACAATGTTTTTCATGTCTTAATGTTGAGAATATATGTGCCAGATTTATCTCATGTTTGGAGCCCATAAGCAGTTCACCTAGAAGAGAACATTTAGTATGAATATAAAAATATTTACATTCTTGATCCAAGAGAAAATTTATTTCATAAGAAATTAATCCACCAGATAATGGTTTTTTGGAAAACCACATTGTTGATGAATCAACAAATAAATCAGATATGAGGGAAAGGTACCCTCATTTTTTTTAATAAGTAAATAAAATTGAGAAAAAAAAATTTCAAGATGGATGGTAGAATATAACAATCCATGGTTTTAAAAATTAATTGAATTCATGAACCACTTACTCCCTACATAATGAAACTTTTTTTACGTATATGGTTTTATGATAGCTGTTTAACATTATTTTGTTGTTCTATGATTTTAATTTTAAAAAAAATGCATCTTTGGTTGTGATTATCATGTAATTTGGAGTCTAATGAAACCAATTTATTTTTTTGGAGAATCATAACATAGACTTATGAATAGTAATATGATTAGTAATATGACCCTTATGAATAGTGATTAGTATTATTATTTTATTATATTATTGTCATAAGATAATGATAACTTGATTTATTTTTCAATGTGATATAAAATGAGTTATTGTTTTAAATTTATTGTAATCAATATTGATTTTATTCGAATTTTTATTTCATATATATAGATAATTATTTCGATAAAATTGACATAATTTTTTAATTTCCCACATCGATAAATGATTAGGTTAAATTTCTGGTATTTTTCCGATGTACTCGAATTTTTTATGAATAGAGAAATAAGATAAATTACCGTATATGTACATTATATGTGATATGCACAATTCCTAGAATCATGGATGATGTAATAAAACATGGTTCAAACTAACATGATCCATTTTTTTTGGCCACATGAATAAAGACTATTCATATTCTTGAGAAATAACATTAAACTACAAATTTAAATAATGGAAAACCCCTCCCCTCCTCCACTATAAATACAACTCTCCCCCTCTTCCTCTCACACCACTCAAGAATTGGTAATTGTATAAATTATACAATATATCCTTCCCAAGGCTCTTACTCACTTCCAAGATCTTTTTTTCTGTCTATGAGTCCTAAACTAAAGGCCCTAAGGAGGATCTCAAGGATAAGTTATCAAGAGTTAAAAATACTCTTTCATTTTCCTGTGTTTTCATTTGAATTATTTTATTTTCTTATAATATCTTAACATACTCTTATCCAAGATGCCTGAAATCTCAATTATTATATATATTATTTATTTTTATTATGTTTTTTGAAAAACTCATCATCATTCCTCCTCTCCCCATCCTCGTATTATAAAAATAAAAACAATTTCTCTGATGTGTTGATTTAATGACATCAGTGACGATGTGTCTTCAATATCCTTCACATCAATCAAAGCTTAATGGAAACCAATATTAAAGGTTTTAAAAGATTTAATAGTGTATTATATGACCTCTCTTATGTTTTTTAATTAACTGGTATTCATAATATTAATGGAATATAATGAAATAAGTTCATGATTATCGAAGAACAACTAAAATGATCTAAACATCATTAATGTTTTATTTAATCATTCATCATCATATATGTCAAAAAATAATTTATGGTATCATTTAATATTATGGATATATATTAACACCATTTCTTTCCACCTCTTGATTTTCTCTTCCATTTGACAAGAAAATCCATTATGAACTGACTATTGAAATCATGTAATGCATGCACCATAAATAATGGAAATAACAAAATATTATTAATAAGTGAGTCGAATGATGTTATAAAATGACCATATAAGGAGTTATAAACATGATTATTATTCATGAAAATATAAATATCACGTTTTCAACATTATACATGATGTCTAAAATTTTTTGATGTATGACGAACCAGAGGTAAGGGAATTCCAAACCCAATTTGGATTATTTGGGTTAACCTTATACTTTATTAATTATGTGCTACTAAGATTATTTTCGTAATTAATTTTGTTTATATTAGGATTTATTATATATATTTACATTTTATACACATAATAATTTCATTATGATAATTTTCACTTAAATTAAATTATATTTGTAAGGGCCTTCCCTTTAAATTGTTTCTTTATAAATTCAATTATTCAAAATTCAGAAGAAATGTTTTTGTCAACCTATTCAGGTTTCATGATTATGTTTTGGTTCATGAAAATTGTTTATAAAAATGGTGGGACAATATCTCCATCCAATTCATTGGTTATGTTTTTTTTAGAGGTTGGTTGTATGCTTACTTCAAATGTAATTATGATGGTTACACCATGAAGTATCTATGAGGGTTACATTGTAAGGTTACCGTAAGGGTTACAAATATTATGGTAGCCACGAGTGTTACAATATAATTAATTAATGCCCCATGAAAACCTTATTGTTTTATATATCTTCATTAATCTTTTATTAAAATATTATGTTTCATAAAGTATTTATATATATGGGTTAGAAGTATGTCATTGTGAAAATGATTTCATATGTATATAAGTATTTGTGGACTAATGGTTTATTTATACATTTTTATCCCTTACTAAGATTCCTATGATCAAGTCATGTTTCTAAATGATTTTCTCATTTTATAATGATGTTTAAGAGAAAAAATAATTTCATGTAAAATGTTATGATGATTTGTCAAAGAAATCATGTTGTTGTTTTGTGTTAAAAATTTTATGTTTTGGGAGAAATAGATACTGTTTTAATCATACCCACTTTGTACGCTTGTTGGTTGATATGTATGTGTTTTTTCATATAATTCAAAAACTATAAATTTAAAATTTCATGGTGAATTTAAATAAGTGTAATTCAGTTAAAATAACTAGATTATGTAATGTTTGAGGCCATGTCATTATATTAACCCAAGAAGATAACAGTTAAATGACCTACCAAAATTTCCAACAACTATTTTATGGATATATTTATACCTTTATATCTTTAGTTATCTTTTTTAATGAGTATTGTTTACAATTTTTATTGTAATTTAAATATATAAAGATTTATTTAAAGAAAATATCAAAAAATGAACATTCAATGATTTTAAAATTTTTTAAGCTTTGGGATAGAAAAAAACATATGTTCAATTAAGAATGAACTTTTTAATGTAATATAATTTTTCATATCATGATAATTTATTTTTAATTTTAATAGATAAATTAATTACTTTAAATTCTGATGAAAAATGAACACAATAATTATTTTGATATCTATAAAATAAAATAAGTGATATTACAAATATTAAATGTGAAGTAAATTAAATTAAATATTATTTTACATTGTCGTATAATATTATAAGATCATTATACACAATATTTAATATAATATATTCGAATTCCATCCTCATATTTATATTTTTTAAATTAAAATTAAATTACTAATGACTTAATATGAATCAATTCAATTATATATTTAATAATATTTTATTAAATTATTTAAAATTCCAAAAAACCTATCTTACTCCATGTGAATTTTAAAATGTTTAAAAATATAATATATGGTACTCTCATGGATCAATTATTCTTTTATTTTTACTGTATCAACATGTAAGGACTAAAAACATAGTTACTGTGCTTATAATTAAAATAGTTTTTTTCCAAATGCTAATTTTATAATTAATTTTCAACACACATTAGATTATTATGATATAATTTGGATTTTTTAGTTATAATTAGAAAGTTTAAATTAACAAATAATCATCATTTTAAATTTTTTTAATTTATAAATTAAATTATTAAATTAAAATATATATTATATCTTAGTGAAATATAAAAGGGTATAATTGCGTAAACATAATGACAAAAAAATAAAAGGACCAAAATTTGATTATTTTTGTGTTCTAGAGGTGTTTATCAACCACATAAAAGATATCCATAATTATGAATCAATATTGTATAAACATGAGGTGGGATTTACATCTCAATAGGGATATTTTTTTGTATTTAAAAAATTACCAAACCCATTAATTTATAAATAGGTAATCACTTCAAACCACTTCATCACACATCTTGAGTAATTTCAATTTACCAAAACCTACAAATAAACCCGTTCAAATGTCGATACAATCATACTAGAATATTTAAATTGGGAATAAATCCATTCTAGGAAGGATTTAGTTCCATCTTAAGGAGGATACTCAAAAAAATATGCAATGTTCTCTAATGACTATTTTTATTTTTATTCATTATTCAACACATTAAATTATTATTAAACCATTATGATATAATAAAATCAGTATGAACCATATATATTGAATTTTTATAATAATTTAATGAAATAAAACTATGTCTACTTCCCTAAAATAGATTATGAATTTTTCAATCGCATGTACGGCTGACTACCACCTCGCAAACCCATGAAATTGGTTTTTCCATTACCACATATCATGATTTGTATTATATTGGATATAATTTTTATATATAATATTTTTATATAAATATAAATATATAGTAATTATATAACATTTCCATTTTGGCATTCCATACCATATGATGGTTTTTCTAATGTGTATGGTGGACATCCTCATCACGAAGTAATTTTATTGATTTTTCACTAACGCATTACAAGGTCGGTGATAAGGTTGATGATAATGAATATATGACTATACACAACATAATGATGATATTTATGACATATTTCTCCTTATGGACATTGAATGTATAATTTTAGTTCCTATAATAAATCCAATAATTTTTTTTGATGTTTTTCATGGACGTGTGGACTACCACCTCCAGGAAGTGATGTGGCTCTTTTTTCATCACCAAATCACAATAATTAAATATATATGTAAATATAATTAATTAATATGTAATTTATGAAATAATGGTAATTTTTTAAGGATAAAATCTTTCTTACATTTTATCATAATGATCAATAAAAAATAAAAAATGTTAATCATGTGTAAGTACGGTCTACTATCTCCATGATTGTAACATTAACTCATTTTAATAAATAGAATATGTGATTGGTTTTAAAAGTTAAATTTATTGATAAATATTATTATTATTTGATAATTATTACTTTATATTATTTTAAAAATTAACCTATTTGACCATAATCATCCCACCAATGACAATTTTGTTACATAATTTGAATATGGTCAAAACAACTAACATAAACATAATCTGTTAAGTAATAATATATAAATTTATAATAATTTAAAAAAATAATTATAAAATTGAAAAAAAATCTCCTTAAAGTAAATAATTATCATTATTTATTTATTTAGGATGATAATGTCACATGTAACATGTTAAACTAAATGTAAGGGACATCATCTCAATTTTCTAACATTGAGGTAAATTATTATATTTTGCACAAATATTATTTCTTATGGTGTCTATACTAACCCTTTGACAAGTTATGTAATAAAATAATAAAATATCACGGTGTTTAATTTTTTTATACTATTATTCTATCTTGTTAATTTTGATTGAAAGATTTATGAATGTATAAAAGGAATTTATTTTAAAAATACATTTTTTATGTTTACAATCAAAATATATTTCTATGAAGTGTAAATATTTTTACAAATATTTTTTAAATGTTTTTTATATGAACATAAACAATCAATAAATTTTATATTTACATTATTTTCAATTGTTTTTGAAATGATATATTTTAAATTTTTTACATGAAACATTTAGAGAAATGATAAATGAAATGTCATATTCTTAAAGTACATAGAGACGTAAACATTTTTATCAGTGTAATAATTATTTTATTTTTAGCTTCCATATCAATAATTAATGTATTATTCAAATAATTGTTTTCCATTTTTAGTTAATTTTTTAATGAATATGGGTTTTAAAAACATATTAATTTTTTGATATCCAAATATATTTTTTATGAGCATAAAAGTGTTTTAATTATGTTTTATGAGTAGATAGTCCACGAATAAACATAGGGGTTTCCATAATATAGTACTTGAGAATTATTCATGATAAATGGGTATACCCAAATAGCTTCAAATGATCTTATTATAGATTTTATTATGGGGTGTCCCAAATTGAGTAGGGTGACCCAATAATAGCTTTTATTATGGGGAAGCCCAAATAGTGGTAGGCGGGCCAGTTACAGTTTAAATGTTTGGTGTGCTAAGATATTACTCCAATGAAAGTGGTAATAATATTATTATAATTTATTCACATAGGAATTTAAATTAAAATTTAACCCGAGTTTTTGATGACTGTGATTATCCTTGTCACCAATAAAGGGTTTTCAATTTCTTTTTAAGGGTTTTAACAAAATTATTTTATAAAAAATGTTTTATCATGTGAAAATGTTTTCGTTCATACAATCAATCCAAATTTAAGGTAAAGGTAAAGATTATATGAGTTTTACAATTTTAATCTATTCTAATGGGTTATATTATTATTATGTCACTTACTGATAGTTTTCATCAAACCACAATTTTAAAATTTTATTCACAATATTTAATGATGGGTAAAAAACTGGAATAATTCATGTTGAATTTCGTGATGATTTTCAATGAAAAAAATACATTATTTTAAATGTTTTCAATATTGGAAAATTGATACTTATCAAAAGTAATCCCATTATATTTTATAGTTTTCTTAAATATGATTTATGTCACAATTGTCTGAAAATATAGACCTACAACGACCATAAAATGTAAGAGAAATATTTCACGACATAAAATTTAATATTAAATTATGTTTAACATTAGGTCCTTATAGTTTGTGTCATATGTCATTATGGATAACATCTGAGTTTAGGATAATATTAATTTCAATACTTTGAATGATTAAGAATTCATGGATATGTTAATATGATATTAAATTTTAATATTACCATTTTTCATATACTAAAATACTTCTATTTTAAATGGTTTTCTATAGAAAAAACGAGGAAGTTGTGGTAGGAAGGAAACTAGAGGAAAATATCTATCCCAATTTATATCTTTATATGTCTGGAATCAAAGAAGATCTTTTTATTTTAGTGATTTTTGAGTTGAAAAATGATATAATATTTTTTCTTTTCCATTATAGATGGGAACCCGATCCACCATGAAAAAACATGTATACAGTGGATCATTTCTTGACAAACATCCCACATAATTAATTCAATCATCTGAATCAGTGGTAGATGAATGTTAGATCCATGATAGGGAATATATATTTGACGTCATGATAATTTCATAACATCAAAATTTTATAGTTTATATTTTCTTTTTTAAGGTTATTTTTATTGATAGTGGCCTTTTTTAAGAATATCAATTATAAAGATGATCTTCATGATACAGAAGGAGACACATTTAAGATATATTCCCAAAAAATTAGATCCCCAAATATTTTTACAATGGGATATATAATCAATTATTTGAATTGATGAAAAATTATAAATATTAAATGATCATTTTTTCTTTTATAGGGAATATATTGACCCATTAAGAGTGAAATGACTATTGGCGTGGTTACGGTTAAAAAGTTGTTTTTACACACACATGTGTTAAAATTAATTTTAAAATCACAATGGGTTTTAATTTTTTAACTTGGACTTAATATTTATAATCATTGGGTATAAATAATATAATAAAAACCACTATAAATTTATAATTAAATGATTAATTAATTTGGTAAATACAAAATACAAATACATGTGGTAATAAAAAAAGCGTAAAAATTAGTAAACATAAATGCTAAAATACAAAATAAAAAAAAATATTATTGTTTTATTGTTTTGGATGTGTTTATAAAAAACTTAACCAATACCCTATATTTTGAATCAATTTTTTATCATGTTGATATAGTATTGATCTCCCAATAATGAATACTTTTGGGTATAAAATTCAACACATTCTAATCTATAAAAGGTCACTCAATTCCCCCCAAATATTCACAAATATCAATTCCTGTGGAGAAAAAAACCCTGAACAAATAAATTTCCATAATCCCTTATATCATTCTATAATCCTTAGTTTGCGATTAAATCCATCTAAGGAAGGATTTGGGGAAATCCTAATGAGGATACCTGAAAAAGCGATAACCATATCTAGTGATCATTTTTGTTTTTTTCATTTATGCACATTGTTTATTTATTAATATTTTTTGATCATATAATATAATCAATATATCTAAAATATTATCATTTTTTATAAAAAGTTAATGTCTTACATCCATATTCATTTCAATTAAATCAGTCATGAAATCATAATTCATTTGGACGGAAGAATACCACCTAACAAAACAATGTTGTTCATTTTTTCATTACCACCACTCATGGTTGGGTATGATAATGAATATAAAGTTTATATATGAAATTTATAACATAATTATATGACTCTAATATTTATATCATATGTACCATTTTACATTCCTTAACATAGTGGATACAATAATGTCACATGTGTCTACTGCTTACTACTGCCTCGCGGAGCGATGTGATTTCTTTTACACTAACATGTTACATGGAAGGTAAAAAGTTAAAAAATAATAAATATATGTGATTTAAATTATATAATTATAATATTAATGATATATATATATATATATATATATCATTTTCTAAATATCATATCAAATTTTATTACATTCTATTCACTCACTGAAAAAATTATATAATCATCTGTGGACTTATGGACTACCGCCTTTTTAAAGCGACATGATTCTTTTTTCATCACCCCATAATAATAAATATATATAAGTATCTATAATTTAAAACATGTTATATATTATATGATTATCATTACGGAGAAATAATATATTTCATAAATTTTTTCCATAATGATCATTGAATATTGGAAATGTTACACAATCATATGTAATGAATATCATCTCCCTGATCAGACTGTTTGTTAATTTTTTCAGAGCCATACTTAAGGATTTATAATAAACAAATATGGGAATAAATATTATTATTATTCTAGATATGTATAAATAATGTCCTCTTTGTCAATAGTAAATCCTCAAAGTCATTTTTGTTACATAAGATTAATATAGTAAACACAAATTATGTAAATTTAATCAGTTAATTTATTATTTTAAAACATATTATAAGTGAAATTATTCTATAAATAAAAATGAAAAATGTTCTAAAAATTTTGAATAATTAAATTTTTTTATTATTCTAGATGATAATGACACACACAACCATTCATTCTCAAGGATAGGAACTTCTTTTCAATTTACATTCATGGTGGTATTATTTATTTTTATATACTTATATTTGGTTATAAGGTGTATATAAAAACCATTTGATATGTTATATCATGAATTTATATATTCTCATGTTATTGATGTTTTTTCATGTTATTATTTCATGGGGATTATAATTTAAATATTTTAATAGAGGTAAGGGTATTTTCTTCTAAAATCATCTTTTAATGTTTTCCTTCACACTCCCTTTCAATTATGTTTCCATGTTTTTAAAATAATTTGTTAATATTTTTTATAAACAATGAAAATTCAATAAATTTCAATTATTAATTTTTTTTCATGGGTTTTCAAAAAGAATCTATTTGTCTGTTTTATATAAAAAAAATATTTAATAATGTAAATAGTGTGTCCTATTTATAATATACATGGTAATAATTTCTCTTCAACTACCAGGATTATGAATTGATTTCTAAATTAATTTTTTAATATTTCATGTATTATATAGAAACCCCCATTTTCTATTTTTCTTATAATTGTTTTTATCAAATATGGGTTTTCAATAGAATAAGGTATTTTGATATCTAAAACTTATGTTTATTTGATTAAAATATGTTTTCAAATGATATATGAAGGAAAAGTAAAATTATAAAATTGTTTTATTCATTAAATGATAATTGATTATTATATATGTGAAATTGATATTCTTGGATACCATTAGGTGATACTCTTATTGCTTATATGATGTGGAGAACTAAAAAACACCCTCATATACCATATTATATAGTTGGGAGACCAAAATAACCAAATTTTAGCATAATATTTCTTTAATAATGGGTTCATCCTGATAGATACCCAACACATTTGGTAACTATTATAATATATATTGGCAATATGGTTATTCAAATTAAAATGATTTTAATAGTGTTTAATGAATAAAATACTGAAATACACCAATAAAAAGTTTTAAATTAATTAATATGTGTTTTAAAGTATTTATTGGTTCAAAATGAGTTTATTTCTCTAGTAGTTTATTTCATACACTCAATGAAAATTTATGGAAAGGATAAATTTTATCTGATTGTTCCTATTTTTCACTAGAATGATTGTTTTCCTTCTTTTTAATCCTCAAACTAATAATTTTATATTCGTAAAACTTTTTAGAAATGTGTTTCATTGGATTGAGGGATGGGAAAGGTTAACGAAGATATCAAGTTTAATTTCATTACTATTTTACATGATACTATATCATGTTTTATTTAAAATGTTTTATATTTTTATAATAATCTAAACACACTGGAAGTATGAACTTTTTATTGTTTGTTTTTTTATGTAGGATATGTGTCCCAGTTATCTAAAACTACAATAATTATTAGATCCAAAAATTTAAGGTAATTATAAGAAGGGTTATCAGAATACTGCATGCATTATTTTTGATACCTTTTATTATTTTCCAGATTCACTTCGATATACTATAATGACATTATATTCTAAAAATTTATCCCCCTTGAAGTATTCATGCCTCTAATTTTATTTTCTTTTTATATAGTAGATTCCCTGAGTAAAAATATCTTTATGATGTCTATTAGTTAAATCCTCAAGGTTATCCATCAATTCTATGTAATTTTTTTGAAAAAATATAAAATAATTGGTAATTAAGTCACACCTATATATTTATCAGAAATAATATTTACACTAATACATTACAATTAATATTGGTCATTCTATTCATAAAAACCTAGCATGGGAATGTCTTTTAAAATATTATTTCAATTTAGAGTCTCTTCTATTTAGTTATTATATTTCTTCCAAAAATCATTATATGGAATATCATTTTTAAAATCATCTCTAGATAAATGAGATCCATCATGTGTTATCCATCATTGAATTTCTATATTTTATCATTTACTAGAAGCATGTAATTTTTTAATTCTTTAGAATTCATTTTATATGTATTATTCTAAATCCCATTATCATGCTGGGAGCATTAAATCTAATTTTCATAATTAAAATTATTATCAAATCCCAATTATTATAGGCTTATCTCTATGAATTATTTTATTAAATTCTCATTCTTTTCTTTTTTTTGTATACTCCCCCCAAGTATCACTTTTATGAGAGGAATCAAAGGGTTCATTCACTTTCTTCAATAGTATGTTTTTTCTATAATACCATTCCATGCATTTTTTTTGGAAATATTAATATACCTATTACAGTTTCTACATAGATATCTAGTAGTCTTAGGGTAATTTTTTTTGGAATTCCTCTCAAGAAATTCAAAATTTTCATGATTAATTTCATACACCCAAACAACCCTTTTATTTTTTCTGATATTGATTTTCCTTTTTTGATATATCATTATTCCAATTGCACTGGTGTTGATAGATGAGTTTAAATGGTAACTGATTTGGACCCTTATTTAATAGTTTGTGAACCATTTATTTTTTAAATAAATCTTTATTATCATTATTCAGTGGTGTATATTGTTTCAATGTTTTCATGACTACCTTTATCAAATTCTTATATCTAGGATTAATTTTATACTTTTTTTCATTTATTCATGACCACAACGTATATTCTTCATAAAATAATAATTCATTATAAATGTACACATCTTTTGTTTTTAAAGATTTCTCTATACATATGGTAGTATATTCTATAATTCCGACATTTTATAGTCTTCATATGTTGAAACATTATGCTTACATTCAATGAATTGCTGCCCAAATTTCTAGAATCACAAATAATATAAAAAAATCATTATTTATATGTTTTTGGTATAATCAAGAAAACATTGGCATCATGTTGTTATTGTATAATATATGTAAAACCCCAAAAATTTACAAAAAAAATCATCCTTTCATATAATTACAATTATTATTATTTAATATGGATATAGAAAACAACTGAACTAATTGTTTTCAATTTTATAAAATTTTATTTAAAAAGAACATTATGTATCTTTACCGTTTATAATTTATTAGTTGAACAGTGATCACAAGATCAGTAAAAATATAGGGTTTTAACAAATCCAATTGACACTAAAAAAGGATGTGATAGGCCAAAAATGTAGCATCGTACCCTATGAATCCATTTTATCAGATCTTTTGAGGGACATAACATCACTGGTATTTTCCCATAACCAATACCAAGCTAAGATCCAATGTACTATCCCATATTTTTTCATGTAAAACTTATTAAAAATTTTCATCAAGATGTGTTGTATTCCTTTTAATCCTACTTTACATTGTGTAGGTTCAGGTTGGGTAAAGTGTTTTAGGGGTGAAATAGGAATAAGTGAATTTTTCATGGTAGACCATGTGAATATAATTCACAGGTTGAATTAATTCCCAACCATGAAAATTAACACCCCATTAAAAAAACTTAACAACATGTCTGCAATTTAAGAAATTAGTTTTCAAGATTCTTTGTCATGTCATGAATTTTCTTAAACCACACATAGACATTTCAATAATGTATATAACACATTGATTAATTATTTTTAAATGGTGTGAAGGGATTTCATTAGAAAGTGGGAAGAAAATATTTGATATTATAAATTATATGAAATAAAATTCACATTGTGTAATTTTAACAACTAAAACACTGCAATCGCATCTCTAGTTTCATGTAACCACTGGGAATCCCCTATTATCCACTAAAAACAATTGAATTTTCCCTTCTATACTTATAATTCCCTAGACAATTCCTACATGGAAGAAAATATTGTTCATGCACTGCCTTCATTGACCGTAGATCCTCCGTGCACATCTCCCCACTGGAGCTCTTGTAGTGATGATTTATAGGAGTCATATTTGATCCAAAAGTGGCCTCACTTAGGATCATGGTAATACAGACCTTGATTTCTAAGCAATAATGAATCCAATATCTACAAAAAAATGTAGGGTTTTTGTCACTGCATATTCTAATTTAAATGAGGGTTGTCTAATATTTAAATACCATACCCTTATTTAAAATTATATATATATGATTTATCAATTATTTTTATATATTTTTTTAAAAAATTCTCTTGATAAGATTAATTAAAATGTTGAATTATTTAAATAAGGGAAATTTGAAATTGGGATATTGGGATTTTTGATCAATAACAGTTAATTGAAATAATAATTATGAGGAGATTGAGATTGTTAATTGGGGATATTAAATCAATTTATTTGGAACAATTAATTGATGAATTAATTGGGTTATTTAATTTTTAATGTTTTCACTATTAACTAATAGATTAAGTAATGGATAAATGTGATTATTTAATTATTCAATTAAATAATGATATTAATTAATTTATGAAATAATTAATATAGTAATGGGATATTTTATTTTGGAATTAGATAACGAGATTAATTAATTGATGAATGAATTAATGGTGTAATGAGATTATATAAATATTGATTTTAATAATGGTATTAATTAATTGATGAAATAATTGTTAGATAATTATATTATTTAAGTGTTGAAATAAATAATGGTATTATTAAATTACAAAATTTTTTAATGGAGTAATATAATTATTTAAGTTTTAAACTAATCAAAGAGATTACGTAATTGATGATTAAATTAATAGTAGTTCTGAAATTATTTAGTTGATGAATTAAATAATATTTTTTAGGGATTAATTAATTTTTAAATTAACTAACATCTTTTATGTGACTAATTAGTTATCAAATTAGTTAATTTTATTGATGTGTTTAGTTAATTGTTTTGTTTACTGATAGAAGTGATACGACTAATTATTTCATAAATTATTTATTTCTTTTTATGTTATTAAATAATTTTATTATGTTTTTTAGTTAATTATTGATATGACTGATAGTAATGAAGTGATTAATTAATTGATTGATTGATTAATTAATCTAATGTGATTAATTAATTTATGAATTAATTAATGTTTTTGATGGGATTAGTATGTTTTTCAATTGATAAATAGAATTTATATTATTGAATTTTAATTAAATAATCTAATATATTAAAAGTTAATATTAAATTGTCATGTTAATTAATATTTTTTATGTATTTAGTTAATTTTTGAATTAAATAGAGGAATTGAAGTTATTAATTAACCATTGTATTAATTACTGTATTATGAGTGTTTATTTAATTTTAAAATTACTTAATGTTATTGTTGTGTTTGGTTAATTTTTGAATTTTAAGTGATAAAATTTTAATTCAATTAATCAATATTATTTATGCTATCATTCAATTGGTGAATTAAAAAGATAAATGTATGTGATTAATTAATTATTGAATTGGTTAATGTAATTGATCTGATTAGGTAATTGTTCAATTAAATAATATAATTATTATTTTTAACTTACTGCTGAAATAGTAATTGAAATTTTGTGGATAAATAATTATTGAAACAATTATATATTATTAATACTGAATGGAAACATGTAAATTTGGACAAAAATAATGAATGGTAACATGGCCATTCAATTAGGTATTATTAAATATGAATGGTATCATGGGAATTCAACCAAGTATTATGAATTTTAACATACTCATGTCATTGTGTATTAGGTAACATGGAAATTCATCCTAGTATTATGAATACAAACTAGATCAATAAAAAATGTATTATTAAATGGCCAATGGTAATATAGAAATTCATAAAATTTAAGGTAATGGTTACATGTTCATTCATGTGTTTAAATTAATGAATGGTAACATGATCATTCATTTGTGATATTATTAATAGTAACAAAGTCATTCAATTTTGTGAATTAATTTATGTTAACACCATAATTCATTTGTAAAATAATGAATGAATCATTGTCATTAAATTGTGTGAACTAATCAAGGTTAATAAGGTAGTTAATTTGAGAAAATACTATTGGGAACATAGATATTATGAAATGTGATGTAACATGGGAATTGTTTAGGCTTCTCACAGGCTAAAGTATGTATTGAGACACGGGTGTCATAAAAAACTAGATGTTTGTGTGGTTAAATAAAGATTAATTGATAATGTGATAACTATGAAATAATGAAATATAATTATTTATTTATGTAACTGAATACATCATTTTTTGAGGGGTGGTTTTTTAGACACCAGTGGTGGTGGCCTACTGAGTTGTACTCACACCCCACTTGGGTTTCATTATCGGTACATTAATATAATTCATGTATGCATGATAGGCAAAGGGAATGGGGCCGGTGTAAGATATATGAGCTGGGATGGAGCGTGGTTGGAGAAACCATACGTTGTATGGGACCCTCTTAAGAGTTGTTAGGGTCTTTATTTTTTAGATTCATTTTAGACACTTAGCAAATATATTGGTATGAGATGTTTTTTTTATCATATTTGAATAATTTATTTTCATTCATTGTTTACAATGTGACATATATTTTTTATTATAATATATTTCATCAACTATTTTTTATTATATCCATTGGTGTATTACTTTGATCATGTTATGCATTTTATCTCAACGAATGAATTATCAAAACCCAACTACTAGTCGGTAGTCCATGGTGTATGGGGAGGCACACCTGGGGTCATGTAATGAATTGGCTCAGGGCACCGGTGTGTGGTACCAGGGTCGAGATGTAACAAAATAGTATCCTTGGGTAGTTTTATTTTCATATAATATTTGTATTACAGTTTATGAAAGGTAGATAGGATACAAGGAAGATTAAATTCATGGTTATTATCTAATTCATGGAAGTAGAAACCCCATTTATAGGGGAGAACCCATGTGTGAGGGTTGAGTAATTGTTATTGTTGTTTTCTATTACAATTTAATGTCATTTCATCGTGGGTAAGTCACTTCTTGTGCGAATTTATTTTTATTTCAATTCTTTTTTAAGATTTTCATCATGGGCAGTTAAGGCATGAGAGCTTTCGAAGCATGAATCATTCTTGGAATACATTATTATTTTGTAACATTGATCATTTTAGGAATTCATGGTAAAATGAGTTATGGTTAATTTTTTAAACTTGAATTGTTTCTATTGATTTTGAAATTGAACTAAAAATGATCCAAAAATGAAATAATGAATGACAATAAAACGATTTATGAAGAATATAAATAAATGTATAATAATAAATATGAATAATGAGAATGTGTATAGCCTTGTTAACCAGGACCTAGGAGTAATATGGTGAATGGTGGAGAGAGTGCCTCTATTTTGACCATTTGGTGGGAAAATGGGGGAATGAATTCATATAGTTTTGTTTAAATTCCTATAAATTACTTTTTTAAGGATTTTAATTAGGAATCCATTTTTTTTTATTTTTTCTATATTATGTGTTGTTTTGGAAGTGTAAATCCCCTAGTTTAAGAATTCAGTTTTAGGTTGTGTGAGGGACAGTCTGGTTTTGGATCACTGTGGTGAGATGTTAGCCGGAAGGGAAGGCCAGGACTTTAAACATCCTAAGGTGTTTCTATAATGGGAGGCAACCTCATAATTGGAATATCTTCAATGGTGTTCATAGATGAATTCATAGTGTAATTTTAAATTGTGATGATCATCTCCCCTACCTAGATATTTTCCCACATACACTAAGAATGATCTAGATTTAATCATTGCTACCTGAATGTGTTTTGGATAGATATAATTACACATAGATGTTTTTCTTATGAAACAATATATGTGGATATGGAAGGGGAATGGTACACCATTTATATTTTACAAAAAAATTTCTCAATATAGACTGAGGTTGATGAAATCTATTTGTGCTTCACTTAGATGTTGGGTATGTCTAGTGGTTGATATTGTTTTGTTTTCTTTTGAAAGGATAGAATGCCACATCAATGTTTAGGGGTTATCTTTTTATTGATTCATGAGACATGTTTTTTGTGATTATTGATGACATAATGATTATGAATCTCTTGATGTGGGGCATGAAATGTCATTATTTGTGGTATTTTGGAACTACTATTTGGGAAATTATTTTGGTATGTTTATAAAGTTGATCTAGAGACTGTTATATCCTTTAAGGTTAATCGGATTCCTGTGTTGAATCATAGTGATATAGAGTTGTGGGGAAAATTCAATCAATATATTTTATGTATTGTGTAAAGATGGATGTCTGAAGGAGGAAACAAAGAAAAGGGAGGAAAATAAATTTCATAATGGGCCTGATATTTTTTACTCAGAATCATAGAGATTTTTAGTTACAAAGCATGAGTATGATATATCAAAAGTTACGTACAATGGAATGTACTATATTTTTCTACATATAATTATTTTTAAATTTTTGGTCAGGACATTATGTCTTCCTTTTATTCCTAGATTTTTGAGCAAAGGTTTAGATTCAATAATGTTTTCCAAGTATGCAAAAGAAATAAGTGAATTGTTTGTGACAGACTACGTGAATTTAATTCATGTCTTGAATTAATTCACACCCTTTAAAACTTACACTACCGATAAATGTTTTTCCACCACATGTTGACATTCCATGCAAGGATTTTTACCACATGTTGACAAGTCAAAAAAATAGTTTTCATGACATATCAACATGACAAATAAGTTGATTACACAACATGAAGATTTTAATTATTTTTTGTAATGTTCGTGATGGGAATTCATTGGGAATTGGGAAATAGATAATGAATTTTTACATGACATAAAATCAAATACATGTCTTGTAATTATAATGACCAACTAATTGAAATTGTGTCTCTAGAGAAGTGTAACCCACATGAATCCCTTTTTCTACACTGGAATCCTTTGCAATCCTCTATTATTTCCCAAGGATTCCATGTGCACCTCTACCTGGGACCAAACATCCTCCACGTACCACCGTCATTGACCAAAGACCATTTGTACACAAATTACATCACTATAAGTCTTCTGATAATTATTCCTATGAGTCCTATTTGATACGTATGTGATCTCACACCCGATCTTGCTTATCCACACCAAGATTTTCAAAAAAATCCATAAGTTGGTTACTATAGAAAACCTAGGGGTTTTTCCCATGATTCCTCTACATTCATGAAATGTGGTTTAAAAACAAAATCCCAAATTACTACTTAAAATTTGATGTATATTATAGATTAATTTTTATTAGCATTTTAGAAATTTTGTTATTGATGAAATAAATTAATTTTTTGAATTAATTAATTAATGGAAAATTGAAATTAGGATATAGGTATTTTAAATCATGAATAATTAGTTGTTAAATTAATTATTATAAAATTTTGATTGTTGATTGGGGATAGTGAATCATTTTTGTATGAACAATTAATTGGGGGTTATTGAAACAATTGAGATGAAACTATTAATTGATGAATTAATTATGATATTAAAATATTTAAGTTGATATTTATTAATTGGTGAAATAATTAATGGAGTAATGATATTCTTTAATTACTGGATTATATACTGATATTAATTTATTGAGGAATTGATTAATGGATTAATGATATTATTTAATTGTTGAATAAAAAAGTGGGTTTAATTAATTTATGATTAAATTAATTGAGTAATGATATTATTTAATTATTGAATTTAATAATTTTATTAATTAATTGATTAATTAATCAAAAGTGTAATGATATTATTTAGTTGCTGAATTAAATAATTGATGAACTAATTAATTAAGTAATTTGATTATTTAATTTTCCAATTAAATAAAGGAATAAATTAATTTATTATTTAATTAATATGAATAATGCGACTAATATATTGTTTCATTAAATAAAAAAGATAAATTAAATAATTAATTGTCATATTAATTAATGTATTAAATTAGATTAATTAATTGTCTAATTAATTAATTTATTTAATGTGTTTAGTTAATTATCAAATTAACTAGAAATGATATCATGAATTAATTGTTAAATTAATTTATGTCTTCAATGTGATTAATTAATTTTCAAATCATTTAATGTTGTTACTGGGTTTATTTAATTTTTAAATTAAATGATAGTAATGAAGTGATTCAATTTTTTTTAATTAAATAATATTTTTAATCTAATTAATTAATTTTGGAATTAATTAATGTTTTCTATGTGTTTAGTTAATTTTTTTAAATGACTGATAGAGTTGGACTTATTAATTAATTAATTATTTAATTAATGTATTAGATGGGATTAATCAAAGTTCATGTTAATTCATATTAGATGTGTTTAGTTAATTTTTGAATTAACTATAGTAATTCAAGTGATTAATTATTCATTGAATTTTTGTAATGTATTAGTTGTCATTAATCATTTGTTGAATTATTTAATATTATGTATGTATTTAGTTAATTTCCGAATTTACTATATGAAATGATTTGATTAATTATTTGTTGAATTTATTAAATTTTTTGGTATTATTAGTGAAAATTTGTATTAACTGGATAAATATATGGGATTGATGAATTATTTATTTATTTTATGTTATTATTGTGAATAGTGAATTGTTCAATTTACTAATAGAATTGTTGTGTTGAACTAATTATTCAATTAGTAATATTAGTTGTGTGGATAATTAATTATTAAATTAATTATGTATTATTATGAGCTTGTGAATGGGAGTAGATAACCGATGTATGAGGGATAAAACAAGTTCTCATGGTTGGATTTTTTTATTTCAATTTCCTATTATAGTTGAATGTCATTTCATCTTGAGTGGTGCATTTGTTTTTTGGTGTGATTATTATTTCAATGATTTTTTGATATTTGACTTGTGGGATAATAAGGAACAATAGTTTTTTCATCATGCATCATTCAAGGAACTAAATATTATCTTGTAAAAGGTATCATTTTAGTCAGAATTTGGAAAATGGCTTATGGGAATGTTTTTGAACTTGAACTTTTTTCCATGCTTTTGAAGTTGAAGAAAAAATATTCCAAATATGAAATTTAGATTGATTGTAAAATGATGTAAGATATGAATAAATATGTGCATAATTAAAAAATTGAATAATGAGAATGATTATACCCTTGTTAACCCTGGCCTAGGTGTATGATGGTTAAGGTTAGAGATAGTTCCTCAGTTTTGACCGTGTGGTGTGAAATAAGTGGAAATAATTGATATGGGTTTCTTAAAATCCATCTTGTTGAATGTGAAAATGTTTTGAATTAATAATCCATTGTATTATTTATTTTAAAATTGTTGTGGGTCATTTGGGTAGTGATAATCCTCTACATTGAGAACTCATTTCTAGTTTTAGAGAGGGTCAGTTTGGTTTTGGATCAATGTGGTGAGATGTTGGTGGGCAGGGAAAGCTGATACATTCGATAGGTTAAAGTGTTTTCATAATGGGAGGGATCATCAACAATGGAATATTTATGATAGTGTTTATTAAATACATATTACTGTAAATTTAATTTGTAACAATGATTTCTCCTACCTTGACATCGCCCCTAGTACACTGAGAATGCTATAGATTTACATCTAGCAACCTGAAAATGTTCTTGTTAGTTATTGGGCAACATAAGGGATTCAATTATGAAGTTTTATATGTATAGATGGATGCTGGATGGTACACCATTGATATATTACAAAATATGATATCTGGATGTACCATAATTTGATGAATATAGTTGGTTAAACACTCAGATGTTGGGAATGTGTAGAATATGAAATATTTTTTTGTTGTCACGTGAATAGTTATAAGTCCACATCAATGTTTTTGGGTTTATCTTTTGATTAAATTGTGCTCCATTATGGCTGAGTTTCTGGAAAAAGAATTGTTATTGAAGCTCCTAATATTGGGAGAGATAAGTTAGTTGTTGGTGGGTGGATCATGACCATGGGTTGGAAGTTGTGGTATCAGAATTCCAATGAGGAACCTTTAACTTTATTTTTCAAATTCCACAGGGAAAAGTGTATGATGGTAGTGGATTTCATGACCCCCTCCCCATAGAGAGTACCCCTCCTGGGATGGAAATGTGAGAAGGGAGATAATGACCCCGGAGCCTCGCCTCCAGTAGGCCCCGGGTTGGCGACTGGCACTGAGGGTATAGTAACACACAAAATGGGAGGAATTACCCTCTTAGAGAACACATGTGGAAGAGAGTGATAAGATAGACACAAATAAACTCCAAATAAAACTAAAATATAAAAAAAAACCCTTTTACACTTAGGAAATGTCATGAAAAAGTACTACAACTGAAAGGGTGAAACTGCAAGTACCCAAATGAAAGTAAAAAAAGCATTAACCACAAGCCCGAACAGCTCCCACTACCCCAAGCTAGTAGAAAGAAGCTTCATCTCCAACCTGCTCCAAGTGACCTGAAAAACAGTTTATATATATATAGGGTGAGTATAAAAGTATACTTAGTAGGATCCTACCTGAAGTATCTCGTGAAAAAGCAAGGAAAGCATGCTAAAGAACAGTGAACAACAATTGAAGCTAACTCATCACTAAACAGGTATATTAAGTTCCCAACCTCACAATGGATACTCTCACCAAGTAATTAATACAAGAATATATAATATAATAAAGAATATCAAGGGTACCCTTCTACTACTTCCCCACTTGTTTTCCGCTTTTCCCCAACACCGTACATCCTGAGCATCTCTCACCAAAAAGGCTTTCCCGCCGACACCTGGGTGAAGCACCACAATGTGAACCTCATGTAATAAAACAACCACTTCCACCAACGAAAGTATCCAAGTAGTTTCTGGGAGCCACCAATGCTCGAATAACATGTATCATTTGTCAGCTATTATACCTCTAACCATTACAACCCATACACCGAGTAAGGATCCTCAAGCCATCACGTCCTATACATGTTACACCTATAGTAGTACACAGAAAACTATATAAAGAATATGTGTCTGTAAATAAACACAATACATTATAGACCTCTACACACATATACGGGGAAAACTAACCGATGTGCATGCCACCACCAGTATCTACCAAGAGAAGAGAGCGGGGAAAAAGGGGGTACTCAACCATCAATCCTCCCACCGGAATGTTGGTGAAAACACCCCCTAGGGCTTAGAATCCCTAGGGGTGTTAGTTTCCCTTACAAACAGGGTGGAGTAGCATATAGAAACACAAAAAGTACATGATAATTATATCTCAAAACCACACTATGAGCATTAAATAGTCTTAGACACAACTACAACTAACTTCTCTCAGACTTTGGTCTACTACTTATACGGCTACATATCCTATAAGAAAACAACCATTTAAAGAGATTCAGTATATTACATCATTCCCTTTTTATATGTTCAACTGTTTGTTAATTAATTCATTAAAAATTAATTAACCATGAAAAAATTCCACATTAAATTTCATTAGCATCACACAGAAAGTCAATTGTTCCTTCAAAAATTACAACCTCATCATTATGTTCCAGCATCTCCATCCCCATGGGTTAACACCATTTATTCAATTATTCTTCATAGAAAATGCATTCCCACATTACTAGGGATTCTAGAAAAACATTATATGTGACTAAACACAATGGGGATCAACATGGAGAGTAGATGTACTACCCGTCGAGTCATTGCCACTTTAACAATAGCATATGCCCATCCTTCCTTGAGATGCTAAACACCGAAACCACGTGGAATACCCCACATGTCTTTGCCTCTTTCGGAAGAAGTGTAATTACGACCAGTTTTCTTGAGAATTGGGGAAAAGTAAAGCAGATAAACAACCAATCATAATTACCATGCATCCAACAGTCACATCCACTGCATTCCATCATCCCTTGTGTCCTCCCTGACACCCACATACATAAACAGATGCATCTCACAACTCTAGGTGTCATCTGCTACCACAACCAAAAGGGCCTCTATGCGTCCACATATTACCACAACCATCTTGGATCCCATTAAAACAAAATATGCATTAAAACAACCATCTTCACAATTGGTCTCTTAGCCCTTTAACAAAAAAGAGGGTAACTCAGAACCATACAAGCAATTATCTTTTAACAACCACCCGTTCTTTAATCCATCTTGGGTTAACCGATTAATTATTCGTTGGATCCATATTCGGGAAACCTAACCAGTACAATATCACAAATAAATAAATATGCTTACTGCACTGATTTGATTAACATCAAATTACAACAAGAACAAGATTCGTTTTCATGCCTCTTTATCTTTATAAAAACATTATCAATTAATCCCGGTTTACATTCTTTAATGATTCCCATCATTAACAAACAAAAAAAGAAAAGAAATAATAGATATCACAATATCTATCAAAAAAATAGGAAATAAAATACGATCGATATTAATTTATTTATCTGGGGAAAATATTTATTATGTCAATTACATTGTCATATAGTGGGATTAACCATGCTATAAATACAGTTGCACATAAAAAAAGAGAAGCAACAAATCCACTACCTCAAACAGTTTCTTAATGTTATCTATATGAGAATGATCTACTCAACAGATCATGATCGCCTCCTCTCGCGACAACTACATCCACCTGGGGATGCCAGGGTATGACCGTACAAACCAAAACACTAGAAAAGTCCATTAGGAACATGGAGATAGAATTACATAAAATGAAAGGAGGAACAGAAAAGGATGAACCCAAAAAAACTACAAAATATCATACCATATATCAAAGATCGATCGATACTACTTGGTTGCACCAAAAATACAGAGAAAATGATCAAAGGAGTAAAGTTTGTTTGTGAAACTCCTACGAGGATTGAAGGCTTCCAGCATCTCATAGCCGATAACAAAGAGGAGGAACAAGGGAGGATGATATATTGTCCCTTTTGAAGATTTATTGGGGTGACATTTTAAGATACACTTAATTCCCAATTAAAAGAAGATCGTAATAACCCATGCAATTTGACCACGTAAAAACTTCCTGATCCATATGAAAAATTAATATTGGATTTATGTACATTGAATCATCCATCATTATTTCAGGGTTGTAATTTCACAGACGTTTGACCATTCCAACACCGTATGAGGGAGATATGTTGGATACAAGATCCCGTAATAATAATAATATTATTGTATGTTTCATGGAACCGATCCACAAACGATAATTCAATATCTATCATTAGACTTGAATCGATCAAATTAATGATAGGATCACATCGCCACTGAAGAGAAGTCAATCGGACGTCGTACGCGCGAGTTATGGCGGGTCGATGATTTAAAAATAATATTAAATCTATTAATTCACAAGCATTTCAGGAATTCGATATAGAAAACTGATAAATACATCCAATATTGGACTCATAAATTCCGTCTCGATGTCTAGGTCACACTGCCACGAATGGTTCATGAATTTGAGACCGCATGAGGAAGATACTGTCAAAATTTAGTTTTCCCAGTGAAAATAACAATTACATTATTATTTAATTTAATTTAATTTAATTTAATTCCTCAAATTCTCACATTTAAAATCCATGCACAAAATCTCTCCAATTAGGTGTGCATCACCCCATTCCACCTTGATTGATTTCCTTTTTTTCATTTATTAGTTCTCCATATTATTCTCACATTCTCTCTCTAATCTCTTTCAAATCATCCACAATTTCCACCCACTCCACCAAAAGAGGTGCCTCCCCTAGCCTTTACTCCATGTTCATCATTAATGTTCTAATTTAATCCCATTTAATTAGATTACTAATGTTATTCTCATATTAAATTAAAACCATTCCATTTAATTAATCACCCACTAAAAGCCATCATTACTATTATTATATAATATAATAGTAATAAATCCTCTTTCAATTTCATCAATGGGTCGCCATCATTATCATCAATAATTATTTTTATTATTTACTCGCGTTATTATCTTAAAATTACTCCCTCTGTCCCATCAATTAAATCCTTCTCCCACGCTACTCATGCAGCCTCTTCTTAACCCTAATTTTCACAATGTAATGGACCGGAGTGGTCTGGGAAATTACATTAGATACCTCTCAAAACATTATTTTCCTCGAGAATTCGAAAACAACCTAAAGAGAAAAAAAAACGGGGTCCGAACAACCACACATTGAGATACCTCTCAAAATAGAGCAATCCATAGAAGCAACAAAAGAAATTCGAAAATAAAACATGAAAGGTCTAACCACAAAAGGATCCTCATTACTTGAAAAGAGTTAAACATCAATCAACATTTGGCATGGAGCACGTATCTGTGACTCACATTCCCAGGTACTATCCTCTATGCCATTATGTCACCACATGACACGAACTAAGGGGTTAGAATGCCCAAGCAACACCTTCTCCTTGTGGTCTTGGATCTCCATAGGTCACTCATCGAATGTTGCATCATCATCAACATCGATCTCTCCCCAATTTAAGATGTGAGAGTCATCATGAAGATAATGACATAGCTATGATAAATGGAAAAAATCATGTATCAAATTCATTTTTGGGGAAAGTCCTACTTGATACGCCACAACTCAAACATGAGATAACTCCTTCAAAGGCCCAAAAAACCCGGGAGAAAGCTTACTTCAATGACAAAACCTTTGTTTCCCCCGATGGAGAGTTTCCATCAAAAACACATGATACCCAACATTAATCTTTATGGGCATCCTCCTTTGATCAAAATATGATTTCTAATGATCTTGCACTGCATTCAACATCTGACGAATCACTTGAACCATATCTATTGTATTCTGCACTAGCTCTAGTCTGAGAATTGCTAACTCTCCGGCCCCTGTCCAACACAACAGAGAAAGGCAAGGTCAGCCATAAAATGCTTCAAATGGTTCCATACCGATTGTGGAGTGGAAACTATTATTTAAGCAGAACTCCACCAAGGGTAAGTGCCTCATCTATGAACCTCCAAAATCACGAACACAAGAGCATAACTTGTATTCAAGAGTCTAGATGGTTCACTCTGTCTAACCATCTGTTTAAGGATGAAAAGCCATGATAAGGGACAGTTGGGAACCAAAATCTTGTTGGATACCTCTACATACCCTGGAGGTAATACGAGGATCTCGATATGAAATGATCATCCTAAGGACTCCATGAAGTCTCACAACCACCTCTAGATACTGCCTTGACAAAACATCAACTCAGCTCAACTCCTTGATCGCTATGAAGTGGGTTGACATTGATAACTGATCCCTTACCAACCAAATAGCATCATGTCCTCCCGGAGCTCGAGGAAAACCTATAAAAAGTCCATTGAGATGTCCTCCCACTTCAACTGAGGATTATCAAATGGCTGGAGAAGACCACCAACAACACTGTGTTCGGTATTCACCTTCTGGAAAACTAAACATCGAGACACAAAATCTGTATTCACACACTTCAACCTAGGACACCATAACTGACTCCTCAAGGATTGGTACATCTTTGTCATGCCAGGATGTACTGCTAAGGGAAAACTATGGAACTTTTTAAGAACCATCTCGCGCATCATTATGGGAACAAAAAGCCCTCTATGATACAACACTCAGTGTTGTTCATCCTCCGACCAACCATCAGGGGCCTCACCACAAACAACTCAGTCTCTACAAACCTCCACCTCATGATCCCCCAAATGGGACTCTTCCACCTCTTTCACTAGGAATTATTGTACCATGATCTGAAAAATAGATCCTCTACCACAAACTTCCCACATACCAAGATGCATTGCTGAAATTTCTTTCATTACTCTCTAGGAATAACCAGATTCATGCACAGCATCACTACATAACATTCGGTTTAGTGCATCTTCGAGAACATTCCCTTTTTTAGGTGTATACAATATTTTGATGTCATGTTACTGTAAGAACCCCATCCACCGACACAGTCGTAAGTTCAATTCACACTGGGAGAAAACATACCTCAAACTCTTATGATCAGTGAAAACCACAAAGCGATCAACAATGAGGTAATTTCTCCATAACATCAGAGAAAACACCACAACTGCAACTCAAGATCATGGGTTAGATAGTTGCATTCATGGGGACGCAATTGCCGAGACCCATAAGATACTACTGACCTCCGCTACATGAGAACACAACCTAACCCCAAATGTGAAGCATCACAGAAAACATCAAATTGGACTTCTAACAACCCATGATTTTATGAGAATTATTCTTTTTAATTTCATTGATGTATTGTGTTGTACGCTACACAAAATTTATCTTGTGCTATACGCAACACTTTATTAGCTTGCATTATACGCAACACTATTCTTGGTTCCTGTTACACACAATTTCAAGTTCATTTTATAGAAATTATTCTACGCAAAATTAAATATCGATTTTGTTTAATGTATAAATGAAATAAGTTTTAATTATTTTATATGAAACAAAAATGGTATCTTGAACTACACACAACCTTGACTTGGCTTGTGTTATACGCAATCACGACCTTCCTCGATAGAGTGTGCAGTACACAATATCGGGTTTCACGAAAAAATGATATGTTGTTATAATATTATTATGGGATAGCCGTTATGAATATTATTAACAAAATTTTTAATTTTATTACATAATTTTCATCTTACTAATTTTCTAGAACGTTGTATGAGAACAAAATAATTTTTTCGAGTAAAATATGTTTTTAAAAAAATGCAATTTTGTTGCCTTTTGATGGCACATCCACTTTAAATCTAATTTTTGACATGTTTATAATTTCAATTTGACAAAATAAAATTCCTATTTGAATTCAGGATATACAATTCTAATTTTGGTAAAATATTAATATTATTATGATAACTTTCCTATTTTAATGAATAGTAAAAACACACTATATTTTAATTAAAAACAACTTTTTCATCGTAATAATTTATATAGTTAAATTATAATATTTAATGGTTTTAAAGTATAAATAGAATATATTTTTACCATTTAATATAATGAATGTCATTAGCATTGATTTTACATTGAATTCATAGGTAAAATAATTTCAATATTTTGCAATGTTTTATCTTTTAAAACTCATTTTCATAACAACATGATTAATTTTAAATTACTTTCTTCAACATTTATGATTTGAATTAGGAAAAATAGATTTCATATTTTGAACATGTAGGTCCAAATTTTTTCATAAGATACTTTTTATTTTTAGTCATTATGAATAGTTACTACAGTAAATTTTATTTACCATAGTTAATGATATATCGGGTAATTAAGGGTAAATATAATATTATAAAATTAACCAAAGGTGTGGATCATTTGGATCCTTATAAAACAACATGATTCTTTTTTCATTATTGGTAGAATATATATATACCCTAAGAATCCAAACATTATTCGTAGAGTATATATATAACCTAAGAATCCATGGGTCGATTTGTGGACCATTTGGAGCCTTATAAAACTGATTAGGACATTTATATTATATTATTTTAAATGATTTCAAAAATGTCACATTCATTATTTAATAAGTATTACAATTTAAATTTTTTTCTTTTAAGACGATAAATTTGAGTAAAAGTATTATTATAAAATCTATGATATTTATCTTTGTCATAGGATTTTATATTTAATTTTTATTCAAAAATAAGTATGATAAATAATTATACAAAAATGTTGTACTAATTATTTTTTTAAGAGATATACCAAATAAATGGTTTTACGAATATGAAAATAAATATTATATAAACTATTTAATGGGTTATACGAAATTTCTACACAACATTGACATGTTAGGAATCTATTAAATATTTTTGATAGAATATATCCTATGTGTGGATTTTATTTTAATTAAAATAAATGAATAATGTGAAAATTTACACTATTGTTATTTTATAAAAATAAAATATTATAAAATTGTTTAAAAATCACAAAAATATTTTTAAAATTATAAATTAAAATTAATATGGTATTAAATGTCATAAATTATTCAATTATTGATAATTCACAAAACAGAATTAATTATATATAACATTTTAAAAATTATAATCTTATTACCACAAATAGAATTAAATAGATTAAATAAGGATACATAAAATTGATAATGTTTAAAATAAATTCAAAACATGTCTAAATTTTATTTGGTGATGAGATTATAAAACTATCTCATGTAATATTTGTATTTGAGTCATTTTTGAATGTTTTTATATGATTATAAATTTATTATAAATTAATATTTCTTATGTTACCAAAGGTTCCCCTCTCCTCCCTTATAAAATAGAAACCCCTTCCCTCATCTCTTCACACCCTCTTGAGCCTTTAAGATCGACTAAAACCTGCCAATTCCTCTTTTCAACCTCTCTAGTTATATCATAGAGGTTATGGTCTTCTCAAAAGACTAGCTCTAGTGCACTATGAAGAAGTTTAATTGAGGTGCGTCGAGGAAGAGTTAATGTCCTCTACCGACTTTTTCAAGTTTCTTTCTTCTTATACTTACTCTTATTTAGTTTTTTAATTATAAATTAATAACATCAGTATTAATTATATACTAATATTTTATTATAAATATGAAACAACCCTATTTCACATTCTATCGATCCTACGGAAAATGAAATCACCACACGTGCGTACGTACGGAATACCGTCTCCACGCTGTGGTGTAATCTGTTTTTCCACCACCACCTTACTTGGATGGGTATAATGATGTAAATAATAACTACAGATGGTCAATATAAATTCATACTGATTCTGAGATGTTATATAATCCACTCCAATTCAATTCATTAATTATAGGAAAGATATCATCGCTCGTGCGTACGTATGGATTACCGTCTCCCTGATGCGATGAGATTCATTCTCCATGTTTACCACTCATGAATGATTATAAAGTATATATATTGAATAATAATGAAATATATGATAAGAGGAAGATACTGGATTTATGTATATATGTATTTATTTCATCTACTTACTTCCATTCTAGAAAATAAGGAATGGAAAACATCGTTCATGCGTACGTACGGCCTACCGTCTCAATGAACGGTGTATTTCATTTCATTTATCTATCAATTATATATATATATAATTATATATATATATATATACTGAATATATATGATATATAAATCATGATTTACATTCTGTAAGTAATTAAATAATGATATAAGTAATAATAATATCAAGAACAACAAGTCCAATCACATACGATAAATAAAATGATATTACCCAAAATGTTGCATTAAAATGGAATTTATAAATGAATGGGTAATATATAGTTATAAGTGAACCATATATGATATCATAACAATGAATATGATTCTTTAATAATTCAATTACATTATTTAATTCATTATACATGAGTTTCGGATACGTACGATCCATATCGGACCTAAGGTAAAGGATAACTTTTTGAATCTCATTTTTATCCAAGATTGTTTATTCATAAGTATTAGCTATGGTTGTTGTTATCATACATTTCCATGTTTTCTAAAAGTGTTTATATGTATGTTTAATTTCCTTTTATCCATTTGTGACTTTTACCACATGTTATGAAAGGAATATTTATTTTGTTTACCATACGAGGAACTTTTTGACTTTTCCGACAAAAGTAAGAGGAGAATGTTTTTTTAACTTATACAACAAGAATGGATTTTTGCGGTTTTATAAATACTTATTTTCATGAAGCTTAATCAACAATATTTCATGATTATTTTCAACAAAATTCTTTTATATTTAAAATTTCAAGGAATTTTGTGAAAGGAAAATGATTTTGAAGAAGAAAGGTTATTTTCCTCAAGAATTCATTTCAAGTGTTTTATCAAAACCATTTTCTATATAAGATGGAATTATTTCATATGTGTATTTTCAAGTATAATGTCTCTATGATTTACATGGTTTCACATTTTTTATGATGAAATGATATCCATTTTTTGGTATGGATAGTGTTATGATGGGATGAAGTTTTTGAAACCCATTTTGTACATTTCGTAATGATGAATGATTTGTGTTCGTGTTATAGAACAAGTAAGAATGATTTCATTATTATATGGCTGGGACCTATATCTACCTCCAATTCATTGGGTAAAGATATATATCTCATGATATAGGCATTTCTATAATGGTAAGTTAATCCGGTTCAGTGTTACAGGACTGGAAGGAGGATTGAACTCGATTCAGAAAGGGACTTTGTCTACTAAGATGGTCTTGGCAGCAATGCCTTGGAAACTAGGGAAATAATATCATGGGAATAATGGTTTTCCACACTTACATTATTTATTACCATGATATTTTATGATGATTGGTGTTACATTATGATCTATTCCTTACGTACTTCCATGTTTTATGTCATTGCTCAGGATTTTGATGTTTAAACATTATGTTCATGTTTTTATGTTCAAATGTATATGGTTTGTTTTATTTTCTCTATGAATAACCTTACTAAGAATTTAAGCTCACCCTATATATGTTTTCTTTTCACTAGTATATAAAGAACGGTTTTAGGTAAGAAAACAAAAGGGGAATATCTTTATGGGAGATGCTAAAGATCTTTCACCATGATTAGAAGATAATGTTCCGAGTTTCCAAAGACACAAAAACTATTACAGTCCTTGTGTGTTTGTTTTTTTATGTTTTAAGTATTCTTCAATATTAATGTAATATCCATGTACGTCATTTTTGGGGTCTCTACAGTTGGTATTAGTGGAATGATTTAGTCAACCTTTGGAAACTAGGATACGAAAACATTGTTGACATCCCTATAGATATCTCTAAGGGATGACTGGGGATGTACCTACAGTTAAGTATAACTATAAGTTATAGTCCTAGGATTACGTTAATGATCATAGAATTAAACCTTAGATATTATATGTTGTAGGTAGTCCCCCTTTATTATGTTCTTTTTCTAGCATGATTTTTCCCTCTCACACTATTCTTTTTGGGTTTTAGACGATGGCTAGAACCCGAAGGAACCGTGTTGATTAATGTAATGGACAATGCAATGATTGCCCTCCTGAACAAACCAATGTCATGGGAGATGGAGTACAAAATCTTACTGCTATACTTACTAAAGCTATGTATTATTCTGGACGTCCTAATGAGCAGAGAAGTTAACAATATTCTATTGAGTCCTTCATGAGGCAAATCCCACCTTCTATTAGTGGGCCTTTTGATCCACTTGTTGCTGAACAATGGATCGGTACCATTGAAAAGATATTTTCCATACTTTGCTGTTCAGTGCATGAAAAAGTAATTTTTCTTGTTTAATGCTTAGAAGGTGAATCTGACTAGTGGTGGACTCTAATTAAGAATACAGGGCCCCACAATGAAATTGAATCCATGGAATGGGATGAGTTCATGAACTTGTTTTTCAATAAGTACATCCCTCGTATAAATTTAAGCAAATATGGAAAAGTATTTCCTCAAGCATAAGAAAAAGGATGATGAATCTATTTGCGTATATGAGGTGAATTTTACAAGGCTTTAATGGTATGCATCTGGATTTATCATCCAACCTGAAAGAAAAGTTGATCAATTCTTCAGTGGCTTAAAACCAAGTCGTCGAAGGGCATTAGCTATAAATGACTTCAGTAGATATGAAGTAATTGTGCGTTATGATATCAAGGTAGAACTGGAAGTTAGTGTTACAGATCCATCTAATTGATTTGACATGAAACGAAAGTTGGAGTTCAAGGAGAAATCTAGGAATAATGGTGAATGGAAGATGAATGTTTCTTTATGCTCAAAGTGTGGAAAAAAGCATGGTGGATATTGTGTAAAAGGTTCTAGAAAATGTTTTATGTAAGGAAAAGAAGGTCATCGAGTAGTTGAGTTTCTATGTAATGAGAAAAAGGTAGCTAATGTTGTGAATAGAGAAAAGACTATAGAGAACACTCCACCAACACATCAATGCTTCAAGTGCAAGGAAATGGGTCATTATGTTAATCAATGACCAAATCCAAGGGTTAATGATGATCTATGTGAGCAACCTCATAAGGAAACGGATAAAGGGAAGTCACATGCGATCACTATTTGTGATGTTGAGTATGACAACGATGGGGTGGAATGAATAAGTTTTTGTGTTTAGGGGTTTTTAGAAAATGTTGTGGAATATCATTTAATGTATCATGGAATATTGGAATATCAATGTATTGGATCATTGTGGTTTTTAATAATTTTATGGCACCAGTAACCATTAAAAGTGATTGAAATATTTTTGGAAAGCAGTTGGAATACACATAATAAATGGATAAGGATATAATAATTTGTATGAAATTATTCATTAGCTCATGCTTGATATAAGGAAAAAGTTATATCATTGTTTGATTATATAGAAATTTCGGGTTTTTGGTATGTGGAAAGAGTTACCTTTTGACAGCATTCATGTTTTCAATAAGTATCTATGGTAGTTTATGTTTAATGAGAATACATGATTAAGGTATTCACATGTTTGGAATGCGATCAAAAAATTATATCTGGGATAAATGATGGTATTCACATGCTCAGTAGATGAAATTTCTAGTAATTGTTTTCTTTATATTATGAGCTTGTACAGAAGTATTTTTGATAAGCCTAATGATTGGAATGTATTATGTTAGACATAAGTTATTATTTTATAAGGCTAGAACTTTTTTTATATTATATATGGGATGATATAATAATAATGCTTTAGAAAAAAAAGACAACCTGCAAGACGGGCAACAACCCTTCACGTCGAACAATATTGTGGGAATCGAACCAACAATCAATGTGCGACAGGCCTCTATCGGCTACCACTAGCCTACGAGAAGTCCCTGGTTATAAGAAACTAGTTTTATTTTATAATTCAATATGATAGATGAAGTATAAGTCCATTTTTTGGAATCATATATGATTAACCTCACCATAGATGGACTTATGTATATTGGATATCTTTTTCTACGGTTTTGATTGAGAAAAATGGAATGACCCATCATTCTATCACATGATCTACTAACACTTCATGAATGAAATATTCAACATCATTTCATTAAGATATGAAGTGGAAATTGTTCAAAGAACGAACAACGGTGAGATTGTATCGAAATAAAGTAAGTATTTCATCTAATTCAAATTCATCAAGTATAGGGAAATGATCATGAAAACCAAAAATGTTGTCCTAGTGTCTTCATATAAGTTGAATCCGATGGTACCTTAAATCATCACATATTTAAGGCTTTGTGATTGTTGACTTTTTCATATCCATGTCCTCTACCACACTACATCAAAACATGATGGTTAGTTTTTTCTTCCATATCCATATTTCCACATATGTTCTCCTATGTGGAACCCTAGTGATGAGTTAATTTGGGTAACCATTATGTTTCATACTTCAATTTTTAAAGTTACGTTTTAGTATTCCTTTTTACAATGTGGGTTTTATGAAAAAAAACATTCAAGATGTAAATCATTTATAACCCCGATGAATTTCGAGGGCAAAATTCATTTTATGGGGGGTAGAATGTAACAACCAGATATTTTATGAGAATTATTCTTTTTAATTTCATTGATGACTTGTGTTGTACGCTACACCAAATTTAGCTTGTTCTATACACAACAGTGTATTAGATTGCAGTATATGCAACACTATTCTTGGCTAGTGTTACACAAAATTTCAAGTTCGTTTTGTAGAAATTATTCTATGCAACATTAAGTATAGATTTTGTGTAATTTATAAATGAAATAAGTTTTAATTATGTTATATTCATTAAAAAAGGGAGCTTTCACTACAAGAAACCTTGACTTGGCTTGTGTTACATGCAATCGCGACCTTCCTCAATAGCGTGTGTAGTACGCAATATCGGGATTCACTAAACAATGATATATTGTAAAAATATTATTATGGACTAGCCATTATGAAAAGTATTAAGTAAATTTTTAATGTTATAACATTATTATTCATATTATACATTTTCTAGAACATCTTATGAGAACAAAATAAATATTTCAAGTAAAATATGTTTTTTTAATGCAGTTTTCCGCCTTTTGATGGAGCATCCACTTTATATCCAGTTTTTTTCATGTTTATATGTTCAATTTGACAAAATAAAATTATTCTCTGGAATCAGGTTCGAAAAATTTACTTTTATAAAATTTTCATATTATTCTAATAACTTTCATAGTTTAATGAATATTAAAAACACGGTATATTTTAATTAAAAACAACTTTTTCATTTTTGGAGGTTTTTATGGGAGGTTTAATTTATTATAAATTAATATTTCTTATGTTACCAAAGGTTCCCATCTCCTCCCTTATAAAAAGGGAACCCCTTCCCTCTTATCTTTACACCTTTTTGAGCCTTGAAGCTCGGCCTACCCCTACCAATTACTCTTCTCAACACCTCTAGTTATATTATATAGGTTCTAGTATTCTCAAAATACCAACTCTAGTGCCCTAATAAGAATATTAAATGAGGTGCATCGAGGAAGAGGTAATCTCTTCTAACGACTCTTTCAAGTTTCTTTCTTCTACTACTTCCTCTTATTTAGTTGTTTCATTATAAATTAATAACATCAGTATTACATATATACTAATATTTTATTTTAAATATGAAAAAAACACTAATTCACCTTTTATCCATCCTAGTGAAAACAAAATCACCGCGCATTCTTACGTACGGAATACCGTCACCACGCCGTGGTGTAATCTGTTTTTCCACCACCACCTTACATGGATGGGTATAATGGTGTAAAGAATTACAATATATCATTAATATAACATCATAATGATTCTGAGATATTATATCATCCACTCCATTTCAATTCAATAATTAGGGTAATGATATCATCGCTCGTGCGTACGTACGGATTACCGTTTCCACGATGCGATGAGATTAATTCCCCATATTAACCAATCATGAATGATTATAAAGTATATATCATGAATAATAATGAAATATATGACATGATTAATCTACTATATATATATATATGTGTGTCATCTACTTACATCCATTCAAGTAAATAATCAAAGGAAAATAGCATTCATGCGTACATACGACCTACCGTCTCTATGAATGGTGTATTTCATTTCATTTATCTGTCTATTATATATATATATATAATTATATATATATAATAAATATATATGATATATGAATCATGATTTACTTTCTGGAAGTAATTAAATCATGATATAATTAATAATAATATCAAGAACAACAATTCAATACACGTACGATAAATAAAACGATTTTACCCAAAATACTGCTTTAACATGGAATTTACAAAATAACGTGTAATATAAAATCATATGTGAACCATATATCATATCATAACAATTAAAATGATTCTATAATAAGTCAATGACATTATTTAAATCATTATAGAGGAGGTTCGAATATGTACGAAGAATATTGGACCTAAGATAAGAGATAACCTTTCCAATCTCGTTTTTATCCGAGATTGTGTATTCGTAGGTATTTACTAGGTGTTATTGTTATCATCCATTTCCATGTTTTATAAAAGTGTTTTATGTATTTTTAAATTCATTTTTACCAATTTCTGACTCTTACCACATCTTATGAAAGGAATATTTCTTTTGTTTAACATACGAGGAACTTTTTGACTTTTCCAACAAAAGTACAACGAGAATGTTTTTTAACTTATACAGCATGAATGGATTTTTATGGTTTCATAATTCCTTATTTTCATGAATCTTACTCAACAATATTTCGTTATTATATTCAAAAAATCATTTTCTTTTAAAATTTCATACCATTTTATGAAAAGAAAATGATTTTGATGAGGAAAGGATATTTTCCTCAAGAATTCATTTTAAGGGTATCATCAAAACCATTTTCCATATAAGATGGAATTATTTCATATGTGTATGTTTAAAGTATAATGTCTCTATGATTTAAAAGGTTTCAATTTTCTTATGATGAAATGATATCCATTTTTTATGGATTATTTTATGATGGGACAATGTTTTTAAAACCCATTTTATACTTTGGGTAATGATGAATGATTTATGTTCATGTCGTGTCACAAGTTAGAATGAATTCATTATGATATAGGTGGGACCTATATCTCCCCCCAATTAATTGGGTAAATATTTATATCTCATGAGATAGACATTGCTGGAATGGTAAGTTAATCTATTTTAGTGTTACAGGAATGGAATGAGGAGTGATCTCAATTCAGAAAGCTACTTTGTCCACTAAGATGGTCTTGGAAGTGATGCCTTGGATACTAGGGACATCATATCATGTGATTAATGGTTTTCCACAATTACATGATTTATTCCCATGCTATATTATGATCTATTCCTTAAGTACTGCCATGTTTTATCTCATTTCACATGATTTTAATGTTTAAACATTATGTTCATGTTTTTAAGTTCAAATGTATATTGTTTTTTTATTTTCTCCATGCCTACCCTTACTGAGCATTTTAGCTCACCCTTTATATTTTTTTCCCTAGGATATAAATAAAGGTTTTAGGTAAGAAAACATAAGGGGAAGTTCATTATGGGAGATGTTGAAGATCTTTCACCATGATTAGAAGATTGTGTTCCGAGTTTCCAATGACACTAAATTATTACGGTCCATTAGTGTCGGTTATTATTATGTATTAAGTATTCTGAAAATGTAATGTAATGTCCAGGTACATCAAGATTGTGGTCTCTATAGGACTCCATCTGCTGGAAGACAAAGTATTGGAGATCTTACTAACTTCTTCTTTAGATACTCGAATGCTTCATGACACAGATCAGTCCATATGAATACCTGATCCTTTCTAGTCAAAGTTGTCAATGAAATCACAATGCAGGAGTAATTGGCTATGATCTTCTGGTAGTAGCCTGCGAGACCAAGGAAACTTCACACCTCTAACACTGTCTTGGGGGATTCCCAATTCAAAACTTCTTATATCATTGATGGATCCACATCTACTCCCTATTAAGACACCAAATTTCCCAAGAAACTGACTTCTCGAGCCCAAAAATCACACTTCGAAAACATCCCGAACAGCTGATGTTGGAAAAGAACTCCCAAAATGGCTCATAGATGCTCTACATGCTTCTCTTCAGATGTGTATTACACTAGGATGTCGTCTATGAAAACTACCACAAACATTTCCAGGAACTCACGAAACACAGCATTCATCAATCCCACGAATATAACTGAGCATTCATCACGCCAATTTTCGTTACAACAAACACATAATTCCCATGACGACAACATAAAGCAGTCTTCAGGATATCCTCATCCTTCAGATGCATATGATGATATCCAGAACTCAATACGATCATTGAGGACCTACTTGAACCCTTCAGTTGATCAAATAAATCATCAATTCACGGAAGAGTATAGTGAATCCTTATTGTCACTTTGTTTTAGAGACAATAATCGACCAAAAACTGCAAAGTGGCGTCGACCTTCTTCACAAACAAAACTGGTGCACCCCATGGTGACACACTTGGCCGAACAAAACTGCACTGAAATAGTCCATCACGATGTATACGTAGAACTGTTTCATGAGGAATCATGCCAATTCCCCTCTCATGATGATCTGGTCTGGGCCAAAGTCTTCTCAACAAACTTTGCCCTCACCAGTACCTCATGATATGTTTTCAGCATAGATTTGGTGACCTGGCATTGGACTTTGGACGCAAAGCATCCACAAAATTTCTTTCCCTGGCATCCTTATCTGGAAGTAGGTCTGAAGCATGTCGTAAGAGGTTCCTGAAATGGATTCCAATCTCTCGAAAAACAGGAGCTCCCCTGTCGAAGGGTAAGAAGCTCATGGTGATTGGACGCCTTTGCAGACGGAGAAAGAAACATGACTCTAAACCTGTCTTGGAACTACTCCCATGATATTGTTGACTCCTCATGATCCCCAAGGAACAAGAACCACCACTTCCTCACTGCTCCACGTAGCATCGTCACAACCAAGGTCCCACAATGCTTCTTATGAGCACGAATCTAACTGAAGCTTGTCTTGACCTCCTATAACTAGTCTTCCATGAATTCATCTAAAAAAGAGCTCCATACTACTGCATAATCTGGCACTGAAACTCTCAGAGTGTCTTCCTCCAGGTGTCGTAGTCATCAACCTCTACCCTATGGTGATCTGCTGGAACAGCCTGCTAGAAATTTTTAACACAAACTTGACGAGGACGTCGACCTGGAGGCATACATGTAAAATATCAGACATTAGAGTTACTAAACCTGGAATATGGCAGACTCAACATTAATTAAATAATTGTTTTCTTTTATTCATTTTAGGTTAACCTATCCAAAGGAATACCGATTCAAACACAGAAACAAAGAAGAATGATTCATGATTCGTTCCTAGGTCTTTAACCATCAACCAATATCACCAAGTTTAGTAGCCACTGTAAACATAAAGGTCCAAACATCATATCATAGGGGGCCCTAAATGCATATGTATCAGCTGTTATCATGTGTATACCTCACCTGATAAACATGAATGACATTTTTCCCTACCAACCCAAGCATCCTCACTTGTTCCTAACTCAAAACTTCATCTTATCACTCAACAAGACCTCTGATACCACTCTGTCAAGACCCCCTTCCCACAAAGTGTACCCGTCATGGACAAGAAATGTGAGAAGGGAGATAATGACCCCTGATTCATGCCTCCATTAGACCACGGTTTGGAGACTATCACTGAGGGTATAGTAACCCACAAAATGGGAGGAATTGACTTATAAAAGAACTCATGCAGAAGAGGGAGATAAGATAGACACCAATCAACTCCAACTCAGACTAAAATATAAACAAAACCCCAATAAACGTGAAATTCTATACAAAAGTACTACAACTAAAAGGGTAACACTAAAAGTACCCAAAAGAAAGTAAAAATAGTAGTAACCATAAACGCGAATAGCTCCTGCAACCCCAAGCTCGTTGAAACTTTATTGATTTCCAACCTGATCAATGTTACGTGAAAATAGTTTATATATACATCGGGTTAGTATAACAGTATACTCAGTATGATCCTCCCTGAATCCTCTTATGAAAAAGTAAAGAAATCATGCTAAAGCACAGTGAACAACAAGTGAAACTAACTCATCACCTAAACAATTATACTAAGTTCTCAACCTCACTATGGATACTCTCACCAAGTAACCCATACAATAATATATCATATAATAAATAATATAATGGGTACCCCGCTACTAATTCACCACTGGTTTGTTGATTTTCCCCAACATCGCACGTCCTGAGTATCTCTCTCCAAAAATTATTCCCCGCAGACACCTGGGCGAAGCACCACAATGTGCACATCGTGTAATAAACCCACCCCGTCCACCCCCCAAAGTAACCAGGTAGTTTTTGGAGCCACCACAGCTCGCATAACATGTATCATATGTTTGGTATTATACCTCAAGCCATTACAACCCATACTCCGAGTAAGGATCCTCAAGCCATGACAACATATACATGTAACACCTATAGTAGTACATAGAAAACTATATCCAGAATATATGTGTGAGAATAACCACAATCCTTCACATCCCTCTACACACATATATGGGGAATTATAACCCATGTTCCTGCCAGTACCAGTAAATACCAAGAGAATAGAGCGGGGGCCAATGGGGTAGTCAGCCATCCATCATCCCACTGTAATGTTGGGGAAAACACCCCCACCCTAGGGCATAGAATCCCCGGGGTGTCAGTTTCCCTTAATGATAGGGTAGAGTAGCATATAAAAACCCATAAAGTATAGGATATATTATATCTCACAACCAAACAATGGCCATTACCTAGTCATAGACACAACTGCAACTAACGTCTCTCAGACTCTGGGCTACTACTTCTAAGAATAGGTATCCTATAACCACAAAACCATTTAAAGTTCATTTTTTGATTAATTAATTAACTTTTTATCTATTCCACTATATGTTAATTAATTCATTAATCATTAATTATCCTTGAACAATTCCACATTATATTTCATTAGCATCACAACCAAAGTCATTTGTTCCTTCAAAAATCACAACCTCATCATTATGTTCCGCATATCCATCCCAATTGGTTAACACCATTTATTCAATTATTCATTATTGAAAATATTTTCCCACATTCCTAAGCATTCTAGAAAAACATTATATGCTACTAAACACAAGGGGGCTCAACATGGTGAGTAGATGTACCACCCATAGGGTCTTTTCGCTTATAGCAAGTGAATATACCCATCCTTTATTGAGAAGCTAAACATTGAAAGAACATGGAATAACCCACATGTCTTCACCTCTTTTAGAAGAAGGGTATGTAAAACTAGATACCCTGAGCAGTGGGGGAATGTAAAGTAGATAAATAGCCAATAAAAAATACAAAGCATCCAACAATCACATTCACTCCATTCCATCATCAATGGTGTCTTCCCTGACACCCACATGCATAAACCCATGCATCTTTCCACTCTACGCGTCATCTGCGCTAATAAACAAAAGGGCCTCCATGCCTCCACATATTACCACAACCGTACAGGCTCATATTAAAACAAAAACAGCAGTAATACAAACATCTTCACAATTGGGCTCTTTTCCCTAAAACAAACAAGATGGTAACTCAGAACCCTACATGAAATTATCTTTTAACACACACCAGTTCATTAATCCATCTTGGGTTAATAGATTTATTATTTGATGGGTCCAAATTTGTGAAACCTAACTAGTAAATTATCACAAATAAATAAACATTATTACTCCACCAATTTGATTACCCTCAAATCACAACAAGAACCAGATTTATTTTCATGCCTCTTTATCTTTATCCAACAATGATCAATTAATCACTGTTTTCATTATTTACTGATTTCCATCAAGAACAAATAGCTAAGAAAAGAAATCATAGATATCAATCTATCTAGAAAAAAGAGGCAATAACATACGGTCGATATAAATTTATTTATCCCATTAAAAAATTTATTTTTTAAATTACATTGTCACCCAGTGGGATTAAACATGCTAACAACACAGTTGCATGTAAAAGAAATAGAATCAATGATTCCTCTACCTCAAACAGGTTCTTAATGTTCTTTATATGATAATGATCGACTCAACATATCACAATCTCCTCCTCTCACAACAACTGCATCCACCCAAGGATGCCACGATACGACCACACCAACCGAAACCCAAGAAAATTATATTAGGAACATAGATAAATAATTACAAAAAATGGAAAGGAGGAACATAAGAATATGAACCCAAAAGAATGACAAAAGATCGTACCTTATATCAATGATTGATCAATACTTCTTGGTTGCACAAAAAACAGAGAAGAACTGATCAGAGGAGTGAAGTTTGACTGTGCAACTCCAACATGATTTTTTGAATGGTTCTAGCATCTCATAGCCGAGGGAAAAGAGGAATAACAAGGGAGGATGATATATTGTCCCATTTAAAGATTTAATGTGGCCACATTTTAAGATACGCTTAATTCCCCATTAAAAGAGGATCACATTGACCCACGCGGTTTGAACAAGTAAACAATTCATGAACCATAGGAATAATTAATATAGTATTTATGGCCATTGAATCATCTATATTAATTTCAGGTTTACGACATCACAGATGGTATGCCATATTATCACCGTATGAGGGAGATATGTTTGATTCAAGATCCTGTAATAATAATAATAATAATATTGGGTGTTTCATGGACCCAAGCCACGAACCATAATTTAATATCCAACATTAAACATGATTCAATAGTATTAATGACAGGATCACGTCACCATGGACAAGAATTTAATCGAACGTCACACGAAGCAGTTATGGAGGGTTGAAGATTTAATAATATTATTAAATCTATTAATTCATGAGTGTTTCGGGTACCCGTTCCAAAAATCCAAAAAAGTCATCCAATATTGGACTCATAAATTCCATCTCGATGTCTGGGTCAAAATGCCTCAGATGGTTAGTGAAACCATGGTCGCACGAGGAAGATACGGTCAAAATTTAGTTTTCCCAATGAAAATAAAAATCACATTGTTATATTATTTAATTTAATTTAATTTAATTTCATAAATTCACACATTCAAAATCCATGCACAAAATCTCTCTAATTTGGTGTGGCTCACCCCATTCAACCTTTATTGATTTCATTTTTTTCTTTTATTATTTCTCCATTTCATTCTCACATTCTCTCTCCAATCTCTTTCCAATCATCCACTGTTTTCCGCTACTCCACCATAAGTGGCGCCTCCCCTTGCCTTTACTCCATATCCATCACGATTCGTCTAATTTAATCCCATTAAATTAGTTTACCATAGTAAATCTCATATTAAATTAATACAATTCCATTTAATTAATCACCCACTAAAAGCCATCATTATCATTATTATTTAATATAATAGTAATAAGTCCTCTTTCAATATCATCAACAAGTCAACGTCATTATCATTAATCATTATTATTATTAATGACTCCGATTATTATCTTATAATTACTCCCTATCTCTCATCAATTAAATCCTTCTCCCATGATACTCACACGACCTCTTCTTAACCCTAATTTTCATAACGTAATGGACCGGAGATGTCTGGGACATTACATTGGAGGTGGTGGATGTATATTCTTTCTAAGATGGTTTGATGGAAAATGTATGTGCTAATATTTTATGGTGTTCTTTGTTATTTCGGAACGGTGTGTTGGGGAACACTTTGGGTATGCTGTGAGCGTTGAGCTTGAGACCAATGCATCCTTTGAGGATCATCCGATATGTATGTTGGATTGTAGGGTAAAACTGTTGTAGGGAAAATACAAGTCCATAGTTCATGTATTTTTGGAAACATGGATGTGAGCATTAAAATACATGGAATATTAAAGAAGCTATATGGTATTAGTGGACTGATATTTTTGATTATGATTCATAGATATTCATACGTGTACAGCTTCAAGAGGAGTTGTTATAAGGTTGATAGAATATAATATCTCTTATTTTTTCAAGTATGATTTTTTTTAAAATTTTTGGTCAGAATATCTTGTCTTCATTTTATGAAGATTTTCCTAATCATAGCCTCAATTTGGGTAAAGTGTTTCAGGGGTTTAATATGAATAAGTGAATTTTTTATGGTAGACCATGTAAATTTAATTTATGCTAAGAAATAACTCACAAACTAAAAAATTTACACCCTCAGTAAATGTGTTTTCAACACATACTGACATGTAATAAAAGTTATTTTATCCAATTGTCGACATGTCATTAAATATTCTTTCGCCACCTGTTAACAATTTATGAAATTGTATTACACCATGCATAGTTTTTTTTATAATTTCTTAATATTTATGATGGGATTTTCTTTGAAAAAATGGGAAATAAGTTATGATTTTTTACACGATGTTAAATAAACATCACGTCATATAATTATATCACCCATAAAATTAATATCACATCTTTAGTATTGTGTAACCCTATATAATCCCCTCTTATCTATTTAAAATCATTGGAGTCCTCTCTTCATTTCTGCTGACACCCCGCACCCATCGCCCTTGGACCAAATCTCCTCTATGCACCATTGTATTTGACCGAAGACCCTCAGAAGACATCTCTCTTTGTCATATGTCTTAATCAAATGATATCAAAGAGTCTTCTAAGATCCATAGGAAATCTCACATCAGATCATGGATATCTATTCATAGATTTCTAAAAATATAAAATACCCAATTTCTACCACAATGTAGTGTTTTCGTCAACGCTTCCTCCGCTTTCCATGTATGTGGTTTAAAAATCAAATCCCATAGAATTCATTATAATTAATTTTATACAATGATATATTTTATATTAGATGTTTAGAAATTGTGTTCTTAGAAGAAATTAATTAATTTTGTGAATTATTAAATTAATTGAAAAGTGAAATTTGTAAATTGGGATTTTGATCATGAATAATTATTTATGAAATTAATTATTTGGAAATTGAGATTTTTGATTAGGGATTTTGAATCTATTGAGTTCAAATAAAGAATTAATGAATTAATTTGGGGTTATTGAATCAATTTATATGGAAGCATTAACTAATGAATTCCTTGGAATATTAAATTTCTTAAGATGGAGTTAATTAATTGAGAAATTAATTAAGGGAGCAATGTGATTATTTAATTCTCAATTAAGTAATTAGATTAATTAATTGATGAATTTATAAATGGTCTAATGGGATTACCATATTTTGGAATTAAATAACAGGTTTAATTAATTGATGAATTATTTAATAGACTAATCATATTATTTAATTGTTGAATCAGATAATGGGATTAATGAATTGATGAATTAATTAATTGATTAATGATATTATTAAATTACTGAATTAAATAATGGTATTAATTAATTGAAAAAATAATTAATTGATTAACATGATTGTATAATTTTTTAATTAAATAAATTGATTAATTAATTGATGAAGTAATTAATAGGACTTATGTGATTATATAATTGATGAATTCAATAATAGAGTTGAAGTGAATAATTATTATTAAATTAATTATTGTATTTTACGAGATAAATTAACTGAAAAATTATAAAATATAAATGATTTTTTTAGTTTATTATTGAATTCACTAATTTGAATGAAGTGATTAAATAATTTTTAAATTAATTACTCTATTTGATGTGACTAATTAATTTTTGAAATTGTAATTTTTATTGATGTTTTTAGATGATTAATGTATAAAATTGTAGTAATTAATTAATTAATACTAAAATTTATTTATTTATTTATAGTGATTAATTGATTTCTGAATTTATTAGTGTTATTGATCTGTTTAGTTAATTGTATAATTGATTATTTATAATTGATTTGATTAATTAATCATTGAATTAATTAATGTATTATATGTGAATAATTAATTGTCGAGTTAATTTATGTTATTGATGCCTTTAGTTAAAATTTAAATTAACAATAAGAATTTGAGTGGTTAATTAATCATTGAATTTACTAATCTATTATATTTCATTAATTAATCTTCAAATTAATTAATTTTATATATGTCTTTAGTTAATTTTTGAAATAACTAGTGGAATTTGAGTGATTAATCAATTATTTATTTAACTATATAAATAGATGTGATTAATTAATTATTGAATGAATTAATGTGCTAGATGTTAATAGTTAATTATTGAATTAACTAATGGAATCGTTGTGTATAACCAATTATTGAATTAGTAATAAAAATATTTGGTTAATAAATTGCGGAAAAAAACTATGTATTATTAATATTGAATTGTAAAATGGGCATTCAACCTAGTATTATGAATAGTAACATGCTCATTCGATTATGTATTATTAAAAGTTGATTAGAAACATGGAAATTCGACTAGGTATTATGAATGGTGACATGATCATTCAATTATGTATTTTTAAATGGTGAATAATAACATAGACATTCATCTAGGTGTTACAAATTTAAACATGCTCATTAAATTATGTACTATTAAATGGTTAGTGGTGACATAGACATTATACCAAGATTAAGGAATGGAAAATGGTTATTAAATTGTGTTGATTAATGAATGGTAACATGGTAATTCATTTTTAAAATAATAGACATCAACATGTTCGTTTGATAGAGTGAATTTATGAATGGTAACATTGTCATTCATTTGTGAAATAAATAATGGTAACATGGTCATTCAATTCTGTGAATTATTTAATTTTAAATGATCATTCATTTGTGAGAATAGTAATGTTAAGATGGACATTAATAAATGTGAAATCCCTTAGGTATTGTTCTGACTCTGACATGGGACTCAATAGTTATTGTGAAACGAGTGTCCATGAGAACCCATGATTTATGTGTTTAAATAAGGAATATTAGATTATGGGACAACTATTTAATTTTTCATTGAAAATATATATTTTTACAATTTAATACAATATTTTGGACTGGATATGTTTTTAGACACCACTGATGGGGGAAAACTGAGTTTTACTCACACCCTACACCACTTTTTGATTGGTACCCAAATAGATTTCATGAATGCTTTACATGTTAAGGGAAGGCGCCCTTTGGTAGATTGATGATTGGAGAAGAATCATTGATTAGGGAACCAGATGCTTTTTGGGAACATATGTTTATTTTTATGTGTCTTTTTTTATTTTCATTTTAGATAGTTGGAACATATATTGGCATGTTAGGTTTTTTTATCTTTATTGAATATTTTATTTACATTCGTTGTTTACTATGAGATATTGGTTTTTTTATTGTTATATATTGTTCCCCAAATTTTTTTTTTCTTTTTAACTTCCCTATTACTCTAATAAGAGATCATATAGTGTCCCCATGATTGAATTATCATACCCAAACTTATAGTCATAAGCCTCTAGCATATAGAGAGGTGTTCCTGAGGTCACATTGTAAACCAGCCTGGGGAACTAGTGTATGGAACCTATGTTGGGATGTTAATATATTTTATCACATTATTGTTTTATTTCCATTTCATGTATCTTTGTGTAGGAAAGGAAGATAAAATAAATGTAAGAGTCGGGTCTTGGTTATGACCTCGTTAATGGGAGTAGCTACCCCATAAATGTCGGAGATCCCAAGTGCCTATTGTGGGATTATTGTTATTGTTGTTTACTTGAACAATTAAATTTTATTTCACCTTTGGAGACCCATTTGTTGCGTGGGGTGATTATTATTTCAATGATTTGTTGATAGTTGAGACATGGGATTATAGGAAATGATATTTATGTCATCAGACATCATTCAATGCACTCATGATTATTTTTTGATAGGTATCATTTTAGGTATACATGGGAATATAGGTTAGGGGTAAGTTGTAGAACTTGAATTTTTTTTCCATGGATGAGATATTAAACTAAAAATGTGATTAACAAGAAATTGATGAATATTGTAAAATGATGAAAAATGATAATAAATTAGCATTTAATGAGAAACATGAACAATGAGAGTAATTATACCCATGTTATCAATGACGTAGGAGTAGGGTGGTTACCAGTAGAGATAATGACTCAGTTTTGACTATGAAGAGGGAAAATGGGGGGAAAACATTATATGGTTTTTTTGTAAATCACACTTGTTTACTATGTTAATGTTTTGAATTAAGATTCCATTATTTTGTTTATTTTGAAGATGGTGTCTGTAGTTGGGGTAGTGATCATGCCGAATTTTGAGAACTGATTCATAGGTAGAGTGAGGGATGGTTTGGTTGTGGATTGGTGTGGTGAGATATTGGCATGAAGGGAATTCAAACACATTAAATATGTTAATGTGATTACATAAACAGATGTAATATCAGTAATAGAATATTTTTATTTGTGTTGATCAATTATTTATAGTGCACTTTTAGTTAGTGAAGATGATGTCCCATACCTAGAAATTGTCTCGGGTACACTGAGAATGCTCTTGCAATACACCAAGCAATCTGAATCTGTTTTTGTTAGATATGGGTACACTTTAAGGTTTTAATTATGATGTGTTATATTTAGAGTTGGATGGTGGATAGTAAACCATTGAATGTTTTAACAAGAGGTTCTCATGATGGACCAGAGAATGATGACTACGGTGGGTTCTGCACTTGGAGGTTGAGAATGGGTAGCGGTTGATTTTTTTTTGTTTTACTATGAAACGTTAGATGGCCACACAAACTGTTTCACATTTAAAATATTATTTAAGCATGAACCATGGTTGTCTAGTTTCATTTCAAATTAGTGTTAAAAAATCTCATAAGGTGGGGTGATATTTCAGTAGTAGTTTCATAGATCGACAACGTAGTGAGGAAGTGATGGCATCAAAATTCCAATGAGGAACCTGTATGGTTCCTGTTTCAATTCTGTGGAGAAATGACCAAGTGGGCCTTGGAGGTGGTGGATGTTTGTCCTTTCATTGAAGTATTTATGGATTTTATAAATTCCAATGATTGATGGTGTTACTATGGTTGTTAGGTATGATGAGTTGGAAAATTCATTATGTGTGTTTTTCAATGTTGAACATGTGATTGATATTCAATTTGAGAGTATCTAATATATCTGTTAGATCGTATTGAGAAAGAGATGAAGGGAATAGAAAATTATGGTAGGTCATGTATTGTGGAACGATTAACGTTTTCAAAAGGAACTATGGAAAAGGTAAGATGATATACAAGCTCAGTAGCTTGATATTTTCGTCTCTAAACCTTAGAGATTCTTTGGAGTGCATCTCATGGATGATCTTTTATAAGCACAGGATATTGTAAGATCCCATGTTTACTCAAGTGTGGATTTTTCAATTTTTGGTTATGTTTTGTTGAATTTATTTTAAAACTAGTTTTATGAGCCTATGATTAGGTTGGATAATGTGTTGTAGGGGTGAAATATAAATAAGTGAGTTTTTTAAGGAAGATTTTTTGAATTCAATTCACGACATGAATTATTTCACAACCCTAGAAATTTACACCACTTATAATTGTTTTTTTCACAACATGATGACATGTCATGAAATTAGTCTTGACTGCATATCGTCATGTCAATAAGGTATCTTTAACCACATTTCAAAATATAAAAAATGTAGATTACATCATGTGTATTTTTTTAAAGGTGTGATTGTATTATTTTGGAAAATGGGGAAATAATTTATGAATTTTTACTCTTCATGAAATACAATTCATGTCATGTAATTCAGACTCACAACACAATAAAATCATGTCTCCAACATAACATAACCCTAGGGAATCCTCTCACCATTACTAAAAAACTTTGTAATCCTTTTTAGTCTGTCATTAATGTCCCACTCACCACAGACTTGGAAAAATATTCATTCATACCCCACTGTTTTCAACTAAATACCCTCCACACACATCTCTCTTCTATGCATGTCTTATACTGATGATTTTTTTTGGAGTCTGTTTTTTTTTCAAATATGATCCCACATAGGACAATGGATATCCAGACCTAGACTTCTAATCAATCTATATGATGCTTTCTACAGAAAATTTAGGGGGGTTTTCAGTTTCCTCGACTTTCAAGGTTGGTTGTCTATAATTAAAATCCAATTTCTTATTAACAATTATGTGTATGTATTTTCATATTTACAATTTCATGATTATAAATTGTATTCCTGATAAAATTAATAAATTTGGTGAATTTATTTATTAATGGAAATGTGAAATTAGAATATTGGAATCTTAGATCATGAATAATTAATTGTTAAATTAATTTTGAGGAAATCGAGAATGACGATTGGTGATATATAATTGATTTAGTTAGAAAAATTATTAGATAAATTTATTAGGGGATATTTAATAAATAGTGATGGAACAATTAATAGATGAATTAATTGGGATATGGAATTTTTTATGTTGGGATTAATTGATAAATTTATTAAATAATGGATTCATGGGATTATTTAATTTTTTAATAAAATAATGATATTATTTAATTGATGTGTTAATTAAACGAGTAATTAGATTTTTTATTTGATGAATTAAACAATGGGATTAATTAACTGATGTATTAATTAATGAATTAATGAGTTTATTTAGTTGTTGACATAATAATGGGAATGATTAATTGATAAAATAATTAATGGATTAATGAGATTTTTTAATTTCTTATTTAAATAAATAGATTTATTAATGAATGAATAAATCAATAGATTATTATTAGTATTTATTTTCTAAATTAAATAAAGGGATTAAATAATTAATGAATTAATTTAAAAGGGTTATATGATTATTATATTGACGAATTAAATAATAGAGTTTATGTTATTAAATATGTGTCAAATTAATTATTGTTTTTGATAAGATTAATTAATTTGTTAATTAATTAATTTTATTTATTTGATTAGTTAGTTGTTGAATCAGATTATGGGAATGATGTCCTTAATTATTTGTTAAATTAATTAATTTATATGTGTGAATAAATAATTGTCGAGTTAACTAATTTTATGGATGTATTTATTTAATGTTTTAATTGACTGATAATAGTGAAGTGATCAATTAATTATGTAATTATATAATTAAATAAGGTTATTGATGCATTTATTTAATTGTTTATTTGACAGATATAATTGATGTTATTAACCAAGCATTGAATTAATTAATTTATTAGATGTTATTAATTAATTTTTGAGATAATTAATGTTTTTTATGTGTTTAGTTTATTGTTTTATTAACATGATGAATTGAAGTGATTAATAAATCTTTAAATTCATTATTTTATTAGATGTGATTAATTAATTGTTAAATTAGTTAATATTACTGATGGGTTTTGTTAATTTGTAAATTATCTAGATTAAATAAACTGATTAATTGATGTTTGAATTAAATAATATTATATATGTGGTTAGTTAATTATTTAATGAACTTGTTAAACAAATTTGATTAAATAATTTTTGAATTAATTAATGTTGTTGATGTTATTAGTATATTGTTGAATAAAATAATGGTATTGTCATGTTTTATTAATTGTTGAATTATTAATAGATATTTTGCAGAAAATTAATTTTTTAATTAATTGACTATTATTATTGGTGAATGGTATCATGGAAATGGGGACAATTTTTATGAATTGTAATAGGAAAAATCAATTATGTACTATTAAATAGTGAATGGTAACATATAATTTCTTCCAAGTATAACGAATGGTATCTTTTTCATTCAATTATGTATTAATAAATTGGGAATTGTAACATGGACATTCATTCAACTGTTATCAATGAAATGATTCTCATTTAATTATGTATTATAAAATGGTGTATGGTAACATGGAAATTCGGAAAAATTTAAGGAATGGAATCATGGTCATTTATTTGATTTAATTAAATAATGGTAACATTATCATTGAAATCTCTGGGAACTCAGTAGTCTATTACTTTTTCAAAATCCAGGGTTTTGGGTGTTCTAGGGAGTCTCGGTGGATCATTTCATGAGTTTTCCAAAAATCTAGTTTACTAATGGTTGGTTGGGAGTTATTAGCTCATGCTTTTCTAGGTCAGGCATCAATGTCCCATGTCAGTGAGCAAAGCGTCATTGTATCACATTGGATACTAGATGTCGGTGAGTCATACTAGTGACTCACTATATGTGAGTTGTTACTAGTAATTCATATTGGCGACACAAATTAATGACTCACCCATTGGTGAGACATTCGTAGATTTTCCCTGTATTTCTAGATTCCATCCTATTATATTTCATTTGATGTAAATCTAGTTTAAAGCCATATTTGACCATTTTTGAAGCAATTTCAAAGGTAATTAATTATATCAATAATATCATAACGCCATGAAGACATTGAAATAGCCAGGCCGCGTGGTCTTGACGAAGATCTGACTTTAATGACCCTTGAAACCATTCCAATCAATTGATAGAGGATATGGCCTTTTCTAAAGATGAGATCCTCTCTTACACGGTCCCTTTAATTTTCTGTAGGTCTACCCAGATCCTTTCTTCCCCATGGAGTTGTGTGTTATGTTGTAGTGTTCATATCTTATTTTCCCTCGGAGTTATTCATACTACACATGCACCCCCCTCGGTTTTGGTGCAAAGAGGAGTTACTAATCATCTGTCTTTTGTGGTAGGGATCCACTAGTCTTTCTTTATTTGTGTACCATGCATGGTGTGTAAGATAATCTTTATTTTTATTTAATATTGAATCCTAGTGTTACAGGAATTATCATAACAGTTATAAAGATAATCAGACTTATTATGATAATGGGGTTTGTTACATTAGTAATAAATTATGGGTGGGGAAGATGATTATAATCATTCTTTCATTTTATCATTTATATTTGATACATTTTTCAAATTGTATCCATCTAAAAATCATGGTCCTTGGTGTGCTCTATTTATGAACCTTTATGATTTCTGAATGTTTTTCATTGATCTCCTTTTGAACACATGAATTTTTTATATTGATTAACCATGATAATATAGTTAAATAATTGGTCGCCACAGGATCAAACCTATTCTATAATAACCCATGTTTCATCAAAGTTTAAATAAAGGCTGAGTGATACTAAATAAGAATATAAATTACTTTTTTGGTATGAATGTGTTTTTGATATGTGTTTGTTTTTCCTCGTGTCTTGCTCTAGTTGTATGAATTTTTTTGGTAGTTTGTATGTGTGTGTGGGTTGATGCACGTGGTTTAATGGAATCTAAAATTGAGAGATTTGTTGATTGTGAAATATATGGGAAGTGGTTGAGTAGTGGGGATGCAGTTCTATGTTGTTCTATGTGTATCATACTAGGTGTGAGGATATTATACAGCAGTCCTATTAGGATGGTTGAGATGAGGTGTGTTTCAGGGATTAGTTGAATGTTGCGGTTTAATTTTTTTGATAAAATACATGGCATCATGAATTTGAAAAATTATAATGGAAGTGCTTTTATTTTATGCTATGTGTGGTGGGAGTTTGATGTGGGTTGATTTATCAAAGTTTTCATCCTCCGTTTGAATTGGTTGTAAGGATGGTTGTTTTATATGGTTCTTATATTCCAAAGTAGGGGTGTATTAACTAGTAAATTCATAATAACATAAAAATGTATGGCTTTTAAGAGGCTTTTGTTTGTCAACTTTGGAAGTGGCCATCGTTCATCCTAATGCATGAATCTAGAGGTAGCGGTAAAGGTGGTAGTGTAATGGGATTGTTGTTCACGTGAGAACCCATAGGCTGGTCTAAGTGTTTGGTACCTATAAATATACTCATATTTTTTTTATTTCTATATGTTCCCCACCCATGTTGAGAACTACGTGCTGAACAACCCCATTGTTATGGGGGAGGGTTTCTTTACAAAACAACCAAGTGGGAGCACGGATGGATAGACATCCACACTTCCATGCTCCCTCTTCAAGGCAGTGATAGCCCATGACTATTACAGTATGTTGTGTTTTTTGAGGCCTGGGTTTGTGCGGGTGAGTTATGATTCCCAGGTATATTCGAGAAGAGATTTTTTGGGGTTCTAATGTGTCTTTGGGATAAGATGTTTTGTGGTTCCTCGGTGTCTTTGGGATTTGGTGTGGTATGTGGCCTATGTGTGTTCAGGTCGGATGCGATATGTTATGTGGCCCAGGTGTGTTCGGTCAGGTTGTGTTGTGGTTTCTTTTGAAGAGGTGGGGTTTCTAGGATGTTTTCTATTAGGGTGTGAGAGTGGCTAATCTGTTTGAAAGAGGATTGGGGTCCCATATCATTGATTTAATTATTATTTTACATAAAAAAAATCATTATTTATTCAGTTTACATGGGTGAGATTTTGGTTGGATAGTATACTTTGTTAGGTTATTTTGGGTTGTACTATTTCCTCAATGGGGAATTAGTATTCATCTACACTTTTTCATCAACAACATTGGTTTTTCCTTTTGAATACACTTGTATTCTCCCCCTATGTATATGAAAATAATTTTCATGTCTCTAGGAGTTCAATGGAGACCGTGTTGGGATTTCCAAACATATATGTTGGGGTAGTTGCCGTGTTATGACGTTGTTATGTTCTATTTGTATTTACATTATATAGTTTCATTGTATTTTTAGAAGTTTTACATTAATCATGCATGTGGGCTTGATTTTGGATTATTATATATATATTTCATGTAGTTTTTTGAGGATGATACACCTTATATACTTATCATGGTTGCTTTAAAAAATTTAATTCCACCCATTTTGTGAGACTTGTATTCCCTTTATATTGGTCGCCTCCTCGAGACTTACTAGATGTAGGACTCATGGGTCATTATCTCTCTTTCTATATGGCCACCTCAGGATGGGAAACATTGGAGAGAAGGGGTTTTAAAAGAATGGTATTAGAGGTGATGGTTGAGATATTGAATAGAGTTTGGATTTATTCATACTGAATATTGAATGGGTTTCTAGGGAAACATTGTTAGGTGATCTTGGTGCATTACATAGGCCCTGGAAGATGGGCTAGGACATTGGATTTTAGGGGCCCCCTAATCCAATGCAAGGACAATGTGATTACTGAATGAAAAAGTGAGGCTATACTATTTTCTGGGTAGAGACCCTATGAGAGGAAATGCATCATTATGAAATGTGATTTTGTTTATATTAGGGATTTTAGGGAATTTAAATAAATATCGTGTTAAAATGAATATTGGACAAAATATCATTCTACTTTAGATTCTGAGTTCATTGATTAATTTTCAGATATAGAACCTGGTCATCATCCACAAGTGGCCCAGGTAGTGGAAGCTCACCATGTTAATCCTGCAAAACGATTGAGGGTTGATCCATAGATGATGAAAAACTAGTGGGAGGGAACGTTATAGGCATTCCATCTATATATCATAAGAATGTACGATGAGAATGTTTCAGAAATGTAGATGGAAACCCAGTTTGAGGGAATTGAGACCACCGTCATCCCGATACAAGCTTTGATGGTGTACATAGTTCTATTAGAGGATAATCAGATGAGGGAGATACGTGCCAGTAGTTAATGTTGTACCTAGGGGATAAAACAATTTTTATGTTCTATGTGTCTATTTCAAGGAGTTTCAGGTGAAATTACATTCATTGACCATTATGTCTGAGATGAGACAGGAGCTACTCTCCACCCGGCAAGGTAGTATGTTGGTTCGGAAGTTGGGATCATGTTTCAAGATCTACATCACTTTGATAATGATCTATTTCTATATGAGGAGTCCTGGTCAAGATGCTTAGAAGAGGCCCTTCTACCTTCTCTCACGTACACGGTTAATCCCTTTACATTTTCAACATACCTAGAGGTCCCGAAGACGGATTATGTAGTTGATAAAATGAACTCTTAAAGAGTTATACAATGAGATGGGATCTATATGGGTTCTTTAAAGGGAAAGGCTACCAGTAGAAGGTCTCATGTACCCGTACCATTGAGTTTTCAGTCATTAGGGAGTCAACCTCAACAATTTCAGTTTCAACCTTTTGGTCCTCGTGCCTATCATGAAGGCATGGGGATGGTTTGTTTTATCTACGGTGTTCATGGGAACCTTCTATGTCAGTTCCTGAAGGCTATTCGAGATCTGTGCAGATGAGGTGGTTAGGTTCAGTGCCCGCCTTAGCATCAGGTATGGCAGGATCCTATTCCACCAACGAGAGATAGAGTGTGTGGAGGCAAACCTCTTGTTGTTTGTTAGGTACCTTCACATAGACGTGGATTGGGAGTTGGTTTTTATCAGAAGGTATGAGGATCAAGGAATTTTCAATTTCATTCCTCATAGACAAAAGTTCCAGCATGACTTGAGATCATTCGAGGTAATATCACCTTGTTTAATACTCATGTTTGCAACTAGTTCGATTCAAGATCTTCATACATCATTTTTTACCTGGTCTAGCCCATTCTCTATGACTAGAAATAAATAGGACATATGTTCTTATAACACCCCGAGCTTCCATAGTAAGCTTCTCTTTGAATAATACAGTAGCGTGTGTTGTACGCAACTTCGAGTTCTAACACACACCATGACCAATCAAAGTAGCTGTTATGAATAGTAATACTTAATTTTTAAAATTTTAGAAATTTTATCTCTCAAAATGGACATCATTTTTGGATTCGGAGTATCGAATTTAGCCTATGGTGAAATTTTGGTACTTTTCGGATAACTTTATTATTTTGATGAATAGTGAAAATTACTAAATTTTAATTAAAAACAACTTTTTTAATCAAAATCATTATTAGTGATAAATTATTAATTTGAGTTGTTTTAAAGTATATTTAGAATATATTTTTACCATTTAATAGAATTTTGGTCATTGGACATAATTTCACAATTAAACCGGACATAAACAAATATCAATCTTTTGATAGTTATTATATCTTAAAAACACGCTTTTTGTTTTCACAACGGGAATTAATTTTAAATTAATATCTGCCACTTTTGTGTTTTGAATTTGGAAAAATGGAATCCATATTTGGAATCAGGATATTCAAATTGTGTAAATAGGTAACTTTTATTTTTATACATTTTGAATAATTACTCCGGTAAATATTTTATTTACCATGGTTAAAGGGTAAATCTGGTAAATAAGGGTTAAAAAATAATATTATAATAATACTAAATTACCCTAAAACGTGTCCTAACCATATTGGTTGATACATTTCCGACCATGGGTATCTTGGGGACGATTTTTTGACCCCATGGAGCCACTTGTAAGTGATAATGAAACTTTATATTAATTAAGTTAAAATAAATACAAAAATGACATAAGCATATATCTTTTAGAAAAACAATTTTTACATAGTGTTATATATGTTGGAATTTCGACTATGAATATTGATTAGAAGGATAAAAATATTTCCTACATAATTGGATTTTATTTATAATTTTTATACATTATATAACTTAATTTATTTATGACACAATGATGATGCAGTAATTACAATAATAGTGAAAAATTAAAATAATTGATATTATAAATACCCAAATAAATTTAATTTCAGGATTTTAATAAATTAAAAAAAATTTATAGGATAATATGACATATTTTGATTGATTTAATTATCTTTTTTCGATGTAATAATTCTGTTATGATTTTTAAAATAGTAAATTATTGAATAGTGTCAAAATTGACATAAAAGTGTTTTTTTAAAAATAATTATATTATTAATTGATATTAAATTCTTAAAAATATAAGGTTCGGCCAAGAGACCTATATAATAATATTTGTATCATTAATGGTCCATTTGGGGGTCTCTTGGAAGTATATTGTACGTTAATTAACTATATAATATAAAAATACCAAGTGACATGGTAAGTGTCAAACTAATTAACTAAGTGTTAAAACTAAATGATAAGGTTAATATAATGACCCAAACCTGTCTAAATTATATTGGTTGTGTAGTATTAGACCCATACCCACATTAACTTTTAAATAATACACTTCGGAGCAATTATAAACTGAATATGAGTTTATTAGAAAATAATATTTCTAGCTTTTCCAAAGGTGCCCTCACCCCTCTTATAAAAGGACACTCATCCTTCTCATTAATTAACAACTTAAAAGCCTTTTGGATCGGCCAAAACCTACCCAAATACTATCTAAACTTCCTTCACTTCATCCTAGAGTCGTTCCTTTAGTCAGAAAGCCATCTTATAGAGTCCTTTTGATCAAATCAAAAGGAAGAACCCGAATAAGAGGTAATGATTTCCCCACACTTTTTCATGTTCCTTTCTTCTTCCACTTCTTATTTCATTATTATTACCATTCTAAAATAATGAATCCAGTATCTCCTATATAATTTAATTTTATTATAAATATGGTAAAACCATATTTAGTATTCTATCCATCCATTGAATGACATGTCACCATACGTGCGTACGTACGACTTACCGTCTCCACGTCGTGGTGTAATTGTTATTCAATATATTATTATTTGGATGGATATAATAATGATTCTTCGTTCATGTAAATAATAAATATAACATTATAATGATTTTTTATATATGATATACCATCCAATTATAAATCATTTTAATATCAAAAGATTGATATTTTCGCTCGTGCATACGTACGGATTACCGTCTCCACGACGCGATGAGATTCATTTCCAAGTTCATCATTCATCGACGATTATAAAAATATATATTACTAATAATTATGTAATGTATGACATAATAATGCTACTGGATATATATATATATATAAGGATTTATTTACTTACATATATCTTATTCACTTACTTCTGTTCAATACTATATGAAAACAGAAACAACATTTATGTGTACGTATGGACTACCGTCTCCATAAATGGTGTTTTCCATTTCATATATATGTCTTTTATACATATTTATATTCTAAATATATATGATATATTTATCATTTTTTATATTATGGAAGTATTTAAATCATTATCTAAGTGATACAACCAAGAGTGACAAGTTAAAACATGCACGATAAAGAAAGTGATTATTACCCGAAATGTTAACTTAACATTGAAATTATTATTAAATGGGTATTATAAAGTCATAAATGAATCATATATGATATCATAAATATTAATATGGTTCTTGTATAATTTAATAACATAAAACGATCTTCATACTGGAGGTTAAACGTACCTTCGACTAAAGGAAAGTGCAAGGTAATGGGTTTTCATCTCACTCTTTATTCCCGTGAGAATCATGCCATATTGCCACCTTTACCTTTTGTGTGGTAGTATGAATTGCCCATAATTATATTCTTTGTGTAATACACGTTAATTTATGTTTATTTACATATTAATTGTATGATAACTCTTTCATGGGTTGTATGTTTCGTATGTTACCAAATTGGTAAGAGTTTATTTCGCAATGTCTTCATTATCCGAGGTTGTATATACGTAATAATCTACTGGGAACTCTTACCATCTACATCCATGTCTCTTAAAAATGTATTTCAAAACATTTTTACTATTTACAAGAATATTTTTTAAAGACATTTATACCCTTGTTTGACTTTTTATAAGAGTTTAATAAAGGAATCGTTCTGTCGTTTTCCAAACAAGGTCCTTTTTAACCTTTTTGACAAAATTAAGGTAAGAATGTCTTTTTTTCACTTATACGGTGGGTGCGGTTATTCTCCACTGTTATTACACCTTTAAAGCTTCCTTCACAATCTTATAAATATATTATCAAAATAAAGGTTTTCTCTATAATTATGCGACTTTTAAATGATTTCCAAAAAAGAGATATTTCTCTCAAATAGTATTGATTTCATCTATGTCAACATCCGTTGATAAATTTTAATCTTGTTTCAAGTTGATCTATTATGATACAAATCATACATATTGTATTTAATGTTTTGTGATATTTTTGACTATGGATGAGTTATTTTTATGCCATTAATGGTTTATGATTAAAGTTTTGACAAATTGTATGTGAGTTTTAATACGGATGTTTTTGTTATATTTCATCCTCTTCTTAAGATGAATGTGCTAGACAAGTATGTTCCGGGTTGGGGACCGGTAAAAGTAAGCCCTATGGGTTGGTTTCCGGTTATTAGAGGCACTCGGGGTTGATGTTCGGTTATTAGTGGCACTCCGGGTTAGTATCCGGTTATTAGAGGCACTCCGGGTTGGTGTCCGGTTATTAGAGGCACTCTGGGATGGAGTCCAGTTACAGAGGCTCTCCGGGTTGGGTTCCGGTTATAGTTATCCCATAGTTCTTGGCATAAGGCATCGACACAGAAATTAAAGTTCGGCATCATGTATTCCAACATTATGAATGTGGTTAGTGATATTGCATGTGATTATTCGATTAATAGAATATCCATGTGAATAATTAAATGGAATTATTTCATTTTGTTTTTGCCATATTATGCCGAAGTTAAAATTTAAAAGTATTTTGTTTTAGTTTTATACATTGCCTTAAATTTTTATGCTTATTTTTGAATGTTTCTGCTGTATTGTTTACCCTTACTGAGCATTTGAGATCACCCCTTTCTATGTTTTATTTTTCCCAGGATTCGAAGATGTGTAATGTGATTGATATGCAGGGTTATTCCAATGGTATAATGGCGTTCATAAAGATTATTTATGTTGTTTTGGACGTCATAAAGTGAAAATGTAACATTCATGTATGTGATCTATTTTTTCAAGACTGCTAAACTGCTTGGTCCATCGGGACTTGATTCCTTGTAAGCATGCCAATGTATTAAAATAATGCACCGACTCTAGGTAACTGGGTTCGGGGCGTTACAGTTGGTATCAGGGGAATTTTAGAAATAACCTTGTAAAATATATTTAGATAAACTCTGATTAGATCACATAGCCATAAGATAGACATTGAGGATTAGTATAGAAGATATTCCTAGAATTTTGGTATTGTAGAGATTTTGTGAGTTTTCCGAGCAATACATCCATGTCTGGATACGAGTAGGTAGAGGAGGCTCTGGTACAGATGTACTTAGGGGTAAAACCCGAAAACACCGCTTTGAGCTAGACTCGAACAGGTATTGGGGAACGACAACGGGCATTGCTGCACTCTTGGTTACGACACTCCCGGGGATATGCTTTGGATAATTCTCATTTTCATTACAAACCATTAGTAAGGGATTAGGAGTATATACATACTCAAAGAAAACATTTTTATGATTATGGAATATATCCATAAACTATTCAATTTGTGTTAGGTATTATAAAAGTATGGTAATTATTCATTGCAATTCGTAAACTGAACTAGTTTATGCAATTTTATAGAAATGGTGCCCGGTAGAAGGAATGTGAACTCTCATAATACGTATGATCCAAAGAGTATAAAGGATCATATCTTTCATGTTCCAAAGCCAGAATTTAGAAGGGAAATAGTTTCCCATGTTTTATCATCATATGAAGAAAGAGTGTCATGTGTTGATAATATGAGTAAAGAATTCTCAGAGTCCTATGTCTTTGAAGGGAAGAAAGAGAAGAAAATTATGAAAGAGAGAAATATGGGTAAAGGGAAGAGGGAAAAGTATAATTTTCCCATATGTGATAATTGTGGGAAGAAACACCCTGGAACTTTCCTGAAAGGAATGGGAGTTTGTTATAAGTGTGGAGGAAATAGGAACAAAGTACGTGACTGCAATAGTAAGAAAATGGTTTCAAATGTACAATGCATCATTTTCAAGGAGTTTGGACACTACACAAACCAATTTCCCAGTCATCAGACTATGCGACAAATGATTCTATTGGATAATAATCATGTTATGATACTACCACAGATGAAAAGAAATGACTAGTGTTTTTATGTTGTTATTTTAGAATTATTTCATTTAAGTGTTGTATCAACAATGTTCTGGAAATAAACAAGGATTGTACCGCAGAACTATTTAATTAAGGATTTGAGATTTTATGGTACTAAGAAATGTGACTCCACAGCGAGTAATTTTTTTTGGAAATTACATGGTTGAAGGAAAGATAAACATTAATATGGTCCTAATATTGAGGTAGTGATTTTGGAATAAGAGATGGCTGATTTTGGTAATTCAGGGTGTTGCGGTGTTTTAAAAGAATAAAAGAGGAAGGCGTTCACATGTTATTACCTAGAAAAAAGGATCCTCATTATGTTTAACTTCCTTGTAAATTTTGGACTGTGAGTTTGGATAAAATTATTTTGTATAAGTATAATGGTTGGAATGGACTATGTTTGAAAGGTCAGTTTTTTGGATTTTTATAAAAGGACAACATGCAGACTGTGTGATGACCTGTCGTGTCAGAAAAAGCTGTGGGAATCGAACCCACATCCATAGTGAAATTGGGATTTATCACCTACCATTGTGCTACATGAAGTTCCTGGATGGTATAATGTAGTTTCTTTACCTAAAGGGTATGATATGTGAAATATAAATTCATTATATTTGGAACCCTATATGATTAGGATAAATAGAGTATTTTTGAGTTGTATTATGTTTTGGGGTGAAAGATGAGTTTGTGGTAGAAATTTTTTAATGGATAAAACTCTAATTATAAAGTAAGTATATCTCTTTATGATATTAGCCAATCTCATAAATAAATTCCTCAAAATTAAGAAAAGGAACTTAGAACAAAAATGTGATCCTAGATGGTACCTTAGATCATTAATAATTTATGGATTTGGGATTGTTGGCCTTTTCATAGCCCTGATCTCTACCACTCTCTATTAGATAATTGATGGTTATATTTCTCTTCCATATCCATATTTTTCTACATGGAACCCTAGTATGTGTTATTTTCGGTAATCTTCATAAATTCCACTCTTTATTTTAAATAGAGGCCTCATCAATACATTTTTTGATGTGGGATTTCAACTAAGATATTTTTAAATTTCAAAAATTTGTTATCCTAATACCTTATGTTTGTTGAACCGATGGTACTTTAAATCATCATAGATTGATGAATTTAAGGACCTCAATTTTAAACATGTTTATGATTGATGACCTCAATCACTACCTATAAATATTTACATTTTTCCTCCAGTTATATGTCTATAATTTCCACCAATGTCCTCATAATCGAGATCATAATTTTGTGGTTACCCTTTAATTTCACTTTTCATCTTGTTAAGACTAAAATTTTATTAACAAAATTTCCAATGTGGGTTTTTTCCACAATGATATTTTCATATTTTCAACCATTATTTTCAAATAACAATATCAAATTGCGAGGACGCAATTTGTTGAAGGATGGGAGAATGTAACACCACAAGCTTCCATGGTACACTTCTCTTTGAATAATATAGTAGCGTGTGTTGTACGAACTTCGAGTTCTAACACACACCACGACCAAACAAAGTAGCTGTTATGAATAGTAATACCTACTTTTTAAAATTTTAGAAATTTTATCTCTCAAAATGGACATTATTTTTGGATTTGGAGTATCAAATTTAGCCTAAGGTGAAATTTTGGTAATTTTCGGATAACTTTAATATTTTGAGGAATAGTGAAAATTACTAAATTTTAATTGAAAAAAACTTTTTTAATCAAAATAATTATTAGCGATAAATTATGAATTATAGTGTTTTTAAAGTATATTTAGAATATATTTTTACCATTTAAAACAATGATGGTCATTGGACATAATTTCACAATTAAATCAGACACAAACAAGTATCAATCTTTTGATAGATATTATATCTTAAAAACACACTTTTTGTTTTGACAACGAGAATTATTTTTAAATTAATTTATGCCACCTCTGTGTTGTGAATTTGAAAAAATGGTTTCTATATTTGGAATCAGGATGTTCAAATTGTGTAAATAGTTAACTTTTATATTTAGACATTTTGAATAATTACTTCGATAAAATTTTTATTTACCATGGTTAAAGGGTAAATCTGGTAAATAAGGGTTAAAAATAATATTATAAAAATACTAAATTATCTTAAAACGTGTCCTAACATTATTGGTTGATACATGTCCGACCATGGCCATCTTTTGGTCGTTTTGTGGACCCCATGGAGCCACTTGTAAGTGATAATTCAACTTTATATTAATTAAGATAAAATAAATACAAAAATGTCATAATCATATATCTTTTAGAAAAACAATTTTTACATAAGGTTATATATGTTAGATTTTCAACTATGAATATTTATTATAAATATAAAATGATTTCCTACATAATGTTATTTTATTTATAATTTTTAAAAAATTAAATAATTTAATTTATTTATGACATAATGATGATGCAGTAATTACCACAATAGTAAAAAATTAAAATAATTGATATTATAAATAGGCAAATAAATTTATTTTGAGACTTCTAATGAATTAAACTAATTTTCTAGGATACTATGACATATTAGTATTTATTTAATTATCTTTGTTCGAAGTAATAATTCAGTAATGATTTTTACAAAAGTCAATTATTGAATAGTGTCAAAATTGACATAAAAGAGTTTTTAAAAAAATATAATATTATTAATTGATATTAAATTCCTAAAAATCTATAGTTCGACAAATAGACTTATTTCATGATATTTTTATCATTAATGGACCATTTGGGTGTCTCTTGGATATATATTGTATTGTTTTTTAACTATATAATATAAAAATACAAAGTGACATGGTAAGGGCCAAACTAATTAACTAAGTGTTAAAACTAAAAGATATGGTTAATATAATGACCCAAACCTGTCTAAATTATATTGGTTGAGTAGTTCTCAACCCATCCCCTCCTTAAAATTTAAATAATCCACTTTGGATCCATTATAAACTGAATATGAATTCATTATAAAATAATATTTCTAGCTTTTCCAAAGGTGCCCCTAACCCCTCTTATAAAATGTCATGACCCACCTCCTGGGCCATGAACCTTATCATCTGACCCCATGGGTCTCTTGTAATTCCTTGGTTGCCTTCATAGCACACCATAGGCTATTACTTACTAGGGTCGCTTATCAGACTAATGACCCCACAGGCCAACACATGTCCTTTCCAGTGTGTTTTGTCCTCACTCACACACATCCTGGAAACTTCCCAGAAGGTCACCCATCCTAATCACTACTCCAGGCCAAGCATGCTTAACTGTGGAGTTCTAATCAGACAGGCTCTTGAAAAGGAAGGTGCACCTTGTTGACACGAGTCATATCATTTAGTCATTTAACCCTTTATCATTTGGGGATGTTACAATCACCCCCCCCCCCCTTAGAGCACAACGCCCTCGTTGTGGGCCCTACATCTCAACCCAAGGAGTGCACCGCACTTAAGGTTGGGTTCCTCCTCTGATACCAAATGTGACAACCGGCTCCCAGTGATAGCACAGCCACCCCTCCTTAACATGGTCTTCGGGTCCTGGCCCACTAGGTACCACCAGTTTCCCCGCAGACATGCGAGGCCGAAGATGCTTCAATCATTTGAGCTCCAGCCATAGGTCTCAGAGAAAAGCTGGCTCGTAGTCAGGGGAAATCACAGGGTCATTTAAACCCTTGTACAAAGTCATTTCCTCAGTATTAATGTTAGGATGATTTTAAACCTATGGTGTCATAATCATTCTTCTGTTGTCCATGTTCGGTGGAAATAGGTGGAGGGCCGTGTGCCCATGTCATCACCCAATGTTATTCCCTCCCCCTTTTGGTTTCCACTGAGTCTTTAGAGAAAGGTTTGAAGTTTGTCTACACTGATTGTGAACACAGTTTTCACTTGGATAATAGTGAACATGCCCCAAAAATCCATGTGGAAAGAAGGATCCCAACTATTAGTGTATGGCTTCCCAAACCGTGCAAACTAACCATGTGGTCGCCCCAACTCTTTAAATTTTGGGGTCTTTCATTACCGGCCAGTGCTGGTCGGTTAAGATGGTTGGTTCTTATGGTAGGGAGACCCACTATGAGTCTTATATAATTCCTTTTGTAAACTTCTGATGGAAGTATATCCTTTTTAACGGTGAGTCCATTTAGGCCTCCCCTGTTAGTCTCTTGATTATGCCTCAAAAAAAATATTGGTTGTCTCTTATGGTGGGGAGCGTATTTGTGTCCCCCCGTACCAGTAACATAGATTTTTCCATGGTCTTGGCTTGGTGTAGATAGTCACATTCAGATCTATCTATCTACCAACATTATTCATGAGTAATCATTGGGACTGGAGAGCACCCAATGGTTTAGTTAAAGTAAGGTAAGTGTAACCTTGTTCGAAGTTGTTGTTCGTTTGGGTGAATTGCTTGGGTATTGTTCAGATTGTGTTTGAGGAGTTTTTATTTGGGATAAAGCCTAAATGTTCATGATGGTTTTAGGAAATTGGTTTCAGTTTGATTTGTGAGATTATTCCTTCCTTCATTGATCACTGGAGGTGTTTCGGCCTTTGGGGAAGAAACCTGGCAAGGGAGTACTTCTTGGTTTCTCAGTTGGGTTTTGTTGTTGATTTGGTCTTGTTGTGACTTTCCGGGGTGGAAAGTTTTTATGGTGGGGAGAATTGTCACATACATAGCTTATTTTAAATTTTTTTTAATTTTAATTTCCATTAATGCTTTGTTTTGGGGGTTTCCAATGGTTATATGGAGAATAGGTGAGTTTTCGTGATTTGGGGCAAACCGTGAGTCCAATTCCAGATTTAAAAATAAATTTTGATTATTTTATAAATTATTCATTTTTTAATATTTTTCACTCATTACAACTCCTAAATTTCCTCCACTGATATATTAACACTAAAATTAAAATATGGAGCCTTTAGAAATCTATAACCATGGTTTTGTTGGGTTTTTATTTAAGGGATTGGGCCTGCCTGGAAGCCCATATCCAGTTTTAAAAATTAATTTTATTTATTTAATAACATATTCAATTTTAAGTATTTTTCGATGATTCCAAGCCTCATATGCGGCCATTACACCCAGCCGCTCCCCCAGCTTCTTTACACCCCACTTTGGAGCCCTTAGGATCGCGATGTAGGGACGAACATCTTAGGGTTTCTAAAATCGGGCAGATTTGATGAGGTATGTTCATTCAATCATAACTCTATCGATTCATACTCTTTTCCCTCCATTCTAATTCATAAATGACCTAATAATTATTTTGAGAACTTCACCTGAGTTTTGGCCGTTTTCAATTTCAGATACTATTGTTTTGGGGAGATTCATTCTAGACTTCTCAAGTAAGTTTCTCCATTTCTTTTCCCCTTTCAAATTGATTAGGGTTTCATTATATTTTTTAGGGTTTCCTCCCTTTTTATTTAAGTGAACAATGACCAGTGGGTAGGGGTTCGAACCTAAGGTTTAACCTTGGGTTTTTTTGGTCCAATTTTCTATTTTTAGGTTTGATCTACCCTTCTTGAGGTGCGGCGGTGGTGCGTTTGTGTTTTCGCACAAAGGATTCAATGGTTTCATTTGATTTGGTAGGTGATTCCAATGTTAATGCAATATTTGTGTATCAGCATTCTCTATTTATCATATTTTCAGATTTATATAATTTTATTATTGCTGCAAAAATTGGTTCTAATGATTTTTCTATTGCAATTGAATTTAAAATGCCAATTTGGTGTGAAATTGGGGGTTTTCCAAAAAAGAGTTTTGTTTGTTTATTTGGGGATGCCCTGTAAATACTTAGTTGTTTTTATTGATCTGTAATAAGGCATAAAATACTGCATATAATGTTTATCCCCTTTGGTAATTACTGCAAAAAATTGGTTTTAATTGTGTTTGTAAAGAAAGTGAAGTTTTGGTTCAACTTTTGTGTGAAAATGAAGGTTTTACAAAGATAACACTTCTTGTTTAACATGGGGATGCCCAAAAATTGATTTGTTATTTTAATTGATATTTATTGGGCTGCCTTTATTGTTTTGATAACTTACAATTGTGAACATCGTGTACAAGTGGGTTTCTTAAGGGGGTTTGTGTGCAAAACTACACGAGATTTTGAGAAATTGATTTATTCAAATTCAAAGAGTTTGTTGTGTGTTTTAAGAGGTATAAAATGAGATAGCTACTGTATTTGGTGTATGTGACTAGTATTGGTGTTTTACATTAATATGGATATGTTTTAAATCCTGAAATTGTTTGAGCACAATGGGGGAAGCCCGGGTACCCAGGTGGGGCGGATTTGTACTGGTACGGCTAGTGGACCGGATGGGTTTTGTCCCTGTTTCACTTAGCATTTGGATAACGACAACTCTAACTAAACTATGTGGATGATGATTGGGGAACACTAGGTTATGGGTATGTTCCCTACCAGTGGATCGTGCAAGAGAAAGGATTTTACTATGGTTACATTACACTGAGGTACGAGGTACATGGGGCCTGAGACTATCTAGTGCCTAGGGGTGTTCCCGGTTTTGTTGCTCAGTATATTTGTTGTATATTCCCTTGTATTTGGGAGTATTTGGAATTATAATGAAGTATCTAATATTCCTATTTAAATGTGTTAACATTATGAATGTTTTATCTTGAAAAATGTTTTCAATTTTATGTTTCATTTCGTGGAATTTGTCACCGCTTTTAATTGCATATTAAAACGGCTTCCTTTTTCACCTTGTATTGCATGCACCTTGGAATCATAGGGTGGTATCCTATTGGGCTTAGGCTCACACCCTACTTACACCCCTTGGGTGTAAGTAGACCTTTTTTTTGACCCAGGTAAACGAAAGGCTAAGGGTGATTGCGGTTCAGGGTGTTAGTCCTCATCCTTGGGGCGAAGTAGTGGAGACGACTTGGGGGGTGATGACCCCATGTCATGTGGAGTACATGGGGCTGTTTTGTTTCTTTTCCATTGTATCTTTGGACTTTTTGTGTTGACTCTAAACCTATGTATTCAGTTCTGGTTTTTGTTTAAACATCGTTTGGTATAAATTTTTCAGATTCAATTTATTGATTGTTTTTAATGGTTTATGCCTTCATATTCGGGTAAATCGTTCCCAAACCTAAATGAATGATACCCGGGAACTTGTGCCAGCCCGTGGGGATAGGGAACGCCCTTCGGGTCATGTCACGGGCTGGGTTTGGTGCCAGTTTTGGCGGCGACCAGATTCGGTTCATGACAAAATGGTATCAAAGGAGGTTTGCTCCCTTTGAGTCATGATATTTGGGAAATAGTCGGGATAGTATAGAGTTATGATTGTTGGGACATGTAATTCTAGTTATGGGTAGTGTGCTTGATCACCACACCTTATTTCAGGATTCAAGTCTCCAGGGGAAGTTGGGATTTGTCTATGTCTTTTGGTTTTCGTAGTTTGATGATGATTAGGGGAAATGAAAAGAGAGTTGGGTTAATGGTCTCAATGAGCTCGCAGGGTCTGGCAAGCCATGTGGAGCTGGGGATATTCCCTAGAACACTCTCGGTGATAGTGAAGTGATTGGAATATGGCTGCCAACCATATGTCCAAGTCACCCACTGAAACTAGTTTCCTCTCGCATTGTCTTGTGTTCTTTAGTTTTGAAATCATGGAACTTTGGTTTTAAACTGACTTGGTTTTAAGAATTATAATGTTTTTGTGAAATGAGTTTCAAATAAATATGGAATGTTTTGATTTATGAAATGGTGGAACTGAATTTTCAGAATTGTTTTGAAATGGAAAATATTATTCTTACACCTCTTTTGAAAGCTGAAACCATATTGAAGTTGGTTTTCAAAAGTGTTTCCAATATATTTTTTTAAACGAATAAAGGGTGTTTTAATGGGATGAGATGTTTTGAAATTGATGTGAATTACTTGAAAGTGAGTTTTTTTAAAAGTTTGTGTCCTTATGAAATGTTTTGTATGATGTGAATTTGGATTTTGATCTCATTGTTAGCAGTTTTGAGAAAAAGGATGGGTTGGTTGAGCATTTTGTTTTTGAAAAGTGGAAGGAATTTTTGTTTTCTATTCGGTATTTCCATGAGTGACCACATGCATGGGGTTATATGGTATGATGGATGGTTGATGGCATGACTGGATGAGTTCTGGGATGGATATGAGGAGGGTGCCCGGTGTGACACAAAAACATGCATGTGTGAGGCCCATGGGGTACCATTGGTGGACACACTTACTGCAAAACCATTTGTTTTCAAAGAAATAGTTTTAATGAAAAACATGATGTATTGATGAATAGTTTGGTATAGTTTGTATTATGGGTTTTTGATAATGTTGATGTTGTGGGATGTTTTGAGTCCAAGAACCCCTCCTGTTTGAACTGTGTTTTGGGTTTGTGTTTGGTCGGTGAGCTGTGTTGTAGGGACGATTAGTGGTATCTTTTGAAAAATGTTTTGGGATGACTTTGTGGTGGTTCCATTCATGTTTTTGGATCTGTATTGTGGTATATCGTGACCAATAGACCATCTTGGTTGGGTCCTTTGGTTCAATCATTGGATAAGGTACACCCCATTAATGGTTAGGGCACAACTAAAGTGAATCCCGAATTTTTTTGCCTTTTGAAGACCCTCCAGTTGATCAATATAACGAATATTTTTTCTTGAGATTTTTAGATTGAGTCTACACCCTTCGTTTCTTTGATTTTTAGATCCTCTTGTAATGGGAGAGTGCTCATGGAAGGTTGACAGAGACCTTAGTTTCTTTTGTTTCCTGATACGTCGAAGGTGGATGTGTTCTAGGGTTGTAAGTGTGGATGAGTGTCTCAATGGTGTCTAAGAGGACCTTTGGGTTCTTAAAAGTTTCTTTGATGCATTAATTCATGTTAAACCACCGGTGTGGGAAATATGGTCATGATAGGATATTGTGGCCACCTTCTATAATTGAGTGTTGTTTGGGTATGTTGTATAAGGTCCCTCTACATTAATTGCTTATATCAGTCGCAATGGTCATGTTCGGTGATGCCTTATGATATCATGTGCTCGATTGACCATAGAGGTGAATGTCATGAAATCCTATGAGAGTCCCTATTATGTTGTGAGAATGTCTCCCTTGGAAATACTTCAAAATCTTCCATTTTAGATGAAGGTGAGTGTTGGTGTTCTTTACTTCTATTGTTTCTCACCTAAAGAAACAAGGTGTGATGTGTGTGTATCTTCTTAGCCCTTGTTTCAGTGAAATATCAGGATCAGGTAAAGTGAGTTTGGAATGTGTTATGTCTGGAAAACTTATCTGGGACTGCGTTGTAGTTGTTGGTTTCATTGAAAGAAGAATTATCGTTCATGGGGTTTCTAAATCCTAACTGCGAGGCCGAAGATTCTTCAATCATTTGAGCTCCAGCCATAGGTCTCGGAGAGAAGCTGGCTCGTAGTCAGGGGAAATCACAGGGTCATTTAAACCCCTGTACAAAGTCATTTCCTCAGTATGAAAGTTAGGAAGATTTTAAACCTATTGTGTCATAATCATTCTTCTGTTGTCCATGTTCGGTGGAAATAGGTGGAGGGCCGTGTGCCCATGTCATCACCCAATGTTATTCCCTCCCCCTTTTGGTTTCCACTGAGTCATTAGAGAAATGTTTGAAGTTTGTCTACACTGATTGTGAAAACAGTTTTCACTTGGATAATAGTGACCATGCCCCAGAAATCCATGCGGATAGAAGGATCCCAACTATTAGTGTATGGATTCCCAAACCGTGCAAACTAACTATGTGGTCGCCCTAACTCTTTAAATTTTGGGGTCTTTCTTTACCGGCCAGTGCTGGTTGGTTAAGATGGTTGGTTCTTATTGTGGGGAGACCCACTATGAGTCTTATATAATTCATTTTGTAAACATCTGATGGAAGTATATCCTTTGTACCGGTGAGTCCATTTAGGCCTCCCCCTGTTAGTCTCTTGATTATGTCTCAAAAAAAATATTGGTTGTCTCTTATGGTGGGGAGCGTATTTGTGTCCCCCCGTACCAGTAACTTAGATTTTTCCATGGTCTTGGCTTGGTGTAGATAGTCTCGTTCAGATCTATCTATCTACCAACATCATTCTTGAGTAATCATTGGGACTGGAGAGCACCCAATGGTTTAGTTAAAGTAAGGTAAGTGTAACCTTGTTCAAAGTTGTTGTTCGATTGGGTGAATTGCTTAAGTACTGTTCAGATTGTGTTTGAGGAGTTTTTATTTGGGATAAAGCCTGAATGTTATTGATGGTTTTTGGAATGTGGTGTCAGTTTGATTTGTGAGAGTATTCTTTCTTTCATTGATAACTAGAGGTGTTTTGGCCTTTGGGGAAGAAACCTGGCAAGGGAGTACTTCTTGGTTTCTCAGTTGGGTTTGGTTGTTGATTTGGTCTTTCTGTGACTAACTGGGGCGGAAAGATTTTATGGTGGGGAGAATTGTCACATACATAGCTTATTTTAAATTTATTTTTATTTTAATTTCCATTAATGCTTTGTTTTGGGGGTTTCCAATGGTTTTATGGAGAATAGGTGAGTTTTCGTGAATTGGGCCAAACCGTGAGTCCAATTCCAGATTTAAAAATAAATTTTGATTCTTTTATAACTTATTCATTTTTTAATATTTTTCACTCATTAAAACTCCTAAATTTCCTCCACTGATATATTAACACTAAAATTAAAATATGGAGCCTTTGGAAATCCATAACCATGGTTTAGTTGGGTTTTTATTTAAGGGATTGGGCCTGCATGGAAGCCCATATCCAGTTTTAAAAATTAATTTTATTTATTTAATAACATATTCAATTTTAAGTATTTTTCGATGATTCGAATCCTCATATGTGGACCATACACCCACCCGCTCCCCCAGCCTCTTTACCCCCCTCTTTGGAGCCCTTAGGATCGAGATTTAGGGACGAACATCTTAGGGTTTCTAAAATCGGGCAGATTTGATGAGGTATGTTCATTCAATCATACCTCTCTCAATTCATACTCTTTTCCCTCCATTACAATTCCTAAATGACCTAATAATTCTTTTGAGAACATCCCGTGAGTTTTGGCCGTTTTCAATTTCAGACACTGGTGTTTTGGGGGAGATTCATTCTAGACTTCTCAAGTAAGTTTATCCATTTCTTTTCCCCTTTCAAATTGATTAGGGTTTCATTCTATTTTTTTAGGTCTTCCTCCCTTTTTATTGAATTGAACAATGACCATTGGGTAGGGGTTCGAACCTAAGGTTTAACCATGGGTTTTGTTTGGTCCAATTTTCTATTTTTAGGTTTGATCTACCCTTCTTGATGTGCGGCAGTGGTGCGTTTGTGTTTTCGCACAAAGGATTCAATGGTTTCATTTGATTTGGTAGGTGATTCCAATTTTAATGAAATCTTTGTGTATTAGCATGCTCTATTTATCATATTTTCAGATTTATAAAATTTTATTATTGCTGCAAAAATTGGTTCTAATGATGTTTCTATTGCAATTGAATTTAAAATGCCAATTTGGTGTGAAATTGGGGGTTTTCCAATGAAGAGTTTTGTTTGTTTATTTGGGGATGCCCTATAAATACTTAGTTGTTTTTATTGATCTGTAATAAGTCATAATATACTTCATATAATTTTTATCCCCGTTCGTAATTGCTGAAAAAAATGGGTTTTAATTGTGTTTGTAAAGAAAGTGAAGTTTTGGTTCCACTTTTGTGTGAAAATGAAGGTTCTACAAAAATAACACTTCTTGTTTAACATGGGGATGCCCAAAAATTGATTTGTTGTTTTAATTGATATTTATTGGTCTGCCTTTATTGTTTTGATAACTTACAATTGTGAAAATCGTGTATAAGTGGGTTTCTTAAGGGGTTTTGTGTGCAAAACTACACGAGATTTTGAGAAATTGATTTATTCCAATTCAAAGAGTTTGTTGTGTGTTTTAAGTGGTATAAAATGAGATAGCTACTGTATTTGGTGTATGTGACCAGTAGTGGTGTTTTACATTAAAATGGATATGTTTTAAATCCTGAAATTGTTTGAGCACAAAGGGGGAAGCCCGGGTACCTAGGTGGGGCGGATTTGTACTAGTACGGCTGGTGGACCAGATGGGTTTTGTCCCTGTTTCACTTAGCATTTGGATAACTACAACTCTAACTAAACTATGTGGATGATGATTGGGGAACACTAGGTTATGGGTATGTTCCCTACTAGTGGCTCGTGCACGAGAAAGGATTTTACTATGGTTACATTACACTGAGGTACGAGGTACATGGGGCCTGAGACTATCTAGTGCCTAGGGGTGTTCCCGGTTTTGTTGCTCAGTATATTTGTGGTATTTTCCCTTGTATTTGGGTGTCTCTGGAATTATAATGAAGTATCTAATATTCCTATTTAAATGTGTTAACATTATGAAAGTTTTATCTTGAAAAATATTTTCAATTTAATGTTTCATTTTGTGGAATTTGTCACCGCTTTTAATTGCATATTAAAACTGCTTGATTTTTCACCTTGTATTGCATGAACCTTGGAATCATAGGGTGGTATCCTATTGGTCTTAGGCTCACACCCTACTTACACCCCTTGGGTGTAAGTATACCTTTTTTTGACCCAGTTAAAGGAAAGGATAAGGGTGATTGCGGTTCAGGGTGTTAGTCCTCATCCTTGGGGCGGAGTAGTGGAGACGACTTGGGGGTGATGACATCTTGTCATGTGGAGTCCATGGGGCTGTTTTGTTTCTGTTCCATTGTATCTTTGGACCTTTTTTATTGACTCTAAACCTATGTATTCAGTTCTGGTTTTTTTTAAACATCGTTTGGTATAAAATTTTTCAGATTCAGTTTATTGATTGTTTTTAATGGTTTATGCCTTCATATTCGGGTAAATCGTTCCCAAACCTAAATGAATGATACCGGGCACTTGTGCCAGCCCGTGGGGATAGGGAACGCCCTTCGGGTCATGTCACGGGCTGGGTTTGGTGCCGGTTTTGGCGGCGACCAGATTCGGTTCATGACATAAAAGCACACTCACCCTTCTCATTAATTCACACCTTCAAAGCCTTTTGGTTCGGCCACACCCTACCCAATTACTCTCTCAACTTCCCTCACTTCATCCTAGAGGCCATCTTTTAGTCAGAAAGCCAGCCTAAAGAGCCCTTTTGATCAAATCAAATGGAAGATCCCGAAGAAGAGGTAATGATTTCACCACCCTTTTTCAAGTTCCATTCTTCTTCCACTTCTTATTTATTTGTTATTACCATTCTAAAATAATGTACCCAGTATCTCCTATATAATTTAATATTATTATAAATATGGTATAACCATATTCAGTATTCTATCCATCCTTTGAATGACATGTCACCATACGTGCGTACGTACAGCTTACCGTCTCCACGTCGTGGTGTAATTGTTATTCAATATATTATTATTTTTATGGATATAATAATGATTTGTAATTCATGTAAATAATAAATATAACATTATAATGATTCTGTATATATTATATACCATCCAATGATATATTATTTTAATATCAAAAGAATGATATTTTCGCTCGTGCGTACGTACGGATTACCGTCTCCACGACGCGATGAGATTCATTTCCAAGTTCACCATTCATCGACGATTATAAAAATATATATTATTAATAAGTATGTAATATATGACATAATAATATTTCTGGAGAAATATATATATATATATATATGTACATACATATATCTTATTCACTTACTTCCGTTCAATACTATATGAAAACAGAAACCGCGTTTATGCGTACGTACGGACTACCGTCTCCATAAATGGTGTTTTCCATTTCATATATATGTCTATTATACATATTTATATTCTTAATATATATGATATATTTATCATGTTTTATATTCTAGAAGTATTTAAATCATGATATAAGTGATATAACCAAGAGTGGCAAGTTAAAACTCGTACGATAAAGAAAGTGATTGTTACCCGAAATGTTAACTTAACATGGAAATTTTTATTAAATGGATAATATAAAGTCATAAAAGAATCATGTATGATATCAAAAATATTAATATGGTTCTGTTATAATTTAATAACATACTACGATCTTCGTACAGGAGGTTAAACTTACCCTCGACTAAAGGAAAGTGCAAGGTAAGGGGTTTTCATCTCACTTCTTATTCCCGTGAGATTTATTCCATATTTCCACCATTAACTTTTGTGTGGTGTATGTGCTTCCCATAATTATATTCTTTGTGTAATACACTTTAATTTATGTGTATTTACATATTCATTTTATGATACATCTTTCATGGCTTGTATTTTTCGTAAGTTATCAAATTGGTAAGGGTTTATTTCGCAATCTCTTCATTATCCGAGGTTGTATATACGTAATAATCTACTGGGATCTCTTATCATCCAAATCCATGTTTCTTAAAAATGTATTTCAATTTTTTTTACTATTTACATGAATATGGGTTAAAGACATTTATACCCTTGTTTGACTTTTTATAAGAGGTGTATAAGGGAATCTTTCTGTCATTTTCCAAACAAGGTCATTTTTATCCTTTTTTGAAAAAATTAAGGTAAGAATGTATTTTTTTTAACTTATACGGTGGATGCAATTATTCACTGCCGTTATTACACCTTCAATGCTTCCTTCACAATCTTATAAATATATTTTCAAAATAAAGGGTTTCTCTATAATTATGTGACTTTTAAATGATTTCAATAAAAGAGATATTTCTCTCAAATAGTATTGATTTCATTGATGTCAACATCCTTTGATAAATTTTAAACTTGTTTCAAGTTGATTTATTATGATACAAATCATCCATATTGTATTTAAGGTTTTGTGATATTTTTGACTATGGATGAGTTATTTTTATGCCATTAATGGTTTATGATTAAAGTTTTGACATTTTTGTATGTTAGTTTTAATACGAATGTTTATGTTCTATTTCATCCTCTTATTAATATGAATGTGTTGGACTAGTATGTTCTGGGTTGTGGACCGGTAAAAGTATGCCCTCTGGGTTGGTGTCCAGTTATTAGAGGCACGCCGGGTTGGTGTCCGGTTATTAGAGGCACTTCGGGTTGGTGTCCGGTTATTAGAGGCACTCCGGGTTGGTGTCTGGTTATTAGAGGCACTCCGGGATGGAGTCTGGTTACAGAGGCTCTCCGGGTTGGGTTCTGGTTACAGTTATCCCTTAGGTCCTGTCACGAGGCCTCAATAGAGAAATTAATGTTCGGCATCATGCATTCCATCATTATGAAAGTGGATAGTGATATTGCATGTGATTATTAGATTAGTAGAGTATCAATGTGAATAAGTAAATGATATTATTTCATTTTATTTCTGCCATATTATGCTGAAGTTAAAGTTTAAAAGGCTTTTGTTTTAGTTTTATACATTTCTTTAAATGTTTATGCTTATTTTTGAATGTTTCTGCCTTATTTCTTACCCTTACTAAGCATTTGAGATCACCCCTTTCTATGTTTTATTTTTCCCAAGATTTCAATAAGTGTAATGTGATTGATATGCAGGGTTAAGCCAAGGGAATAATGGAGTTCATAATGATTATTTATGTTGTTTTGTACGTTATAAAGTGAAAATGTAACATTCATGTATGTGATCCATTTTTCCAAGACTACTAAAATGATCTATCAATCGGGACTAGATTACTTGTAATCATGACAACGTATTAAAATAATGCACCAACTCTGGGTAACTGGGGTTGGGGCGTTATAGTTCCCCTTGTGTTGGGTATGATATTCGGAGGTCATACCCACTTGTTTGATGTATGGTGGATATGTAGACTAATGATGGGGGCCACAATAAGCCCACGAGAATCCATTCCTATAATAGATACTATTGTGTGATGTAATCCTCAGCATTGGCTGGTTGTACTCTATTAATGCTGTTATCAACTGATTCTAGAGAAGAGTAGTTTTTTCAGACATGTTTTGACAACATGTGGCTTTCTTTGGTGAGCGGTGATGTCTGATTGGAAGTCGGTGTGTGGAGCCAATTCATTATTTTTTTGACATTTTTTTCTTATGATATGTGGATACTAAGAAAGAGGATGTTCCCAACATTTTTAGAGAATTCATGGATATATTACCAATGGAGGTATGAGTCTACTCCCACAACAAGATGTTTAGTTTTGGTTAAACTTTCATTTTCCTTAGTCTGGCAGGCTATTATTATATATTTATAAATTATTTCTCTCAATTTTTATCCCCATTGATGTGTCTGACTAGAAAGAACCATGAAATTTTGTGGAGTGAGTAGTCAGAGGCAGATTCCAATTATCTTAAGCGGAAGTGGGTCAATTCCCTGATGCTCTAGTTTCTAGATGAAGGGGGTGATGTTTATGGTATTTTGTGATTATTTCCATCAAGTCTAGTGGTGTGTTATAATTATGAAATGGGGAGTGAACTCTTATGGTTCTAGGAAGTTATGTCCACATGAACATAACTATGATACCCAGTATCTGTAGTTATTAGCGGTCTTGTTTCCACTGGACCTGTGGTGACAATACATTATTGGGGAGTGCTTTGTGGTCTTTACAATTCATGAGATAGTAAGGTATATATTTTCCAAAGGAAATATTAAGTTTTGATAGTGAAGGTGGATGTCGTTTCTCCATGATTATTATTTTTAGATCTCTTAAAGCATATGGAAGTTGAATTTTTTGACCATGATTTGAGTAGGAAGTTACAGAATGAGGTTGTTCAGGAATCTGAAGATGCTTGGATGGAAAAGGATTTGTTGGTTGTGTTGGACATAGATGCATGAATTGATGAGGGTATTGGAAATATATTTTAGATTAAAGTAAAGTCAACTCTAATGGAGGATGTGGAGGAGTCTCAGTGGGGTCACTCAATGGAAAAGGTGATGCATGATTACCTAAACTATGGTGATGCTCTAGAGGGATGGTCAAAGGATGGTCAGAATTTGATGCTTCTCCATGAGAATCTATTTTCTCTAGTGGAAATGCTTGAGGGAGTTATCCATCAATTTCACATATCACCCCTAGTGGTTGAATCAGTTGTTTCAATTATGTAACGTGACCAAAGGGAATAGTTTTGATGGCCTGCGATGAAGTAGAAAGTGGCAGAGTTTGTGGAAATATTCCCAGTGTGTCAGTAGGTGAAGGGTGAGCATAATGTACCTGAAAGTTTGTTGCAACCCCTAAATTTCCATGAGTGTAAGTGGGATTAAATATCAATGGATTTTTTCCATATGGATACCCAAGTATTAGTAAGATTATTATGATATCTGGGTAGTGGTGGACCAACTAACGAAATCAGCTAACTTCATAGTAATTAGAGATTCATGCACATCAGATTCTTTGGTTTGAAGGTATAAGGATGAGGTGGTCTTGATGCATGTGGTTCCAAGATCCATCACCTCATATCATGATGCATGTTTTACCTCAAGAGTCTATAGGGGATTTTAGCATACTTTGGTAACTTTGTTACTCTTTAGCACTGCCTTGAACTGTCAGATATATGGGAAGACAGAGAGAACCATCCCAAAGATTGATGAAATGTGGTGTGTATGCTTCTTGGTCATTGGTGGGTCTTGGGTGAGAAAATATCCCTTTGTAGTGTTTTCTCAAAATAATAGGAACCAATCTTCCATTTTTATAACATCATTCGAATCTTTGTATGGAAGACCGTTCAATCCACCATTGTGATAGACAAAAAATGGTGATACATCAGTTCTTAGTCCCAATGTGTTGAAAACTATGACATAGATGGTTCAACATTTCGAGGAGAGGATGTATGTATCACAAGACTGAAAAAAGTAATATGTGGAACATAGGATAAATCCCATGGATAAAGAGGTTGTAGACCTTGTGTTCTTGAATTTTTTCCCTCAACGTGGGTTGTGGAGGTTTGGTAGAGGGAGCACGATTTCTCTCGGGTTCATCGGACCCTTCAATGTGTTGGGATGACTACGTTAGTTGGCATATCAGTTGGTGTTTACATAGTATTTGGAGAGGATCCAAGAAATCTTTCATATCTCCCAGCTTCATCGGTATCATCACAATGACTCCCTTGTCATTGACTAGGGTCATTTGGATATTGAGGATAAATAAAAATTCAAGGAGTGGTCAGTAGAGATCCATGATCATTGGGAGAAGGGGATGCATGGATGGACCATTAATTTGGGTCATGTGTTGTGGAGATATGGTATCGTGGAGGTGGGTACATGGGAAAGGGAGACATAGAAGTTTTCCAATACCCAGAGTTGTTTTGAAATTTTCATACATTTTGTGCTTTGGGATGTAATTCTTAAACATTTTTTTCTATAATATGGGTTGTTAAATTGTTCATTAGAGTGTGATGAAGTCCTGACATTTAGAAAGGGGAGGACCTAATTCCTAATAAAAATACATTAATTGAGATGTGACTAAATCCATAAATCTGAGTGAGTGCCACCCATAGTAGATAGTATATTTACACTGAGGAAGCATTTCCCATATTAATGTGTCTAGACAGTGTGGTTTTGGTAGTTATGTGGTGTGTGTTTTGTCTATTAGGATAGTAGATGTTGGAGGAGGTGTTCTGGGATGTTGATGTTTCACTCAACCTCTCTAACAACACATGGTGGTTAATCATTGAATTTTGATGAAGGTAGCGGTGTTTCAAGTGGATCAAGATTATTAAGACATATCTTATGGGGAAATTGATCAGACCCATCATTCATCTCCTGTTGGATATATATCCATGATTGGGAGAACATTTTGAGATGTATCTGATGTAATGTCCCAAACCTCACTAGTCCATTACAGTTTAAAATCCACTATTTGGGTATTCTATGGAGTCTCTATGGATCATTTAAAGAGTATTCCAAATATCTTGTTTTCCAATTGTAGGATGGGTGTTGGTAGGTATGGCATTGGTAGGTCGAGCATTAGTAGGATATTCAATGGTAGATTGGGAATTGGTGAATAATTTTTGTGAGTCATGCGTCAGGGGGTCAAGATGTTGAATATTTGTTGGTTTGTCATGCTAGTTACATGTTGTCAGTGAGTCGTGTTAGTTAGTCACTTTGGTTAGTCATGTTGGTGACTTGCGTCAATGACTCACCCATCAGTGATTCATTTCAATGTTCTCATAGTTTTTCTATTTTCTACACTCTTATGTTTTATTTGATGTAAATTGAGTATATGACCATGTTTGAACATTTATGAAGAAATTTCAATGGATATTAATTGATTCATTAATATCTAAATGCCCCAGAGAATTTGAAATGATCGATACATGTGGTGTTGACCACAGTTCAACTTTAATGTCCTGTGAAATCGTTCATTTCTGTTGATATAGGATATGTCCTTTAAAAAAGTAAATATCCTATCTTCCTTTAACCATTCTATTTTCACTTGTTATGTTCATATTCTTTATTCCCTATTGATTCATGTGTTTTTTTGTCCATCAGATACAATTTCCCCTTAGAGTCCTTCTTTCTTCTTATGAACTCCCTATATTGGCACAAGGAAGATTTGATGATCATCTATAATTCAAGGTAGGGATGTCGTAGTGTTTCTTTATTTGTGTATCATGTAGGGTGGGTAAGGTAATGTATCAATGTGTTTATATTCTAATAATAGTGTGAAAAAATATATATAATATTATAAATATAATTGAACTCATTATGAAAATAGGTTTTGTTACATTACTATCAAATGAGGGGTGGGGAAGATGAAGATGATGAATTTTATTGTATCTTTTATCTATGTTCCATGTTTAAAAATGTGTCCCTCTTAATGTGATGGCCAATGGTGGCCTCAATTTGGGAACCTATATAACTTATGAATATTTTTTCTTCCCTTATTGATCTTCTGAATTCTTTAAATTGTTGAACCATGTAAATATAGTTAAATAAATTGGCACCTTATGAGCAAAATGATCTGTCATAACCCTTGTCATATCAAAGTGTAATTAATGAATTATTGATGATAAATCGAAATATTAATTTCATGTTTGGTATTGTTTTTTATTGTGTATGTTTCTATTCATCCTTGTTTTTTGCGCTGGTTGTATGGTAATGTGATTGGGAGTGAGGATATCTATGCTTGGTGATGCGGGTGGTGTAATGAAATCTTCAGTTGAGAGATTGGTTGATTGTGGAATGGATGTGCAATGGTTTATTAGTAGAGTAGCAGGTTCTAGTTATGCTATGTTTATCTTACTATGTTTGGTTCTGTTATACAACAGGGTTGTTATGTTGGGTGTGATGAGGTGTGTTGTGGGGCATAGTTGTATGTTGGGGGTTTACATGTTGAAATAACTGAATGTGCGATGTGTGTAACAGCCCAATCTTCCAAGGTACGATTCTATTTGAATAATATAATAGCGTGTGTTGTACGCAATATTGAGTTTAACATGCACCACAATCAATCAAACTAGCCGTTATGAATAGTAATACCCACTTTTTAAAATTTTATAAATTATATCATTCAAAATGAACATCATTTTTGGATTCGGTATATCACAATTATCCTAGGGTGAATTTTTGGTATTTTTCTGAAAACATTCAATTTTTTCTGAATAGTGAAAAAACACTGATTTATAGTTTAAAACTAAATTTTAATTTTAATAATTATTTATTTTATTTAAATTTATTTTAGGTAAAAATAGATACATTATACCTATATATGTCTAATGTAATTCATTAGAGTTAGTTTAGAATAATATTACATATATAAACATTGTTCTTAAACAATTCACCGTCTTTTACCCACCTCCTAGGAGAATTTGTAAATACACATAAAACATAATTTTACCACTTCTGTGAGTGGAATTTTGAAAATCCGAGAGACACGGTTAATATCAGGGTTTAAATTGTGGTTCAATAAGATGAAAATAATTTTTGGTGAATAGTAACTTTTTACTTTTGTTTACCACAGTTAAAAGTAAATAGGGAAAATAAGGGTAAAAATGATAATAATATTAACCTAACACATGTCCTAATTCTATTGGAAAATTTTATATCGACCAAAAACAACCTTAGGAATAAAGAATTATCATTTTGGTCCACATGGATTAGATTAGGACATTTATTATTATTTAATTCAAAGAAGAGTTAAAAGAGTTATAATCAAAATTTAATTACTAAAACATTTTTAATATATGGTTATACATAAGATAAATTCAATTATAAATATTCATTAAAAACATAAAAATATTTCCTACATAATTTTATTTTATTTATAATTTTTAGACATTATATAAATTTATTTATTTATGACATAATGGTGATGTAGTAATTTCCTAATTAATGAAATATTAAGATAATTGATATTATAAATACCCAAATAAATGTAATTTGAGACTTTTTATGAGTTACACAAATTTTATTGGTTAATATTACATGTTATTATGGATTTAATTAAGTTAATTCTATGTAATCATGCAGTTATGAGTTTCACAAAAAATCAAATTCTAAATAGTGTCGAAATTGACATAAATGTGTTTTTAAAACAAATATTATATTATTAATTGATATTAAATACCTAAAAAAAATATCAGACAAGAGACATATATAATGATCAGTGTGTCCTTAATGAACCACTTGGGGTTCTCATGGATGTATATAGTAAGTTTATTTACTATATAATATAAAAATACAAAGTGACATGGTAAATGTCAAACTAATTAACTAAGAGTTAAAACTAAAAGATAATGTGAAAATAATGACCCACACAAGTATAAATTATATTTTTTGAAAGTATTTCGACCCATCGCCACCTTATACTTTGAATAATCCATTTTGGAGCATTTAGAAACCGAATATGAATATATTATAAAATAATACTTTAAGTTTTTCCTAAAGAGCCCCTCCTACCCCTTATAAAAGGACACCACTTCTAACCAATTATTCACACCTTCAATGCCATTTGTTTCGGTTAAAACCTGCCCAAATATTATATCAACATTCCTCATTTTTACCTAGAGGCTCCAGTTTGATGAGAAATCCAACCTATGGAGCCCTTTTGATCAAATAAAAAGGAAGAACCCGAAGAAGAGATAATGTTTTCACCACCCTATTTCAAGCTCCTTGCTACTTCAAATTATTCTTTCATTGTTATTTCCATTATAAAATAATAAATCCAATATTTTATATATAATTTGATGTTAATATATATATGGTACAAGCATATTCAGTATTCTATCCATCCATTGAATGACATGTCACCGTACGTGCGTGCGTACGGCTTACCGTCTCCACGTCGTGGAGTAATTGTTATTCAAAACATTGTTATTTGGATGGGTATAATAATGATGTGTAATTAATGTAAAAAATAAATATAACATGATAATGATTCTTTATATATGATATACCATCTAGTTATATATTATTTTAATATAAAACAAATTATATTGTCGCTAGTGCATATGTACGGACTACCGTCTCCACGAACGCGATGAGATTCATTCCCCATCATATCCATTCAAATATAATTCTCATTTTATGATTAAAAATCATGTTTAAGGACTTGAAATCATTCTTTATATGAATATGATACAACCTACCAATAAAAAACATGACTTATGTAACAAAACATATAAAAGAAAACGAGTAAGTTAACACCCAAAACAACGATAATAATGTGATATTATTAACAAAAAAAATGTTAAAAGAGCATATATGATATGATATTAATATTTATGATCCTTTTATAACTCAATAAAAATTATTTCACCATTATACAAGAGGATATCCTACCCTCGACCAAGGAAAAATTACAATGTAAGGCCTTTCTTATCTCACTTTTAATTCCGGGAGATTTCCATTATTCGCCACTTATTTATTGCATGTGGTGTGTGTACTACCCATAATTGTATTCATTGTGTAACATAATTTAATTAATAGATATTTACAACATAATTTTATTATCCTTCTTTCATGGGTGTATGTTTCATAAGTTTCCAAATTGATAAGGGAATTTTAAATCTCAATTTCCATTCATTCGACTTTACGCATACTGCATTGATTATTTTATACCATGATTATGTGTGGAATAACTATTCATTTGATTATGTCATAATTTCCACTCCAATTTCTGTGGATATACTTTTTAAACACATAATCACTCCATTGATAAATTCTCAAGTCATCGTTATGAACTTGATAAGAGTAATTTTTACTCAATCTCGATTTGTTGAGTTAAGCATACAATTCATCGGTTTTTTTACAAGAATATGTGTGACTATCCCTTGATTTTTTTAAACTAAATAACCAATCATATTGAGTGTAATTTTATTTTTCACACATTATTATGTTGTTGATTTACCCTCAACCTAATGATACAGCCTTTTTGAGATATTTCACCTCAATTTATATTCCATTGAGACTCCTTTGTTGTTATACACCAAATCACATTTATATGGTGTATATAATGTACTTTGAAATAGTATATCATGAATCCCATTATTCACATGATATTAAAAAGTTTTTATTACCTCAATTTTTTGTATTCAAGTGTCTCTTTTTTGGTTAGGAACTCTAACTAAAATATTATTTTAAAATGTTTTAAAGATTTATTATTCTAAATATATCTCATTAATGTTAATGTATTAAAAATGGTTTTAAGGATTTATTTATATGGACATTAATGTTTCCAAATAAAAATTCTTTTTAAATGTTTGAATGTTGTTTGGGACACTTTTATTCAAATATATCTTTTGAAATGGCTTCTTGACAAATAGTGTAACTTTTATATGATTTCAAGAAAAAGGGGTATATTTCCCTCTAATAGTTTTGATAATTACATTCATCTATGTAAATATCTTTCATTATTCTCAATTGAGGTTAATCGTATACAATAAAATCTTCTATATTATATCGAATGAGTTATTTTTGACTGTGGATGTGATTTTTTATTCCATTCATGGGTTGTGGAGAAATTATTGACAATTCATATGCCAGTTTTAATACGAATGTTTATGTTATGCTTAAACCTGTTCATATGAAGAATTAATTGAACTTAGTAAGTGAATGGTGGAGCCCGCTATAGCTCCTAGATGCATCCGTAGGTCTCATGAGACAAACTTGTGTCTTGGCACGAGGCCTTGACAATATCTTATTTGTAGTCTTGGCACAAGTCATTGGCTATGTGGTTATGATAGTCTATCATTGTGCATTCATTCATTATGAAAGTTGTTATTGATATTGCATGTGATTATTCGACTAGTATAATATCCATGTGAATAATTAAGTGGAATTATTTCATTTTATATTTTTCATATTATGTTGAATTTCATGTTTAAAATGATTTTGTTTTAATTATACATTGCCTTAAATTTTGATTGTCAATTACGAATGTTTCCAGTATATTGTTATCCTTACTGAGCATCTGAGCTCACCCCTTTCAATGTTTTATTTTTCCCAGAATTTGAAAAAGTAATTTATAAATGACCTACTAGGATAGTATGAGGGGATATGAAGACAAGATGTTGTTGTAATTTTTTTTACATTATGATGTAATGTAAGACTTATGAATATATCTATTTTTTCCAACACTACTAAACTAATCAGTTTTCGATACTTGATCTTTTGTTATTATGCCAATGTTATGTAATAATGTATCGACTCTGTGTAACTGGGGTCGAGGCGTTATAGTTGGTATAAGAAAAAGTTTAGTACAAACCATGGAAACTAGATTTATATAAACTCTGATTAGATAACATAGCCCTAAGATAAAATTTGAGGGTTAGTATAGATTAACATTCTAGAATTTTGGTATTGTAAAGATTTTGTGAGTTTTCCTTGCAATAAATCCCTTTCTGGATACGAGCAGGTAGAGGTGGCTCTGTCACATAAGTACCAAGGGGTAAAACCCAAAAACACCGCTTCGAGCTAGACTCGAATGGGAACTGGTGCACGAGAATGGGCCTTACTGCACTCTTGGTTATGATTCTCCCGTGGGATATGCTTAGGATAATTTACATTTTCTTTTCAAAATCATTTGATGTATTTTAATGTAAGAGGAGAATAAATGACCTTGGTTAATCATAAGGTTTTTTAAATTGAGAATATGGTTTGATCATATTCTCTAAATGATTTTATGACTACTGTTACTCACATAAAGCATTCTGGTTTTAGTCAATGGATGGAGCCCAAGGAAGTCATAGTATATTTGAGAATGATGTACAAGGTGGAAAAAATGGTGTAAATGAGCAATAAAATGAAATTTTGATAGGCGTAAAAGATATCGTGTTCATGCCAAATCAGTTTTCCAAAAATATGATCAATAATATATATATTAACAAACTCCCACACTCAACAAAGAAGTGAAATGTAATGAATTATAAGAGCTCCAGGAGTAGAGACCATGGTGAAAAAAATCGTAAATTTCTATCATGTAATAAATGTGGAAGGATAAACCCAGGAAAGTTTCTCAACGGAACAAAGAAATGCTTTACGTGGGGGAAAGAAGGACATAAAGTGAATAATTGTCGAGGAAAAATGAATATTACTATGTAAGAAAATAAAAATGGTCCCATGAATCGATTTATAGTCATTTTCCATAAATATAGGGGACCTGGCCATTACCCGAGTGAATGCCCAATTCTATCAGATATTTTCTTGGTTAAAGAAGAATCTATGTGGAAATAAATGTTTGGAGAAATGTTTAAAAGTATTAGATCTCCTTGTTGATGGGATTATATTGGAATAATTTTCTCTGGTATTTGTAACCCCATAGTTTTCCATGTGAGAATGATATTTGACAAAGTCTTATCCTTTCCCTTGTGGATATAGTTATAAATATCCATTTCGATTTATATGATCATGGGTTTGAGGAAATTACATGTTATTATATTTTTCGATGAAAATGCAAGGTATAATTTAACATTTCTGGTTAAAATTATGTTATGGTTATTTTGAGGAATTTATCTCATTATGGTAATGCTATAAGATATAGTTTTCGAAAAAGGAAAACACGCAAACCGTGTCACAACCCGTCACGTTGGACAAAGCAGTGGGAATCGAACCCACAACAAAAGTGCGATTGGGATTTATCGCCTACCACTAGACTACGTGAAGTCCCTGGTTATAATGACTAATTTTTTTTTAGCTAAATGATTTTATTGATCAATAATAAGTTGATTTTCATTCTTATGTATTATCAAATGAATACCCTTAGTAAAGAAAAATGATTTAGTGATTAAGTGATAGATGTTATTTTGGAAGATGTTCACTTTGTTGGGAACACTATATGCCCAAGGAAAATAGAATACTACGGGGTTTCATTTTAGGGGTAATGGTAGATTTTTATCTACGTTTTTATTGTGTATTTATAGTGATTTGGGTAATTTATGGAAATGATGAACCTATAATAGAGAATATGTGATTAGTTTAATTACATTTATGTATGTGAATTTAGGAGTAGTTGATGTCATTTGGAGAATCAATTTAACATGAAAGACTACATAACCAAATTCTTAGATGTTATGGGTTTCAATATTAGTTTTGGATTATATTGAAGGATTTTAAGGACAATTGTTTGTTGAATCGTATTTATTTAACTTTGGGGTACTGTTGGTATAATTTTAGAAATTAATATTAGTGTTTCTTTCTCTAAATTAATATCCTTTTGGTGGATCATCAGATACTTTACTAACCATTTTGGTTTTGATTAGTCTTTAAAGACAAGGTAAATATATAGTTTATCCTTCATGGATCATGTGATTCTATTGAAGATTATTATATCTCTTCCATTGTTACGAAGTCTTCTTGAATACTCATCGTTTAAAAAAATGTGTTAGTAGTAGAAATTTATTAATGAATGAAACTCTACATAAAAAGTAAGTATATCTCTTTATATTCTTAGTAATGAATTCCTCATCTTTAAGTAATGTTACTTAAAAAAATGTTGTTCGTTTACTTTTCATACTGGGAAACTAATGACTGTTTGTTCCATCACAAGTTCGTGGTTTTCCTGTTGTTAAATTTCTCCTGATCGTGTTTTATACCCCTCTCTATTAGAACGTGACTCTTAGTTTGTCATCAATATCCATGTTTTTATACATGGAACCCTAGAATAGGTTATCTCGAGTGACCTTTGTAATTCTCTTTATTTCATTTAATGTGATAGTTTTATTGACTCTTTTTCTGATGTGGGACATTCTATTATACTCCCAAGCCCAATATTAAAAATTGCGAGGATGCCATTTATTGAAGGAGGGAAAATGTAACACCCCTAGCTTTAATGGTACTATTCCATTGAATAATACAGTAGCAAGTGTTGTACACAACTTCGATTTCTAACACACACCAAAATCAATCAAAATAGATGTTATGAATAGTAATACCCCTTTTTATAATTTTATAAATTTTATCATTCAAAATGAACTTCATTTTTTGATTCAGAATATCGAAATTATCCTAGGGTGATGTTTTGTTATTTTTCCGAAAATATTCCATTTTTGATGAATAATGAAAAAACACTAAGTTATAGTTTAAAACCGAATTTTTATTTTATTAATTATTTATTTAATTTAAATTTATTTCTGGCCAAAATAGATACGTAATATGTATATAAGTTCAATGTAATACATTGGAGTTAGTTTAGAATAATTTTCGATATATAAAAAATGTTCTTGAACTTTTCGCCGTCTTTTACCCACCTCTAAGAAGAATTTGAAAATTCAAATAAAACATAATTGTACCGCTTCAGTGAGTGGAATTCTGAATATCCGTGAGACACAGTTAATATTAAGGGCTAAAATATGGTTCAATAAGATGAAAATATTTTTTTTCTGAATAGTAACTTTTTACTTTTATTTACCACAGTTAATGTAAATAGGGTAATTAAGGGTAGAAATGATATTAATATTACCATAACACATTTCCAAATTCTATTTGAAAAGTGTATCTCGACCAAAAAAATCCGTGGAATAAGATATTACCAAATAGGTACACTTGTATTAGATTAGGACATTTATTATTATTTAATTCAAAGTAGAGTTAAAAGAGTTAAAATCAATATTCTATTAATAATTTTTTTTATTATATGGTGATAGAAAAGATAAATTAGATTATAAATATTAATTTAAAATATAAAAATATATCCTACATAACAGTATTTTATTTATAATTTTTATACATTATATAATTTAATTTATTTATGGCACAATGGTGATGCAGTAATTACCAAATTAATGAAATATAAAAATAATTAATATTATAAATACAGGAATAAATTTAATTTGAGACATTTTGTGAATTAAAATAATTTTATATGATAATATTACATGTTATTATTGATTTAATTAACTTTGTTCGATGTAATAATGTTGTTATGATTTTCCAAAAAATTCAAATTCTAAATAGTGTCAAAATTGACAAAAAAAAGTTTTAAAAAACAATATTATATTATTAACTGTTATTAAATTTATAAAAATATATGGTTCATCCAAGAGACTTATATAATAATAGGTGTATCATTAATGAACCACTTGGTGTTTTTTTGGATGTTTATAGTAAGTTTATTGACTATATAAAATAAAAATACAAATTGACATGGTAAATGTCAAACAAATTAACTAAGAGTTGAAACCAAAAGATAAGGCCAAAATAATGACCCAAACCAGTCTAAAATAAATTGGTTGAAATTATATAGACCCATCTCCACCATAGACTTTTAATAATCCATTTTGGTGCCTTTAGAAACCGAATATGATGTTATTATAAAATAATACTTTCTGTTTTTCTTAAAGATCCCCTACTCCCCCTTATAAAAGGACACCACCTCTAACCAATTATTCACACCTTCAAAGCCATTTGGATCGGCCAACCCCTGCCAAAATATTCCCTCAACATCCCTCACTTCGACATAGAGGCCTTATTTTGAATAAAAAGCCATCCAATGGAGCCCTTTTTTTTGAAATCAAAAGGAAGAACCCGAAAAAGAGGTAATGTTTTCACCACCCTCTTTCAAGTTCTTTTCTTCTTCAACTTCTTCTTTATTTGTTATTTCCATTTTAAATAATAAATCCAGTAACTTCTATATAATATGATGTTATTATAAATATGGTACAACCATATTCAGTATTCTATCCATCATTTGAATGACATACCACTATACGTGCGTACCCACGGCTTACCCTCTCCACGTGGTGGTGTAATTGTTATTCAACACGTTATTATTTGGATGGTTATAATAATGATGTTTAATTCATGTAAATATTATTTATAACATGATAATTATTCTGTATAAATTATATATCGTCAAATTATATATTATTTTAAAATCAAAATAATGATATTGTCGATCATGCATACATACGGACTACCGTCTCCACGAACGCGATGAGATTAGATCCCCATCCTATCAATTCATGTATAATTCTCATTTGATGATTAAAAATAATGTATAAGGACTTAATATCATTCTTTATATGAATATTATACAACCTACCCATAACAATAACTACTTATGTAACAAAACATATAAAAGAAAATGAGTAAGTTAGCACCCGAAACAACGATAATACTAAAATATTATTAACAAAAAATGATAAAATATCATATATGATATCATATTAATATTTGTGATCCATGTATAATTCAATAAAAATTATTTCACCATTATACAAGAGTCTAACCTACCCTCATCCAAGGAAAAATTACAAATTATGGGGTTTCTTATCTCACTTTTAATTCTGTGAGATTTCCATTATTCACCACTAATTTATTGCATGTGGGGTGTGTTATACCCATGATTGAATTAAATGTGTAATATAATTTATTTTATAGATATTTTCACAATCATTTTATGATCCTTTTTTCATGGGTGAATGTTTCGTAAGTTACCAAATTGATAATGGAATTTTAAATCTCAATTTCCATTCATTCGGCTTTACGCATACTTCATTGATTATTTTACTCCAAGATTAGGTGTGGAATCACTATTCATTTGATTATGTCATAATTTATACTCCCATTTTTGTGAATTTACTTTGAAACACATAATCACTCCATTTATAAATTCTCAAGTCATCGTTTTGAACTTGATAAGAGTAATTTTTACTCAATCTCGATTAATTGAGTTAAACATCCAATTCATTGGTGTTGTTTTTACAATAATATTTGTGAATGTCCTTTGATTGTTTTAGACTAAATATCCAATAATATTGAGTTTATTTTTATTTTTCACGCATAATTATGTTGTTGATTTATCCTTAACCTAAGGATATGACCTTTATGAGAGATTTCACCTCAATTTTCATTCCATTGAGACTCCTTTGTTGTTATAAACCAAATGACTTTTATATAATGTATATAATGTACTTCGACATAGTATATCAGGAATCCCTTTTTTCTCATGATATTACAATGTTTGTATTACCTCAATTATTTTTTCCAAGTGTCTCTTTTTTGGTTAGGAACTCTAACTAAAATATCATTTTAAAATGTTTTAAAGATTTAATATTCTAAATAATTATCATATATGTTCATGTTTTAAAAATGGTTTCAAGGATGTATTTATATGGATATTAAAGTTATCAAATCAAAATTCTTTTTAAAAGTTTCAATGTGTCATGGGAAACATTGATTCAAAATCTATATTCAAATGGCTTGTTGAAAAATAGTGTGACTTTTAAATAATTTCAAGAAAAAGCAGGATATTTCTCTCTAATAGTTTTGATAATTATTTTCATCTATGTCAATATACTTCATTATTCTCGATTGAAGTTATCCTGAAACAATACAATCTTCCATATTGTATCGAATGTGTTATGATTGACTATGGATATTCTATTTTTATACCAATCATGGTTTGTGGATAATGTATTGACATTCTGTATGCCAGTTTTAATACAAATGTTTATATTATGTTTAAACCTGTTCATATGAGGAATTCATTGGTCTTAGTATGTGACGGGTGGAGCCCAGTATAGCTCCTTGGTGCATCGGTAGGTCTAATGAGACAAACTGGTGTCTTGGATGGAGTCCTTTACAAAATCGTATTTGTAGTCTTGACATGAGGCCTTGGATACATGGTTATGATAGCCTGGAATTATGCATTCCATAATTATGAAAGTTGTTGTTGATATTTCATGTGATTGTTATACTAGTAGAATATCCATGTGAATAAGTAAATGGAATTATTTCATTTTATTTTTTCTATATTATGCTGAAGTTCAAGTTTAAAAGGATTTTGTTTTAGTTATACATTGCCTTAAATTTTGATGATTAATTATGAAAGATTCCACTATATTGTTATCCTTACTGAGCATCTGAGCTCACTACATTCAGTGTTTTATTTTTCCCAGGATGTGAAGAAATAATTTATGAATGACCTGTTGGGATAGTATGAGGGGGTATGAAGACAAGATGTTATTGTTGTTTTTTTACTTTATGATGCATTTTAGGACTTATGAATATATCTTGTGATTCAAAGACTACTAAACTAATCGGTCTTTCGAGACTTGATCTTTTGTGATCATGACAATGATATGTAATAATGCACTGAATCTATTTAACTAGGAACGGGGTGTTACAATGTGACTTTATAGAATGATAATGAAAGTGGTTGGCTTGGGTTTTATGTGGGGAGGAAGAGTGAAGTTAGGTGTTTAATCATATTTTTCTTCTTCTATTTGGCTTGGTTGTTAGGAAGGTTGTTTGTTGTTGATTTTACATTCCATGTTTGGAATTGAATAACCGGTAAATTCTTAATAATGTCAAAATGAGTGGTTGTTATGTAGATTTGTTTTATCAACTTTGGATGTGACCATTATTCTTCTTGATGCATTCCTTTAGAGGTAGCATCAAATGTGGTCGTGTTATAGGGTAGTTATTTACACGAGAAACCATATGTTGGCCTGAGTGTTATATATATATATATACTTTTTGTTCAATTTGATTTTTATACGAACCCCACTAATGTTGATAATTACGTTCCAAACACCACCATTATTATGGGGGAGGGTATCATTCTCAATCATCCTTCTAGTAGAATGGATTTCTAGCCTCAATCACTTCCTTTCTCCCTCTTCCAGGTGTTGATATCCCAATAATCTATGTGCATGTTGTTGTTTTTGAGGTCTAGGTGTGTGCGGGCTATTTTTGCTTCCCAGATGGCTTTGATATTTGGTGTGTTTGTGGTTCCCATGTGCTTTCAGGATGAGATGTGTTGTGGATCCCAAATTTGTTTTGGGATGTGGTGTAGTTTTTGGACCAATTGTGTGCCGATGGTATGAGATACGGTATGTGGCCTATGATTCTATGGGTTGGTTGTTATATGGTTCTTTCAGAAGAGGTGGGAGCACCATAATGTTTTACTTTAGGGTGTGAGAGTAACTAATATGTGGTAATGTTTTGTGGGGTAACCTATCATTGATGTTCTTATTATATTACATTACTTGACTTTCTTAATTTGGTGATTGTACCTTGGTGGGATTTGGGAAGGATAGAATACATTGTTAGGTGATTTGGAGTTTTCTTGTTTTCTCAGGTAGTATTAGTAAGCTTCTCAACTTATGCACCTAAGGAATTTGTTTTCCCTACAGTGTATAATTTTTTTCTCACCCTACCTATATAAAAAATATTTTTAGTATTCCTGGAGGACTATCGGGACTGTTCAAGGCATTAGTAGCTTGGACTTGGGGACAGTTTTAGTGTTTCTACTTATCTATGTGGTTTTTTATTTACAATTGATATTTTAATTTTATTTCTAGCACTTATATATTAAACAAGAATTCGGGATAGATTGTGCATTCTTTTATATATATGTCATAGAGTTTTTTTTATGTTGATATATCTTATCTACCAATCCAGGTTACTATAAATATTGTAATGTAACCCATTTTTTGAGATTTTAATATCCTTGGTTCTAGTCACCACAAGATGGCCAACCGATTGTGGGACTCGTGGGTCATTATCTCCCTTTGTCTATTTCTTGATAAAAAGGTTCACAATTTGAGGGTGGGGGTCAAGAAAATAATTCATTTCAAAAATAAATAATGGTAACGTGGCCATTCAGTTGTGTGGATTAATGAATTGTAACATAGACTTATATTTGTGATATTAATAATGTTAACACGTTCATTCAATTTTGTAAATTATATAATTTTAAGAACATAATTTATTTGTGAAATTAAAAATGGTTACAAATAAATTCAATAACTTGATACCCATTAGGGATATTTTAGACTCTAGCATGGGATGAAACTGTTATTGAGACACATGTGTCCACAAGAACCAATGTTTTATGTGGATAAATAAATATTACATGATAATGTGATTGCAATTTCATTACACATTTTAATTAATTATTTATTAAATTGAAGGAAAATTTTTTATCTATATAATGTTTTACAAATAGTTGTGGGTGACCTACTATTTTGTACACACTACATGGGCTGCCTTAGTACCCAAATAGGTTTCATAAAAGAAAGAGAGATTAAGAAAAAAGGCCCCATTTTATATGGATGAATCATGATGGGGCACAGTTGAGGGAACTAAACGTGGTTCAGGTCCAACTCGGGAGTTGTTAGTGTCTTCATCTTTAGTATTGATTTAGACAGTAGATACATATATTTTCATGGCATTTTTTTTATCATAGTTGTAAATTGTATTGTCTTATTTTTTATACCATGATATATTGGTGTTTTTATTGATATATATTTCTTAAAATATTGATTATAATTTATATTGGTGTATTTCTCGGGTCAATGATGATATATTCTCCCCATGAATGAGTCACCGGAATCAAAATGCTATTTGGTAGCCTCTAGTGAATGGGAAGTATCCCCTGAGATAACATAATGAACTAGATCGGGGTGCTAGTGCGTAGCACCCATGATAGGTTTCATCTAACAACATAAACATTATAAAATTGTTTGTATGATAGTTTTAAGATCATCAAGATCATGGACCAAACCATGTTTGTTGAACCACCCCATGAAATTATCACCATCACACTCCTTATTCTTTTTCTATTTTCTGGTTTATTAAATTGATATGTGTCGAGACCTTAGAAAAATGAACATTTAAATAAATTTTATAGAATAATGAATATTTTTTTTCCTATTAATATTATTTTATTAATTTTCATAATTTCATTCAACAAAAGAGAAATAGTATTTTTGTTAACATTCATGTAGTTTTACGGAATTTATTTTTATGAATTAATGGAATTTTTAAATATGTAATATTTTAATAATGTATTTTTATTATATTGTTTTTATTCAATATATATGATCATATACTTTTTATGACGACAAATGGAATTTTTATATCGCTTAAAAAAATATTATTGTTAAAGAACCCAATATTTTATAATAAATGATAATTTTATTTTTAATGTTAAAATTCACATATTTTGGAAATTATTTTGATAAAATTAATATTAATTTTGTAATATGAATGTCAAAATTATCAAATGGGAAATTTTTCATAATTTTATGAGTCATTCGAATATGTAGGTAATATTTAAATTACGTCTAAATATTATTTGTGCTTTATGAAATAATAGTGGCCCAAAAGTGACGTAATAAAGAAAATTAATGGTATCCAAGACCACATATGTTTTTTCCAGTAAAAAATGTTATTTTATCATTATTTGTTAAATTTTATAAATCCTTTGTGAATCCTCCAAAACCATAAATATATTTTATTGTTTTAAAATTATATCATTAACATTATGAGTCACCTATACATAAGAAGGTGAATTATTATATTATGTTGGGCCCATAGACATATGAAAATAATTATAACTACTTCTATTTAAAAAAGAACATGTGGAAAACAATATAATGGTTTTCAGTTTTGGTAATTTGATTATGTAGAGTCCAAAAACTAAATAATATATAAATCACCAATTTTCCTTTATAAACCCACCGAAACAAAAAATTATCTTCAATAAAAGAATTTTTTATAACATTCATACTATTACCTTCACTCTCTAGGTTACTCCCAAAGTAGCTCAATGCACTCAAAATGACCCTTCCAATCATTTGGAGTCACACACTCAAGTAAGGACTCCTCACCTTCCTCTCATCTATTAAATTCAACCACATTCATTGAAATTATTCTAATTAATTTAAAAATTTTATATTTTAATTAATTTATAATTATTCTATTACTATAAAATTGATTTTATATGAATTAGGGATCATTTATCCTCTATCATTTTGACAGTATCCTATGATTTTATTATGCTTAACTTTCATAATAGAATATCCACTCTTCTTTTTTTATTAAGAAACTACTTTTTAATGACTATAAATTGAATTTTTACATATGATGGAATGTGTTCTTAAATATCCAAATTATTTTCCATTTAGTTTATTAATGAATAGATCATAATTCCACTATTATTAATCCATCCACAAACCTTTATATACACATGTAACCATACTTAAATTTAGTCAGTGATCCTCACCATCTACCGTTTATTTATGTTTCCTTATTATATTATGTAATCTATATCTAATTACTTATATCTGAATATATTTATAAATGTCCTTATTACTTTCTATTTTATTTCTATGTTATTATATACCCCCTTGTATCTCATCAACTAATTTTTATGAATCAACAAGTGGCGTCGTTTTGTTGTTGAAGTTTAACCATTATTTTTCCATGCTCAATCAAATGTGCAGTGAATTCCTTACACATTTTTATCAGTAATGTTTACATTTATTAACAAATAATTTTTATTAGGGAAATTAATATATGCATTTCACAAACCGTGATAATGGGTTATATTTTTACACTGATTGAATCTTTGTTGTATGATCAATGTGGAACATTTAAGAATGATAAAGAAATGAATGTGATAGGTGTGCTCAGAATTATATAGTGATATAATGCATTGGGTAATTTTTAGTGTCATGATATGTCATTTTGTGATAGGGTTTAGACCAAATTACTTTTTGAAACTTTTCCCCAATGATTTATTAGTGGTTTATCATTCACCTATATTTTTGATGATGTGTTTTTTGTTATTTCCACTTTTACTAGGTTATGATTATAAGGCTATATAATTTATATTTTTTCATGTTTATGATTACTAAAATTGTTATTCCAAATTTGAAATAATTATTGTCTAACATGTATCACCTTTGTCCTTGTAAATTCTATTACCATGATTTATAGCTCTTCCCTTTCATAGGTTTTCCCAAGGTTATCCCATGACGTTTTAAAGGCCATAGAAATTTAAAAGTATAGTACATATGTTTTCAATAATGTTGTTGTATCCCATGTTCAACATGTTTTGCTATTTACCACATTCCAATAGACACTTAGGTAGTAGATATTTTGGGTTGTAATAATTGTAATTAAATGAAATAAACTATGTATTAATGTGAAATACAGAGTGGTGTTGTTATAACTGGTATCAATTGAAATTATTATCAATTTTTTCATTAGGATTCCTATACTACATCAATGGCCTTAGGGATAATACGATGAATAATAAAAAATAACTACCTTTTGGAAAGTATTTAGGAAGTTATTTTTCAAGAAAATTTATCCTTTACTGTATACTATAGGTGGACATGGTTCTTCCATTGATGTACCTTGGGGGAACAAGACCAACAAGGTGTCACATGCCTAACTAGGGGTAACTCAGTACATGACAAGGGGTCTTACTATATACATGGTTTTTTACTCCTAGGGGATATTCTATAATAAATTCTTAATATAATTATGAACCATTATTAAGTGAAAAATATCACTTAAGTGTTTATCCAAGGAAATTGATCATGGATTACATAAATTGAAGCATAAAAATTCATGGAAACACATCTAATTTATGATTTATCCCTTAAATGTGATTGGATTCCCATTTATGTGTTTAATAGTTAGAACGTACTCCTGCCTTAAGTATATACTGGATATTGAAGAACAAGAATCAAAAAGTTAATAGTGGGATTATTGTACATACTTCTACTAATTCATTCATATCATTAATTTTTATTAGAACTATTCAGAAACAACAATAAAGAATGAATGTAGAGATATTAGTGAAAATTGATATTGGTAAGTTTTTGTAACCCACGTATATAACACCTCCCCTACCACAATTATTATTTTTATCTTCCTAGTGAACCTTTTCATGATTCCTTGGGTGGAACCGGATTATGTTTTATTTAATGGAATCTTTATGTTTCCACTTCCCCTTTCAAAGGTATTTTTACTATTCCATTACAAGATATTAGTTTTCTAAAAAATTATTTTTTAATATCAAACAATCTATTACCATTAAAAAATCTTCAAGTATAAAATTTAGTTAATTGGGGAGAATTTAACAACCTGGTATTTTAGAATATATGATTATTTAAATAAATTGTAAGAGTTTGATATGTTTGAAACACTAGCATAAGGTAAAACATAAATTTGAATGTATGTATAGTAATAACCAAAATATGAAAATATGTATAATAGTTTTAAATAATGAGTATATATTGATTAATGAAAAATAAAAAAGTAATTAAGTTTCATTAAAGACATTTTATTGTTCAATATTATGTTCTCATTGAAAAAAAATTAGGAAATTATTTCACATGATATTGATAATTATAAATCATATTATATGATGTTAATACCATTTTTATGTTGTAATTATTATTTTGTCATAGGGTGAATTTTTTTTATTATTCGGAATGTTTTTTTAATTGAATATTTAATTTAGTGATTTTTATCAAAATTATATCATTTATATTCATGTAAAATTTCCATTAAATATTAAATATCATATTTAATTAATATATGTATCATTTTTTATAAATAGCATAATGAATTATGCAGGAATCGTCATTATAAATGATTTTTGTATAATTTAATGTTTTGTCATGAAAATCATTTGTCTATAAACATTTTTTATTGTAATAGTCTTATTTATCATATTAAATTGAAATAATATCTATATATTAATGTATTTAAAGGCATTTATTTATTATTTATTAAATAATATATTTTTATGTTAATTTTATGGGTTTTACATTTAATGGAATGTATGTAAATTTTTTTTCCTTAAAGGTTCATTTTTTAAAAACTATTTGTTTTCACTACATGTAACACACATAAATAAAATTCAGTTATATAAATTATAGAAATTAAAAATAATATAATGTATAATTTTTTTAAATAATGATTATAAATTTAATATAATAGATTAAACTTAATTTTTTTAAAATTTATTAGTTAAAGAAGTAAAACAAATTACCATGGCTAGGGTTAAACAATGTGTATCATGGGGTTAAAACAATATATATGACATGAAAAAAGGTGGAATTCTATCCAATATGACACATAAACCAGCCTAAGACATGCCATGAAGGAATTTCCCAATCTCTATGGGATGGAAACTAGTAATAGGAATCAAAATAATCCAATGGTAATGATTTATACCAATAAACACGATGATCAAAATACCAAACTGAATACTTCATAAAACCCAACAACTAAAATACAATAAACATATAGAACAATCTAGATAAAACAACTATTTAACAAATAGAAACTTAATACCAAACTAAAACAGAACTATGCAACAAAATATCCATGTGACCTCTTGGTCACCACAAACCACAACACCAATCTTCTCTAAAGGAAAACTTAACCTGAAACCTAAACCAACAAAATATATCAATTCTCCTTACACCGAGTGGCATAAGTTAGGTCTGAGAATACAAGATATCACCAAGTTGTAACCACATAGTGTATGAATTTACATTCCTGAAGTAGTCCAAAACACTATTTTAAAATACATAAAAAATAAGATTTACTAATTTTAGGAAACAAAACATAGATTTCCACAAATTCACTTCATAAAACAAAAAATTAAGCTTTACTTTTCAAAAATGGGTTCAAACTCAAACCCAATTTCAAAAAACAAACCCAAATAAAAATCCATTGAAGATGACCAAAAACATGGTATTTTGATGTAAATTATACAAAAAAGTAGTTATAAATTTGTAGGGTGAATATCCACATGAAGAGGAAATGAATAGAACCTATAGATATTAACCCAAGGTAATTTCAATAACATATCTACAGGTACTACTTTGAGGTGCTCAGTTTCGGATCAATTTCTAGATTATGGTGCACCTCCATATAAAATAATCATCTTGATTCTCTAAAATATCCAATCTAGTGGCACGTTCCACAAGGCCTCTTAGTGAATCTTGGGGGTAAAACCAATATTAAATGGATCGAAACGAAACTATCACTCGAACCACTATATGATTCTCAAGAGTCCCATATTAAAAGTACATAGTGAATGAGAAGGTCCTTACACATATGGTTCAACTGAAACCCATCACTACGATTCTTTCCTAGCTTAAACACTTACACCACCAATGCAATCCTCTCTCACCTCATATGGTCCTCCATAATGGTTCACATATCAAATAACAAGCCATTAACAAGTTTCAATTGGGAAATCAATTAATTTAATTCATTAAACTCACTTTCACAATATTATAAAAATACCATTCAGGCCATCACACAACCCATAATTTCAATCATATTTCTGGATAATTCCATGATTCCATCGTACCATTAATTTCACATAACATTCAAATTGTTTTTCTCACCATTATTAGTCAAAAAATTGGGACTTCACATCAAAAACAAATTTACTATGGAAATACAAAGAACATGTCAGGCCTCAACATTTACAATCCATATATCATTCCAAAACCATTTTGAATGTCAGTAAGAAACACCACATATATGGGAAAAAATCAAATATGACCATTAAATTTCAAATATGAAACCTTCTCCAAGAAAGAGTGAAACAAACGAAATGACATGAAATTATAAACAAGAACATACATTCACAATCCAAATCCATCTCTATGAAATGTAAAAATATGTAATGACATGAAAGGTGCCAAATGGACCTTTACATCACTTATTTACCTATTATATCTTAAAATTCAAAAATTCCCCTTAATCCAATTACTCCCCAAAATATATTTCATTATTAAAAATGGAAAAATTGTTATAGAAAACATTTGGAATCACATTTAATGTCCCCTGAAGCACTAATACACCATTTATAAATCAAGGAATGATTTTAGGAAAAATTAAGTGGTAAGGGAATAAAATTATTTATAAAAATATGGTTATAGGAAAAAATCATTCTCAAGGTACTTTCTCATTTTTTTTCTAACCCTATGTACACCTCCACACACATATTTAAGTGAAAACATAAAATTTAACACTTTAAGTATAAACAAAATCACCAAAAAAACCCATTTTAACAACAACATTTGTTTTACCTCCCAACACAACAATCCATACATAATCATCGAACCGAAAATGTAACAAATTTCATAATACAATACCTAATTGTCATCCTAACTAAAATATGAAACCATAACAAATTATAGACACAACTGATGGTACATAATTTCATTTTTAGTGATCTATTATTATTTTATTAAACACCTTACATGCATTGAAAAAATGGTAACAATTAAAGAATCCTCTATAAAACTATTTGAACCCATTTTCCCTCATGAAAACACAGAATAAAATTATACTACCACACCACAAGAATGATTTTGAAATATTTAATGCATTAATGGAATAATTAAGGAAAAATAGAATGTTCAGTAAAGGAAATGGATGGAAACACATACCTAGACGACGTGTGAATGCAATTAAACAATACCATAAGGTATAATACACTCCAAGAGACAATCTTTACACCCAAAAATATGAAAAATTGAACCACACATCAACCCCAACACTTAATTTTTGGACAAGAGAGAACCAAATAAAAAATACATAGAAACCATGATAAAGGAATATGATAGGTTGAAATCATGTAAAAACTAAAATAAAATTATGTAGGAACCTTTAAGGATCATTAATGGAAGATGGGAAGAAACAGAGAAGGGTTTATTGAAGGCCTCGAGTTCCCTTAGATCATGAAAAAGGGGAATGTCTCAAAATGGGGTTAAACAACGTAGTGTAAAAGAGGAACATCACACTTCTAATTATCTGGGAAACTCGTTTGGTCTGCCTATATAGTTAGAAAAACAATGCGCCAGCCATGCACTCCATACTATATATTATAGGAACCCTGAAATAGATGGATGAATAATTTCTAAAACTATTAACAAACCTTGAAAATTTCCACTTCCAAAATTGTATAACCCCTCACATTAATTCCACATAATTTCCTCTAACCATGTGCATGTTGTGTCTCATGACACAACCACCAACCCTTATGACACATGATTTCACTTGTCATCACATAGTTTGACCATGTCATGCTAAAATAATTCATGTATAAATGTACAACATGAAAATAAACTGAAAACATTCTGTACCTTAATATTTTTCATGGTTAAACCTCAATTCATGTATATAAACCATGTACAGGCCAAAAATCCACAGAAGATCTTCGAAACAAAACTTTATAACTTTGGATCCCAACTTGAACATAAAAAAACATCCAATATAATGAAAATAATTAAATAAAGTAAATTCAAATATCATCATGTAAAAATTTTCCCCACAACAACCACTTTCTACCCCCAGAAATTCACCCAGTTACATGAGGAATAAGGATCAATACAAAACCTGAATATAGTTGAATGAAACCATGGACTTGGGTTGACCTTTCACTCTATATGTCACACTAGATCATATATAAGAGAACCCCTAATGAAATGACACATGAAAAATGTGTTTTCTCCCTACCACTTGATCCAATCTAGTACAACCAACATTGAAATTCCAAAGAACACTGCACTGGGTTGACCAAGGAAGGAAATCCCAAAATGAACTAACAGAAACATCTCTACACAAGCTAAACCACAATGCCACCGGAACCAAAAATTCTTAACAATTCCACAATGGGCCAAACAATATGGGGAATCCTAAGGGATCCAAAGTCCTTCCACAAATGGGGAAACTCATGTAAAATATTCAAACCAAATAGTGAAAAAACCAACCTTCAATATTTTGACAAGATCCAAGAATATCCCAAAAAAACAGAATCAACAACCATAAGCCTCCCAAAAAAAGTGATAGACACACATAATAGAAAACAAGTAATCAAATACTGGAATAAAAAAGACACAACCACTATAATTTAAATAGAACAAATCAAAAAAATTTCCACAATAAGTTGAAATATACAAATAATTTGAGAATAATATAGGAGGAACACATCTATTCCCACCCAAGGTTCCTCACACCCCCATATAATTCATGACAGTGTGAAAAGATTAATTCTAGGTCTTATGACAAGATCATTGATATATTGAAGCATTTTCCCTCCAACTAGGATCTGAAATCATCTGATAAAATCTTTTTCTTCTAGAAACCCCTCCCATATAACCTTTACAAGTTACATTGAAAACCACACCACCTAAATGAATTCAACGGATTAGAAAAAAGATGGATTTGAATTCTAGAACCAACCACACAAGAAGAATATAAGGGAAAAATCTAACAAATGAGAGGTCGAAACTGACTAAATAGGTTTCTTTAGAAATAATCTCATCAAGAACTCACCTCTTTCCGGATTGTAAAACCTCATGGGAATCGAGAATAGATGACTCCCTAACTACCACAAAAATAATTCTAGAAAAAAATCGGTAAGAAACACCTAATCAAGCAATTTATAAAATTGTACATAATCATATAAAAGGAATCAAACCTGAATCTGTAAGTGAATTCCACAAATGAAATGATGTTCATTAATCTGATCCTCTGACTCTATATCATGAGATAATGAATCTAACTCGTTGAAGTGTTCAAAAAAATTCTTCACTTATTGTTTTCCTTACTAAATTCTATAAAACTCTACCACCTTCAACATCTTAACCTCCTCATGTGTGACTCATTATAATTAAGTAATCTTTAAGACCACCAAATACATCCCAACATGAAATTTAATCAGGATAATCATCTTTTGTTTATCTAATTATAGTCTATAAATGACCACAAAATAGAATAAGACCTAAAAAAATTTAGAAGTTCCCAAAAATCATAGAAACAATAAAATTCCTCAAGACATTACACAACCTCAAATGGACCGAAATCATCATGCAAGATTGTAATAAACTAATAGTAACTCAATTTCATAACCCAACTGGGAGTCTAGGAAATGAAAAAAACTGGAAAAAACATGAAAGAAACCTTTGGAACTTTTCTACACTGCATAGTCATAGAAATATAAAAATAAATGGAAAAAATCCACTCAATCCAAAATGTATTCACATGACCATACAAACCTAAAAAACTAGATCATTTTCAAAAAATAAAAAAACCGAAATCTTCTTTTTCAAAAACAACTATTCCATTCCAATTTCAAAATCGTCTTATTTTGTGTTCACATTCCAAATTCCAATACCCAATTTCCAATTAAACCTACTCATCAAATATCACTTTTATAATAAAATCATTCCCAATGATCATTTCCACTTTGAAAAATAATATCAAATAAACTATTTTACATTTCATCATTAACGCTCACCGATCTAAAAACAATACAAATCACAACTCATGAAAAACTCCTTGGATGAGGAACTAATGGCTATGGATAACCCATATACATGGTCAATTTTCCATGCCCCAATTTATCACCAAAATATAAGAGTAACTTGAACTATACACTCATAATATACCTAGGTCACTACTCCATGTGAGATCACAACAAGATACTGGATCACCACCATTTTAATTCCTCATTCATACCCCGAAATTGAAAACAAATTACTCAAATCATGGACTACCATTGTAAACTAGATGATCAGAATGAGTAAGGGTTCACGATGTCCTTCCTCTACCAACCACCTCAGACCAAATAGTCACATTCCATAGTCTACCTGACACCCTAAATAAAAAAAATCGTACTTTGATACCATTTTTTCATGAGCCAATCTAAAATTACATCCAATTAGAAAAAAGGACAAGCACATGACATGGCCTGAGTGACATTCCTGATCCCCCAAAGATGACAACTGGTGTCATGAATTTAAATAATCTAATGGGAATGATTTATCCAAATAATATCCAAGATAAAAATACCCAAACTAAAATTGCAACAAAATCGAATGACAATACATCAATATTCATACAAAAAATCATTTTAAAAAAAAGCTACTCAAAATATAATAACTATTTACAAAACTAAAACCAGACCATGAATCATAATATCCATGTGACCTCTTTGTCCCCAAAAACCACAACATGGACCTAATAAAAATAAAAACCTATCTAGAAACCTAAACCAAAAAATTTGCTTGGGTCTACAAATGTTGAGTGACACAAATAAGATGTGAGCATACAACAACTCAGTAGGTAATCACCACAGATTCCATGCATTTACGTTCCCGAAATAGTCTAAAAATACTAGTTTAAAATACATATTGAAAATACCATTTTAACAATTGGTGTTATACAAACAATTATTTACACAATTTAGCTTTCTAAAACTACTCATGCAACTTTTCTTTTCAAAAACAATTTCACACTCCAAACCACAGTTCATAACTAAAACCCAAATATAGATCCATAAAAAAATTACCCAAAAGGGGAAAAGATGATGTAAAGAAATCAAAACAAATAAGATATAAACTATCAGGAATAATATCCACATGAAAAAATATATAGAACATATAGATAGATAAAAATTGGAATTTTCTAACAATATCAAGAGGAAATCCATGGATGTACTCAACATAATGTCACCAATCAGCATATGGTGTTACTCCACAGGCAATAACCAACTGGATCCTTTAATCTTTCTAATTCAGTGGTCATTTACACCTACCTTCTCCAACAATATAGGGGGTACAACCGTTCTAGTCATTGTTGAAAAGAAACTATTACTCATCCCTATATATAACACCCAATAATCACATGATAATAATAAAAAATTATTGTTATGGTCCTCACAAATTTTGTTCAACTGAAATCAACTACCATTAATCTTTCCATACCCAAACAATGTGACCACCTATGGGATCCTCTCTCACCTCTGTGTATCCACCATTGAGGTTCCCTTCTCACATGTCAACCAGTAAAAAATTTTAAACCTATATTTTAAAACATTTATGTCTTTCAATCCACATTCCCACCATTATAAAAATACCAACCAAACCTTCACAACACAAAAACAATCAATAATTTTTTAAAAAACATGACAAGATTCCAATCATGCCTTCAATTCACATTCCTTTCAAATCAATTTTCCAACCATTATGAAACACCAATAAGGACTGGACATCAAATAACATCAAAAAAATATTTCCCAAGTAAATACAAAGATCCAACTTGGCCTTTGAAATTCCCATTCCAAACACCATTAAAACCCCATTTCCAATTTCAACATAAAAAGTCACTTACACAAGATAAATTCCAATAGGGCATTTGCAAATACAATAAAAAATAATCTCCGTGAAAAAATGTAAACATGAAAATACATGAATGGTCCAAAACAGCCCATTACATTTCCAATCCAATCCCATCACTAAGAAAAATTGAAAACTTGAAATAACATGAAATGTTCCAAAAATGCCTTTACACCACTTAGATACCATGTATATATATAATTTCCACATTTCCCCTTATTCCAATTATTCTCCAAAAAATATATCAAAATTTCAAATGGGACAAGGTTTAGGTAAAACCCTTGAAGTCAAATTTAAATAATCATAATGAATAGAGACACCATTTAGAAATCAGGGAATGATTTTTGGGAAATGAATGTGCGAAGGGAGGCAAATCTTTTGGAAAAACATGGTTAATTTAAAATATCATTCTCTAAGAATAATATAATTTGTTTTCCCAACCCTATGTTCACCCAATGCGCATATAGATATTTTAACATCCAATTTATATCTTCATGTATCCATGAAATCACCCAAAATACCATTATAAATAAACAACAATTGTTTTTCACCAAACACATCAACAAATAGATAATAATCAAACCACAAGAATCACTAATTCCAACTAAAATACCTATATGAAATGATAATTAAAATATAAAATAATAACTGAGGGTTAAAACCACCCAAGACATCGAAATTTACATTTAAATATCTATTAACATTTTATCGAACACATTTCAGGCATTTATAAAATGGGCATAACTAAAAAAGCCCTTTAAAACCCATTTTGCACCCATTTTCCATCATGTTAAGACCAAATATTTAGAAAAAAATGTACCTAAATAAAAATTATAATATCATTAGAAAATTAATATAATTTTCCAAAATCAAAGGAATGTGAAGAAAAAGAAATAGGTAGAAATATGAATCTCAACAATGTGTGAATGGAATGAAACATTTGAATAAGGATGAATACACTCTAAGAGAAAATCCTCACAATATAAAATCAAATAAATCGAACCATGCATTATACCTAAAACTTATGGTTCATATAAAAGAAATCCCACAATGATAATACCCATATTCCAGGAGAGAAGGAATAATTAAAGTTTAAATAAACCAATAACACTGAGAAACATAATAAGGAACCATCAATGAGATTCAATAGAAGAAGTTGGGAAAACATGAATAGTTTCCTACATCCCTGTGGTGCACCTAGTTCAAACTATAATGGAAAATTAAAAAATTGTTCTAAATTAATAGAGGGGAAATAAGAAATTTCTATCTTTTAATTGTCTACTAAAGTCACATAGATTTTATTCATGGTTTCACAAACCGTGAAACAACCATGCCCACCCTACTGGATGGGAAGGGCCCTCTCAATGGACTGGCCACATGGTTTCCCAAACTATGTCCCATTACTGTTAATTTTCAATACAGAAACTACATAACCCCTAATACACCTTCAACATGGTTTCTTTAACTGTGAATAGTCCGTGAACCATACCCCAACACCAAACATCAAGATTTATGGTTTTCCCGTGACCGCAAATGATTTGGCCCATGCCATGCTCAAACTGTGGAAGTTAAACAATCCAAGATAATAATGTACAAGAAGATCTCTCTAACTTAAAAATTCCCTTGTATAACCCTAAAAACATTCATAAAAACACTATATTTGACAAAAATACACCCTAAAACTGAAAAATTATAAAAATTAAAATTGGTAATCAAACCCAAACCTCCCACAAAATTTCAAATGTAAAAAATAATTAAGTAAAAAATAATACATGGCTGGGGTGTGAAAATATAAGAAATTTATTTCACCAAAAAAAAACAATCTAATAACTAATTGATAAAAATATTTCATCATTAATATATCATAAAATTCTAATAATTTACATTTGGAACAAATTTCTGATGAAGGTGACCATATATAATTTAAATCTTTTTTAGAAAGTCATGTGTTTCCCTCGACATAAAATTTAATGGGGGTCCCTTATACTCCTTTATTCACACCATTTGACCCTATATATTGGAAATTAATGACTCCAATGTCAACCATGAATGATTCCCATTATAATAAACATTACATTATTTTATTAATAACCTCATTCACTGATTTTTGGGTAAGATTATAGATTTCTCTAATTAAAGATGTATAGTTCTTAATCAAGTTATATCAATTTTATATCTCCTTCTATATATTATTAAAATGTTTTATGTATAATACATGAAGAATATAATATAATAAATTTACATAAAAGATATTATTATTATTTAAAAACCATTAACATACTCTTATATATAAAATTAGAATAATTTATCACTCAAGGGTAGTTGTAGAATAATGCATCTACTCAACGATATGATTAATTTTACAATAGTATTTTAAGTGGGTGTTTATAATGATATTTCTAATGAATAAATAATATATTTTTAAATTAGTTATGATTATTTAATTATAATATCATAAATTACTACTTATCATTTTATCGATTAGTAAATGAAATCATCTATCATGTGGAAGTGTGGATTACCAACACCATAAATTGATGTGTTTTTTAATCTGTCCTAGTAAGAAACGGTTTAACAAAGGATATATTTTGTGAAAATATATTATTCTTATCATATAATAAAAAAATTTAAATTATAATTTATATTTATATTTCTTTTTCTCTATTATTTCTTAAGTAGAAACATATCTCATTTGGACGTATGGATTACCATATCTACAAGGTTATGAAATTAATTCACCATTACAACTTAATTTAAATTGTAATAAATTAGTATATAATGATTATATATTATAATTTTTTCCTGTTATCATTATTTAGGTAGAATAAGAATTATTTTAAATTTATGACAATAACTATCAAACTAAACCTTTCATGACAAACGAATTAATTAATACAAGAAATGACCACATCAGTTGATAAATATTAATTAATAGGTGATGAAAATTTTTAAGCGGATAATATATTATATTATAAGAAATAATATTATTTTTTATATATTTATATTAATTTTTATGTTATTATACAAGTTGTTATTTTTTGTAAAAATCAAGATATGCTTTAGGTAAGGGTTTATTTTTCCATTTTAAAATTAATGATACATGATTGATATTATTTAAAGAAATTATTTTATTTGGTGTGACTAATTAGAAATGAATCTATATTGACATTTTATTTAAAATAATTTTTTTGGGTAATTTACTAGTTTTATTTACATTTCCTTCTATTTTGAAGATGTAATTGTTGTAATGGTTTCTATGCCTCATTTTCAAATTAAGTAGACATGTTGGATATTGAAAAAAATAATTTCTTTGGTTGTGATTAATTAATACTGAATTTAATTTTTCATTTTTATTTTTTAATTGTTAATGAAGATGAATATCACATTCTTTAATTACATAGCATATTAATGAAATGACACCAATGATGTAAGGGTTTCTTTATCTCGTTTTCAAATTAATGAGGCATGTTTTAGATTAAGAGCATTCATTTGTTATATGTTCTTTGATTTATTCGTATTGAGTGAAATTTTAAATGTTCATGAAATTTAGTGGGTTTGAGGATCCATAACATATTCTTTTATTATGTGGACTTCATTTCAATAATTTACCAATGATTTCAGTTCTTCAATCTCAATTATTCTTCATTGATACATGTTTTAATGTAATGATTAATTTTTTATTTTAAATGATTATGTAACTCACAAGGATTTATTTTTTAATAATATATGATTTCATTTTCGTTTTTTACATGTCCATATGATTTTATTGTTTCTAATGACATTTAATGCAAAAAATACTAATGATTCATCGTTTATTAATGTTAAAAGTTTTCATTGTGACACGTTGGATGTTATTCACCTATTTATGTTTATGAGGGGTTTATAATAATCCATATAAATTTTATACAACTAATCCTTATTAATTAATAGTATGTAACCATTCATTTAATATTATTTCATACAAAGGGTTTAGACCTGAATGTTACATCGGTGTAAGGGTTTATCTTCTCTAATTGTCTTCTTTGAGACAAATATTATGTTATAATCCTATATTAATTATTGAGGTGGATCTACTAACCCATTGATATTTTAATAATTTGAATAATTATGTTAATTGTGTTCTTATAGTTTTATTTTATTTTATTTCATTCATGTGGGTCATAAATCAAAAATTATAAAACTGTTATTTGTTACATGTTACAATTAAATTTTTTAACTAGATTGTCTATTCGTAATCTCTAATTATTTAATTATATAATATATATATCAAAAAAATATGTATTATATTATACTATGGATATTTATATATATCACACGTATTATGTTCATTTTAATCAATTTATGTACTCACGATATTCAAATAATATTTTTCAGGAAAATTCACTATGTATTTCCTCATCGGTCTCGAGTCATTTAAATCATTTCAATGATTTCAATATAATATTTGAAGTATTTTTTATTCTAAAAAACTTAATATATATATGTGTGAATATATTTATATTTTTTCAAATTAATGTTCATATTATTTAACAAATTCTTCACTTCTGAAATTAACTATAAATGTGAAATGATTTTTTTTAACATGCACCGCATGAAAATTTTTGAAACACCAATTGAAAAGTGAGAATAAAAAATGATATATTTCACTACCCATGTAATTAATGTTTATCATTCTTTGTTTTCACAATAATTTTGTAGAACTTTCAAATTTTTCATTTGTTTCCTTGGGACATCATCCGGATGGTTGACCTTCTGGGAAGATTCCTTCGATGTTAATGAGTTTGGACAAAACACAATCAATGAACATGAAATATCCTATGGGATATTAAATAGTCTGATAATAGAATCTAGTGATTAATATCCTATTGTGAGTATGAAATAAATCCATACTATTGTAAGAGACCTATCGAGTCAGATGACAAGTTTCATGGCCTAAGGTAGGGAAGGTTGTGAAAAATGGAATCATATCCATTACCCTGCTTTATGCGAAAAATAAATACCTATTTTATAGGTCTTAAGTCCACAATGAGAGTTTTTTACATTAATGGTGAGGGAGTGTTACACTAGTTGAAATTATATACTTAAAAATGATAAATTTTACTACTCATTTCATCACACTGCACCTTTTATTGATGGATTTCACCTGATTGAAACTCCATAGTTAATATTCCTTGGCATTGAGTAGTGATTATGATAGGTAAAATTTTTGGATGTTTGCTAGGGACTGTGTGAGTGAGGATAGAACACATGGAATGAACATATATTGGTATGTGGGTACATTAATCTGACTGGTAAGTGACCCCATTGAGTAATATCCTTTGGTCAGATCGGAAGGAAACCATATGGGTTGGATGGATGGGTTCCTAGCCAGGGGTAGGATGAGTTTTGGAAAATAGTATCAAACACATCACCTATCCGGATGTGTAGAGGCACTATCTAGAATTGAGGTTTATGTTACACCATGTGGGTGTTGTTCTTTAACGGTGTGGAGAGTACAACACCTATAAAAAATGATATCTAAAAGTAAATATGTGACTACCCATATAAAAAATGTGCACCTTTATTGTTGGGAGCCTATGAGATTAAATATGTATAATTAAATTTTGATTTCCTAGATAATTGATTAGGATGGGTGACTATCTAGGAATTTATTATGGTCTATTTATGTGAGGACAAAACAGACTGAACAAACATGTATTGGAATATATTGATATTTATTAGTATGATAGGAGAAAACGATGAGTAGTGTGATGTGGTGTTCTATGAAGGAATCTAAGCTAGAGTAGGGGAACCATGTTGTTAGATGACTTGGTTTATTCCAAGGGGCAGACCAGGTCATGAAAAATTTCCCACAACATGAGGAAAACACATTTATTAAAATATTTATTTTATAATTCTGAATATTTTTTCAAATAATTTTTATCATTAAATTATTATTGAATTATATATTTTATTATAATTTTTTAAACATGGAAATGATTATTTTACACCATATAATTCTTAGTGATATTTATATTGTATTATCATCTGTAAAAACATCCATTGATTCTTATTTAATTTATTGGGGGTATGGTGGGGGTTAATCAAAATTATTTAGGAGACCCAAGGGGTAAGATGAATATGATAATGGCTCAGATAATTTCATGACATGAAAATTTACCCCCAACATTAGAAATATTAATATATTATATAACATATTTATAATTTTCATTATTTTATTTTTAAAAAAATTATCAAATTTTTATTAGATATTTATATATTTTAAATAATATTATTGAAAATGAAAAAGGGTATTCTAATCAATAAAATTTTGATTGTTATTTTAATATTATTTTCATCTATAACAACATCATTTGTGTTTCTTTTGATTTTATAGTTTTTGTTAGAAGAAATCCATGATATTATATGATAACCATGGGGATAGATTACTATTTTCAAGGATAATGGAAGTTAGGTTCATGAAAATATGACCTGAACATCATGAATAATATTTTATTAGAGTTTTTTTATAATTTTAATTAATTGTTTCCAAAAAACTATTTTGATTAATTTTTAATATATTTTTATATTTTGAATATGTTTTTAAAGAATAAAATTTGTATTTTCATTGATAAATTTCCCAGTGATGTTTGAAAGATATTTTCATCTATAAAAATATCATGTGATGTCTCTTTTCATTTACTAGTGATGTGATACAAGATTACCACATTTATTCATTGTATTTATTTTTTATGATTTTGATGATGATTTTTTATAAAATAAATGTCTTCTCCATTGGTTCATATTTCATTATATGAAGTATTAAAATTTTATAATCTTATTGCACACATATTAATGTTTTTATGTGATGTTTAGACCTAAAGTTATATTTTCATTTAATGAATTAATAAAATAATGATATATTATGACATTATAATGAATGGAATGTAGAATAAAACTGGTTTAGTAATGGAATTTATAATATAATTTACTATTGGGACTAAACCATGACTAAGGAAATGATGTTATGGAGAGTGATCCTAATGAACTACGACTTCTTTAGTTGTGATACTTGAATAATTAAATGATTTCCAATGTGTATTAAAATAATGTAATGTCTTATTCCTCTTACATGTTATAATGTATTATAATAAATTAGCAATAACTAAAAAATAATATGTATTATGTATTTAATTGACAATACCTTATTCCATGATTCATGATTATACATCATTGAATACTTCGATATGCCTATTTATGTTATAGCCATGTTCACATTCTACTATGATTATCTTATGATCATATATGGTAACTAATTAATATCTATTTTTATTCATTACTAGTCATATTATATAACCATTTCTTAGGTTTCCAATTCACAAGTTTTGATGAATGGTTTGGAGTAAGATATGTCTAAAAAGGGATCTAGTTGAGATATACTTAATGGGAAATGATGTAGAACTGTTTTTATCTAGTTATTTATTATTGTTTCAAATACACTAAAATATTTTTTATAGTGTTTTTCATGATTACATGTAATGAATATTCTATTAATATTATGGAGAAATTATTTGTGAAAAAATTCGGGTCATAGAATGATTACTCTGATGATAGAAAAACAAATTTAGAAATCTTAGATATAACCATAATCACTTATATTTAAAATGATAATTATAAATTTTCAATAAATATATTCGTAATATATTTGTCTTAATATAAAATAATGATGGATGCATATTTCAATCCATTGAAGAGAAAATCACAAATAGTTATATGCCTATTACAATGGACAATTCAAGTGCATTGGTCATTCAAAAGATGATAAAGATGAAAAATGACAGGAAATAAAATATCCATTGATTTGTATCGTCAAGATAACCATACCTTTTGACAGAAGTGTTTATCAATAACAACTGTGAGGAAACCATTTACTTAGAGAGGTCATTCTCCCTTAAAATAAACATTACATTCAATGCTTGTTTCCCTTGAAATTTATATAAAAAATGATGCACAGAATTTTAGTTAATTATTTTTATGAACAAATATGGAATAATAAATCCTCAATAAAACGTATCTTAATAAATTTTAAATTAATTAAAATTTCTATAAAAATAAACAATGTATTAAAATGAAATTCGATAGTAAATTTAATTTTCCACATATATATATATATATATAATTATATTATAATCTAAAATTTGAAAAATTATATTTCTTCAGTTTTAAAAAGAAATTCATTTTCTAATTATGTGTATGAAAATAACATATAAATAATCTTCCATATTTTTATGAAGTTTATTTTTAGATAAATAAGGAAAATTATAGTTCTACCAAAACAATAACTTTTATTACTTTATACATATATATGTTTGAAATATATTATTTTATAGAACATAAGTATCATAATAATTATTTTACAGAATAGAGTTTTCAATTATAATTTTTTTAATAAAAATTAATATATATTTGTAACCCTATAAATAAAAAAAAATATTGTAATTCCTATAAAAGATATTCTTAATCCTAATCTAATTAATTATTTAAAAGGTGATTTTTTAGGATTTCTATGAAATTGATATAAAATTTTTATGTATTCATATAAACAAATTTATTTCATGATAATAAAATAAGATATCAATTCTGTCACATACGAAAATATTATTCTTAAAAAACACTTTTCTAAAAAAACTATTTTTTAAAAACTATTATCATTTATTTTAAAATTATTGTTTCAGAACATTTTAATTTATTTTCATAAATTGATAAAAAAATTGAAATATTAATTTTAAAATTAGTTCAAATTATATATATTGTTTTTTTGGTCATTAAATGTACCAAATATGGTTTATAAAATTAATTTCCCCTCTAAAATAAAAAATACTTTGAACAAATTTACTAAGATGAAATATACAAAAAAATGATAAAAAAAACGATTCAAAATTTATATATTCTGATTTTATCAACCAAAAAACACATCATCATCCTAGTTTTTCTATTTTTGGTCATTATTCCTCGTTATACCCACTTTGTGATATTGATGTTTTAAAGTGTGCTTCCAAATCTGCTCTCCACATCACATATAAAAGGTAATCATTCAACCACAATATTTTAAATTATTATCTTCAATTTCTCTCTAAAAATGTAAACTTCATTCCTAATTGATCCCCCTCCAACTTCATTATACATCTAGTCAAAATTAGTTATATTAAGGCATAAATTTTGAAAAAAAATTATAATATAAAAGTAAATATCTAGACGTAAATTACCTCTTTAATAAGAGTTTCTTCTTAATAAAAGTATTAGAAATAGTTTGTAAACATATTTATATACTTAAATAAGTATAATTTATATAAAAAATAATATATTATTTTTAATAAAAACACATATATATTCATTTACATTCACTATGAAAAACAACAGAACATCGATAATATGTACATGCAGAATACCAACTCCACGAATCGATGCCTTCAATTTTTCATGACCATATTAAATGGATTTTTACAATAATAAAATACATGAATAAATATTTTATATACAAAAAATATATTATTTTATGATTTTAAATTAATATTAACATTAAATCCTGAAAATTCATTGAAAAAATGACATCATGTGTATGTATATAACACCACCTCCATGAGTGATGTGACTTGGTTTTCATAACCACATGAAATGGATGGTAATATAAAATAAAACACATATATTTTGTTACATTTATAATCTAAATTGTGTTTTGAAATTATAAAAAAATTCATTCCTTCATCACATTTTATGGAAAAAAATTAATACATTATATATGTGTACCTACGGATGACTAGATCCATGAAAGTGTTGTATATACTTTTTTTCATATAGTATATTATTATTTTTAAAATAATTTCCAATATTATTCAAAATATTAATAAAATTTAAATATTATCACTTTACTTCAATAATAATTTCATTATAACTAAATCACCCCATAATAGTACTTATCTGTTAATCAGGTCATATAAATGTTTTGATAAATTTAACTACATTTGTGAACTATTTTATAAATTTATACCATGGGCGACTATTTAAAAACAATTAATTTTTATATTGGATAAGAATATCTAAATAATAATTTATTCATGGTTATTGAAATATATTATTTTACATTATATAGAATATATTAATAATGAAGGATCATACTAAATTTCCTTGAAAAAAATGTTCATTTGAACTTAACTATCATTCCTAGAGTCCATTTTTTCCACCTATACAATTATATGAATAATTTGAATAATTTAATAATAAAGGAAATATGAATATATAAATATAAATTATATGAATATATATTAAAACAACTATCACCACATTCTATATAAATCAATAGGTATGGAAAAAATAACTAAACAACCCCAACAAACCAATATAAAATCGACATACCAATGAATAAAAAAATACAATTCATGATGTTGATTACAAACATGATAATAATGGCCAATCACTTAATCCATTACATCACTACCTCTTTACTCTATCCTTATATGCTATTTATCAACTACAGCAAATTATTTCTTGTGCTAAAATTATACATATAGAAATAAAAAAATTTATTACACCACTTCCCAATATTCTAATTTAGAATAAAATACCATCAAAATTTATAATGTTGATCATCACACCAATAATCGACAACCATAATGTTTTTCCACATCATAAATTCAAAAATTATTAATTATTTATTAAAAAAACTATCGATATATATTATAATAATAGTCATAGAATGATTTTTTATATTTATTTTTACTCTTTATTGGTATAAAATATCAATTGGGGTTCATATACACACCCTTCATAGCACAAATGAACCCATTAGAACCCCACACAGTCAAATAGTAAGTAAACTATGCCTCCCTACACCCCAATAATGTTTTTTAGGGTTCAAAACAAAAACCACGATGTCATAAAAAAATTTTGAATCTATATTAAATATATATTTAAATGTGAAATAAAAAATTGATCTAATATAAAATAAGTAAATTTGTCATTAAATATATAATATTAGAAAAACATGAAATATAGTAAGAAAGATTTCATATATTATAAATCTAAATTTGTAAAAAAAATAAATGATAAAATCGCAACATTCCATGAAAATTAATATCTAATAATATAGATATATATATTAAATACACTTCAAGTGAAAATATTCATGAGAAAGTTTAGAAATAAACTCTACCATTCTCAGCCATTCTCCTATACAACTATCTCTAATACCTCTATATCCTATGAAATATTAATTAAAATTATTATCATCCACCGAAAAATAAATTGTGTTTGAAGATAGATCATATGGGTTTAGTATATATATACATAGTAGGATGTCTCAAAATAATAAAATCAATTGATGATATATTTTATGATCAAATTTTTTTATATATATACTCATTTAAGGTAGTATATAGGATGTAATTGTTCACAACATATTAGTTTCTCTATGGACTAGCACATGATGGACTCCATGATAATAATACAATTATATAACTCAGTGTAATTGAACCATCACACACCTATCTCCCCAGGAATAATACCTAGAAGAATTAATAATAGAGAATCCACTCAATATAGTATTTTATCTCCATCAGTTCATAGATACACCATTAGTAGAGAAAATGTACCACACATGAAGAAAAAATAGTAAAGAGTATTAGATACACCAATATAAAAATAGGAAACCAACTACAGGAAGACTCATTTTCCCCAATGTGGTTATTTACCCTTTGGATTCTCTAGTAATCCAACCACATGGGTCCTCATCTGAACAAATATATGAAACAAAACAGATATGTATTTATTTATTATAAAACATTGATGATATATATAAACAACAAATTTTATCATATATGGAGAAACAATTATTTTTTAATGCTCATATGAAAAATATAACACTCATGAAGAGAGATATAAATGGTACACTAGTCATCCCATGACACAAAATGCGCCTTAGTGTACAAATAATGGAGATAAATCCATGATGGGTGTTGACGTAATTATATAATTCAAATCATGTAATGAATGTAACATGAAATGTATAAATAACTAAACAATGTGTGGATGTATATGGATACAAATATTTAAATAACAATGCATTCCATTTTACCCAACAGATTACATATTTTCTGTGATAATGGGAGTGTTTTTGTGTAGTTACAACTTTTTCACATGGAATGTAAATGGATAAATATTGAAGAAGTTAGTCATGTAGTTCACAACATGTGACAAGAAATCACAAGAAATGTGAAATTTAAAATCTATAATCTACATATTCAAAGTTACATGATGAGTCACTTATCACTTATATAGAAGATACATAACATGTGGTAGTAATTTAAATGAGAAAAAAATTATCTAAATACAAACACAATGACTGATTGGAGACTAAATTTACTATCTACATTGATTCTCTAAAAAAGAACATTTGCAAAAAAAAATATCATTCACCATTACCTTGATTTTACCCTACTAATGATAAATATTGATTGTCCAAAAAATATCATTATACATAAATGGGTTTTTCAATCTGTCCTTCATTATTTAAGCTATATTCATCCTCTAGTTACATTAACCATCTAATAAATATTATGTATCATCACTGAAATTCACCCAAACACATGATTGATTTTAATCCTCCAACAATGAATCATAGAAAAATATTTTATATCATGTAAAAAATCAATAAATAAAACAATTAAGACGTTTGGGGCCTATGGAATACATTTACACCAAATTTAATGATCTCTCATGTGGGTTTAACAAAGAAAATTAGTAGGAGAAAAAAACACGTTATTTCACATAGTGATATTTCTTACAAAAAATAATTCATACAGAAAAAATAACAAATAAAAGAATTAATTTTATTAAAAAATAATTATAAAATTATTTTCTAATGAGAATAAACTCTTTGGATATATTGATTGGTGAAAAATTCTCACTGTCCAAAACATAAATTCAAATGAAGGCATCATCCCCATGAAAATCACAAGAATACAATAATGAACATTGTATGAGGTGGAAGAAATTATTAAGACCATTTTGTGGGTTATATGAGTCATGATGATCACTAATTTGTTGCTAATCATATTTTTCACTACCACTATTAAGAATATAATTCAAATTGTTTTGAATAGAGATGATCGCCTGAATTTTATTTCACCCTCAATGGACCATAGAGGAAGAGGGATTTCCTAAATTTACAATAGTGTAAATATTTATAGAGGATGGGGAGAATTCGTATATCCTACCATAACATGTTTTATAATTCAACATTTAATTTCCCAAATTTAAAATAATAAATTTATCCTATTTAAATTGAATTTAAACTCGAAAAATAATATTATTTAGAAAAATCTCTATATATTCACATCATTTCCAAATTTCACATCATTTCCATTTCACCATGAAATTTCACTAATTTGTGACCATGCATATAATAATTAAAACATTAATATTGTTTGGATTTATTCCTGAAAATTCACATCGCATGGTTTTGGAAACATCTAAAATAATTACACCGCATATTAAAATTTTAACTATTCTGAACATAACTATTATGTTGATTTTTTTTCTAGTTTTTCATTTTGGAGTAATAAATTATACTAAGAATAACATAAAATATTAGTATATTTAATTGAAAATTAATTTTTAAAATTACAAGGACGTAAAAAAATTAAACGAATTTGTAATGAACTACAAATAGATTATAATAAAATAATATTCATTCTAACATAGAATATAGGTATTTATATAATACCTACATTCAAACATTTTCAACCTGGAGATCATAACTCACAAGAATCCATGGTGAAATTGAGCACAAATCTCATTCTTTCCTTACCACAAGGTCTCTAAAATATTCTCATCCCACCACAAATACAATGTACAATTGGAATCAATCTCTTATAAAGGATATTCTCATGTTCATCCATTATAAAACAATGTACTCTACAATATCACATAAATCCTTGGTATCCAACTCCCAATTGGAGTAGTATTCATAGACCATTATGTTTACTACTTTATTACTTATTTTTTCATTATTAATTATGTTTTTATCACATTATAACTTTTAATCTTCAGGAAATTTTATTGTAATGTCCATAGAATATATGTTATGCTAAAAAACATAAAGTTTTACCTCTATGAGAAACTGGAGGAGTCGCAAAGTTATTTTAAAACATTTATCTATGGATAGATTATATTCTATAATGGGAAATAAAAAATTGAGGGTAATATAATTATGTGGATTCCAATACATTGAGATGCCTTCTCTTGGGGTTTTCCCATGGTAATCTATATGATGTAAGGTTATAAGAATAGACTTCATAGTAGTAAATCCATATTTTCATGAATTATTGAATGATTCAATATGTGGATAAGTATGATGATATATATTCTATAATATTTTCATTATTATATATCATTTATCTCCCATGATTATTTATTTTAAAAAAAATTATGATGACATATCTTTGTGGAGAAGTTGGATATGCAGGGAGATTCAGGATTGATATTATAATAATTGATAATGTGAGAAATGATTTATACCTTATCCCTTATGAATTAATTTGATATCTTAGGACCAATTATTGGAATGAAATTACCTACACAAATCAATTACTCTGTTATTTAGTGGGACCGTTTTTTAGAAATTCATTGAATAAATAATTTATCACATATGATAATAGCAACAAAATTCATCATTTTTTATCAAAGATATCATTTAAATCATATTATATTATATATTATGTGTTTATAGGAATCTGGATACCATTGAGACATTATCTTTTTTGTTCTTTGGGAGCCTTTCCATGTTACTGTATATTATCACTATACTTTAGGTGGTTATTAATAATGTTATTAGAAATGAGGCCAATTAGGTCACACACCTATTGTATGTACAATATCATATAAATTCAATTATTTAATTAAATAAGTTAGATTAAATAAGTGTAAAATTGATTTCTTTATTTTCATAATTTAGTGACATGATTTTAGAAATAGTAATTGATATAAATAATAATTATTATAATAAATATTACATTTTTTATTTGATTAATTTAATATTTAATATTTTTACTATAGAATTATGTAGTGAGATTTATATATTCGATAGTCATTATCAGAAGATCAATAAATAATGATGACGGTACGTGTAATATTATTATTCTTATGATTGTAAATAATATAAATGATATTTGTTTACATATTATTAATAGTGTTTCACATGTAAATAGAATAATAATAACACTAATTTTATTATTATTTGACATAGAGTAAATTAATAATTATAAATATTGAAGTGGTCAAGGATGTAATTTGATAGCCCAAAACATGTGATAATAAATATATATTTATATCACAATCCAAACAAAAGTTGTTTCTGCACAAATGGTAGAGTGAGACTTTATCATTCTATATAGTGAGATCCAGTTATATGGAGTGTTCTCCTACCTTCCTCTATGTAGACAACAATAGAGATCATCATGAGTTCTTCCTCTACCCAGAATATATCTTTTATGATAAATCCTATAAAATGAAAATTATTAGGATTATTTTTTCTATTACCCAATGATTCCACTGAGATTTTTAGATATTTTGGGGGAATGTTTAGATAATATCTATAGGGATTCCAAACATGGATCATCTTACACATTGATGGTGCGATGTGATATAGTTGACCAAATCATTAACAAATGTGGAATTAAATATATATTTAAATTAAAATATGAAAATAAATAAATTAGAAATAGTATCTTATGATCATCTTATTCTAGTTCCACTATCTTAATATAGTCAAATATTATATGTATTTCATTTAAAAAGTTGTTTTGATCGTGTTAGGAAATGATTACAAATATACTAGTACTAATACCTACGTTGTTCATTCAAGAAATAGATGATTCATCTATGTCTGAAACATAAATTTTTATCATAAGGGTCACATGATTAATTTTTAAATATTTATTATTCATTGGTTGATTTCATGTGTTTCTGATTTATTTTACATTAAATAATTTATTTGTACATTTAATTATTATAGTGTTTTTATTTAATTGATCATGATTACATATCTAGTAATAATTTAATAATAAAAAATTAATAATCATTCATAGAACACCATATGGAAAATACAATGGTTCTACTTGGATAATTTAGAATACAAAGAATATAGTTACTACATACATTCCATTTACATTTTTTCATTTTGTTATCTCGTGATAAATTATGGTGATTACGATGAATTAAAATCAAATATGCAATAAAAGATAATCGATTTGTAAAATTGAAAAAACATCCACATTGATTGAAAAACAACACACCGTGTGTACTTCACAGACTTTTTAGTCAATGTATTCATACGGTCCAGAACATTGGGTTTACTAGCATTTAATGAATCAGATACACAACATGAAGATAAAAACAGTAGGGTTTTATTGAATGTATTTTCGATTACAGAAAATGTCCATTATTGTTATTAGTATGCATGAAAAATGACTAATCACAAGGTCTATTCTACAGACATATAAATGGGATAAGTACACACCATATAAAATAGTACACATCATATAGTCTACTAACATTAGTGTATAATAAATTTAATTTCAAGAAGAATTTAATATATAATTTAACTTATTTTTCATGTGTTCCATTGTTTAATCAATTGATAGTACATTCCATGTCATATGATTAACAATTATAAGATAAACTGAATTTCATTTAAATTTTTTTCTCATAACACATGGCTTCCTCTAACTACACTTGTGCGTTAAATTAATCTTAAATAAAGGCCTTTTGTTTACAAATATAGATGATGGTCAGTTGGGGAAGGTTGGATAGAATTAAAAGAAATTTGAATAATTTGAATAATTTTTTGCGCATGATATTAATTAACAAAGTAATCAAATTAATTGATAACAATACATAAAAAGTATGCATGTTGATATATCTGTGGATACTCATTAAATTAGACCCACAATTCTATTGGATTAGTTCATTTTAGTTTATTATTTTCAAATTAATATTAATGTCATAAAATTTATCAACTCATATTTATTATGTAACAGATGGATTTTCCCATGATTCTTTTATATAAACCACCATTACATTACAAAATTGATCCCCTCATCAATGAGTGAGTTTAAAATCTATGTATTGATGGAACTCCTATTATAATAGAGGTGGTATGAGTCAAGGATTATAGGTGAAAAAAATCACTTAAAAACACTAAATCCATGGTGGTATGCGGAAACATGAACCAAATATTGGTTCAAGCTGTTTTCCAATTTCATTTATGGTTATATTATCATCCAAAAGTTAATTAACCATTTGATAGTCTCATGATCATTAAATATATGTTATACTATAATTGTATTATGATAAATTATTCATTTTCATAAATTACGGATGATAACTTAATAAATAAATTATCATAAATGATTGATGGAATAAAATATTATAATATTATGTGTAAAATTTTATCAAACATGGTTAATCAATTAAGTACAATTTAAATTATATGAAAAATGCATGGGAAAAGTTAAATTGGGATTTAAGAAAAAGGATAAATTCCTCTGAAATTATTATATTATTTTTGCATAGACATCCACTAGATATGTTATAAATAACCTCATAGTCCAAGCTTCATTTTCAACCAATGTTGGGGTGCTTTAAATTTCTATTATACATTTAGAATTAAGTATTTTGTAATATTATCATGGTTCATATCAATTTTTTATTGACATTTCAAGATTAGGTAAAATTTAGGGGAAAAGGGTGAGTAAATTTTCAAATATTATTTTATTTTTTGGGAGTCCACTCAATACATTAGAAATCTATGAGCTAAAGTAGTCTAAAAATTAAAAAATATATAAACCTTTAAAATTTTTTGGAAGGACCATGTATCATTTATGGGAATGGGAATATGTATCCTTTTAAATATAATTACTAAATAAATTATATAATGAAACTAATTGAGAGAGATATTGAATTTTAAAAAATAATGGTATATTGATAAGAATATAATAAACTATAAATTTATTAAAATATATTTAATAAAAATATTTCTAATAATATTATCATAAATTGTATAAAATATTAAATCAAATGATCTAGAAAATATCACCATGATCCATACTATAGAAGTATAAATTTATCTTATGTACAAATTTCTATGTATTTTCTAGGATCTTATACATTACACCATGCCAGAATCAGAAATAATTCATGATTGAATGCCCACACCTTGAGATCATTTATGAGGTGGAAAATGAGGATGATCTATATATATATCTCAATAATGTGGATGACTCTATGTAAGTTTTCATAAATAATGTAATCCTCCTTGTTCAATGATAATCTAAATCCTTATACAGATATGTATTCAAATGGAGAAATTTCTCAACATGTGGATCACTATCACGGGAAGGTGATATCAGAGAGATATGAGATATCTAATTCACTTTTCACATGAAAACATGATGTTTTGGTTTTGATTTCAGGATATGTATTAATGATGATTGGATACATTGAGAAATATTAAATCTTGTTTTTCATGATCCCTGGTGAGTTTTTAATAGTTCTTAATCTATCGAAAATATTTATAAACATCTCATTTATTAATATGAATTATAAAATAGTGAATATTTATAAGAAACATTTAAAACATCAAAAAAATATTCCACAGGTCAATATATATTTATTAAATGATGATCCATCTTAATTTATTATGAATAAGTATAGAGACAATAAGGATAATGGGTCAAAGACTCGTTCCATTTATAAGGCTCTTGAGAACCACCGGTCTTTAAAGAATAAGATATAGAGGAAAATATATGGAATGGGATTTATTATGTTTTTAATGGGGAATTCATGACCAAAGAAAGAGGATTTTCACCCATCCAATGAATCAATGGAATCTATATAGGTGATCTTTATTGAGTTTAATGTTTAAATATCATAATGTTTGGAATTTTATACATCCTTTTGTGATTAAATTTTTATATATATACATGATACAATTATATTTCAAAATATTAATAGATAAGAGGTAGATATATGAGTTTCCTATGTGGTAAGGCTGGATACTCTATCTAATTTACATTACTATGTCAAATTGATAACGAGATTGATTATCATTTTAATAAAATTTTATTATGTGCCTCATGTTTTGTAAGTTCTGGATCTTTTCTGAGGTTTTATTTGGATTGTTTCTATTTACTATTTCTTACTGTATAGTACTATTATTCTAGGTTTATCTTGGGGTTTTTATGGGATAAAATGGATAAAAATGGAAGATAGAGGGTATTGCTCGATTGGTACACAGTTTCCCTAATCGTGCTCCCAAGATAAAAAAACTATGAAACCCTGGACATTGGGTTTGATTATGGAAATAACATGGTTTTTCAAACCAATTTCCCTAAAAATAGAAATCAGGAACCACTACCCCATAGTAGACGCACATAATTAAATCTTATTGTTACAAGAAACCATTCTCTCTACAGAGAAAACCATTCATATATAATTTTAATACACTAAAAATTATTAAGAAATTTACCCAACCCCTGACTAATGACCCCATATTCCATAGCTCAACCCATAATAATTTTAGCTTAATTACACATCCTCTTATTGGTATTTAAGCAATTATAACATTTGTTCATTTTGATTTGATGCTCATATTGAAGATCATCACCCCTACAGGTATGTGAATCCTATTCCAGTTGTTTTCCCATGCCTCCTCCATTCATCAATATTTAATTAATATATGTTATTTTTTATTTTGGTTTGATATATAATGATATTTTTTGATCAATATCTGGTATTCTAGATCAAGATCTACATTTAAGAGATTGTGATTCGATCAATATTGAATTTGGTTATATTTCTAGATCAAAATATATGTCGTTACTCTGATAAATTTTTGGGGATTTCAATAGATTGATTAGTCATCAAAAAATCAATATAAGTGGCTAGATATTAAACTCTCATTGTATTGAGATCAATTAAATAGTATGTGTTTATAGAGTTTCTAAGGATCATTTAGCAACTAGAAATATTAATTTAATAAATTAATGTATTGAATTAATTAATTGAGGAACTAGATATTTGATTGTACAATTGAATTTTAGAATTGAGGTTATTAAAAAATTAGGACACTTAGAAGAATTTATAATTTTTGATAATGATTCATAAATATGTTGAATTTTTTATTTAATTTTTAATTTTGAATTCCTAAAAATTAAATTTTTTATTAATTATTGAATGTTTAATTCTGAATTGGAATAAATAATCATTAAAATAATTATGGTATATTGATATTGTTGGATATTATTAATTAATTTTTAAATAAAATATAGGTATTGATGTTATCAATAAATAATTCTGTTAATTAATGTATGTGGGTAATTAATTAATTTTTCCACTAATTAATAAAATTTATTTTATTTATTAATCATCATAATAATTAAAAAAATCTGATTTGTTAATTATTCATTAAATTACTTCATGCAATGATTTGTCAAATTTATGATGATTTTATGTCACATGGTTGTGATTATATTAGGATGGAGTAGAACATGGGTCAATAATGGTGTGAGAAGATATTTATAGGGGAATACCATGAGATCGTCTATTTTTTGTCATAAAGGACCATGAGAGCCTTAGTCTAAGAATATTTTGATATATTCTATTTTTTGTTCTAAAGAACAATGATTGAATTTAGGGAGGAAGACTGTACGAGCTTCCATTTTCATTTCTAAGAGACCATGAGTGCTCTTATAGTAGGACTAGGTAAATAAAGATGAGTTCTTTTCCCATTTTCCTTGAATGTAAATTTTCTTTGGTTAGTCCCTCCCACATTATACCCATGAAACATGTTCTATATATGCACATTACTGATGTCAGGTTGATTTACTTGGTTATATTAATTTATCAAACATAAATTGTGATAATGAATGGTAATAGTGTTTCAGACTCTTTCATTAACTAAAAAGGTATTGAGGATTAGGTTTCCTCGAGGGTATAAGGGTTCATGTACTTAAATAATGAATAATGTATAATGTGTTAACAATTTACATATGAATTGTACTTATTTCATTATACAACTTCATACACTGTTATTGACTGCATACTATTTTAGAAACCATTGGTGGTGGCCCACTGAGTTTTATTCACACCCTAATTGGGCTTCCCGATCAGTGCTCAAAAAGACATTTTTTTTAAAGATAAGAAAATGGAAAAGGCCTTGTGTTATACGGATGATTGGCGATAGATCATGCATAAGGGAAATAAAAACGATTTGATTACGACTTGGGGGATGTGTCTGTGTAATAATTTTGGGTTTAATTTTTGACACATAGAGCCTACATTAGGAATTCATATATTATGGTTTAGTTTTGAGGTTATATTTTTTGTTCTATTCATCTTGTGTTATATGTCCTTAAAGATTATTATTATATGTTATTTAGTGATTTCTTCTTATTTTATTCTTATCTATTAAACAAATAAAAGACGGAATAGTATCCCTATGATTGATATATCAAACCCATCTTCCTAGTCAGTAGCATCTAGTATATGTGGAGGAATGTTTGAGGTCATGTGGAAGACCAGATAAGGGAACCCGTGTGTGGAACCTGAGATGGGATGTTAAAAAGAGGTATCGTATCCCAGTTTTCTTATATTTTCTTTTGAATTTCAATTTTTAATGGTTTACATGAGAATTAGAAGAGTTGGGACACTGGCATGAGATCATTCATGGGAGTTGAAAACCCATGTATAGGGGAAACACCTTGTACCCATGATAGGATAATTGTTATTGGTGTGACATATTTATTATATATCACCTTGGTTAATACAATTTCGGGTGATGTGATTATAATTTAAATGATATTTTGAGAGTATTTATGTTTTCACTCATGGATCGGTAATGAACAAGATTTGATTATGCATGAATAATTATAGGAACTGGGTATTATTTTGTCACCTACTTCATTTTAGGCATGTACAAGAAAATAGGTTTGGGGTAACTAGTCGTACATGAAAAATTTCCCATGTATATCAAATTTAATTGAAAATGTTCTGAAAATTAAATAAATTGTAAAATGAGTAAATAAGATAATAAATGTGTAAATAATTGAATGTTGATAGTGGGAATGTTTTTACAGATGTTATTCATGGCCTAGTGGTAGATTGGTTAATGGTAGTGATAACACCTTGATTTTGACTACATGAGAATGTTTGGGGAAAAGTATTACTGTGAATTTTTGTGATTTTACTCTTACATAATTGTGATAAGGTTGTTTTATGTGTCCTCTAAAATGTGTGTGGAATTTTATATATAAGCTTCTATGAGTACACTTTTAAGAGGCCAACATGTGGATATAGATGGATATGAACCAACAACAGTGGAACCTGATTAACCAATAGTTCCATTTCAGGATGAAGGTGATTCGTTTCGAGAAAAATTATCTCACTTCATGAAATTTATTGAAGTGTAATGAGGGTGGGTTTTGAAAATCATGTATGATCTAATGATGGATTTTTAGTTGCAGAACCCACCATATTTTACTTGAAAGGGTAGACTAGAGGGAGATGAGTTTTGGATTGAGAATATAAAGATTATAATTTGAAGTGCCCAGATCAGTGTGAATCACTGAGAGGGGGAGGGGGTGAATCAGTGATCCCTTAAAACTTTTTACTAATTGATTCTTAATCAATTAAACCTCTATGGCTTGTTAAGGCCTCGATCCACTCTTCTTGTATCTCTCACCTTTCCACGAATGATGCAGTAAATGTAAAGGCACTGGACACAAGGATTTACAAGGTTCGGCACCAAAGGCCTACATCCTTGCCATGCTCTCTCAGCATGGATTCTCCCTTTATAACTTGTTAGAATTACAATGGTCGATACAGCTTCCCACCGTATCTCTCCTGAGTCCCACAGGAGGGTCTTTATACTGCGTCCCACAGTGTTACCAGAGTCCCACTGGCCTGCTCCAGAATCCCACTGAAGACTTCTTCTCCCTGAGTCCCACAGGGTCATCTCTTGGCTCCTCGAGTCGCACGAGTAGCTCTTCTTCACTTTAAGGTCTTCTTCAAGTATCCTCAGCAGTCTGGGATAAAGACTGCTGGCCTTGCTCTGTACCTCTGATCACTTGTGATGATCAGGGTCTTCTCAATCTACTGAAAACTCAGACAACCAATCTCTTTAACTTCAGTCTGGCTCAGTCTCAGTTCACTTCAACATCATGCACTGAGTGCATGGCAACTCTTCAAGATCTTCAAGTCTTGGACTCCTCAGATGCACACCACTGATTTAGCACTGTTCATGTGTGCACGTGCATGCATACATGCATGCACTTTCTCTTTCCTTTTCTTGGTGCAGTAGACCCACAAAGGGTGTAATCATTTTTGAGCACACACCTACTTCTCAGACTTCACACACTTTATGCAATTTTCTTACACACTAGAATGTGTGTTATACTTTAGTGTGAGGGTCTCCTCTTTCTTCCTTCTTCTAAGTGTGTTCACTTCACTTAGTGCACAGACACTAGGTTCGGCCTCATTATCTCATTGCTCACAAAACTTCTTCACTTTGGAAAACACTTGAGCTTGGCCTACTTCACTTGCAAAGCACACTCACTTCCTTGTTCTTTTAATCGTCTTCAAAGTGTGCACTTCACTTATGCACACACTTGGTTCTTCATTTTTCACACACAAGGGCTACAGCCTTCTTCTTCAAATCCACACACAAGGTATGGCCTTCTCTTGCTCACACCCACTGCCCGTAGGGTACTTAGCACACACAAGATATGTTCTTCAATTTGGCACACACACAAGTGCTACGGCCACTTGTTTAAAGGCCTCGGGTAGTTCTCTTCTCCACTTGGCACACACACACTAGGGATGTGGTGGTCTTCACTTCACCTCTTGCACACACACGGCCTCGGGTCCTCTTCTGTTTTTGCACACACAAGCCGTAGAGTCTTCACTTTGCACACACACAAGGCCATGCCTCGGCTTCTCCTCTCCACTTGATCTCCTTCCAATATGGAGGCACACACACAAGGCCTCGGGTTCTTCTTCTCCTCTTAGCACACACACGAGGCAAGGCCTCGGTCTTCACCTAGCCTTCGGGCGCGCAAGGTGCACGACACAGGGGCGCGCAAGACCTCCTACCCGCGGGGCGCGCAAGTGCAACACCCCAGGGGTCTTCCTCTTGCCGCGCAAGGGTGCGGGCAGAGAGGGAACAATCCTCGGGCGCGCAAGAATGTTGCGGCCACGAGCTCTTCCTACCGCGCAAGGGATTAGCGCGCAGGGGACTTCAGCCGCGCAAATATAATTTGCGCGGGGCTTCAACTTCGCGAGGCAGAGGTGCACTCACGGTTCTTCGGATCTTCAACAAAGTATCAACACATCAGCAGCAAAATGAGAGCCTCTGGCTCTTCTTTTATATGCAGAGAAACGCCTCAAATCTTCCGCGTGGGATAACTTCAATCCCGAAGATTTCGGATCTTTGAAATCTTTACGAATCTTGATTTTACTCTCTGTTTCACGCGGGATTCCTTCTTCTTCGGTTTCCTCCACGTGCATGCGACTTAGAACGTATGCACGGCCTTCGTCTCTTCTATCCCATGCAAGACACGAACTAACATAGCCTCGGCACCTTCGGTTTGCCTCGGCCGAACATCAGGTTCTCCATTTCATGCATGCATGCCCATTTTATTGCATGGATGTATTCAGTGTGCTTAGACGATCTCAATGGAGTCTTTGGATCGAACAATGATGGCCGGGATCTTCAAAACGGTCGTCCGGAAGGCGCCTGGTTCAGCGGGGCTCGCGGGTGGCTTCGGCTCGAGCTCGACGAAGGAGATGAGCTACGGCCGTCGGATCAGGCGATGGAGATACATCGGGCGGCCTGGATAAGATCGCGGCGCCGCGGATGGATCGTGCGGCGCAGATCAAGCGCGTGATCAATCGAGCGGCTCAGATTCAATCCCGGGAAATTTTCCGCGTCCCACATCGAAACGGGGCGCGGTTTTTCCGCAGCTTATTAACTAAGCACTCCCCGCTCAACGCTCAGTTGCACTTCCCCCTCCACGGTGCCGCCCCGCACCGTGTTCTCTTCTGCGGGCGCGCTCTGCGCCCACACTTGCCTCCTGCGGGCGCGCTTAGCGCCCACTATGCACACACGGGTGCGCTCATGCACCCCAGCCGCACTCCTCCGGGCGTGCCCCAGCGCCTCTGTGGTGTCTGCGGGTGCGCCCCTGCCGCCCTGAGCTCGCCCCACGGGTTCCCCCTTGGGCGTGGCGCCTTAGGCCCACATGAGCCTTGGGGTTGAACCCACAAGGTGCTCACGGGCTGGACATATTTTTTGGCAAAGGAAATGTAAAGACTTTGTTAAAAACAAAGTTCTCCTCCATATGAGTATAAGACAAATGCCAAGCCACTCCAAGCCTTCCTCTAAGCCATTCTTCTTCTACATTTTTCCTCTTCTCCCACATTTCTATTCTACTTCTTCATTAGAATTCCTCCATTATCTTCAACATGTATTCATTACTTAGGAGTGAATTCTTTGAAGGTTCTCCATCAACCGAAGCTCCTGAATTAAATAATTCTTCAATGTTCTTCAATGATCCAATTAGAGATCAAGTTGGATCACTTCTCATTCACATGCACTAAGTGTTAGTGCATGGATTTCTTTAATCCACAGCATCCACTTAGTAGTTGTGGATGGATCAGCTTTCATCACCTCATGCATTGTCATTACAATGCATGGTCTTCTAAAGCTTGTTGTGACATTGTATCCAGTTGATACAAGTTCTTGGAACTTAAAGATCAGTTCAACAATAGTATGATGTTACTAGAGAATGTTTCAACCACATCTCCTATGCCACTTAGTGAATCTCCTAAGTGACATGCCTCTTAGTATCATGGAAATTCTCTATTCATCACCAACACCATCACAACCTTTGTCATTCACATCTTGACAATTCTTGACATCCATTCATTCCATGACAACTTCATGCCTCATTGACAACAAATGCAACATAATGCACTTCAATCTCCCCCTTTGTATTTGTTGTCAATACACCACTTCAGCACATATGAATGGGTCAATATGTGTGCCAATATTTTCTCCCCCTTATTGGAAATCAAATGCAAAGGTGTGGTGTGGTTCTCTTCCACAATATCTCTTCCTCCCATTGAAAAATATCTTCTTGAAAAACACTAGGAGTGGGATGATGTCACATGTTCTCTTTAGCAAAGAACCTTTAGTAAATCAGCTCTAAGTCTACTTGGGCTAACCCGGTGTAGAAAACAAGAGTGATGTAACCAAGGTACTCAATGCTGTCCACAATTCACTGTACATGTGAGATCATGCTTCAGGGGTTTGAAATTTTTCAGATATATCAATGAATTGCTAAATCCTGCACAACTTCACAAAACTCATTAGAAAGTTCAGTGCAATGATAAAGCTCCCCCTTTCATCCATTTGTCTTCAATCCATACTCACCCTTAATTGACAAGATAGCCTCAATTAAGAAACAAGGGATGAAAGTATGATTGGATTACTTTCACTTTTCTCAAGATGATATTAAATCCCAAAATATCATCTTCTCCAGATTGGCTCCCCCTCAAGGGGTGCACTCCATTCAATCCAATCCATCCTCCAGCTGAGAATGATCATCATCTTCAATTCCCTACAATGTTAGCACATGTAAATACCAATGTATAAGGGAATAGGATGGAACCTCCTTGGTTCATCAATGTGAACAACAAGGTTGAGAAGATTCTCTCAACCGAGATGTCCCATTTTCACCATTCTTCACACTTGCACATTTGATCTTCATTGATGATTGTGCTGGTGTGGTTCTCAACACATCTTCATGTGAAATATTCTTCTTCCCTTTTGCCTTAGCAATTGCCAGAACTTCATCTTCAGCTCTTTGTAGATCTTTGGCAAGTTGCAACTGATTTGGCCATATGACTAGTAAGTCACTTGGAAGTGTGGCCTCAGTTCTGGATATTCCACATGGTTCTTTTGATGCTATCAAGCTACCTTTCTTAGGCAACTTGTTTTCAATCAATCCCTTCTGCTTCTTCTGGATTGATTGTCTGTTTGAGTCCAGTCTGCCTCTATTGAATTTCATGGCTTCTTTACAAAGATCCATGATATGTCCTTTCTTTCCACAGTAGAAGCATTTCTTCTTGGTGGTCCTTCTGGATGCATCACCCTTCTTGGATTTAGACTCCAAGGACTTCTCTTTATTTTTCAACATCTTCTTGGGAGCTTTTTCAGCTTTCTTCTTCTTGCTTCCCAAGGATTCCTTTTTAGCCAGGTTCAGTGATCTTCTCTTCTTTTCATCTTTGGATACAGTTGGAGATTGACATGTATCATTTTGACCACTTTTGAAAACATCCCAGATGTTGTCAAGCAATCCAAATCTGTTAGCAGTAAACAGATGTCTCTGGACCTGTGGATGCTGCTTCTTTTCTTCTGGCTTTCTCCCCCTTGGCATGGGCTTCCTTTGTGCTTTGACATTTAGTGGATTGTACCAACAATCCTTTGCACAATGCCCATACTTGTTACAACACCAGCATTGTCCCACGAATCATGACCTTTTCAGTCCTTCTGATTGTAGGGTACTTTTCTTGACCTGTTGTGCTGTTTCAGGAGAGCTCTCTTTCTTTACTGTCTTCATCCATACTTGTTTGGATTCATTCTTCCATCCTGCACTTTTAGTAGAAACACTTTTAGAAGCATGAGTACAAGATGGTATGGATGGTACCTTCTTTCTAGAAGATGTTTCACTTTTATTAGAGGATGTCTTTCTCTTAGAATCATCCTGATCAAGGTTCACTTGAGTAGCAACATTTCTTCTTTCAGCTGACTGGGAGGATTCAGCTTTGGGTGATTGCTGATTTTTCAATATCACCTCTAGTTCTAAGCATTTCATATTGAGGGAGTTCTTCTCATCCTTAATAGTTCTTAGCTTTCCTTCCCATTTCTCTTCCAGCTGCTTTATCTAGTCTTCATGCACCTTTTTCATTTCAAGCAATGAGTTGTCCAGCTCCTTCACCCTTTTGACTTTGTCTTCTAGTTGAGCATCTTTGACAACCATTGACACTTTGTGCCTCTTTTCCAGTGCATGGAAAACTTCTTTGACCATTACTTTAAAGAATTCTTTCTCAGAAAGACTTCTTTGCAATTCTTCAGTAGTGTCTTCATATCTTTCATTGCAAAGAGATACTGTTTCATCTTTGGAATTTACCAGCTTTCTGAGAGTGTTGGTTATGCCAACCCTTTTAGCCAGCTGATCTTCCATAGCATTGGCTTCTTCTTCTAACTGTGATTTTTCTTCTTGAAGATCATGGATGCCTGTAGCTATACACTTTTCCACTTCCATGGGAACTGTCTTCTGAAGATATTTGAGTGCACTCTGAAGATCATTCATTATTTCAACTTCATCAAAGCTAGGACAGGCTTTATCAGAAGAATGATAAAAGGAATTGTCATCTGATGTGACTTTCACATTTCTTTCCATAGAAGGAGTTTCTCTGATTGCAGCAACCTTCTTCCTCATCTTCTTTGCCTGTTTCTTCATTCTGTTTTTCAGAGTCTTGGCAGATATCTCCATTTGAGGCTGTTCTTTCATTTCCTCAAATCTGCACTCCATATAGACTCCATTGGATCTTTTAGAGGTAACCTCCCTCTGATACCAATTGAAGTGCCCAGATCAGTGTGAATCACTGAGAGGGGGAGGGGGTGAATCAGTGATCCCTTAAAACTTTTTACTAATTGATTCTTAATCAATTAAACCTCTATGGCTTGTTAAGGCCTCGATCTACTCTTCTAGTATCTCTCACCTTTCCACGAATGATGCAGTAAATGTAAAGGCACTGGACACAAGGATTTACAAGGTTCGGCACCAAAGGCCTACATCCTTGCCATGCTCTCTCAGCATGGATTCTCCCATTATAACTTGTTAGAATTACAATGGTAGATACAGCTTCCCACCGTATCTCTCCTGAGTCCCACAGGAGGGTCTTTATACTGCGTCCGAAAGTGTTACCAGAGTCCCACTGGCCTGCTCCAGAATCCCACTGAAGACTTCTTCTCCCTGAGTCCCACAGGGTATTCTCTTGGCTCCTCGAGTCGCACAAAGTAGCTCTTCTTCACTTTAAGGTCTTCTTCAAGTATCCTCAGCAGTCTGGGATAAAGACTTCTGGCCTTGCTCTGTACCTCTGATCACTTGTGATGATCAAGGTCTTCTCAATCTACTGAAAACTCAGACAACCAATCTCTTTAACTTCAGTCTGGCTCAGTCTCAGTTCACTTCAACATCATGCACTGAGTGCTTGGCAACTCTTCAAGATCTTCAAGTCTTGGACTCCTCAGATGCACACCACTGATTTAGCACTGTTCACGTGTGCACATGCATGCATACATGCATGCACTTTCTCTTTCCTCTTCTTGGTGCAGTAGACCCACAAAGGGTGTAATCACTTTTGAGCACACACCTACTTCTCAGACTTCACACACTTTATGCAATTTGCTTACACACTAGAATGTGTGTTATACTTTAGTGTGAGGGTCTCCTATTTCTTCCTTCTTCTAAGTGTGTTCACTTCACTTAGTGCACACACACTAGGTTCGGCCTCCTTATCTCATTGCTCACAAAACTTCTTTACTTTGGCAAACACTTGAGCTTGGCCTACTTCACTTGCAAAGCACACTCACTTCCTTGTTCTTTTAATCTTCTTCAAAGTGTGCACTTCACTTATGCACACACTTGGTTCTTCATTTTTCACACACAAGGGCTACAGCCTTCTTCTTCAAATCCACACACAAGGTATGGCCTTGTCTTGCTCACACCCACTGCCCGTAGGGTACTTAGCACACCCAAGATATGTTCTTCAATTTGGCACACACACAAGGGCTACGGCCACTTGTTTAAAGGCCTCGGGTAGTTCTCTTCTCCACTTGGCACACACACACTAGGGATGTGGTGGTCTTCACTTCACCTCTTGCACACACACGGCCTCGGGTCCTCTTCTGTTTTTGCACACACAAGTCGTAGAGTCTTCACTTTGCACACACACAAGGCTATGCCTCGGCTTCTCCTCTCCACTTGAGCTCATTCCAATATGGAGGCACACACACAAGGCCTCGGGTTCTTCTTCTCCTCTTAGCACACACATGAGGCAAGGCCTCGGTCTTCACCTAGCCTTTAGGCGCGCAAGGTGCACGACACAGGGGCGCGCAAGACCTCCTACCCACGGGGCGCGCAAGTGCAACACCCGCGGGGTCTTCCTCTTGCCGCGCAAGGGTGCGGGCAGAGAGGGAACAATCCTCGGGCGCGCAAGAATGCTGCGTCCATGTGCTCTTCCTGCCGCGCAAGGGATTAGCGCGCAGGGGACTTCAGCCGCGCAAATATAATTTGCGCGGGGCTTCATCTTCGCGAGGCAGAGGTGCACTCACGGTTCTTCGGATCATCAACAAAGGATCAGCACATCAGCAGCAAAATGAGAGCCTCTGGCTCTTCTTTTATAGGCAGAGAAACGCCTCAAATCTTCCGCGTGGGATAACTTCAATCCCGAAGATTTCGGATCTTTGAAATCTTTACGAATCTTGATTTTACTCTCTGTTTCACGCGGGATTCCTTCTTCTTCGGTTTCCTCCACGTGCATGCGACTTAGAACGCATGCACGGCCTTCGTCTCTTCTATCCATGCAAGACACGAACTAACATAGCCTCGGTACCTTCGGTTTGCCTCGGCCGAACATCAGCTTCTCCATTTCGTGCATGCAGGCCCATTTTATTGCATGGATGTATTCAGTGTTCTTAGAGGATCTCAATGGAGTCTTTGGATCGAACAATGATGGCCGAGATCTTCAAAACGGTCGTCCGGAAGGCGCCTGGTTCAGCGGGGCTCGCGGGTGGCTTCAGCTCGAGCTCGACGAAGGAGATGAGCTACGGCCGTCGGATCAGGCGATGGAGATACATCGGGCGGCCTGGATTAGATCGCGGCGCCGCGGATGGATCATGCGGCGCAGATCAAGCGCGCGATCAATTGAGCGGCTCAGATTCAATCCCGGGAAATTTTCCGCGTCCCACATCGAAACGGGGCGCGGTTTTTCCGCAGCTTATTAACTAAGCGCTCCCCGCTCAACGCTCAGTTGCACTTCCCCCTCCACGGTGCCGCCCCGCACCGTGTTCTCTTCTGCGGGCACGCTCTGCGCCCAATCTTGCCTCCTACGGGCGCGCTTAGCGCCCACTATGCACACACGGGTGCGCTCATGCACCCCAACCGCGCTCCTCCGGGCGTGCCCCAGCGCCTCTGTGGTGTCTGCGGGTGCGCCCCTGCCGCCATGAGCTCGCCCCACGGGTTCCCCCTTGGGCGTGGCGCCTTAGGCCCACATGAGCCTTGGGGTTGAACCCACAAGGTGCTCAAGGGCTGGCCATATTTTTTGGCAATGGAAATGTAAAGACTTTGTTAAAAACAAAGTTCTCCTCCATATGAGTATAAGCCAAATGCCAAGCCACTCCAAGCCTTCCTCTAAGCCATTCTTCTTCTACATTTTTCCTCTTCTCCCACATTTCTATTCTTCTTCTTCATTAGAATTCCTCCATTATCTTCAACATGTATTCATTACTTAGGTGTGAATTCTTTGAAGGTTCTCCATCAACCGAAGCTCCTGAATTAAATAATTCTTCAATGTTCTTCAATGATCCAATTAGAGATCAAGTTGGATCACTTCTCATTCACATGCACTAAGTGTTAGTGCATGGATTTCTTTAATCCACATCATCCACTTAGTAGTTGTGGATGGATCAGCTTTCATCACCTCATGCATTGTCATTACAATGCATGGTCTTCTAAAGCTTGTTGTGACATTGTATCCAGTTGATACAAGTTCTTGGAACTTAAAGATCAGTTCAACAATCGTCTGATGTTACTAGAGAATGTTTCAACCACATCTCCTATGCCACTTAGTGAATCTCCTAAGTGACATGCCTCTTAGTATCATGGACATTCTCTATTCATCACCAACACCATCACAACCCTTGTCATTCACATCTTGACAATTCTTGACATCCATTCATTCCATGACAACTTCATGCCTCATTGACAACAAATGCAACATAATGCACTTCATAATTGACCACTTGGAGGATCTTATTGGGGAGAAATTCAAATTGGATTCCTAAATGTTATGATGTCAGGTGAAGTGATGTATGGACATCATGACTCAGGAAGGATATATTGAACATTTATAATGTAATGAAATTCAATAGAAGATCTCAGATCACTTTTATAAAGGAAAAATGAGACACGAGAGAGTATTTGATTTCATGAGGCTTACTCAGTGAAGTATGTTCACAATAAACTATGTTAGTTGCTCTAAAAATTGGGAGTGCATTGTTCTAGTGTTGGTAGGAGATGATTATTCTATGTTACATTTGAATTAAGGTGGAAATAATTAAGAAATTATGGCCAAGAAAATATATTTAGGCTGAAGAAGTTTCTAAATGATAGAAATAAGGCTCTCATATCAAAGGGGAAACCGATGGAGTCTTCAAAATTATGACATGTGGTTTATTCTAAATGATCTGGAGGTATGAATTCTAAGAGTAGGAAGCGTTATTAAAAGAACATATGAAAAATCAGTGGGAATTAGAGTGTCTAGATAGAAGGATCAGTTACGTTGGATCTTACCCAAGTGATTTGACTTGAGTGTGTTTGGTCTAGAGACTTCTAGAAACATTGTCTCTGAACAATAGTGGATTGTAAATAATATGGAAATATGGTACATATACATAAGTTCTAATGTAACATGACATAGAAAATTATTGATGTAGGATTGATACATAACCATGGACTGAGAAACGGAATTTTTTTCACCATATCAGTTTTGAAGTTAGGGTTTTACTTTCTAAGGAGATAGAGGCAGTGGACGTGGTGCTTCTGGGTAAGATCTCTCATATCAGTATTGTGGCATAGCTCATGCGAGTCATACTACATAAAAAAGAAGAGGTGTAGGATATTAACTTTCCATTAAGCCTACGCATGTGGATAGAGAGGCAGGACCATCAACCGGGATGGAAAATATTCATGTATCTTCGATATTATATAGTTCTTTATTTGATTCCAATGCCTCTAAATACTTAGTTTTTGAAAAACATGGTAATGGGTTGAGCATTGATTTTTAATTCAAGTGTGGGTGTTGAAAATCGGTACACTATTTGGAGTATTGTTGAGATATATATGTTTATTCATGGGATTTTATTTCAAATATGGTGAGTATCATATTCTTTGGGATCTTTACATTCATTATATGTCAGTATTTGATCTATTTTGTGTATAGAATAAGTAGTTTCATATTTATCCAACATGGTTTGTTACCATATGAGAGAGACTTTAACATTACCTAATGTTGAAAACTATATTTATCAAGGATACTAGAATATCTAGGAAGGCTGAGAAGAGAAAATTTCATAGAAATTGAGAGAGATAAACCCCAATGTTTCTAGTATGTTGTTTTATGACGGAAGAATAAAGCATGATTTCTTCCCACCCAAACTGGACATGTTTTATGATGTATTTCTAGAATAATTATTAGGGATTCCACCTAAAGGTTATGTGGAATATAATTTTGGTCTCATGGGGGTGCTAAAGCTATTCCTATACCACCTTATCGAATTCAACTAACATAGTTTCAAGAGCTCAAGACTCAATTGGAGGAGTTAGATGATATGAGGTTTATCTGCCCAATTACATCTCCTTGGGGTTCACCTATGCGGTATTCAATGATTTATAATATGAGTTTTCTCTTTTGTGTTGATTACCAGAAGATGAACTAGATAACTATGATGAACTATTATCATAGTCAATGAATTGATGATCATTTTTACTATTAGATGGGAGTGTGGGTTTTCTATATGTTTATCTTGAGATCAGGGTATCATTATCTAAGAGATAGAAATTTTAATATATCGAGGAGTATATTCAGATCTAGTTATGGAATTTATTAGTTCATCGAAATGATTTTTGGGTTAAAAACTCTATCATCATTGTTAATGGCCTCGATGAATAGAATATTCCATCCATATTAGGATCAATTTGTGGATTACAAATCAGTCTACTTCGATACTCATTCCAATCAAAAACCACACCTTAACATCATTCTATGAAATCTAAGATATTATTATCTATATAATAATCTATCAATGTGATAGTTTTTGATTGATTAGGTACACTTCTCGGGTCATAAAATCTCAGAGGAAGGCATTTTTGTGGACCCATACGAAATACAGGCAATGGTTGTTTGGGAGCATCCCAACACGATTTATGATTTCCAAAGCCTTTTAAGCCTACATGGATATTATCAGAGGTTAATATAAGACATTTGATGACTTTAAGCACCACTTATAATGTTGAACAGAAAAGGGAAATTGTATGAATGGTTAGAAGCATGAAAGAATGGATTCTAGGAGTTGAAGAAGAATTAGACATTTGACTATGATCTTGATACTACCCATGTTAGGAGAGGAGTATAAAAATTATTTTTATTCTTATGGGAGATGAATCAAAGGTATGTTGATTTAGGGAGATCACGTTGTGGCATATGAGACATAGTATTTGAGGCCACATGAATGAAAATACCATACACATTTCCTCGATTGGGATACAATGTTTTAATTTTTGATATCATTGATTCATTATTTGTTGGATGAAAAGTTTACTATGTATAGAGATCATAAGTGATTGATTTATATCTTCTCACAATGATACTTGAATGTCATGAAGTGAAGATGGGTTGAGTATATGTATCCATTTGATTTCAAACTATCATATACCACTAGGAAATAAAATTATGTGGTTGATTCATTTTGAAGGAAAACATGGACATAGGCAGTTCTAGATTCTAGTGATAAATGGACAATTATGACTCTAATTGAGACTAAGAAAGTGGTGGATTAGTAAATCTAAGAGAATATGACATTCATATCAGTTTTAGTGGAGTGTAAACTTTTTATTCGGATTAGAAACACGTTGTATGATGATCTTGTATTCATGACAATGAGGGGTATATATGAATGTGGGGAGTCACCTTTATATTGGATCACATATTTGGATGAGATCATCTATGTTAGGAATCAGGTTGTTATTTCTACAAGAAAATTAGAGTTGTTGATTCATGAGTTTCATTACACATTGTGGGAGGTAAATAATTGTTTTATAAAAATTTATTGTGACCAACAATGAAAATTTTTGTAGCCAAGCATAAAAAAGGAGATAGCAGGGTTCATGACACAATTATACACAAATTATTAGGTGAAGGATGAGAATTAAATACTTGAAAATTTACTATATATGTATCCCATTATTGAATTGAATTTGATGGAGTTACCAACGATTTATGTCGGGTCACTTGAGGACGCCTCAGAAGAATGACTGTATTCTGGTTTTTCCGAAAGACTAATGAAAGCAGTACATTTATTTCTTAGATGAGAAACATTATTAATGGTGAAGCTAAGATATTTGTATTTTCATGAGATAGTTTGTCTTCAGTGGGTTCCATAATCAACATTTGCAGAATTAGAATCATATTTTACTTCGTGCTTCTAGTATCTTTTAGAGAAGGATCTTGGTATGTATGTTTTGTTGTGTATAGATTTCCACCCATAGATAGATGGGAAGTAAAATTTTACTATACATTATCTTGAGGATTTGTTGTGTGCATTTCTCTTACATTTTGAAGGATCTTGAGAGAATCACATATCTTTGTTTGATTTTTCCAATAACAACAGTTATTATAAAATAATACAGATGGAACCATACATGTAACATTTTGGTATACAATGGAGATATCCTCTATGATAGATGGAGGTGGTGAGTCCGAATTGTTGGGACCAAGTCCCATTCATGGGATTTCATCATTGATTAAACTGATATGGAAACATTTGTATATGGATCAAAGTATATAGAATTCATATGTTGATAGAAATTTAATACCCATATAGTTTTTAGAGGGTGATCATGTATTCATTTGTGTGGTGCCTTGATTGGGACACCACGCGTTTCAAAGATAAGGAATGTTAGTGCTAAGATATATCCTTCCTTTTGAGGTTGTGGAGAGAATTAGTTTGGTGTCACATTGATTGTCTATTCTATAGAAATACATTGACATTAATTACATTTTGGATGTGTAAAAACTTTGGATGTATCACCCAGACCCTTTTTATGTGATGGAGGAGGAGGATGTTGATCTTCAGATATATTTGATCTTTGAGGAGTATCTCATACATTTTTTTCGATCATAGTGTGATACTGTTGTGGGGAACGTATGTAATGATATATCATGGAATAGGGATACAAGGGTGTGTGTAGTAGTAAAAATGGGAAATGGAAGTATAGATGCGGTCTCAGTGGCCCTATCTTTTTACACAGAATCACAGAGATGCATGAGAGTGAAGATTGAGGATACGATGGTATAAGATCTGGATATTATATGATTATAAAAATTAATATAGTATTCATGGTATAGTTTATAGGTACTATCTTTCTTTTTTTTGGAGAAGTTTTCTTTTGGGTTGGAACTTGTGTCGCTTTTGGGTGAATCATTCAGAAGAATAAAATATAGAGGGAAGTGCATGGTTATCCCTAAATATGAGACCTGGTCCAAAAACTGTTAAACCCTAAAAAATGGAGTTTTCATGCCTAGCACATATTTTTCCAAAACCTGAATCCTAAGAGGAGACAATTTTCACCCCTAAAATAGGTGCATGGTTAAGACCGGCAGATAGCAGAAACCATGCACCCCAAGCCCCAAATTGTGTGTACAGGATTTTAATCTAAAAATAAAAATTGAAAATTTTCCTAACCCCATGTAATACCCTTTAACACCCTAACATGACCCATAATCATTTCCCCTAAATTCCATATCCTTTTAGAGTGATTACAAATCATTTATACCTCATTTATTGATGATTCAAAGCATGGATTGATGATATTCACCACTCTTATTATGTGAATCCTATTGTTGTTGATTTCTTATTCATCATGATTTCTTCCCAATTTCATTAAGGTATGTTATTATATGTTTTGGTTATATTAATGCCTAGTTTTTTAAATCTAAATCTAGTTTTTTTGTCCATATCATGATTTAAGTGATCTGGATATGTTTAATCTTGATTTAGGTTATAGATATGGATCTCATTTTATTCCCTTACTCAACTATTTTTTTAGGGATTTATGTTGAGATTTTATTCATTGAAAAATAGAGGTATGAGTTATATAGTTGAAATGTCATAGTCATAATACCAATTAAAAGTATGTGATTATATAACTTTTAGGGTTCATTTAACTGTTGGAAATCGTAATTGAAATAGTTAATGTTGTAAATTATCTATTTGAGGAATTGGGGAATTTATTGATTAACTAAATTGTGGAACTAGGGATAATTTATTGTTGGGATAATTATTAAATAGATGAATTTTGACTAAATAATAATTAATTGATGAATTAATTACTGAATAGTGAATTTTGAATTAAAAATAATTAATAATTTAATGTTGAATTTTGAATTAGAATAATTAATAACTAAAATAATTATAGTATAATAATATTTATGGATATTATTAATTAAATACATAATTAATTAAAGTGAATGAGCTGAATAATTAGCCTCTTGGTTATTTATGGAATTGTATTGATTAATTTTTTATTTAATTAATCAATGAATCTGCTGTGATTAATTAATCGTTGGATTAATTAATGGAAATGGTTATGATTAATTATTTATTAAATTAATTATGATAATGATTTATGAAATTTATTTTGGTTGTATGCCACTTGTATTTGAATATGTTGGCATGGATTAACACATTGGTAAATTGGGGTGTGAGCAAGGGAATGTTGGGGGAAGTCCATGAGTGCTTCTATTTTGGGTTCTGATGAACTGTGAGATCCTTTATGGAGGAAGGAGATGATATATTCATTTTTATTTTTTGAAGGACCATTAAATATTTTTGGGAGGAAGACAGTGAGAGTAAACAATTTTATTTCCAATAAACTCTTATAGATCTTGGATTTGGGACAAGGAAAAGACATTGAGATCTTTCTACTTTTCCTAGAATGGGTTTTTTTATTAGTATCTCTCGCATAAGACCCTTGTGGATATAACATTATGTTCACATTACTCATTAAATACTGATTTAGTTATTTTAATTTATTAAGTCATATAAAAATTCTGATAAGGAATGGTAACCATGGTTCAGAAATTGGCACATGCCAAAGTAAGTATAGAGGTTTAGGCTTCCTTAGGAACTCGAAGCATCTTGTGGTTATATACATAATAATTGATTACATGATAATTATTCACATATGAATAATAATTATTTAATTATAGAAATTCACATAGTGTTATTTACTATAAATTGTTTTAGACACCATTGTTGGTGGCCTACTGAGTTTTAATCACACTATATTGAGGCTTCCTGATCGGTACCCATATTTAAATAGTGTTTTCTAAATAGGAATAAGGGAAAGTTCCTCTGTTAGATATCAGATTGGGGATGGAGAACAGATGATGTAACTATAAATGAATCGAGACCCATTTGGGGGAATCGTCGGTATATATACTGTGGAATGATCTTTAGTCACTTGGAACATACATTGACATTAAATATTTTCTTCATTAGTTTTGATGTCTTATTTATTGTTTTAGAAATCATGTGATACTAGTTCTTTTATGTTATGATTATAAGTTATTTATGTATTGTTTCTTATTTTTTTCTAGGGTATTACAATAATAAAAAAGATTGTAGTCTCCCCATAATTTATATATTAGATCATTGCTAATATTTGGAATCCTCTTATGTATAGGGATCCATGCATGAGGTCATGTGGTTGATCGACATAGGGTACAAGTGATGGGAAATCGGTCCGGGATGCCTCATGTTACAAACAACATCATATTCATTTCTTGTTTTGAAATGGATTGATTTTTTCATATTTGGAATAAAATGTTTTAAATTTTTTAGATATTTATATTTTAGCATATGTAACAATTGAATAATTTTATTGATGTATAAAATTATGAGAAATAAATATTGTAAATAGATAATGAAGAAAACACACATGAATTGTAGGATACCCAACTATAAAATCATCGATTTGGTCATGTAAATGAGAAGCGTTTTAAAATTTTGTATGAAGATGGTTACATGGAATATATTGAGATTAGACCACTTGAAAGACGTCACACATGATTAGAATGTAACATGAAAAAAACAAAATTCAGTGGTTAATGTGAAATTCACATAACACATTTATATTTAATTCATGCAGAGGTGTATGGAACATTCTAATTAGAAGTTAAAGGTGGGTTATCATAAATTATTACTTTTCTTGATGAGTTGTGATTGGATGCTTGTATATACATAACGGATTATAATTCTAAAAACTGTTATATGTTCAATAAATTCATAAATGAAGTTGAGAGTCATCATGGAAATAAGATAACAAAAATTTTATTAACACATTGTAACGATTATCTTCACTGATATTTTATCAACATTATACAAGATTATGGGATTTTTTGTCAAGTCACATAACCCTTTACACCATAGTTGAATGGTGTTTTTTAATAGAGGAATTGTAAATTTTTATTCATATTAATGGATTTTATGAGTCACACAATAATTCTATTATCCTTTTGGGGATATTCACAAAAGAATTCATGATACTCCTAAAAACGAAAAACAACTAAATTAAAAAGAGTCTTCCCTTTGAGTTATAGATTGTAATGAAACAATTTTTGTTAGGTTTTCATGTATGGGTTTGAGATGAATTTTTTAGGGATGGATCAATTTATAAAATAGAACCATGTGTTAAATTTTATATCATTATAGCATATCCCAACGAAACAAGGGGATATTATTTATAAAAACCTTCATAAAATAATGTGACCATCTCAAGATAAGACTTTTTAATATAGAGGGATAACATCATCAAAGATAATAATGTGTGGACGATTTAATTTTATGATGTTAAATATCATGATTGGTCAAAATTGGTACATGAACAGATTCCAGCTGTTTGTGTAGAAGAAGTTCTTCCTAAAGACTGAGTTTTTCGTATATGTTTAAGGGGTGTAAGGGACCAAGAGACATATATTTTACTATTAAATGATAATGGTGACTCATTATATGTTTAAAATCATGCTCCCCACTCAAAAAATTAGTAAGTATATATCTCAAAAGCTGAAACATGAATAGAATAAAAAAAACTGAGATGGATTTCGTGTGTCAAAATCATGCCTGATTTTTAATCAAACATCTAATTGATGTAATGCATTTTTTTATTAAATGGGTATTCAAGAGAAAGATAGATATCAAAGGTAATGTAAATAAATCTATATAATTACTAGTGTAATATAGATTTTTTAAACAATAATTGATTTACAATAAAACACATTTTCTATAGTTTCCATACTAAAAAATAAAATAATTTTTTTCTATAGCTATGTACTATGACTATTAGATTTCAAAAAATGGATGTAAATACTACATTACGTAATGGGAACCTCCAATTAGAATGATAAATGACAAAATCCAGATTTTTGTCACTCTTAAAAATTTAAATAATGTATGAAAGCTATATATACCCATTTTTGTATTAAAGCAAGCATATAGTTCACACAACATTTGATTTAATGTAGAATTAAAGAAATTTGGATTCATTAAAAATAAATGTGATCCATGAGTTTACAAATGATTTAGTGGATGTAAAATTGTTTTCATAGTAGTATATATTCATAACATATTACTAATTAGATAGAATATACCATCCTTGAAATATTTTAAATCACGATTGAGAATGTGTTTCTCTATGAAGGACTTAGATAACATAGTCTATATCATATTTATCCTGATCATACATGATATATCCAAGAGGATTCATGGAATATGTTATGGTACATAATGTTACTTGATAAATATGAGATTTAGAATGGAAAAATACAATTTTCGACTGGATTTTGTGTCACATGGAATAAATATTTCCATGAAAAAGTTTCCTCAGGCACCAGAGGAATAAAAGGAAATGAGTAAGATTTCATAACATTAAGTGATAAGATCTATTATGTATGTCATGTTATGTATGTGGATTTTTGATTCCTATAATTTGATTATGTTAGGATGATATGGAGAATATTTTGGTGATCAAAATTGAAATTTTGTTAATATTACCAATTAGTACTTGAGGAAAACTAATGATATATTCATGGTTCATCTATGAGATTAGTATATTTTAACAGATGTAATATATATTCGTGGATTCAATGTGATCATTTTGATATGAGTTCATTATCTCTATTTTCTTCTCCACCATCGGGTTGTGATCCTAAAGAGATAAAGAATAAAATTTTCATTCATTTTACTATAGTTATTGTGTATAAATTAGTTCTTGATGAATCCAAGGAAGATTTATAGATTCACAACTTTTTCAAAGATTGTAATGTGGTTCCTAGAAATAATTACCCAATAATATGTTAATATTATAATAATATAGAATTTGTTATGACCTCCTCCCCACAAAGTTTCCCCCTACTGTTAAAAAAATGTGGTAAAGGTACAATGACCCCCGAGTCCCACCTCTAGTAGGCCCCATGTTGGTGACTAGCAACGAGGGTATAACAAACACAAAGATGGGAGTATTTATGTTCTAAGAGAAAACATCTGGAATATAGAGCTATGATAGGCACCAAAAAACTCCTACATAGACTACATTATAAATTAAAACCCATGTACACATATGTAATGACATGAAAATAGTACAACAATTGAATGGGAAAACTGCATGTACCAAAAGAATGTAAAACGAAAGTTACCGCGAAGCCCAAACTACTCCTGTTAAACCCCAGAGCTATTAGTTACTAGGATGATCTTTAACATGCTCCATGTGACATCGAAAATAGTTTATATAATATATGTTGAGTATAAATGTGTGCTTAGTAGGATTCGGCCTTTTTCAACTCATGAAGAAGTATATAAAGCATGTTAAAGCGCAGTGAACAATAAGTGAACCAAACTCATCACCTAAATTAGTATAATTAGTTCCCAGACTCTCCATGGATACTCTCCCCATGTATCTCATACAATATTGTATAATATAATAAAGTATATTGAGGTGACCCCTCTACTACTTCGATACTAGTTTTCTACGTTTCCCCAATGTCGCATGTCCTCAACATCTCTCTCCAAACAGGCTTGTTCATAGAAACCTAGTCAAAGCACCACAACTGAAACCTCATGTGTCAACATGGACCTCATCCATCACAATATCACATCCATGTAAGAAAAATAACCTAGTAGATTATGGGATCCACCAAAAATCATATAATTTGTATCATATACTTGGTATTATACCTCAAGTCATCATAGCTCGTACATCGAGTTAGGATCCTCAAGCCAACACAACCTATCCATGTTATAACTATAAAATTCCTTATGAATCTATATCTAGGATATATATGTGTAAAATAACAACAACACACATTATCCCTCTACACACATATATGGGAAAAAATAACCACTTTTAATGCCAACAAAAGTAAATTCTAAGTGTAGGGAGTGGGGAAATGGGGTAGTCAACCATCCATCCCCCCACTGTGATGTTGGAGAAAAAAACCCCACCCTCATGTCTCAAAATCCCCTGGGATGTTATTTTCCCTATCCAACATGGTGTAGTAGTGTATGTTAACAAATAATTACATGGTATAATATAAATCAGAAGCACAATATGGGTAATAGTTCCATTATAATCACATAAAACTGACATATCTCATAATATTGATTCACAATGCTAAGACTATATATCCTACAAGCACAAAACCATTTTAAGATCTATATTATGTTTACATACAATTTCTAATTAGTATCACTTTATTTTAATTAATTATTTAAACATTAATTAACTATTATCAATTCCACATTACCATTAATTATCATTCCAACAAAGATCCATGCCCTATAGGAATAACCTAACTAGTTCAACCATTCCTCAGATGTATATCCTAAGTATTTCAGCCTTGAAAGCTCCAAACCCATGTTTTAAACATCACTTATTCAATAATTTATTAATAAAATATTCTCTTTCCATAATTCTAGGAATTTTGGAAATGAATTATACGCTGCCAAACACAAGGGGATCAACATAGTGAGTATACGATCTACCCATCGAGTATTTCCCACCTATAGTAGAAGTGTAGACTCATCCACCTCGATAACCTAATAAAAAAATTACTTGGAATACCATTCATGTATTCACCTCTTTTGGAAGAAGTGTAATTAACACAAGATGCCTTGATATGCAAGGAAATTAAAATAGATAAGGAATAACATAATCTACAAAATACACTTTCATGCTGATCGGTAAGACCAACTTCAACTCGTTCCATCATCCCTGGCATCCTCCCCAATACCCATATGCACAACACGATGCATCTATCCACTCTAAGAGTCATCTGATGCCATCGGCACCACTGCGCCTCCATGTCCCCACATACCACAATAGAAATCCAGGATTAGCTATCCCAAGATTAGAATATAAAACAAGTATAAGGAAACAAATAATGTAGAATCTGGTCTCTTGTCCCTAAACAAGGATTTCAGCCTTTACACACAACAAGCACTCACAGCTCCAAATTAAAAGGTAAATTGCGTTTATAAGAATGAGGGTAAATCACATCCCAATAATAAATTATCTTTATAAAAAAACATTACTTATTCCATATTTAATTAACTAATTCATTTCTATATTCATAATGGAATTCATTTTATTATCATCAATGCACAACAACAACAACTAGATTCATTAAACATTCCCCTTTTCCTATTTCCAATTTATTTACAATTAATCCTGGATTTATTTTATTTACCAATTTCCATCAATAACGACTCAATAAATTGGAATATAAGAGATATCACACTATCTATAAAATCAAGATTCAACCACATCACAAGGAAATTGATATAAATTCTTTCATCAGGTTGAAATATTTATTATGTCAATTTCATTCTGATCTAGTGGGATAAAACATGATAACTCTATGAATACAAATAAAAATAATATAGAATCGCTGAATTACCAACCTCATAAGGATTTTGATTTTATTTCCATGAGAATGGGCTAACATAATGGAACACTGTCTCTTCTCCCATAATGACTTCATCCATCTGAGGAAGCTACGACACAACTTCATCAACCAACACCCAGGAAAGGTTCTTTAAAAACATGCAGATCACATGCCATAAAATGCAAAGGATAAGTGGGATGAAATATTTCAAGGAACCCAGATTAATAGAGGTACAACATAAATTATATTGAATAAATATTGACACATCATGGTTGTACCAAAACATTGGGTGAACATACAGGAAGAAAAATTAAAGGGAAAATGATCCCAAGATTGCAGTTTGATCGCACGAATCATGTAGGAGGAAGACCACTGGGCGCCCTATACAAATGAAAGAAATATGGAAGAAAAAGGGAGATGGTATTTTAGCCTTTTAAAAATCTAGACAGTGTTGTAGTTTAGATTTTATATTAATGACGTATCTGATGGGTATTAATCATTTTGACCGAGTAAAGACACCTGGACCATTATTGAAATTTAAATAGGAGTTACGGTCTTTGAATGAGGGATAAATCCCTTAAAAAGGCCCTAAATTCATTTTAAATCATTGATAATGTCAATGGGGTGAAACAATGGGATTCGTGAAACAATTTACACCAATCAACTTATCACCTAACCACCCATCACCAACTGATAGATCACCAACTGACAGATCGCCTACTGAAATATTTGGAAAAATAGTACACCCACAGATAGATGAACATCCAATCCAGGAAACACTGCTCAACCTACCAATATTTTACCTATCGATCTTGGACACACTATTCAACCTATCGATAGATAACCTACCCTCATGGAAACACTATTGAGCCTACTGATAGATGATCTACCATTCATTGAAACACTATTCAACCATTAGATATATGTCATATCATTCTAGAAAAAATATTCAAACTACAGATAAATGATATACCGTATGGGGAAATAATTTTTAATATACAAATAGATGAACTACTATCTTAGAAACATTGTTTAACCTACCGATAGATGACCTACCATCCTAGAAACACTGTTCAACAAACTGATAGATGACCTACCATCCCAGAAACATTATGTATCCTACAAATAGATGAACTACCATCCTAAAAACATGGTTTATCCTTCCGATATTTGACCTACCATCCTAGAATCACTATTCACGAAACATTAAATTTTGAAAAGTGTTATAAATAAGTAACTGTGACTTCCCAGATCACCTAGAACATAATATTTTCACAAAGTAATGGACAGGTGAGGTTCAAGACATTAAATATGATACCTATCAAAACATTCTATTCCATGAGAATCCATAAACAACAATGAAAGGAAATATAAAAGGGGTTATAAGAACATACACCCTATGAGATACCTATTAGGGAACTCACCACCATTGTATCTCAAAGGCATCATAAAAATGAAATGAAAAAACAATCAAAAACCACAAAAAACTCCAAAACACTCTCTTGGGGGGAAATACATCTCATACGAGAGGATTCCAGAAAATGAAACATGATAAATCGATCTCATAAATGAAAAGGTTCTACAACTACGAAATGAACAATGGTAAAGGATTAAATTTAATAATTAAATAGATTAGGGTACTGAGCACATATTTGTGACTCATGTTCCTATGTACACTCCTTTATGCCACCATGCTATTATAAAACATGAATTAGGGGGATAGAATGTCATCAAATCACCTTCTCCTTATTTTCATAGATCTCTATAGGATGCACCTCAAAGGGTCTGACATCATCATCAATGACCGCACCCCAATAGATTATGTGAGAGTCAATATTAAGGTAATAAAGAAGTTGAAACACGTGATAACATCATGTATCCTTCTCATCTACAGAGGTAGTGCTAATCGATACACCACATCTAAAAAAATATACAACACGTCGAATGGTCCAACACAGCAGGGAGAAAGCTTACTGCCATGACCAAACCTTCACTGCCCATAATGGTGAGTCAACTTCAAAAACATGTGATCCCCCACATCAAACTCCAAAGGTCTCATCATATGATTGTAATATAATTTATGACGATCATGTGCTACCTTCATCCTCTCACAAATCACCTAAACTATCCCTGTCATGTTCTGTACTGGTTCCTACTCAAGAATTTGTAACTCTCTGAACCTAGCCCAACACAACAGAGAACGGAATGGTTGACCGTAAATGACTTAAAATAGAACCATAATAGTTTTGTAGTGAAAAATATTCTTGTAAGGAATCTTTACTAAGGTTAAGGGGCTCATCCACGAACCTCCAAAATATAGTACACAAGAGCGCAACATGTCTTCAAGCATCTAGACGGTCCAATCTATCTATCCATCCATCTGCGGATGAAAAGTACTATAAAGGAATATCTGGAAACCAAAATAATGTTGGAGATATTTACACACTTTGAAGGTAAAATGATGATGTCGACTAGAAATGATCATCTGAGGGAATTCGTGGAGTGTAACAACCTCCTCTGGATATCTTCTTAAAAAACAACCACTAACCTCGTCTACATTATTTATATAACGTTGGATGATTTTATCAAATGATCCACTAAAGAAAATATTTCTTTGTAAACTCCATGATCTAAAGGTAAAATGGCAACAATGTCCATAGTGATGTCCTCCCACTTCCACGGAGGAACATCTAACAGCTAGAGAAACCCATTAAGAGCACAGTGTGAGACCATCACCTTCTACCAGAGATAACATTGATGAAAAAAACAACACAACTTCACACTTAAAACCAGGACACCAAAACGTAGTCCTCGTAGCTTAGTACATATTTTCACATCGGCATATACCTCTAAAAGAAAACTATGGAACTATTTGAGAACCATCTCATGTGATGACAATGGAATAAAAATAATTCATTGAAACAACACTTGGTGTTGTTCTTCCTCAGACCAACCATTATGGACCTCACCAGAAAAAATTTAGGTCACTCCAAAACACCACTCCCAGATCCAATTACCCGGATTCCTCCAACTACTAGACCAGAGATGACTACACCTTTATCTATAAAATAAAACTTCTTCCCCAACTTCTCTCATATCTAGATGCAATGTAGAATGACCTTCTATCAAACTCTGAAATTCACATGATTATTACACATTATATGACCATTTAGATATATATATCTCTCTCACAACCTAAAAGGCACAATCCTATATAGAGACATCTATATAGGAGACACACCTAGTAGTAGCTTGATCCTAATGTTGATCTCCCATCAAAAGGGGTAATGATAAGACCTCTTCTAGAAACGCATCTAGGTACTCATCCATGGACCTAGGAAATGTCAGCTACTTAACCTCCGACCAACACAACAACATCTCATCCACCAATGAATAAAGGGATAGAACATGCCTTTGACCCATCATAGGGTCTCATTTTCCAACAAACATCATTGGCTCTCTATTAGAATCGACGAACACCACCTGCCTCTTGATGTAATTGAAAACATCCTGTAATGAATACAACCAATCCATGATGAGGATAATATCATAAAATTTTATCTATAAATATATAAAATCCCCTTAATATCATTGATTCTTCGTTACTAGCTCACAGTCTCTATAAAATTCAAACAAGACAGATCAACCTCGAAATGGAGTAGTCAAAGAATATGTACCATGAAGCTTGTCCACATAATTTCCTAAGGATTGGACAAGGGTAGGTGATATAAAGGATTGCTTGAATTGTGAATAAAAAAAGTCATGAACCCATGTAGAAAACAATAAATGTGTACCTCAAACAACATTTGGCTTGCCTAGTGCTATGGAATGCTAATGCATGAAGATGAGAACTACCTTCTTTATGGTGTCATTGATCCTACTAAAAACCACCTCCAGGGCAATTATCTTCTCTTTGAGGGTGGGGAGATTCATAGGAATATCTTCTTCTTTCCCCATATCATATATAATAATCCCATGCTTCGGTAACTGGTTGCTACTTCCTCAGCTGCAACTACCTAAATGGATGAACCCAGAGCATAACACTAGGAGCACACTAACTACTCTGAAAGGTCAGGAACTCTATTTGCTAATGGCCTCATATGTCACAATAAAACAAGGTTCGGATCCCTTAGAATAGGCGTGAGATCCGAATTCCCCCATAGAAACAAGATTGTAAGGGTTGGGACCTACCCCAACCAAATGGAAACTCTTCTCCACCAAAAAATCAAGAACCCCAGACTGTAACTCTTCTTCATTAGGAATATTGAAGACACCCCTCTCCCAACAATCTGGTTCTGGATAAAATCCTCTCGATGACATTCCCTATCAACATCACCTTAAGATATGTCATCATCATAAATGGGGTGACCTTGCGCTGGATATATGGTCAAAAAGACTCCTACAAATGCCTTTCCTTGGCCTCCTCATATAGAAATTGGTGAAAATAATATTACAAAAGGTTTCAGAAAAAGATCTCAAACGATGGAACAATATATATTCCCTACCAAAAGCTATGAATATCTCGGTGAGTATCCACCTTCATTGATGATGAAATAAATTCAAATCTAAACATCACTTAGAAATTCAACCAATATAATTCAGACTCCTTGTGAACCCCGAGAAACAAGAACCAATACTACCTCACTACCCTACAAAACATTGTCACAACCAATGACACACAGTGCTCCTTATAAACATAGATTGAACTGAATTATATATAAATATCCTATAATGAATCTTTTGTGAATTCATTTGAAATTTATCTCTCACACATCTGTATACTGTATCACAGAATATCTCAATGTGTAATCATATAGGTGTCATTGTCATCATCCTCTACTATGTTGGTTAATCCTACAGGACATCTTCTATGTGCACCTGAGGAAAAAATCAACATAGATCCATACATATAATAGTAAAATTAGTTAGAGCTCTTAATCCTAGAATAGATAAGACATTAACAATAATTACTTGTTTTCTTTTATTAAATATAGGTTAACATATCCTATGGTCTACCAATACAAACACAAGCACAAATAAAAATGATGCATGATCCTTTACATGGTTTCTAACATGAAAACAATATCACCTCATTTAGTATCCAATGTAATGATAAAATTCTATGAATCAGATCACAAGAGGACTTAAATACAAGAGTCTCAACTGATATCCAGTGTTTAAAACACTTTTTATTCTTGACTGATATAGTTCCATACCAACCCATACAACCTCACCTATGTCTAACTCCAAAATCCAACTTCTTCCTCAACTAGATCTCTAATACCACTTTCTCATGACCCCCTCCCCCACACAATGTACCCCTCCTAGCCTAGAAATGTGTGAAGAGGGATACATACCCCCATGTCCTACCACCAGTAGGGACAGGGATGGAGACTAGCACCGAGGGTATCCCAAACACACAGACGAGAGGCATTACCCTATATGAGATAACATGAGGGTGATATGACTTAGATAGAAAAAAATAAATCCATGCTCAGGATAAAATATAAAATAAAACCCAATTAAACATATTTTATTTCATGTAATGATTACTACAACTAAAGGGGAAAACATCAAGTACCAAAATAAATTAAAACGGGAGTGACCAAAAATCCCAAATAGATCCTAAAAATCCATAAGCTAGTAGTAACCATTATGATCATTAAAATACTCCATGTGACCTAGAAATATTTTATAAAACATTGGATGAGTATACCATTATAGCTAGTAGTATCCTCCCCAATGCCTCTCATAAAAATGTATAAAAGCATGCTGAAGCATAGTGAACAACAATTGAAACTAAATCATCACCTAAATAGGTATATTATGTTCCCATCCTTACCGTGGATACTCTTACCATGTATCTCATAAAAGATTATATAATAAAATAAAGGATATAATGTTTACCCCAATACTTCTTCCCCATTGGTTTTTCACTTTACCACAATGTCACACATCCTGAGCATCTCTCTCAAAAAATGATTTCCCACACACACTCGGGCAAAGAACCGCAACATGAACTTTTTTCATCAACATGAACCTATTGAATTACACTATAAACATTACATATGCAAAGTATCCAGGGTGTTTTGGGAGACACCACAACTTATTTAATGTGTATCATACATTGGGTATTATAAACCATGACATCATAGCTCATACGCCGAGTATGTATCGTCAAGCCATCCCAACCTATACGTGATATACATAGAGTAGTCAAACATAATATATATCTAGGATATATGTGTGTGAAATAACCACGAGCCACTACATTTACCTACACACATATATGTTGAAAACAAACCATTTTATAGATCAGTACAAGTAACTACCCATAAAAGAGAGTGGGGACAAAGGGGGTAGTCATCCATCCATACACCCACTAGGATGTTGGGTATAGCACGCCCCAAGGATAAAAATCATAGAGGTGCTGATTTCCCTAATAGACATGGTGGATTATTTTACAGGAACAAAAAAATTACATAGTAAAATTTATCTCACAACCATACAATGGTAAAAACATATTCTTAGAATGAACTGCATCTATCATATTTCAGACATCCTTCTTCCACAACTAAGACTATATGTGTGATATGTAAAAAACAATTTAAAGATGTATATTAAGTTACATTATACCTTATTATCAGTTTCACATTAAATTAAAAAATTCTATAAATTTTAATTAACTGATATCAATTTCAACATTAAAGTAATCATCATTCAAAAAATTAGCCATTCCCTTCAGGAATAACCAAACTGAGTCCATAGTTCCTCAAATGTATATCCTTTCCATTTCATCATAGAAATCTCTAACCCCATAGGTTAAAAATATTTTATTCAATCATTTTTTAATAACACCTTCACTTTCAATTATTTCTAGCATTCTATAAATGCTCTTTAAGCTACCAGACCCAAGGTACTCAACACGGTGAGTAGAAGGACAACCCGTCGAGTAATTTCCACCTATTCAATGTGCGTATACCCATCCATACTTGAGAAGATAAACATAGAATGCATGAGGCATACACCGCACGTCTTTTAGTCTTTCATAAAGAGGGTAGAAACAAAAGATTCCTCATGTACTGGGGAATGTAAAATAGACTAACAAACAAAATAATAAAAATGAACCACTTTCATGTCGACAGGTAATCTTAGCTTCAATGTGTTCCACCATACCTGATTTCATGCATGAAACCCACATGAATAACATGAGTCATATTATCCATCTAGGTGTCAAATACTGTCACCACCAACACTAGTCCTCCCTTACCCATCATCCCAAAATATCCTTCTAGGTATATCCATTATCGGATCCCACCACAACACAATAATTAAGAAAAAACATAACAATTGTGCTCTTGGTCATAATTAAGGCATTCATAATTCATAGAGAACAAGAACTTATAACTCCAAATCATATGGATATTATCCTTTATAAGAAAGAGGGAAACTAAAAAACATAGAAGTAATTATCTTTATCGCAAAACTAATTCTTTATTAAATATTTGATTAACTGATTCATTTCAATGTGCATAACCACATCTATTATATTAAAATCAATGCACAACAACTACCACTGAATTCATTAATCATTCCCCTTTATCATTGTCCATTTAATATATAGTGAATCCCAACATTACATTATTTTACAATATACAATATGAAAAAATATTCTAAATAAAGAAATCATAGATATCACACTTTCTAGAAAATTAAGAGGTGACAACATCTCTAAGGTATTGATACCAATTCTTTAATCTGGTTCAAAGATATATTTTGTTAATTTCATTATGATCGAGTGGGTTAAATCAATATAACTCTATGCATGCACGTAAAAAAATAATAAAGAAACAAAGAATACCCTTAATCACAAGGTTTTTCACATTAATTCCATGAGAATGGTCTAACACAATGGATCACGATCACCTCTCCCGCAATGACTGAATCCACCTAAGGACGCAGCAGAAAAACTGTATCAACCAACAACGAAGAAAATCCCCTAGAAAAATGGAGATCACATTACATCACATGAAAAGGTGAAATGTGAGGATAATTATTTTGGAACCCATAATAATTTAGTTATAACATACCTTATATCAAATATTGATAAAAAATTCTAGGTTCCACCAAAATAGGGGGTGCACATGCACCAGGAAAACACCAAGGGAAAGTAATCCAAGGATGGTATTTTGATTTCATGAATCCTATGGGAGGAATAAATATTGGATTCACATACCAAAAAAATATGGAAAAATAAGGGATTAAGGTATCGCTACCTTTTGAACATCCAGATGGTGTAATGATTAAATTTTGCATTAAAGTAAGATCTGATCGATATTATGGGTTTTGACAGAGGAAAATAAACTTGAGACTTAATAAAATTTATATAGGAGTTATGGGCTTTGAATTGGAATTAAATTCATTAGAACAATGATTTAAATAAATTTTAAATCAAATACAATTTCTAGGGGGGAATATATGAAGATGGAAATACTATACAACTAACGACTGATCACCAACCAACAGATCACCTAATGATAGATCACCTTTTGACATATCTAGAAACACTATACACCTACTGAGAGATGACCTACCAATCTCAAAAACATTGTTTAACCTACATATAGATTACCTACTAATCCTCAAAAAAAATATTGAACTCACCGATAGATGACATACCCGTCCTTTAAAAATTTTTTAACGTACCAATATCCGACCTACCATCTTGGATATATAGATAAACCTACCTATAGAGGACCTGTAGTCCTGGAAGAACCATTCAACCTAATGATAGATGAACTACTATAGTGGAATCATTGTTCAAGCTACTGATAGATGACCTACCATTTTTGAAACTCTAATCACATAACTAGAAATTTTGTAATGTTTTTGAAATAAGTCACCTTGACCTCCTAGAATAACTCAAACACCATATTTTCATAATGGAATGGACTAGAGAGGTCTGGGGAATTATAGTAGTGGTTCTTTCTAGGGATCCATGGTCACAAAAATGGAAGATTCACATAAATAATAAGTTTCATATCATGAAATATTTTTCTTAAATGACATAATGTTGTGGTGAGAAGAGTGTACAAATTGGAAAAAATTAAATTACACATGAAAGGAGAATTTATCTCTATATTATAAAGAGTATCATATAATAAATTGTGGATAGGAAGTTGTGTTCATTTAGAGCTAGTGAAAGTATAATTCTGATGTTTTTTATGACCTAGAATGAACTGGTTTAGTAATTGATTAAATTATTTTTTTATTGTTAATAAATTATTCTTATAACATTATTTATACTACTATGCATGAAATTTTTATGTCATAATGTCCAAAGAATAAATTTCATTTTGAAAGGTTATAGAAAATCCAAATAGTAGTGACAGAAAAGATGGGCCATGACATTATTCATGAATTTTATTCTATGGATGGATATAAATTTTTATGGGATATAAAAAATATAGGATACCATGGGTTTGAGGTTCATATGAAATTATAGAAAATTATCTTTTTTTAATCATTGGTAGTCTCCTACATAAAGGGGTTATGATAAAATAACCTCTATTATGAAATCTACATTTCTTTGTGTCAGTGGTTGTCCATATATGAATACATGTGTACTGAACCTTAGAGTTTATGAATATAATTAATGGATATATTTAATCTAACACATTAATGTATTGATGAAAAAAATTATGACATATGCACACAGTGAGGTAGGATACGTTGGGTGTGTCATTGGTGGTTTTTTAATGGATAATGATAGAATGGATTTATCAATTATATCCCTTGATAGATGTTGAAAGCATTTGAAAATTTATGGGAATTTAACAATAAAATAAATCTTCATGCATGATTTCTAGTGGATTTTTTTGGAAAGGAAATTAAAGTGAAATTAAGAATATATCACGATGGGACCAACATGAAAGATTATTTGTAGGAGATATTGTCATAAATTGATTATATTAAACATTATGTGTTTTAATGGGAATGGATTTCATTATGAAATTATCTTCTTTATCCATTGCAGACATGGTGTGTTTCTAAGCTCCATCCCTGGATTTTTTGGAGTTATTCTCAATTCCCCTATTTAACAAGACTTGTGGTTCACACACATAGTTTACCCTCAATGACAATTGTATTAATATAATGTATTAACCATGATATAATTAATTTGATTTAATTTTTTTGTTTAACTTCATATTTTATTAACATGAATTTTAAAATGATTAAATAAATCAAATTATTTTAATAAATATTTATTTTCACACATAGATAATATTATATTTATTATATTTATGATAGAAAAATTCAACTAAATTTAATTATTAAATATTCTTCATCCGAGGATTGATAAATGTCGATGAGTAAAAAAGGATTGAGCATGATGCTTTGATTTGAAATAATATAAATTATATTTATTTATATATTCATAATGGTTTCTAACATGTTAATATAATATAATATTATTACTATAAATGTTATTAGACATAGGCTCAATTATGAATTATAATGATGTAAATGTTTTAATGTTCAGTTTTACAACCCTAAACCATCCATTATAAATATCTAAATATATCAGATTCCAAAACACAATTTTTTTTCAAAATGGATAGGGTGAGAATCTCTTAAGACCCACAGAGATATCATGAGATCTAGTGTTCCCCCCTATATTATTCTCTCAATACAAGGTGGTAGATGATCAATAATTCATCATCTCTTGAGAATAAATCTTTAACAATCAACCAATAACAACACAATTGATTAGGAATGGAAGTTATAACACTAGAAAATTCTATAGTGAATTTCAGAGATTTTGGTCCATATTCGGATCACTTCTATTAGTATTCAACACTTGGATCATATAATTAAGTGATGGTACAATGAGATCTAGTTTACCAAGACATTAATTAAGGTGTAATTACATGTTTACATTCTTTTATATCTTCTTATAAATTAATTACATATTAAATTTGAAGATCATATTAATATGGCTATAGAATTTTAATCTTTTCTTGTAATGTATGATTTTTTCAAACATTATATTTTTATCTTGTCATGCAACGAATATATTTATCTTAATACTATAATATATATTGGTAATCCCCACAAAATATGCTTTTACTATACATGGATCCTACACTCACCTAATTTGATAATGTGTAATGGGTCATGAAAATACTTCCTCAACCAAGAGACATAGAAAATTTTATTTACAAATTCAAGATATAGATGATTTTATTGGGGATTTCCAAACACAGATTCATATAGTAGAATCAAGAAAAGAACAATGATACTATGTGAAGTCCTACAACTATAAAACACCCTAAAATCATATACTGATGATATATTCAGGAAAACAAGTTCATCATCCTCAAAATCAAATTTAATATGAATTTATTTTGTAATATCCTTTTGAAAACTCTAATTTATCATCATACAATCCAGGATGAGGTAAATTGTAATGTCCCAAATACTTATTAATGATAATTTATCTTGATCTAATGAAATGTATTATTATGTAAATTGGTTATATAAAACATATGCACATTCTTGGTTTTATGTTTTTGGATTTTAAAAAACCATTAAGAGTTATGACTATTTCTAATAATGACTTTGAATAGTGATCAGATGATTAGTATAAATATGGGGAATTAAAAAATCTAATTTACTTAGACAATGGAAGTGATGGCCTCAACCAGTGGAATTGATCTGTGTGAAGCCCATTTATTAGTGCTCGGAAAGGAGGTAGCATCACTAGGATTCAGTATTGACTAAGCCCAATCCATGCTTCAACACGTTAAGAACAGAACTTCATATAGGAGAAGTGGATGTTAAGAGAGATTACCACTAAAGCGATGTTATCTGAGCCACCCCAATAGTCTCTCACCATCACACACTTTACCATTAGGTCATATGTAGGTGTTACAAAGGGTTATGTAATAAGAACCTAGCACTATGATTTGGATTATATACTATTTTGATGAATAAAGGGATTTTTAATTAAATAATATTTTAATGAAATATTGCAAAATTACTTTTTATTAAATATAAATGTGTTTATAGTTTTTATGAATACAACTATGTTTTATATTAATTTATGAAAGATATTTTTGTTAGAACCCCTGAATTTTTTATAAAAGATGGATTTTCCTTAAAAAGAAAAAATTCAGAGATTTAGAAAAATAATTTTATAAAATTAATATTCTTTTTGGAATAAAGACATTGAAATTATCCAATGGTGAATTTTTCATTATTTTCTGAGACAATCAAATTTTTTCGGTAAATATTAAATACTATTTAATTATTTAATATGTTTTATGACATTATAATGACCCAATAGGGATGTAATAAAATATTATAAATGGTATGTTCTTTGAATATATTAGTTACCATTCAAATAAATCGATTTTAGGTTTGATTGATTTATTTTACAGTGCTTTAGTGGATAATTAATGACTAAAAAACATTTTATCTTTTTAAAATGATTATTTTGAGAGTTTGCCTCACCTATTCATAAGAAAGACTGATATTTTAATACATTATTCCATGTTCCTTATAAAATATTTTATTCAATCCCCTTTTTCAAAGACTATGGGATGGTGTGTGGTTTATTTTTGTTTTATGTGTAGTGTCCGAAACCCAACTAATAAATAATTTTCTCTCTTTTCCTATTTAAACCCATCCAATATCCCACTTCCTCTTCACTAAAAATCATTAGATCTCTACCGAAGTCTTCCCTCCTCTATCTATAATCATACTGAGGTGCCTACAACTCCCAATAACCTCCCTCAAGACCCTATCAATCCTTTTTCATCACACTTCAATGTGAGGTTTTTTTATCTCTCATTTTTGTACATGTTTTTTTATGTTAAAATACCCTAACCCTTACAATTACAATTGTTGGGGTGTGATTTCAAAACTAACCTATATTGTCCACTTTATGTTTTAATGATGATATGCCCCTTTATCTCACTCATTAATTCCTCTCATGTACACCCATTACCATGCCGAAATTTCATAAGTAATTTCCCACTTCTCATTTTGATTCAAGGAATTATTTTGTATAATGTATCTAAATTCCATTTTATATATTTGGAAATTTACTTATATTACCCCTTACATTACATTTTATTAAAATATTATTATACAACCCTTTCTCTCTCATTATCAATTTTTCTGAATTCTTATTCCACGTTGTTATGGTGCCGAAATTGGACAAAAATTTTCCAAGACAAAGTAATTGAGTAGTGATTACAATGGGAATTTCTCTATCAGGCGTATTCAACATTATGCATATTTACTTATTTATTATGGAGTTTCATTTATTAATTACACATTACCTTATCATGGAATAAATGATGATTTTTAGTGAATCTAAAGTATATATTCAATGTGACACACTTATGCATCAAATGAAATGGTTAAAAATGGCGTGACCTTATAGCGCTCCAATGCATTGGATTAAGATTATCATCTTGATAAGTCAATTTCAATGATGTTTTAGTCATGCTAAATCATGTTAAATGAGGGTTTACTCATGCTCAATGTGCAATGGGCCTTGTCTCGTACTAATATTATGTTAAATGTTTTTTCCACATTTCCATGTTATGATAGTCATGCTATATGATGCCATTATGTTCACATTTCTCCTATGATCCATTGATATGCATATTCCCTAACATTTACATTATTCTTTATGTTATGAAATTAATACTCCCTTATTGGGGTTTATAGCTCACCCATTTCTTATGCATGTCCTCAGGTTATCCCATGCAATTCTATGTACGAAGGAATGTGTTTGGTCATGTAAAATATGTTATCAATGAAGATGTGTATTTCATGTTTTAAGTGGTTATTTAATGTTCCTAATCCCCAAAGGCACTAGGCCACTCAATATTAATTGTTGAATAATGTGTTGATTTTATGTAATATATCATGTTTTTTGTGTAATAAAGATCATGGTTGTTATAGTTGGTTTCAAAGGATATGTTTAGTTATTTTTAGGATTATGATTTGAAAAGCCTAGTAATATCCTTAGCGATAAGACTACGTATAATATAAAATTACCTAAAATCTTGTGAGGATTTTGTAAGTGGATTTTAGAAAAAATGCATCCACATCTAGATACATGTAGGTAATGGCGGCTCTAGTACAGATGTATCTAGGTGTAAAACCCAAAACACTGCATTGAGCTAGACTCGAACAGAAACTGGTGCCTGAAAACTTGCCTTGATGAACACTTGGTTACGACACTCCTAGGGGATATGCTTTGGAAAATTCATAAGAATTGTTTTATCCATTATTAAAGGAATTATATAAAACCCCATATAATATATGTTGGAAAGTAGATCATGGATAACATATTTTGAATCCTAGTTATTCATATGTTAAGGAAATAAATTTAATTTATATGTTATCCCTTTTTTTCTTTGGATTCACCTTTTATTTATTATCCCTATGTTTCCTTTTATTCCAGCCAGTGGCTGGTAATAGGAGGACTTGAGATACAACCGATTTGAAGATCAATTTGATGATTGTTCTAATGATATGACCAATCCAATGGGAGCGGGAATCATGAACTTTTACACAATAATCTCTCATATAACTCATGTTTCGAATTGAACCATGGGTCAAGAGGAACATTCAAACCCCCCCCCCCCCCCCAATAAATATCAAGTCATAATCTAGGGTTTCATGAGATAGAGGCCTCTCACATTTAATAGATCATTTGATCCCTCAATTTCCAAATAGTGGATCAACTCCATTGAAAATATCTTCTCTATCCTTAAATGATTCAAATAAGAAAGGTTCTTCTAGTTTCATATTGTATGGAGGGAGAATCTGATCAATGGTGGACATTGATAAAAAATAAAATGCATGATCGAGAGATCGAGGCATTGGAATTGAGTAATTTATTGAATTTCTTTTTTGAAAAATATTTTCCTCGCATCATCTGACTTATGATGGAAAGGGACTTCCTTTACCTAATGAATAGAAGATGATGAATCCATCATAGATAACAAGACAAACGTCATAGGGAATGCATTATATGCATATGTATTTATCATTACCCGTGAATGAAAAGATGATTGCCTCTTTGTTAGGCTAAAACCATGCCTACAGAAAGCCCTGGCGATCCGTGACATCAATAGCTATAAGGAAATTGACTGATGTGCCCTCATAGTCAAAATGAAGATTGACGCATCTCCGGTGTGTCATGGGGATAATAAGCATAATTTGGACTTTAATTATGGAAGTACTATGGATAAATATAATGGTTTTATGAAAATCCAAAACCTAACTTGATATTGGTGTGAAAATAAGCACCCCAGAAATTTCCTGAAGGAGGAGCAGAAATTGGTTATGTGTGGAAGAAAAGGGAGCCAGGACAATAAATGCCGACAAGAAAAAACTATTGCTGAGACAGAGGATATGAACACTCTGTCCGTCCATCAACGCGTTGTTCATTACTACAACTATAAATAACCCGTGCACTTTTAAAACAAGTTCCCTAAGCCAATGTTTTTTAGAGGCAACCAATAACCTCTAAGGCAGCAAGGGTTATATTTTTCCCTCACTACTGACAATGTAAACCCTATCAATGAAGTGGTTACAGGTACACTAGTTAATAATTCAATAATAGAGAATGTTCTTTTTGATTCTCATTATGAACATTATTTTATATCCCAATAGATTAGAAGAAAAATCCCAACATCACTACATATCATGGAAGTAAAGATGTTGGAGAGAATAAAAAATGGGGAAATCATCAAAAACCTTGAATATAAATCATCACCTTTCAATATTTGTGGATTTAACTTCCCAGAGAACATTTTCATAATTCCTCTGGTCAAATTTCATTCAATTCATGGAATTTATTGGATTTCCTTATATAGAGCCAACATAAAATTCCCTAAGAGGGAAATCACTCTCCATGTTGAAAATTGAACCCCAATTCTATACAAGTGAAAGGAAGAGGATGAATATTATTTAGAACCATCATCTCAATAATTGATATTAATTCCATATGATCATGCGTATCATTCACAAATGATTGATTCTAAGGAATCAATCATCCTTGAAGACATGCCGATTGTGCGGTAATTCACTGAAGTGTTTCCCAAGGAATTTCCTAGTCTGAATCCTAGAAGAGATATTGAATTATCAATTGGTATTTGGCTTAGGGAATTTCCAATATTTATGAATCTATTTAGAATTTCACTTGTGGATCTTGATGAGCTAATGAAAAAACTACATGAGAATCTATATAAATGGTTTAAACGCCCAAGTGCTTTACCATGGGGTTCCCTAGTCCTCTACATCTAGAGGAGGGAAGGGTTAGTGCTCCTTTACATGGATTATTGTGATCTCAAAATAATCATGATAAAGAACAAGTATCCACTACCCCAAATTTATGACTAGTTTGATCAGCTACGTGGAGAACAATACTTCTCCAAGGTGGATCTATGGTCGAGATATTACCATGGTAGATTGAAGGAGGAGGATATCCCTAATACAACATTATGTACAAGGCTCAATGAATTCATATTAATGTCTTTTTAGACTCACTAATTCTAGGGAAATCATCATGGACATGATGAATAGAGTCTCTAGAGATAACCTCAACTAATTTTTTACAGTATTTATAGAAGTTATTATATTATAGTCCAAAATGAAGGACGAGCATGAGGAGAATCTAATCATTGTAATACAGACCTTGCGAAAGGATAAACTCTATGAAATGTACAATAACTGTGATATTTGGTTGAAGGATGTCTCATTCATGGGTCATATAATCGTAAGCAATGGGATATCTGTGGATCCCTCGAAAACAGCTGCAATTGAGAGATGGTCCGTATAGCGACCCGGCCTTTTCTTACATTACTATTACATCATTTAAAAGATAAACAACCCAATAGTATTACACATGGAGGATCCAGAGGTTTATTGTCTTGGGAAAACTAGGACCATACATAACAAATACAACATCAACCATAAACATTTATTTAATTTCTTCTTCTATGGCTTCTTAGTAGAACTTTTCCTCTCCTTAGTACATGTAGCCACCTGAGGGTATACATCAGAAGGGGTGAGCTAAAAGCCCAGTAAGTGGATAGATAAGAACAATATATCATGGGGTGAGCATAGTCATGACATAGGCAAAGAATCATGAACATGAGAGGAGCATAAATAATAGACTTGAAATGTGGCAATGCATAAAAATGAAACATCATGTATTAGTGGTTAACTACCACACATACTTGTGAACAAAGCTAGCATCATGTTCACACTTCATTTCACATTTACTCATGAGATTCATCGCTTTACCCAATGCATTGGAGCTCTATATAATTTTGGGCGCACCCGTCACATTTAAACATTCATATTGCGCTATATAATTCCGGGCGCACCCGTCACATCATAACATTATCATTATCATGATTGCCACATAGAACACATATCAAACATGTACATAAATAACCCATGGAATGTAATGGGTTTCATCTCATAGTAACACATTCATAAGCTTTGGGTTTCCCAAAAGAAAGAGGGAACAACATACTTGATACAAGAACCATCAACCTTGAATGAGAGGTAAAAGCTGATATCTTGAAAGAAGAGTTCTTTTGGAAAACATTTTGATGGACATAAAAACCAGTGACAAACATGTATATCTCAGAAAAGTAAAGGAAAAGATGAAAAAATGATCTTTGGGGAGTAACCATATTAAAAATGGAGTGAAAGAGGTAGAACCCGATGGAAGAAAAATTGGGTTCGAGATTTACCCTTACCTTGTACTCGAATGCCTTATTCTCTTTAATGTACAATATAATGAAATTATATTAATTAATTAGAAATCCAAGACCAAGTGGGCTTACATAATAAGAACATCATCAGTGACTCAATTAATACATTAATTAGCATTTATTGTGAATTATCGGATTCCGCAATTCATCAAAATTTCAAGTATCTCATAAAAATACCAAAAATTTACCCCATCCATTTTTCGACGTGTAGAATCCAAAAATGAAGTCCATTTTTCAAAAATAATTTTCTAAATATTATTAATTTAATATTTAATTAAAATCATAATTTACTTAAAAAACAGTTTTTAAAATTAAAATTGATTTTGCAGTTATTTCAAAAATTACGTAGGGACTTATAAAATTATCTAAAAAATATTAGACATTGATTCAATAATTTATTAATACATTTCAGGGGAATAAATATTCATTATAATTAATTATTTATGACTTATATAATACCAAAAATGTTTACTAAGTTCAAATTGTCACTTTCTATGATGTCTAAATTTTATTTTTTTATTCATTGGTAATGTTCCTTTTATTTACTATTCATAAGGGTAATGCTACTATTTATAAGGGTAGTTTACTATTCATATGGGTAGGTTACTATTCGCCAAAAAAAATTTGTTTCATTAGACTCCAAAAACATTCTTGAACACAACCGTGTATGTCGTATTTTTAAAATTCCAACCATAGGGGTGACAAAATTATGTTTAAAGGTCACTTATCACTTAGTAGTTCATTATTTTGTGTTTTTATGACATATATATAAGAAGGGAATTTTCTATTGAAATACTTTCGGTCGTTACATTCTTCTCCCCTTAAGAAATTTCGCCCCCGGAATTTTACATTACACAAACAGGTGTGGGTACTTCTCCTTCATTGCTTCTTCTGGTTTCCAAGTTGCTTCCTAAAACTTATGGTTCCTCCACAACACTTTGACAAGGCGGGTTGTCTTGTTGAGTTGAACCTTATCACTTCGGTCCATACTTTTTACTAGCTGCTCCTCATAGGAGAGATCATCTTCCAACTGTACCACCTCTAAGTTTAGTACATGTGAGGGGTCTGGAATGTACTTCCTTAGTAGTGATACGTGAAACAGATCATGAACTTGAGCCATATTCGGTAGAAGGGTCAGACGATAGGCCATGGCTCCTATAAAATCAAGGATCTCAAAGGGGACAATGTACCTTGGGCTTAGCTTCCCTTTCATCCCAAATCTCATGACTCTCTTCCATGGAGATATTATAAGGAAGACATTATCTCCAACGTCGAACTCCAAGTCCCTTCGACGATTGTCAGCATAGCTATTTTTCCGAATTTGAGAAACTTTAATGTGTTTCTGGATGACTTGAACCTTCTCTGTCATCTCTTGATCAAGATCGGGACCAATTACCTTTCGTTCTCCAACATCATCCCAACAGGTTGGAGTTATACATCGCTTCCCATAAAGAGCTTCATATAGAGCCATCTGAATACTCTAGTGGAAGATATTGTTGTATGAGAACTCAACCAATTGGAGATGATGATCCCAACCACCTTTGAATTCAAGAGTGCAGGCTCTTAGCATATCTTTGAATGTTTGAATAGTCATTTCAGACTGGCCATCAGTTTGGGGGTGATAGGTCGTGCTGAAATTTAATTCAGTACTCAAAGCATGTTGAAGGATCCTCCAGAATTTAGATGTGAACCTTGGATCACGGTCAGAGTCAATCGAGAGTGGAACACCGTGCAGTCTCACCACTTCCTTCACATATATCTATGAAAGTTTTTCAAGCGATAGGTCTTCCCGAATTGCGATAAAATGGGCAGTCTTGGTGAGTCGATCATCAACAACCCATATCGCATTATTTCCCTTTGATGTCTTCGGAAGACCTGTGACAAAGTCCATAGTAACATTTTCCCTTTTCCACATGGGTATAGGCAATGACTGCATCATACCTTTGGACTTTTGTCGCTCAGCTTTAACTTGCTGACAAACCAAGAACCTTGACATGTATTCCGCAATCTCTGTCTTCATGTTATCCCACCAGAAGTGTTCTCGGAGATCACGATACATCTTGGTACTTTTAGGATGGATAGAGAAAGTTGAGCTATGTGCATTATCCAATAGCTCCTTCTATATCCCGGGTGATGAAGGAACACAAAGCCGCGTTCCAAACCGAATCACACCATCATCGTCGATATGTAACTCTTGCAGCTTCCCTTCCTTTACTGCATTCACCCTCTTTTGTATCTCTGCATCATCCCTTTCTGCTTCTTTAATCTTCTCTTGGATGGATGGTTGCACAATCATTTCGGCAAGGTAGGATGTATCCCCTTCCCTTATGATTCCCAAATCCATCCTTTGCATATCTAAGAAGATAGGGTCTTTCTCAATCCTCAACATGGGTAGAGTAGCAGGTTCTTTTCTACTTTGAGCATCAGCTACCTTGTTCGCCTTCCCAGGATGATAGTGAATAGATCAATTGTAATCCTTGATTAACTCTAACCATCTCCTTTGATGCATGTTGAGCTCCTTTTGTGTGAATATATACTTTAGGCTCTTGTGGTCGGGGTATATATCACACTTCTCACCATAAAGGCAGTGCCACCAGATTTTCAAGGCAAAAATCACGGCTGCCAGCTCTAGATCATGCGTCGGGTAGTTTTTCTCATGGATCTTCAACAGTCGTGGGGCGTAGGATATCACATTATCAATTTTCATGAGTACACAACCCATTCATTTCTTTGAAGCATCACTGTATATCACAAAACTCTCTCTACATTTCGGTAGTGTGAGTACAGGTGTAGTGATCAGCCTTCTCTTTAGCTCCTTGAAGATTCCCTCACATTCTTCCGTCCATACATTATTTACCCCTTTCCTTGTAAAATTAGTTAGCAGGCTTGACAATCATGAGATGTTTCTCACAAAACGTCGATAGTACCCATCTAATCCAAGAATACTACGGATTTCTTTGACACTATAGGGCCTGGTCCATTCTTCAATCGCCTTTGTCTTTGAAGGGTCCACATATATTTCCTCGCTTCTGATCACATGTCCCAAGAACGTGACTTGATTCATCCAAAAGTCACACTTGCTGAACTTGGCGTACAACTTCTCCTTTCTCAATGTCGCCAACACAAGTCTTAGATGTTCTTCATGTTCCTCCTTGCTCTTGGATTAGATGAGAATATCATCGATAAACACTACCACAAATTTGTCGAGGTAATATCTAAAGACTCTATTCATCAAATCCATGACGATTCCAGGGGAATTAGTATGCCCGAAGGGCATCACCAAAAACTCATATTTCCCATACCTTGTACGGAAGGCAGTCTTCTGAATATCTTCCTTCTTCACCTTTACTTGATGATATCCAGAATGAAGATCCACCTTTGAGAAGTATTGAGCTCCTCTTAAATGGTTGAAAAATTCATCAATCCTTTGGAGAGGATACTTGTTCTTTATGGTGATCTTGTTGAGTTCTCGATAATCGATACACAGCTGCATGGTTCCATCCTTCTTCTTTACAAAGAACACTGGTGGACCCCAAGATGATGCACTAGGGTGTATAAACCCTTTGTCCAGATGCTCTTTCAGCTGATTCTTTAGCTCCTCAAGTTCGATAGGAGCCATCCTATAGGGGAACATCGAGATAGGAATAGCTCCGGGTATGAGTTAAATTGAGAACTCTACCTCAAGATCTGGGGGAATTCCGGGTAACTCTTTGGGAAATACATCACTGTATTCCCTCACGATGGGCATTTCCTCAAGGTTGGCACATTCCTTTGACTCAAACATTTGGGCGAGGTATGCTTCTTCATAGGGAATCAACACCCACACCATTGAAGGATTTTTCAAAGGATAATCATGATCTTCTTTGAATTTGTAGAAGAGCATGTGATGGTCGGAATATGAAAATATATTTCCTTTTCCCGACAGTTGATATGTGCTCTATATAACGGGAGCCAATCCATTCCCATTATCGCGTCGAATTCCACCAAGGGAAGTATTAAGAGATTTTCCGGAAGAATCTCCCCACATACGTCAATAGGATAAGAATCAAACACTTGGTTTTCAATGATTTCACCAATGGGTGTTTTTACAGATATCTCTACTTAAATGTTTCGGGTCTTCGATTCTATAGTTCTAGCAAACTTGCAAGATATAAAGGAATGCGTAGAACCAGAATCAAATAAGACTTTTTCCATTCTTGAGTGAATAGTAAGTGTACCTTGTACGACTTTATTATCATGTTCCACCTCCACAGTAGGGATGGCATAAGACTTCTCTTGTTCCTTTGGCTTTGGTGGTTGTTGGCGCTGATTACCCTCGAGAGCTCGAGGTTTGGTGCACTGGTTTGAATAGTTCCCTAGCACCCTACAGTTGTAGCATTGAAACACGAGTGGTTCTCTCCTTTCATCGGATACATTATCCTTCTTTTTCATGTCTTTTCGACACTCATTATCTTGGTGTCCTTCCTTCCCACACTTAAAACATATCGTCATACCTTTGAGGCAGTTTCCATGGTGCAACTGCACACATTTTTGGCATGTGGGTCGTTGTGTTTTCTTCACATCGTTATCACTAGATCCACCAGCTTGAAACTATATCTTTCTTTTATTATCACCATATCCATGGTACCATTCTCCAAAATCCATATCCACTTTGAGATCACACTATACAACTTTTTCATTACTCCCAAAGTCTCTAATTGCAAGAGCCTTTAGAATATGTGGTCTTAATCCACTAAAGAATCTATCAATTTTTCTATCATTGTTGATAACAAAACCTGAAGCATACCTTGTGAGCCTTGTGAAATTTTCTTCATAGGTTGTGATAGATTCTCCTTCTTTTTTATTGAGCTCTATGAATTCTCTCTCCATCTTCGTGCGAAGAGTTCGTGGGAAGTAGTTATTAAAAAACATTATCTTAAAGTCTTCCCATTCCATCTCTTCAATTTCAACCCTTGGCTTGGTGTTCTTAATCAAAGCCCACTATTGATAAGATTATCCATCTTGACGATAAACAACTAGAGTCACCTTCTCTATCTCGGAACAGTGAAGAACAGAAAAGATCTTCTCCATGGAGTTGACCCACTTTTCTGCAACTAGTGGATCGGAAGATCCACAAAACGTCGGTGGTCGTTGCCGCATAAAACATCTGATAACTAGTTGCTCCCTCTTTGATGAAGGAGGAAGTTCCCCATTATTATGGTTATTATTCATAACCTGAGATAATTGGGTAAGAATCTCCATCATGTTTCGAACTCCACCTCCCAAATCATTGGGGATGTAGTTCGTGCAATCGTTGCATTGGCCCTCGCAAGAGTTGTTGGCCAGATTTCTCCTGGTTCCAACCATTTTCTAAAATAGAAAAGGATAGAAAAAAACATAAGTAACCAAGACATGAATAACTTATTCATTTAAACAATAATACCAAAAAAATAACATATGGGATCCCTAGGTAAATATTCTTGTTTATGTGTTTGTACTTATTCTTATGCTAGAGGTTTTCTCTAGGGTTTCCTAATCCAAATTCCCAAATTAACTAAAACATTGCCTCTGATACCTACTATAGCGACCCGGCCTTTTAAAAAATTACTATTACATCATTTTAAAGATAAACAACACAATAGTATTACACATGGAGGATCCAAAGGATTAGTGTCTTGGTCAAACTAGGACCATACATAACAAATACAACATCAACCATAAACATTTATTTAATTTCTTCTTCTATAGATTCTTAGTAGCACTAGTCCTCTCCTTAGTACATGTAGCCACCTGAGGATATACATCAAAAGAGGTGAGCTAAAAGCCCAGTAAGAGGATAGATGAGAACAATATATCATGGGGTGAGCATAGTCATGACATAGGCAAAGAATCATGAACAAGAGAGGATCATAAATAATAGACTTGAAATGTGGCAATGCATAAAAAAGGAAACATCATGTCTTTGTGGTTAACTACCACACATACTTGTGAATAAAGCTAGCTTCATGTTCACACATAATTTCACATTTAGTCATGAGATTCATCACTTTACCCAATGCATTGGAGCGCTATATAATTCCGAGCGCACCCGTCACATTTAAACATTCATATTGCGCTATATAATTCTGGGCACACCCGTCACATCATAACATTATCATTATCATGATTGACACATAGAAAACATATAAAACATGTACATAAATAACCCAGGGAAAGGAATGGGTTTCATCTCATAATAAAACATTCATAATCATTAGGTTCCCAAAAGAAAGAGGGAACAACATACTTGATACAAGAACCATGAACCTGGAATGAGAAGTAAAAGGTGATATCTTGAAAGAAGAGTTCTTTTGGAAAATTTTTTGATGGACATAAAAACCGGTGACAAACATGTATAACCCAGAAAAGTAAAGGAAAAGATGAACAAATGATCTTTGAGGTGTAACCATATCAAAAATTGAGTGAAAGAGGGAGAACCTGAAGGAAGAAAAATTGGGTTCGAGATTTCCCCTTACCTTGTACTCGAATTCCTACTTCTCTTTAATGTCTTGTATAATGAAATTATATTAATTAATTATAAATCCAGAACCATGTGGGCTTACATCAGCAGAACATCATCGGTGACTCAATTAATACATTAATTAGCATTTATTGTGAATTATCAGATTCCACTATTCATCAAAAATTCAAGTATCTCAGGAAAATCCCAAAAATTTACCCCAACCATTTTTCGACGTATAGAATCCAAAAATGAAGTCCATTTTTTAAAAATAATTTTCTAAATATTATTAATTTAATATTTAATTAATATCATAATTTACTTAAAAAAATAGTTTTTAAAAATAAAAATGATTTTGCAGTTCTTTCAAAAATTATGTTGGGTCTTATAAAATTATCTAAAAACTATTAGAAATTGATTCAATAAATTATGAATACATTTCAGGGGAATAAATATTCTTTATAATTTATTATTTATGACTTATAAAATACCAAAAATGTTTACTAAGGTCAAATTTTCACTTTCTAAGATGTATAAATTTTATTTTTTAGTCATAGGTAATGTTCCTCTTATTTACTATTCATAAGGGTCATGTTACTATTCATAAGGGTAGTTTACTAATCATAAGGGTAGGTTACTATTCACCAAAAATAATTTTTTTCATTACACTCCAAAAACTATCTTGAACACAACCGTATATGTCGGATTTTTAAAATTCCAACCATAGGGGTGAAAAAATTATGTTTAATGGTAACTTATCACTTAGTAGTTCTTTATTTTGTTTTTTTATTACATAAATATAAGAAAGGAATTTTCTGTTGAAATACTTTGGGTTGTTACAGTCAGGGCCAACAATAGTTATGTCTATCCATAAATTCTTGGGGTTAGTGGGATATTATCACAGATTTGATAAGAATTTCCCACTATTTTCATACCCTCTTACAAGCTAACTTGGAAGGGAGTCTAGTTTTCATGGAGAGATGAATTAAAAGAGAGATTCCAAGAGTTCAAAATGAGGCTTATCACTACGCTTGTGCTCAAACTACCCACAGGTGGAGTATTTTTTTTGGTATCTAGTGATGCTTCGATGAAGAGAATGGGATGTGTGTTGATGAAAAATGACAAATTCATTGCAATTGCTTCAAGGAAATTTAAATTTCATGAGAAGAGCTATCCAAAACATGATATGGAGTTGGTTGTGGTGATCTTCGCTTTAGAAATTTGGAAATTACCTTTTTGGGGAGAAGTGTGAAAAATTTACGAACCACAAAACCTTCAAGTATATATTCAGACAGAAAGAGTTAAATATGCAACAAAATAGATGGATAGAGATGATAAAACACTATGACTGCTCAACCCATTAAATCCTTGGGAATGAAATGATGGTGTTATATGATCTATGTAGAAAAGACCCATCAATTCTATCGTTGATGAGAATTGAAAAGGATCCACTATTTCTAGATTTTTTGATGATGGATATGGGAATCATAAATAAGGTCACATCATCAATACTTTCAAAAATGATATCGGAACTGTCTCTTTTAGAATGATTAAAGGATGATCAAAAGGATGATGTGGGAATTCGAACGAAAGTGGAAACTACCAAAAAATGGAAATACTCGTAATTCAATATTCATAAAGAAAGAATTTTGAGATTTGTTAAAATATTATGTGTTCCATCAAGTATGTTGTTGATGAAAGAACATTTGGATGATTCACATTTTTATAATTTCTCCAATCAACTAAGATACATAAATATGTATCAAGATCTATGAGAGAATTACTAGTGGGATAACATGAAGAAGGAGATCATTGAGTATACATCATAGTGTCCGGTATGTCAGCAAGTGAATTCTGAGAGGAAGAAGTCCAAGGGGATGATGCATCCATTACACATAACAACATGGAAATTGGATAAAATAACCATGGTCATTGTCACTGGACATATGAAGACATTAAAAGGAATCAATTCCATATAGGTCATTTTGGATCAACTTAAAAAAACGGAACACTTTATTGCAATTCGATAGGTTTTATCATTGGATCAAATAACATTGATACACATTATAGAAGTGGTATGGCTGCATGAAGTACCATTATCTACTGTATCTGATCAAAATCCAAGAATCACATCTATTTTAGCGAAGGGTCTCCAACATGATCTGAATACTGAGCTGAACTTCAATGTGTCATATAATGCTTAAACTGATGGCCAATCTAATCAGACTATCTAGACACTAGAGGAGAGGTTGAGAGAATGCTCAATGGGCATTAAAAGATGATGGGATCAACATCTTCCTCTGGTTGAGTTCTCGTAAAGTAACAGTTTCAACTAAAGAATCCAAATGAATTATTATGAATCTAAGTATGGGAAGAGGTTCGAACACTGGCATGCTGGGATGAAGTTGTGAATTGAAAACTCATAGGACCAAAAATGGGCGATGAAAAGTTTGAGAAGGTTAAGTTCATCCATAAGCACATTAATGCCTCTCAGAGTTGACAAAAGACCTATGTTGATAATCATTGGTGAGAACTACAATTTGATGTCACAGACATGGTATTACTCTGCATATCATTGTGGAATAGAGATATGCGATTTGGGAATTATGGAATGCTTATCACAAGGTACATCAACCCTTTTGAGATCATTGATCGCATTGGAGTAGTGGCATATTACTAGCACTCACATCGAACCAATATCATTTATATAATGTATTCCATGTATCACTATTGACGAAGTTAATATCAGAACCATCGCATGTACTCAATCCATAGGTGGTACCATTGGATAATTACATCTCTTATGAAGTGAAGCGATTATAAATCTTAGAATGTAGGAAAAAATTATATAAATTAAGACAATTCCCTTCGTTTAGGGGTTTTGGAGAAACCAAAAGCTTGAATATGCAACATGGGAATTATAGGAAGTAATAAAGTATCATTACCCTCATCTTTTTTAGTGTGGGGAGAGGATATATCGAGGGTAAAATTTCTTAAGGGGTGAAGATTGTAATGAACCAATCAATTATTAATGAAAATTCCTCTTGATCTAATTAAATGTCTTATTATGTAAAATGGTTATATAAAACATATAAAATTCCTTGATTTTATGTTCATTTAAAATGACTTTATGAAATGTGATCATTGCTAATATATCTGTTGAACCATGATCACATGATTAGTATACATATAGGGCTTTAACAAATCCAATTTACTCAAACAAAGGAAGCGATGGCCTAATCTAGTAGAATTAATTCATACAAAGCCCATTTAACAATGCTTTGCAAGGAGGTAGATTCATTGGGCTTCACTCTTGACCATGACCACGCTGAGATTCAACACTTTCAGATTGAATGGAGCCGCATATGGTTGAAGTGGAATAAAATAGAGATTACCACACCATCGATGTTATCAATACATCCACATGAGTCGATCACCATCGCACACCTTGACCTTAGGTCTTATGGGGGTGTTATATGGAGTTAGGTATCAAGATTCTAGAACATTGATTATGTGCATTAATTTTTTATAGAATAAATACTATACATTCATTTCATAATTGTTACTCTGAATATAGTTTTTAAATAAAAAATAGTGTTTTTAGTTAATAATCAATTAAGAAATATAATTTTATGAATTAATGTATTTTATAATGAAATAATATTTAAACGAAATATTTCTAAATTAGTTTTTATTTAATATAAATTAGCTTATAATTTTTATTAACACAATTGTGATTTTTATAATGTTTTGAAAGCTATTTTTTTCCTAACCCATGAAATTTCGATACTTTTTTAATTTTAATTGTAAAAATTCACATAATTAGAAAATTTGTTAGATAAAAATAAAATTATTTTTGGAATCAGGAATTCCAAATTATTCAATTGTAAATTTTTCATAATTTCAATAAACATTCGATTTTTTTGGTAAAAAATAAATACCATTTCATTATATAATGTGTGTTATGAATTTATAATGACCCAATAGTGATATAATAAAATACAATAAATGGGATGTTTGTATAATATATGTTTTAACATTAAAATAATTTATTTTAGGTATGTTTAATTTATTTTACAAAGATTTATTGTTCCCTCGAAAACATATAAAACATTTTATCTTTTTAAAATGATTTCCTTGAGATTTTGACTCACCACCACATAATAAATAGTAATATAATAATAATTTCGTCTATTAGCCTTATAAAATAATTTATTCCACTCCCCTTTGGAAAAAACGTTCAAAAAAACCCCTAGAATAGTAGGTGGTTTTTTAGTTTAATGTGTAGTGTCCAAAACCTATATAATAAAGAACTCCCTCTCTTTTCCAATATAAACCCACGCAAGCTCCCACTTCTTCTTCACAAAAAACATTTCGAGCTTGACCAAACTCTAAATTCATCTCTCTAGAATCCTCCCAAGTCTGTCCCAGCTCCCAATATTCCCCTCTCAATCCCCTCCCAAACCTTTGGTATCACAATTTCAAGTAAGGTATTTATTCCTCTCTCATTTTTGTCCAAGTATATTTATGTTTATATACACTTTTATTTTCAATTAGAATTGTTTTTTATAAATTATCACCTCAAAAATATTGTACTCTTTATGTTTTAATGATGATATACCCCTTTATCTCTCATTAGTTCCTCCCACATACACATGTTACCATGCCATAATTTCGTAAGGAATTTATCTCATCTCATTTAAATTTATGAAATTCTTTTGTATTATGAATCTATATTCCATTACATATAATGGGAAATGTATATGTATGACCCCCATACTGTAAATTTCATGAAAATATGATGATAGAATACATTCTCTGTCATCAACCATTTTTATGAATTCTTATGTCGCGTGGTAATGCTGTAGAAATTGCACTGCAATTTTCCAAACCAAAGTCATTGTGTAGTGAATATCATGCACATTTATATTTCAAGGGTACTCACCTTTATTCACATTCACTTATTGATTATTTAGTTTCATGTATGAATTTAAAATTCCTTTATCATGGAATAAATTTTGATCTTAAAATAATAAATGTTATATGATCCATCTGGAACACTTTTGCATGAAATGAAATGATTAAGAAGGGTGCGCCCCGATAGCGCTCCAATGCATTGTGTATGGATTAGTATCATGATTTTTGATTTTTTATGAGAGAATAATAATTATAATTCTAGTTCAATGAGTGTTTACTCATTCTACATGTGCAATGGGCCATGGATCATGCTAATTTATGTTATATATTGTTTCAAAATTTCCATGTTATGATAATCATGCCATAACATGCATTTATGTTAATGTTTCTCTAATTCTCCATTGATATTCTGATTTCCTAACATGTAATGTAATATTTAACTTATTATTCTTTTACTCCCTTATTGGGATTTATAAATCACCATTTTCTTATACATGTCCTCAGCTTATCCCAAGAAATGCTAAGTAATAAGGAATGTGTTTGGTCATGTAAAAGATGTTTCCAATAAAAATGTTTATTTCATGTTTTAAGTGGTTATGTAATGTTCCTAATCCCAAAATATAATATATATATTTATCTTATTTGCTGTATCATGTGATGATTTTATGTAATAAATCATGTTTATGTGTGTAATAAAGAATAGGGTTGTTATATACAAGTTCTTTTTCATTAGCATCACTAGTGTGGGCCCCAGAATAGACTAATCCAATCTAATCATCCAATAAAGTTATTACTTGTGATATATTTGATAAATTCTCCCAAAATATGATATTCCAACAGAATAGTGATCATTATTTTTGAATGGAAATTCCACTAAGGGAAATTGATCAACTAAACTCCTACCATGTTACATCATGAAATATAACAACATATTTTCAATAACATGAATGTTTATCTTGATCTAACTAATTATACATGGTTTAAAATTCATAACAAAAAATAGGTTTCAAAATACACCTACAAACACATCTATGACGGGTTTGTAAAATAATATTTATGTTAAAAGATAGTCATCAAAATTACATATTGAAACATGAAACCCTCATCCATGTATAATTGTCCCATTCTCTCCACACCATGATTGATCCTATATGGTAAGGATGTGAGATTATTTAGATAGAAATTATATTATCAATGAGATGATTCAATTACCCTTCCAATTTCATTGATGTATAATGATGAAATAAATCAAAATTATATCTAGAATCCACTCCAGAACCTCCAATAGTTGTCTCTTGTTAATTGATCTTACTAGTCTACCTATATGATCTGAAATCTTAGGAAACCATAAATTAACATTGAAACAATCTACATCAACATTTTTATATAATAAAGAACCTATGATACTATTATACCATTGTTACGTAGGGGTGTTACACGAAATAGTTTGTGTGTAACTCTTTAAACACAACCTTATATATATGTAAATGATTCGGTATTTTCAATTTTTTTGTTAGATAAATTTATCTAAAACTTTATAAATTCCATCATATAAATATCTAGAGAGAATGCGATCTCATCGAACAATATAATCAATAATGTAAATCTATAAATACTCTACCTTGTGATTAATGGTATAGAATGAAAACATAAGATAAGGGTATGAAATGTATACATAATCTAATATATCTAACAATAGTGAATCCATCTTCCTGACACCTCACCCATTAGTTGAGAATGATATTTACTAAAATGGGTATTGTTCACAATGATTTATTTCCATAGAGTATAGGATATCTCAAAATCATATTCTATTAATAAGAGTGCAAATAAACCCTTCAATATATTGAGTTACATATAGGAAAAGTAAATACATATATCTTCATTGAATTTATTAAACAATAATTCACACATTGAGAGGATAATGTGTCCCCATCATCATTAAGACCACAACCACCCAAATATTCAAGTTAAGGGTTATATAGTTTTACTCTTGTGGTTATATATATAATGGGAAGTATTTAATAATAAAAAAATGAATTAACAAGAAACGATGTTGGGACCTATAGGTGATTAAATATACTTCTTCCTCCACTCATTCCTCTAGAAACTATAGTTCTAGGTAACCAGTAATCACTTTCCTTTGATCATAGAAATTTGGATTATAATTTTCAAACCAAATGAATGGTTTACCCAATCATATAAGAGACATAATATAGAAAATAATATAGGATATGTCAACCATGAATGTTTTGTAGTATCCTATAATAACAAGGAAACTATGTACCTCAAACTCTATATTTGGTTGATCTCATTACAAAACTACATAGACAATATATCTATATTTTTTAAGGGAACTTATCCAATGAGTAGGCTCATAATTATATTTTCGGGATACTCTCTATATATTTAGTGGGAATACTTTTTTCTTAACTAGTTATGGATTATATTTATTCTGTAATGGAAGAATAATGAAACCATATTAAACCTCTAAATATATTTATCATAAAGAAATTATTCATTATCTAATGTTTATACCATTGGAATGGCCATTAAACATTCTTTCCTGCAATGTAGGGTTGGTTATTTTCATAGTGGAATCTTATATTGGACATGATCATCCCATGGACAGTAAAATAATATCATTATGTGATTAATCAAATAAATAATGAATGAATACACAGAAAAACATGTTGTATTATTCATTCGTTTTTTGTATAAATATATAAACTCATACATTTAAATTTTCAGTTAACATAATGGGTTTCAAGGTCCCATTCAGAGGTTATACTTTATGCCAACACTAAACACTAAGTTTTATGTTATATTATATATAATAAAAACTCATTTTAATTGTTTCACTATGTATCCAATATTATTCCTCACAAGACTAAAAAATTGAAATTCTATCCATATTACACAATCTACTATGTTATCATTATGAATTTTCATGACACTTTAGTACCCTGTTTGGGATTGTAGTAATTGAACTATTCCACCCCATTCCATCTCCCAATAGAATAGGGTCTTTTAAAATTAACCTTGAAGGAATAACACATGTATTAGATAACTTATATTATTTACCTATAACATAAACATTACATTATATGAAGATATTCAAAAATGTAAGCCTCTGTATAGGTAAATCAACATGATTAAAACACATGAATGATCAAAACTAATATCACATTAGATAAAAATAAAATATAATATAGAATAATTAAAAACCCAATAATGTATAATAATTAGATTCCATGATTAAGAAATAAATTTATCTAAATCACACCAACAAGTGTGTAACCAATTTTAGAAAAAAAACCTCCATGGTCACCTACTCACAAGAACAACCATGTCTACTAGATAGTTATCCACCAATTCCACCACCAAACTATGAATAATATACTAATACACAACACATATGGGCTTAAATACCATGCATGGGTGAGAATAAACTTACCCAGTTAAGAACCACAAAATTTAAACATAATGTTATGGTATTTTTTCAGTTTAATAGATTTTATCAATATAAGATTTTAAAGTTTTAATTGGGAAGGAATTTTTCACAAAAACACAACACTAAACATTATTAACATGAGAATGAGCCTAAATTTATTAGATAACTCAGAACCCAAGGCACTGGAATAATGTCACAATTGTTTTTAACATAACATTACAATGTATAAATAATAAAATATGATTCATTACCCACATTATATGTTACTCAATAGAGATACATACTCTATGAGTTGATGATACACATCCAAATTAAATATACTTCTGCCAATACAGTAACATAATCTATTAATTATAAATAGGGTACATTCCTTGGTGATAGATATTGTCTAATATGGTTATAAATCATACAGATGATCAGGTCATCTGACCATACATTATATCTTTAGATAAAAAATTTGAAACATAATCTTATTGAAAATCTTAAAAATAAGCTCAATATGACTATAAATATACCATCATATATTATTTAGAAGAAATACTCAGAATAGAAAACTAAAGCATTCAAATTTGAAACCCAATATGAATGATACAAAAGGTGATGTAGTTTTCATACTAAATAGTAGGCCTTGTAGGTTTCATGAAATATAAGATCACGTGGATGGGTTGGTCATATACATATATCCATGAACAAAGGTGACTATATGTTGTATTTTGTGTATAGAGAAGTACATGATGTGTAGGTTTACAGTGTTTCATGTAATGTTATATGGTCATATGAAAAATAATATTTATGGTTTTACTAAATGGAATTTCTGATCTCACAATCCAAATAATATGCACTCATGATTGCTGTAGAATAAAGCTCGAAGAAATAAATATTTTATATTTTAGTTTCCCGGATTATGATCACCCAAACGAAAACTTATCCATAGAAATACAGATTATACACATGACACCTAGTTTATTATGTGATTTGAAGTAGAGGATATGTTGTAATATGATATAGTGTGGACACAGTGAACAATATATATAAAATAAAAAAATGGTGAAAAAATTATCGTTAACAATTATAATGAAAATATGGACAATGGGAATAAAAAATAATCCAAAAAGAAGCATATCAATATATTTTTACACCATCAATAAAATAGAATAATAAATTTTCAATATGATAATAACATATTTAGAAGCTAAAATTTACAAAACATTAGATTATTTGTTTCACTAAAGTGGCATCCATATCATCTCTAAAACAATCAACACACCACTTCTCATCCAAAATTCCCTCAATTACTTTTATCTAGACACTGAACCCTTTACCATTTTGTATTGTGATACATAATGTATTTAAATATTCTAGATTACCCTTACATGTTTGAGCATAAAAAAATTATTCCAAAAAAAGTGTTTATGTGAAAAACCACGAGATTTTATGAGATAGATTCTTTTTAATTTCGTTGATGTTTTGTGTTGAATGGTACTTCATTATTATCTTGTGCTATAAGAAACACAGTCTTAGCTTGTGATATCTAAAACACAATGTTTGGATTTTGTTTAAAATAATTGTGATTTATTTTTATAGATCCATTTCATTCATGATCGATATTAAGTGAACAACTAAATATTATTATGTTACCTCAGAACCTTGTCATTTTAATGGAAGGTATGTACATTATTAACATTCTTCTAAAAAACAATATAAATTCAAATAAAATAATGAATTCACTTGTCATGGATTTTACTAATGTAACACACACACACACATATATATTAATATATTCTCAATCTAAATTTAAATTTTATCTAATATGTTTCCTACACACGCTATTTGAACAAATACAATTTGTAGGATAAAATAATTATTTCTATAAAAATGCGGGTTTTCCACCTTTTGGTGGCACACCCATTTTATATCAATTTTTTCACACTTCTCTATATTCAATTTAATTACATAAACATGTTAATGTGATGCCAGATAAGAAAATTACTTCGATTAATTTTTTATATTATTTTGATAACAATTATGTTTTGATGAAGATCAAAAATACAGTAAATATTAATTGAAAATAAAATTTTTCATCGAAAAAATTAGATGGTTATAACATAATTTTTAATAGATTAAATGTATAAATACAATATATATTTATTAGTTATTATAAATTATTTCCTTTACATTAATTCTACATTAAATTCAGATGTAAAATGATTTCAATATTTTGTAATGTTTTATCTATTAAAATCCCATTTTTCATTCCAACAACGGTATTAATATTAAAATAAATACTGAAACATTTGTTTTTTGATATTATAAATATTTACTACAAATATGGATTAATTAATTCTAAATTTTGGGCATTGTGAATAATGACCTCATTAATTTTTATTAGAACAATAAAAAGGTAAATCAAGTAATTAAGGGTAAATATAATATTATAAAATTACTTAATAACATGACATAATATGGTTAGATTAGTCCTTTTAGACCTAAAAAATATTTTATTTCTGAATGATATGCTTAATAATCCATTTGGATGAGATTAGGACATTAAATATACTTTATTTATAGAAAAGATAAATATGTCTCAGTCAAATTTTAATAACTAACCCATTTTTTATATAAAATTATAAATAAGTTAAATTTGTTTATAAATACTTATTTGATATATAAATTTTTTTTATTTATCACAGTAATTTAATATTATTTTTTAGGAAATATATAATTAACATAAATACATATACTTTGATAAAATAAAAATTAATTAATTGATGAGAAATAAATAAAATGATTATTATTAGAATGATATTTACCCTAAAAAGAACCAAAATCATTCCCAATTTTATATTGGTAGATTATATACCGAGATAAGAATCCACGGGTCATGTTATTGTTAATTTAGAGCCATATTTATGGTATTGTGACAGTTATATCATTTTATTTAATGTGATATTAATGTTTTCACATACATAATTAAAAAAGTATAACATTTTTAATGTTTCATTTAAAAAAATATAAATTAGAATAAAATACTCATTATTAAATATAATACAGTTATAATCATAGTAATTTTTTTATTTTTTACCAAAAAATATTAATATTAAATTATTACACAAATCTGATGTGTAATTATTTTATTAATTGAAATATGAAATTAATGTTATTAAAAAAATTATAATAAATATAAATTGAGCTACTTAATATTTATAATGATTTTTATTGATGTTCTAGACCCAATAAGAATATAATCAAACAATTTTATTGATGATAAGATATTATCTTGATATTTTTAAAAATCCACGTATTGAATAGTGTCAAAAATGACACTATTGTTTTATTGTAAAAACAATGTTTTAATAAATTTGTTTAAAAATAATAAAATATTTTTTAAAATATATAATTAGTATATGGTCTAAAATGATATAAATTTTTTATTTACTATTTTATTTAAATAATATATGTAATTATTTCATCCATTTAATATTGAAAAAATTGTTACCCGAGTTAAAATGAAATATAATAACTAGGTTTTAAATTAAAATGATAAGGTATAAATTTACCCAAATTCTTGCCCATCATATATTAGTTCATGATATTAACCCTTAGATAATATAATATTTGACACTTTTACATTTTGGAGTTTTTTGGAAGTGGTTTGTGTTTATAATAAATTAATAGTTTTGGAGTTTCGTAAAATTTCCATCTTCCCACTTATAAAAGGCCACCACCTCTATCCACTTCCACACACCTCGAAATCCAATTACATCACCTAGCATTTGAAAAAATAAGATTTTAAATTTCATCCCTTACTCCTATAATACTTCCCTTGTGCAGAAGGAAAATCATGGAATCCTTTTGGCACAATCCAAAAATAGTTGCCAGATAGAGGCAAAAACATCACTCAAGATCATTTCCTTTATTTTCCTTATCCTCCCACTCGACTATTTTTTATTCATTTGTGGTATGAAAACACTAGTATCCTCAATATAATATTATGATATTATGTTAATTGTTCGATATACATATACACACACCACCATATAATGGATATTGAATAAACTGATTCTGCGTACAGTGAACTATGGCCTTACAATACGATAATTGTTCATTTTTTTGTTACGAAAAACCATGCTAGAAATTATGGTGGAAAAAATATTTATAAATTTTATATTTTATAATATTTTTATCTTAATGCTTCCTTATTATTTTTTAATAATCATAACATTTTACTTTCTATTTGGGTATAATACGATAATCCTGTTTTAGGATGTGTGGACTACGTCCCCCTCAAAAGCGATGTGATTCGTTCACACACCACATGGAATGTTTTAATGATGGTTTTCAGGATCATATATGATATAAAAATTATAATTTAAAAAATATATATTCAAACATACATATATCATTTATACACTTTCTTTTAAAAAGAAAATTAAAATGGAAACATTGTTCATGCGTACGTACAACTTATCGTCTCCTTAATCAATGTATTTTATTTTGTACATCATTATTCTAAAGATTATTTCAAAATAAATATGTTGTATATGAATGAAATTTATATAATTATCTAAATTCTGGAATCATGATATAGCTATAAGGACCAATGATATAACAAATTAAGAAACATGTTATGAATTAAGAGAATATTACCTTAAGTCATACATTAACAAAGGATCATTACCATGTGGGTAATATAAGGTCATAATAAAAAAAATATGTGTTATTATGTATACGAATATTTTTTTGTAAAATATTTATAATAAACATATTTTTATTATAAAATTTTTTGTATGAGTACGAAGAGACTCAAGTCAAAAGGTAAGGGATAATTTAACAATCTCATTATTATATGAGGTTGTTTTAAAAATGTATTTAATGGAGTATATTTATCATCCACAAAGAATATTCCAAAATATATAATACTATTTCAATTCATCAACATTAGTTTAAATTAAATTTTAACCATTTTATATTTTTTAAAATTGTATGCAAATAATTTCTTTTATCATTCGATACACTATACTTATTGACTTTTCCAGAAAAAGTATGAGGAGAATGTTTTTTTAACATATAAAGAAGAAATTGGATTTCATGCTTTCATAACCCAATATTTCCATGAAGAATCCCTTAAATATTTCAATGGTACTTTCAAATAAATTAGTTTTATTTATTTGTATAAAATTTTGAGAGAAGTAAATGTTTTTTAAGAATAAAGTATATTTTACTCAATAATTATTTTCAGGTTTTCAATCAAGACTATTTTCCAACTATGATGGAATTTATCAATATGGTTATGTCTCATGTGTTCTATCCTGATTATTTTTATATTTTTATTATGTTTCTGATTTAAATGAATGTATTAAATCCATTTTTTTCATGGAATATTTTATGATTGAATGATGTTTTAGAGACCCATATTATTCTATTGGTTAGGTTACGAAGAATGATTTATGTTTTTGTGGCACACGTAAGAATTATTTCATTATGATATGGGTTGGGCGTATGACTCTTTCAAATGAGTTGTGTAATTATTTATATCTCATGATATAGACATGACTAGAATGACATGAAAATATGATTTAGTAATACATGGATGGAATGATAAGTACATCTGATTAAGTAATACAGGGCTAGAACGACAAGTAAATATGGTTCAGTAATGGAATTTGTTTGATATGATGTTATTTCAAATGGTCATTTGCTAATATTGAAATGATTTTCTATGCTTATGTGTTCTCCACAATTCAATTTTTTTTACCAATTTAATTTTATCATGGTTCATGTTCCATTATTATTTATTCCATACATAATATAAATAATTATTTTATGACTGAATATTTTGATATTCAAAATATTTTTTCATATTTTTACGTTCTTATGATTATGATTTTTATAATTTTCTTCAAGATTACCATTATTGAGAATTTTAGCTTTCCATTTTTATGTTTTCTTTTCCTCAGGATATGAAGAGTGATTTTAAGTAGGAAAACTAAATGTGATGATATTTATGAGTGATTTTGAAGAGCTTTCACCTTGTATAAATAATGTGTTCCATGATTCCAAACACACTAAATTAATACGGTATTTGGGAGTCTATTTTTATAATGTATTATGTATTCATGAAAAGAAATGTAGTTTCCATGTACATCAATCTTGGGTCATTAGAGTTGGTATCAGAGAGAATTTTTTGTAAACCTTTGAAAAATAGGATGTGAAATATTTAATGGGATCCCTAGGGATATTTCAAAGGCATGTCGATATATTTTTAGAGATAATATTAACTATACGTTACAATCCTATAATTTAAGTGATGATCATGAATAAGTTAGGATTAAACCTAAGAAGTTATTAATTGAATGTACTCACCATGGATTATTTTATTTTTCTAATATGATTATTAATTATCTAACTATTCATATTCAGATTTAGATAATGTCTATATCTAGAAGGAATAATGTTAATGTTGAATTTAATGGAAAGGAAAATGTTTTTCCTTCTGAATAACCAAATTTTTTGGGAGCTACAATAAAAAATCAAGTTTCTATGACTTCAAATACTTCTAGGCATTCAAATGATCGAATGTGGGAATGTTTTTATCGTTAATACTTCTATAAAAAAATATATACCCTCTTTTAGTTGAAAGACTAATCTACTAGTTGATGATGAAGGGTTATGATCCATTGAAATGACTTTTTTCATTCTCCTTTATTCAGAATGTAAAAAAGTTACATTGGGAACTTATATCATCGAATGTAATGTGAATCTATGGTGGTATATTGTAAAGATTATAATTCAAAAAGATATTATTGAATCCAAGGATTGGGATGAGTTCAATAAAATAGTTTTTATTATGTAAATTCATCACATTCTTCTTACAAAAATGGGAGTTTTAAGTTTCCCATCTATCTCATGGTTATGAGAAGATAAGATTGATATAATTAAAAGGAGACTCTAAAAATTATAGAGAAATGAATATTAGATTTTCTTTATTCTCAATTTTTGGATGGACACATGGTGGAAATTTTCTTATGGGGGTGATAAATGTTTTATGTATGGTAAATAAGGTTATCTGAAATTTTACAACATAAATAATTGTAATAAATAAGATCAAACAAAGCTTGAACCTCCCGTAAGTCATGTTTACAAGTGAAATAAAACTATTCATTATGATAACCAATTTTTAAATTCATACGATAATAATGATGACTGATGTCAGCAATATCTTAAAAAAGAATTCAAAGGAATGTCAAATGTGATCACTATTAGTGATTTGTCATATGATGAAAAATATTTGGAATGATTGAGTGTTTGTGTATTAGAATTCAAGAATAATTATAGGGATGTACATTTAGGGTATTGTGCAATAATGAAACGTATATGTATCGGTCCACTATAGTTTTTACATAAGGTTTTAAGAGAATATATTGAATGTTATTTGTAAACATGAATAGTGATTGGGGTAATAGTTTATTGTTTTAGGATGAGACATAATGAAGGGAAGGATAACCAATAATACGAGCATGATGATGAGATAATTATATAAGATTAAAGATGTATTTGGAATGAATAAGTATACAAGACAGTAATGATTTACTTAGAACTGAATAAGGATTGATAAAAATAGGATTATTCTATCATGGAAAAAGTTTACAGCATTTTGTAATTAAGAATAATTAAACATGTATGATTTCAATAAGGGTATATGGTAAATTGAATTGATGATTACGGTATTCACAGCTTTGTAATGTGACAACCAAGAACTACCTTATGTGATATGTAAGATAAATGTTATGCTTATTTATTTCACCTCTTTAGAATGTTTTGTATTTTTATTTTTTTGGAAGGATTGTAAGGTTAACCATTTGTGAATTGAATAATTTACTCAGGATGAATTTTGTTAGATAAATGTTGTATCTCACTATAGGTGGACTTATTGATATTTTAAAACTTGTGCAAAAAAAATTTAGATCAATGGAATGTCATATCATTCTATTTATGAATCACATGATCTTATATGTCATGAACTGTCCCCTAGGGCCTATGTATTGAGTAACCCAAGCCCACCTCTCATAGGCCAAGGGTCAGAGACTAGATCCAAGTAGGAATATCCTTAGAAAATGGGAGGATTTTACCTAAGTACTTTCACACAGATAGAATTAAAAGACACAAATGATGGAAGGTGAAAACACATTGTAAAAAACACCAGGTACGATAATAGAAAACTGAAGGTAAACAGGGCCAAAATACAAGCCCTCCAAAAAGGTCAAGAAAAAATATAAGTCTCTAGAACTCCTCCACATAAAACCCTAACTAATGGGTAGGTACATAAATAGATATCTAAAGCTATATAAGCACACCTCATCTGTCGTTTCACATTAATCGAAACCTTTTCCCGTTATACTATAGACTCCATCAAAGCATTGATCATCTACATAATACACGACACATGTAGGCAATGCCTGTGCAGAGGTGATTAAAAAATACTCTGTATGGGCCCCAAAACATAGAGGTATACCACACTGTTATACACAAATACGATAACCAAATAGGTACAAAAATTTTATCCTCCAAGAAGTATAGTCAATAGAGTAACGAGAGTCATCTCACACAGGTATTTTTCAACAACACATAAATCCCAAACATCTGAGAATACTTGTATTGGAATCCAAGACTCATGGTCTAATTCACTTCCATCCATATGTTCCCACTCGTAGCACACCCAATAGGGGAGATCACACTCCTAGAACTATATGATAGTAAGAATGTAGATATTCTCTACCAAAATTATCTGAGAGAATATATGGTCTCGATACAAAATGAAGTTCCTTGATACATCTAGTCTCACTATGATAGGGATTGTTGATATCATATCCAATAAATAGCCACAAGATTCTGCTCAAGGAATATTCAAATCTAGGGAGACACAATCCACATCTTCCTAGGACACACACATGCCATCTACATAGGAGACACACTCCATATATTTGTAGGCGACACATTCTATATAATTTTATGAGGCACACCCTATATATGTGTAGGAGACACACTTCATATGTCGGTAGGAGACACAATTCTTATATGCATTGGAGACACACTTGATATATTCATAGGTGAAACACTCCATATATGAATAGGATACACGCTTTGTATATGAATAAGAGAGAAAGTCTATATATGCATAAGAGACATGATCTTTATAGGTGTAGGAGACACACTTTGTATCCTAACAGATCTGGCCACTAAATTTATCCCTTACTGCGCTTGTTAAGGGAGAACCTACTCCTCAAGCCAAAAAGGTCATATGCTAACCTCCAAGAAAAATTATGTATTATATATAAAAAATATAATATCTTAATATGGGTACCAAAATGGAGAATGACTCATCTATATATATATGGAGTGTGTCACTTATTAAGATGTGGAATGTGTCACATAATAACATTAGAGAGTGTCTCCCTTGATTAGAAGTTTCCTTGAGAAGAATCATGTGGCTAAGGAATGGATGTGATATCAAGGCTCATTGTCTTAGTGAGACCAAGTCTCTTAGGGAAATTCATGACGTATCGAGACTTGATGTTCTCTCAGATACTTTTGGTAGACTTGTTCTATGTTATTACTATCAGATATCTTGAAGAGTAAGGTCTCCTAGATAGATCGTGCTACGATCGGTACCATGTGGATGGAAGTGGATGAGACCTTGAGTCATGGAATCATTTACAATTATTCATGGATGTTTCAGTTATATGTGTTGTTGACATATACCTATGTGAGATGAATTTAGTGACTATCTTGATTTTACTTCATATAGGCTACACTTCTAGTACCTCTTTGATATTCTGCTTTGTGTATTGCATTGGGGTATACCTTTTTGGTTTAGGGTCCCTCCTTAGTAGTGTTTTACTCACCCAATCTTGTGATTTTTCTACATGTGTAATTTCTTGTGCATATGATCGATGCTTTAATGTTTTCCTTGGTGGATCGAGGCCAGGTTGTGATTAGAGTGACCAGACAGATGAGATGTGATTCTACGACTTCAAATAGTTGTTTCTGTACCTACCCTCCATGTAGGGTTTTCTATGGAGGAGTTCCATAGAAATTTACGCTTACTTTTCCTTTTCGATTGGCTTGTATTCTGACCCCATTTACCTTCAATTTTCTATTGTTGTACCTTGTGTTTTTATACATAGTGTGTTATCCTTCCATCATCTATGGCTTCGATTTGTCTGTGTGTTTATAGGTACTTAAGAAAATTCCTCTCATTTTTTGGGATATACTTACTCAGTGTTATTCGTCATCCCCTGGCATATGGGAGGTAATGATGGGGTAGTCATGACATGAACCTCAGGGGGGATGGGTCATGACGAAGAAAATTTCGACCATTTCCGATTAAGGGGAGGCATTTTTCTTTAAAACAACACACACTCACCAGTCCCAAAAAATAATTACTAAAACTAAGAGCACTTATTTAACAGATATACCTCCCTCTAAGACAATCACTGAATGTAATTGTATATATATATTAAGTAAATGGGCAAGAATACAACCCAACTGAAACAAAAAAGTACAATCTCTTGGAATTCATCTGCCAAAAACCCTACTTGTATGGTAGGTCCAGAATATGTAAAAATTTGCTGAAGTGATACTCATTTGTCAGAACACCCTTTATTGACATCCTATGTCTCCCCACCAAGGCTCCACTCAAAGTTGTTATTAATCTACACAAGACACGACACATGCAAGCAATGCCTGTGCATGGATGAGTAAAAACAATACACAGAAGGTAACCCAAACCACAAAGGTATTCCACAATGAAATACTCAAATCAAAATACCAAAGAGTTACATGAAGTGTATCCTCTAAGAAGTACAATAAAGAGTGTTTTTAGAGGCAACTCTAACCTAGATAGAAATAATAATAAATTATAGGAAAATTTAAATCCATGGAGACACACTCAGGGTATTCGTAGGACACACACTCCGCATAATTGTAGAAGGAACACTCCACATCGGCAGAAGAGAGACACTCTGTTTAGGAAGAAGAGACATACTTCTTCTAGGTGTAGGAGATACACTATGTGTATGTGTAGGATACACACTCCATTATAGACACACTTTGTATTGGAATAAGAGACACACCATATATACGTGCGAGAGACACACTCCCTAGGAGAGCCACTCCATATGGGAGAAGGAGACACACACCGTATAGGTCCCAACCAGTCACATGATTTTGTCCATAGTCTTCTCGCTCTGGGAGCACCTACTCCTCAAGTAAAAAAGACATATTCCAACCTCCATGAAAGGTAATGTAGAGTATTCTAAATGTACTGCCTCATTGTGAGAGACCCAAATCCACAAAAGCTCATTAAATATACACAATGTTTGAGTGTTTCGGGAATTTATGTAAAAAATGCCAATTCAGGTTGCATCTGGTAAGGCCTACCAGCTTCAACCCTGCCTACTCGAGTGGGCCAGTTCACTCAACCCAAAATAGGTGACTGCCACATCCTATCTGGTTAACACAAGATCGCCACCACATTTAACAAAGTGGTTCCCCACATGACGGCCCCGTGATAGTTTTGGTGGGGTCTCGCAACATGATGCGACCCCTACAACATTTGGCCGAGCCTCGCTGCTGACCATCAATCTAGTGTCCCCGTGCGCTATCAACAACTTCCATGCCACGAGATCCACTCATCGTATAGACGCACCACCGTGCATATCTACGGGCTTCTCCCTCTTCTATGTGCTGAAATCAATGTTGTGGTGGTTTTTTATCCAACTATAAAGGTGTCGCATGATCCTCATGTCATAAATTCATCTATGATGGCCTTCAAAGTGTCCCACCATCTCACTTGGAGTACATGTGTAATGACCCCACCCCAATTTCTAGGATTTTGTGCTTAATTATATTACATTTGAATAATTAATAGAATTTCATATGCTGAAGGAATGAATAGTTTAATAGATATGGAAATCCAGAAACATTAATAAGTTCAAAATTACAACTTGAAATGATATACAACGTATATGTATTATTTGTAACATCCACAAAAATATGTCTATCCCTATATTTCGTTCATAATAATCTTCTTCATGCCCTGAGAAAATGAATCATAAGAAAGGGGTGATATCAAATTCTCACTAAGGGTAAAAAATTAAGAGGAAGTCATGGTAAACATAAACATTGGGCATGGAAAATAATTGAAAATTCATTAATCTAAAAATAATGAACCTAAACTCATTATGGAAGGAATATGATCTATGTAAATATTTCCACAGTAAAACATTATCATCGGTATTCTACCAGTCGAATAACCTAATGATCTATGAATGTATATCATCATAATAAGGGAAAGCCATATTCCAGACATTCTTAAACATACCATCAAGCCTCGTCCAATACACCTAAAAATGATTATAGCCTTAGCCAAAACCATATCGAAAATGGGCATTGCCTCGACCAAGTCCATATCAATTTTATTTCATTATACCTACATATGCCTAGAGTGGCTATAGCGAGCCTCACACATCACATAATAATTCCTATTCATTCCTAATATGAATGTGGATAAACATAAAAAACATATAAATTCATATTGAATTTAAAATATGAAATGTACATAATTTCTACAAATATTAAGCATAAACACTAACCATTCAGAGTGAAATAGTTAATGTTTTTAAGACAGAACAACCAAAGTAAAACTATTCATATACCATTCAATTAATTATGGTAGATTAAATCAGAAATATAAATCCCAATAATATATAATAATCAACATGAGTGTTGAAGAAGATGAAGATACTCTTATAAAATCATTGCATAATTTTTGAGATAAATACGCTTTTACATTAAAAAGAAAAGTTCTCATTGAAAATCATTTTAAAACCCCATAATTGAGGTAAATTTGTATTTTCATAAAAAAATATATATTTTTAGAAAAATAATGGTTTCTAATAATAGATTACTGTCTTCAATTGAAAATATGTACGAAATTTAATAATTCCTTTGAATTGGGATTATATTGGACGAATATATTTTGAAAGATACATTTAAAAAATATAACTACCCACAAATGTTGGTAGGATTATGGTTGGAACAATTATATAGAACATTAATCCTGAAATTATGAATAGTTCATATGAATGGATACTAATTTAATTATGTTATATAGATAATAAAAGTAACCAGAATAAAAGTGTTGGTTTGGGTGGAAAACCCTTACCTTAAGTCTGATCGTGTTCCTCACATGATCAAAATGGCCGGAATAATCAAACTTGGGAACATAAATTAATGATTCCAGAACCTCTTCTACATGTAATTGATTATATATAACCTTATTAGTTTTATTCATGGACCATTTATGGCTGATGAGATTAAATTTCATTGTTTGGGATCGTTTTCTTCAATGTTTTCATGATCGGTTTACTTATATTTGTGTATGGATGATCATGTAGAATGAGAATGGATGTCTAGAATAGAATTTGTATGTTATTAGTGAACAAATATAATATTAAATAGTTATAATTTTTTTGGTCATTAGGATTGAAGATGACTCATTATATAAAACATTAATGACAAATATTTTGGTGAATTGGCGTTTTTTTATTACAATGAACTGATTTTGATTTTTAAATTTATTAGATATGTAAAAAAGGAATCCAGAACATTAAATATGTTATAATAAGTATATTATAGTCTGGTTCAATCATAAAAATGATTTCATGAACAAAAATAATTATTGTAATTGATATTTAAAACATGTCATCCTTGAATGTGATAAATTAACACATCTTGTAAGGTGTTTTCATTTCTAGTATTTAGGAATGGGAAATGAGAGATGAAGAATAAACATTCCTTCATAATAACAACATTATAGTCCATGTAAGGTAATTGAGTCATCAATAAATTTGGATTAGTGGAGGTGAGTAATGAAAAAGAGGACAAAAGAAATTGAAATAAATGAAATGAAATATTGAACTTACCTTTGGAAGTATTCATCCTTGAGAGCCACTTTGAGGAAGAGGTTTTGTTCTTTTTATGGGGACAAGGGCTGGTAGTCAAAGTGGAGGATATTGGGAGTATATTTGAGTTGAACATATACAAGTCATAATGTAACACCCAAATAGTTCATAGTACGTATTTTCAATAATGTAATTTAATAGCTTATACTTAATGCAACGCAGACATGGAAAGTGTCATACGCAAGATTGAGTTTCTGTGAAACAACAAATTAATATTATAATTATTTAAAAGATATATTTATTTATCAACTAAATATTGTAATATTAATATCAAAATATAAATTTTAAATGTTATTTATAATTAATTCAGATAAATAAAATATATTTAAAAGGAAATGTATAATCTTTGATGAAATATTTTTATATTTAGAAAAGCTATTTACTAAAAATAACTACTTTTTATGGCCTTCTGTGAACAATAAAACAATTATTTTTATACACTGATAAAAATTTAATTTAGTAAAATGGACATCATTTTTAAATTTCTAATATCAAAATTAGTTTAGGGTTAATATTTGGTATTTTTTTAAAACATTCATTTTATCATTAATAGTGAAAATTACTCCATATTACATAAAACCCAACTTTTTCATTTAAATAATTATTTATAAATAAAATTATATCATAAATTAAAAATTGATAAATAATACCTATATTATTATAATTTATGTCATTTTAGTTGTTTTATAATATGATTAGATATTAAAAAAATTATTGATCCTTTTTAACGTCTTCTTACACACCTTCAAGGGACATTTACGCACCCTCTGGGCACTTTTTCAAATTTTCATAAAACAATATTGTAACTCTTCAATGACATGAAATTCATATATTAAAGAGAAACTTTTGACATAATTATGTAAAATTTGGTTCAATAGGATGAGAATAAATGTTGGGAAATAATAACATTTGAATTTTATTTACCATAGTAAAAATTAAATAAGGTAATTAAAGGTATAAAGAATACTAATATTACCACAACAAATGTCCTAATTCTATTGCATAAGTTCATTTCAAACAAAATCATCCTTATGACATAAATAATATCCTTTGGATCCATTTGGGTTAGATTATGACATTTATTATATTTTATTTGAAGAAGAGTTAAAAGTGATAAATTCAATGTTTAATAACAAACTCCTTTTTAATATAGGGTTACAAATAAGTTAAATTAGACTATAAATATTAATTATAAATTGAAGATTATTTCCTACATCTTGGTATTTTATTTATAATTTTTAGAAATTATATAATTAATTTTTTTTAGGACACAATGATGATGCAGTAATAACATTATTAATGAATGATTAAAATAACGGATGTTACAAATATTAAAATAAATTTTAATTTAAAATTTAGTTGACACCCAAAAATTTAATAGGATAATATTTCATGTTAGTTATGCATGAATGTATTTTTTTTAGAAGTACTCAATTTGTTATCACATTCCCAAAAACCAACTACTATGTAGTGTTAAAAGTGACATAAATATGTTTTTAAAACAAATACTATACAATTAAATGATATAATATTTATAAAAAAAGAAGATTCGAAAAAGGAGTTATATAATGTTATATATGTATTTAATGAACCACTTGAGGGTTTCATGGCATTTTTTAGTAAAAATAGTAACCATGTAATAAAAAAAGACAAGAAAACATTGTAAAAGTTAAACTATTTAAATAATAAATAAATCAAATAGATAAGCCTAATATGGTGACCTAAACATCTATAAAACCTATTGTTTGAGATTAGTTAGACCCATCCTCAACATAGCCACAAAATAAATTTATTTTGATGTATTTTAAACCTAAAATTATTTTATAATAAATTAATATTTCAAGCTTTTCCTAAAGTGCCCCTCACCTCTCTTATAAAATGATACTTCTCCTTCTCTAAAATTCATTCCATAAAATCCATTTGCCTCAGCCACACTATTCCCAAATATCCTCCTAACTACCCTAAATTAAACATTGATTCCTTACATAGATCATAAATCAAACCTAAGGAGCCCTTTTAATAAAATCAATATAAAGAACCTGAAAAATAGGTTATTATTTCATTATATAATTCAATGTTCTTTCCTTCTTTCACTTCCACTTTCATTGTTGTTTCAATTAAAAATTATTAATCCAGTATCTTATACATAATGAGATTTTTATATAAGTATGATAAAACCATATTCATTATGCTATCTATCATATTAATGACAATGTCACCATATGTGTGTACATGCGGCTTACCGTCTTCACGTTCTGGTGTTGTTTGTTATTCAACACTTCATTTTTTCTATGGGTATAGTAATGAGTATAATTGATGTAAATAATAAATATAAAATTTTAGTTATTCTTTATATGAAATATAATATGAAATAAAATACTATTTCACCAGCACTAGAATGATATAATCGCTCGTGCGTACATACTGATTACCGTCTCCACGACGTGATGGGATTCATTTTCACGATCACCATTCAACTTTGATTATAAAAATATATATTATTTATAAATAGGTAATATATGTCATAATAATTCTACTATATATATATGTATGTATTTATTTACATATATCTCATTCACTTACTTCCGTTCAATACGATAAAAAAACGGAAACGACGTTTATGCGTACGTATGGCCAACCGTCTAAATAAATGGAATTTTCCATTGTATATATCTATATATTATACATATTTATATTCTGAATATATATGATACATAAATAATTTTTTATATTCATGATGAAATTAAATCATGACATCAGTGATACGATCTAAAATAACAAGTTAAAACACATATGATAAAGAAAGCTATTATTACCCGAAATGTTACATTAACATAGAAATTACTGTTAAATGTGTTGTATAAAGCCATTAATAAATAAATTATTATGGATAAATATGAATATGGTTCTGTTATAATTTAATAACATACTTTAGTAATTATACAAGAGGATAAATTTAACATTGACCAAATAAAAGTAGAAGGTAACAGTTAATTCATCAATCTCGTTATTATCTATAATTATTAATGTGTAAGTATTTACTAGGATGTATTTATCATCCATGTACATGATTCATAAAAATTTATTCAAAATGAGTATTTTATGATAAAGTGGATAGGACTCTTTAACAAGATCATCTTTTTATATGTTTTAACTATTTATTCTTCTAAATTTTTTTAATTAATGTCCAAATTTCCAAATTGATTTTATAGATTTATATTTATCGAGATGATTTTTTGAAAATGTTAATTCCTTTAAAAAGATTAAAAGTGGTTTGGGAAAAATTTATTCTAATATATTTTTTAAATTACATCATATATAATTTGGGTATTTCTAAATGATTTCACAAAAAAAACTATTTCCCTCAAAGAGTTTTACTAATCATTTTCAGCTATCTCAAAATCCTTACTAGATATTATTCTAGTTTGAGTTTAATTTATTATATTAAAATATTGAATATTCTATTGAAGCAGTTATGATATGTTTGAATGTGTATTTTCAATTTTTTATAAGATTCAAGGTCTATGGTTAAAGTATTTACTTTTCGTATGCTGGTTTTAATTCGAGTGTCAATGTTATGTTTCAACATTCTCATTAAAGGAATGCATTGGACTTAGTATGTGTTAGGTGGGGCCCACTATATCCCCTCAATGCATCGTTATGTCTCTTGAGACAAACTAGTTCATTAGAACAGGGCCATGAAAAAATTTATATTTACGGTCTTTGAATGAGGCCTCGACTTTGTGGTTAAGATGTCCATCATTATGTATTCCATTATTATAAGAATAGTTATTAATAATACATTTGATTTTTCAACTAGTAGAATATATATGTGAATAAGTAAATGGAATTATTTTATTTATCTTTGCCCCGTTATGATGTAGTTTAAATTCAAAGGACTTTTGTTTCAATTTTATACATTTCCATAAAAGTTTATGATTATTTATGATGGATTGCACTGTATAGTTTATCCATATAGAGAAACAGATCTCACCCCTCTATTATGTTTTATTTTCCCAGGATTCCAAGAAGTATATTATGATTAATATGAATGTTTAATCCAATAGAATAATGACGTTCTCAAATGATTAGATTTACTATGTTTTGTCATCGAAATTGTAATGTAGTGTTTTTTTATGTAATCTAATCTTCAAGATTTCTAAAATGATAGGTTCATCTGGACATGATTTCATGTAATCATTCCAATTAATTAATATAATGCACTAGATCAGGGTTTTTGGGGATGGGGTGTTATATTTGGTATTAGAGGAAGTTTAGAAACAAGATTGAATATAGATTTAGATAAAGTATGATTAGGAAACATTACCCTAAGATTGAATTTGAGGACTAGTATAGAAGAAAGTAAATAAAATATGGTAATGTAGATATTATTTGGGTTTTCTATGCAATACACCACTATATGGATATTAAAATTGGTCGTCTTTAAAGAATAGATGTACCCTGGAGTGAAAACTCTGACAAGGAGCATCGAGCTTGACCTGGGGTATCCTGGTACACAACAACGTGCCTTATGGCATAAAATTTTTGACACTCCATGGGGATATTCTTAGGATAACTCCCATTTTCTTTTCAAACCATTATGAATGATTTTTGAGTAAATATATTTCCAAATAAACCAATGTTAATTTTATGAGACTAGATGTGTGTAAATATTCAATTAATTATTATAATTTTTATATTTTTTCGAATATATATTATTATATGATCAAACCTATTATATGTGGTCTTTTGTAAATGGATCCCAGTATAAGGAATGTGAAATCTAACAATATGCATGATTCAAATAGTTATAAGGATCATATAATTCATGTTCATAAGAAAAAATTTATAAGGGAAATAGTTTCCCATGTATCCAAATATTATGAAGAAATAATATCACTTGTTAATAAGATAAGTAAATAATTCTCACTGTCCTATGGATTTTAAGGGAAGAATGAAAATACAAGGATGAAAAAATTATGGATAAAGGGAAGAAGGGAAACAATGATTTCCCCACATTTGATAAAAGTGTAAAGAATCGCCTTTGTATGTTATTGAAATAATAGGACTATGTTATAAGTGTGGAAAAAAGGGAGACCATGTTTGTGAATTCAATTGTAAGAAACATGATTCAAATTTACAATTCTTAATCTACATGGAGTTGAGACACTACACGAATAAATTTCCAAATCATTAGAGTATTCTCCCAAATGATGCTATTGGATAATATTCATGTTATTATACTACATCAAATGAAGAGGAATGGATATTTGTATTATGATGTTATTAAATAATTATGGAATTTGATTGTTGTATCAACAATGTTATGGTTATATGAATTATGAAAATAAATAAGGATTGTATGGTAGTACTATTTCATTGAGGACACGAGATTATATGGTCCTATGAAATGTGACTCAATAGCTTGTTAAACATTTTGGAAAATACATGATTAAATAATGATAAAACATAATATGGTTCTGATACTATGATTTTGATTTTAGAATAATATATGATTGATTTGGATAAATTAGATTAGTTATTATTAACTACCTTGAAACTGATTAACGATTTGTATATTCCATCATTGTGGGAGTTTACAACATTTATGAATTTATAGAGTATATCCAGTATTCTGGGTTTTACCGAAGGAATATGGAATTACATACATTTAACATTAAGTTTTTATGGTAATTTATGTTGTTACAATGTTTTAATGAAATACTTGATGAAGGTATTCACATGTTTATCATTATTATGTTATGTGGACCTTCCTTATATATTTTATCACTATGTGTTTCTACAAATGTATTTTGTATAAGTATAAATTATTTAATTGAGTTAGTTGAACAATATCTTTTTTTTGTAAGTGGTAAAAGTATTATTTGTTAGATACTTTCCCCTAAACATTTAGTTTTTACTAAAAAATAGAGAATTAAGGGAATACGTGTGGGCCTTATGGTTTATCAAATGTTCATTAGGTGTAAAAAATATTTTTATTAATATTCATTTCCTAGTGTAAGGGATAAATTCAAAATACCTAAAATCACAACCAAATGATTATATTTTTATTATTAAAGGTAATGAAATAAATTATGTTTTCTTGAGTTCATATATTGATAGAAAATTAATTCCATCATTTCAGAAAAGTATCTATAAATTTATTTTCTCCTAATATCTTATGTTTTTTTGAAATAATGATACATTAATTCAACATATATTTATGGCTTTGAGGACCTCAGTTTTACATTAATTGTTCATGTGTTTGTGATTTATGACCTCAATCACTCTCTATAAATATTTATATTTTTCTCCAACTATGTGTCTCTAATTTCCACTAATGTTCTTTTTTTTAGAAATCCTAAATTAGTGGTGACTTTTTCTTTTCCTTTCCCTCTTATTATGTCTAAATTTTGTTAACCATATTTTTTATGTGGGTTTTCCACAATGGTATTTTCTATTTTCAACCATTTATTTTCGAATAACAATTTGAAATTGTGATGAAGAAATTTATATAAGAAGAGAAGAATGTAACATCCCATTATTTCATAGTATGTTATCTCTATAATTTAATCTAATAAATTATATTTCAGGCAACATTGACTTGGATTGGGTTATACGCAAGATTGAGTTTTGGCCAAACAACACATTATTATTATAATTATAAATAGGATAAATTTATTTATAAAAACAATATTGCAATAGGAATAGTAAAATATAAATTTTAAATGTTATTTATAATTTTTCCACAAAAAAATTCTATTTATAATTAAATATATAGGTTTTGTTAAAATATTTTTATATTTATAAAAACTAATTTCTTAAAAGAACTACTTTTTATGTCCTATTGTGAACAATAATAATATTAATTCTATACACTCTTAAAAGTTTAATTTGGTAAAATGTACTTAATTTCTGAATTTGGAATTTCAAAATTAGCTAGGGTTGTTTTTTGGTATTTTTCTGAAAACATACAATTTTTGATGAATAGTGAAAAATACTCCACAGGGCATAAAAACTGACATTTTCATTTAAATAAATTTTTATAATTAAAAATTTATATTAAATTAAAAAAAGATACGTAATACATATATTAATACAATTTAGTCAATGGGGTCATTTTCTAACAATGTTAGATATATGTAATTTTATAGAACCTTTTTATCGTCTTTTTGCCCACCTTCTAGTCACATTTACCCACTTTCTAGGCATATTTGAAAATTTTCACAAAATGTAATTTTACCACTTATTTGAATTGAATTTCTAAAATCCGAGAGACAGGGTTGACATTAGTATTTAAAATGTTGTTTTATAGGATGAAAATAAAATTCGGTGATTAGTAACTTTTACATTTTAATTACCACGCAAAAAAGTTGATAATATAATTAAAGGTAAAAAAATATTAAAATTACCCCAATAGAAGTAATAATTCTATTAGATAATTGAATTTTGACCAAAATCTACATTAGAAAAAAATATGATCCTTTTTATCCATTTGGGTTGGATTAGGACATTTATTATATTTTATTTAAAAAAAGAGTTAAAAGTGTTAAATTCAATGTTTAATAACTAAACAATTTTTAATATAGAGATAAGCACAAGATAAATTCAACTATAAATATTCATTGGAATGCTAAGAACTGTTCGTAAATAATTTAATTTTATTTATAATTTTTATACATTATATAATTTAATTTAATTATGACACAATGATGAGGTAGTAATTACCTTACTAATGAAAATTTAAAATAATTGATCATATAAATATTAATATAAATGAAAATTGATTTTTATTATTCAATAAAAAATATTTCTAGGTGAATATGTAATGTTAGGGATTGTTAAATGTATTTTTTCGAAGTAATCATGTTATTATGATGTTCAAAAAAACAAAATATTAAATATTGTTAAAATTGATATAAATGAGTTTTAAAAACAAATATTATATTATCAAATGATATAATATTCCTAAAAATATTAGATTCATCAAAGAGATTATATAATGTTATATATTTCATTAATTAACCATTATATGTTCAATTGTCATTTTACATTAACAATATTGAAAATTTAATATAAAAATAAATGAAGACATGGAAAAAGATAGACTATTTAAGTAAGAGTTAAATCTAAATGGTAATATTAATATGATGACATAAACATGTTGAAAATATATTGGTTGAGAGTATTTTGATCCATCCCCACTGTATCCTGGAAATAAATCTAGTTTAATGTATTAGAAACTGAAAAAGATTTTATAAAAAATTAATATTTCAAATGTTTCTATAAGTTCCCCTCACTTGTCATATTAAAGGGAACTTCCCATCTTTTAAATTCACACCTCAAAATTCTTTTTGGATGGGACAAACTATTCTAAAATTTCCTCCCAACTACCCTCAATTCAACCTAGAGGCCTTAATTTGATCAGAAAGGTAACCTAAGAATCAAATTTGATCAAATCAAATGGAAGAACATGATGAATAGATATTTATTTCATCACCTCATTCAATGTTATTTTCATCTTCCACTTCCTCCTACACTGTTGTTTCCATATGAAAATAATTACATCATTACCTCCTAAATACTGATATGTTATTATAAATATGGTATAACAATATTCATTAATCTATCCATCATATGAATGACAATGTCACCATATGTGTGTATGTACAGCTTACCATCTCCACGCCATGGTTTATTTTGGCTATTCAAAACATCAATATTTTTATGGGTATAATAATGAGATTAATTGATTTAAATAATAAATATCACATATTATCGATTCATTATTTATAATATACCATCCAATTACATACAATTTTACCATAAATATAATTATATCATCGCTCGTGTGTACGTACATCTTACCATATCGACAACAAGAGGAGATTCATTTTCACGTTCACCATTCAATGATGATTATAAAAATCTATAGTATTAATAAGTATGTAATATATTAAATTATATTTATACTATATGTGTATATATATATATAGATATATCTCATTCACTTAATTACATTCAAAATGATATGAAGACGGAAACGGTTTTAATGACGGCCTACTATCTTCACAAACAGTTTTTTACATTTCATATATCTATCTACTATAAATATTTATATTCGGAATATATATGATAAATAAATAAATTTTTATTTTCTGGATTCAATTTGATCACGATAAAATTAATATAATCATTAATAGATAGTTAAAACATGTACAATAAAAAAAGTGATTATTACATCAAATTTTATATTAACAAAGAAATTATTATTAAATAGGTAGTATAAATACATGAATGAATCAAATATTATAACATAAATATGAATATAGTTCTAGTATAATTTAATAACATACTATGGTCATTATACATGACATTAAATTTAACCTCGACATAAGACAGTAAAAGGTAATGGTTAATTCCTCAATCTCATTATTATGCGAGATTGATTATTTATAAGTATTTAGTGGGACATATTTATCATCCATGACCATATTTCATAAAAAATTCAAAAGGAATATTTTAATGTTTTTTAAGGGACTCTTTATCAAGATCATCATTTTAAATTTTTTAATGAGTTATTGTTCCAAATATTTATAATTAATGTCTATGTTTTCAAAATGATTTTAAGGCTTTATATATATGGACATGCTTATTTTAAAATGATAATTCCATTAAAATGTTTTAAATAGCTATGTGACACTTTGATTCAAAAATCACTTTTAAATTACTTCCATTATAAATTTGTGACTTTTAAATGATTTCACAATAAAATGATATTTCCCTTAAAGATTTTAATGATCATTTCCAACTATGTCAACATCCTTACTAGATATTATTATTGATTGAGGTTAAATTATTATAATACAACATTCAATATTGTATCGAATGAGTTATGATATGATGGACTATGGATTTTCTATTTATTATACCATTCATTGTTTGTGGTTAATGTTTTGACATTTCGTATGCTAGTTTCAATATGAATGTTTACGTTATGTTTCATCATTTTAAAATGAGGAATGAATTAGACTTAGTATGTGATGGGTGAGGCCCGCTATATCCCCTCAATTCTTTGGTAGGTCTCAGTATACAAACAAGTGTCTTGGAAAATTTCCTAGAAAAAATTTATATTTAGGGTCTTGGGACGGGGCCTTGACTTTGTTGTTAAGATGTCCATCATTTTGCATTCCATCATTATGAGATTATTTATTAATGTTACATGTGATTATTCGTCTAGTATAATATCCATGTGAATAATAAAATGTAATTATTTTATTTATATTTCCATATTAGGAAGAATTTTATGTTTAAATGTATTTTGTAAATATTTTACACCTTTCTATAAAATTTTATCATTATTTATGATGTCTTCACTATATTTTTTATCCTTACTAGCATCTGATCTCACCCCTTTATTATGATTTATTTTCCAAGGATTCCAAGAATCATATTATGATATAAATTCAGGTTTATTCTAAGTGAATAATGGCATTATGAACAGATTTTTTATACTATGTTTTATGTTAGAAATTTTAATGTAATGTTCATTTATGTAATCTATTTTGAATGATTCCAAAACTGATCAGTCCTTCGGGACATGATTCATGTTAATCTTTCCAATTTATTAAATAATGCACTTAATCTAGGATTATATGGTCATGGTGTTACACACAAGGATTGATATGAGTGAAGAGAAGAAGGAGTGAGGGGGTTGTAGTGGAGGAGAGGAGGGTTTTCACATTATTTTGCTCATTATTTTTTTAATTTTCCAAAGGCAACCAATAGCTATGATTCTTTTGACCAAAAATATTAATATGTTCATATGAGTTTGGATAAAGTGATTTTACATTAGGAATGATTCTATGAATAATTAATTTAACTCATAATGTATATATACGATAAATTACTGTATTTTACTATTCATAAAAAACTCGAGTATTTCAGAAATATCCCAAAAATTCACCCTAACCATTATTCGACGTGTAAAGTTCAAAAATGAATGCAATTTTTTAAAAATAAATCTCCAAATATTATTATTTTCATTTATAAAAAACTCTTAATTTATTAAAAAAGAGTAATATTAAATCTACAATTCGTTTTATATCACCTTAACGATTTCATCAAGATCTCATTATCATATATCCTTAAGAAAAAACAATATTATTATTTATTATTCATAAGGTTCATATTACTATTAATATTAATATTTATTAGAATATTCAGTTATTTAAAAAACTAATTTATCTTATCAGACAATAAATATCTTACTAAAGGTAAATGTGTATGTCAAATTTTAAAATTCAACTCATATAAGTGGGAACATTTTGATTACTTGATAGGTTATAAAAAAGTTGTGTTTTGTAGAGACTCATTGTCTCATGCATTCAATTATAAAATTATGTGCAGAATCATGGAGTGTTACATCATCCCCTCCTTACAAAACATTTCATCCTCAAATTTTTCAGAATGGTACATCACGAATATATTTGGGTAGTTCTTCATCATAAGCTTATCAGTCTCCCATGATTCCTCTTTGATTTTACGATTTTTCCAATGTAACTTTACCATTAATGTCATCTAATTCATCAACAGTTTTTCTTTAGTGTAAATATTTTGGATAGACTCGTCACATTAATATAGGTTAAGATCCAATTCTATACCTACTGAAGTGAGGATAGGCATTGGGTCGGGCATGTACATTCTTAGCAATGAGACATGGAAGACATTGTGTAGTATATAAATACTTGTTGGAATAGCCTAATGGTATGAAATATCTCCAATTATCTTGAAAATTTCATAATGTCCTATTTCCCCAGGGCTTAGTTTTCCTTTCACCCCAAATATTAAAACACCCTTCCATGGAGATACTTTTAAGACAACATGATATCCGACAAGAAACTCTCAATCCTTCCTCTGATTATCAGTACAGATTTTTTTATTTTTTGAGCTTTTTTGATATGGAAATGAATAGTATTTACTTTAGTTGTTTTTTTCTCTACATGCTATGGGCCAACAAGCTTCCTTTCTCCAACTTTACCCCAAAAAGTTGGTGTGCGATATCTTTTCCATATAATGCTTTATATTGTTTGATTTGAAAACTTTAATGGAAACTATTATTGTAGGAAAACTACAATTATAGTATATATTTATCCCACATACTGTGAAAGTCATGTGAACATAATCTCAACTGGTCTTCTAGGGTTTGTATCATTCTTTCTAATTTCAAGTTAGTTTTGGGGTGTAAAGTAGTACAAATTTGATGCTCAGTATCCAAAGATATCTATACACTTTTCTATAATTTTGATGTAAATCGTGTATCACAGTTATAAAAAACTGAGAGAGGTTCTTCAAGTAGTCTCACAACAGCATTTATATATTGTCTTTATAGGTACTCTAATGGGAAATCCTACCTTATAGAAAAGAAAGGGGAATATTTTGTAAGTTGATCCATAATGATCAATATTGATGAAGGTTTCGGGCGCAGCGGAAGCACGTTGGTGGATGTGGCCACTTGGATTTTTTTCATTAGCAATGATCAATCTGGGATCAATATGATGATAAATGCCAGTCTCCACAGATTGAATAACAGAAAAATAAAAAGAAGATGGTTTGTCCCGGAACCACAAACAGGGATCGTTACAGGTGGATTATAATTAATTTAATTAATTATAAAGAAATACATTTTGGGTTTTCTTTCTTCATTGATGTTCTTGATCACGTTGTCGATGTGATCTGTCGTTGCGTCGCAGAAGCCATGTGTAGACTCTCTCTAGTGGTGATCCACGCGTGTACCTCATATCTCGGGACATCACCAAAGGATTATCTAGGTGATAGCGTGGAGAAGCCTTTTCTTGCGTTGTCCGCCTAATATCTTCTTGATCCGATGGAAGAGTATCTCTCTTGGTCTTGAGAGATTTCTTGGAGGAAGAGGTTCTTTTGGCCTTGAAAGAATTTTCCAGAATTGTTGTGTCTCACACGGGGTTGGAAAAGAGTTGGGGTTGTGGGGATATTTATAATCAGGATTGAGGTTGTAGAGTTATGACAATAAATAAATGTGTTATGTGTTTTATTTATTTCATTAACTCTTATTTAAAACCCCCATGTTGAATAATTAATTATATGACATGCTCCCACGCTGATTATAATAAATATCATTTAAAACAATATTATATCCTCAAAATCCTGACTGGAAATACTACAAGGCATGTATTAATAAATACACGGCGTGTACTTTTATTCATTGAAAACTACACGGCGTGTACATTCAATGCACAAGGCATGTATATCTTGTTTACATTTATTCATTTCCTTTCCATAAAGAAAACTACATGGCGTGTAATTATTAATTCACGGCGTGTACTTGTTTTCCATGAAAAACTACTCAGCATGTAATCTTTAATACACGGCATGTATATCTTGTTTTTTCATTTCCTTCTTCCTCCATCATTAAAATGATTTAGGCTTCCTGGAATAATTATTAAACCACGTACGAGAATAATCGTTATTCTACTTGAGATACTTGAATACACTTATTGTGTGAACCTCTAGGCCTCTTTCTCGTAGGCATTAGGCGAGCTTGGATAAAGTCCAAGATTACTGTCTTGAAACAGGTCAAGGCACCCAAGAGAAAGAAGATGACAATGCATTAACGTATCACCTCATATGAACGCTTATTGTGTATTTTAATCCCATTTTCTCGATATCTTATCGAGCATGTTTCATGGCAGTGTCATAAATCTATATGCTTGATCCGTCGTTCTTTGACTACATGAAATAAACTCATCATTCACACCATGGCCATGGAATTTAATGTGACAGTTCTATTTCAATAAAAGGGCTGAGATATCAACTAAAACAAATGGAAGGGACAAATCCTTCCTTGACTTATCCATTAACAACATGTCACTCGTGACGCACCCAACGTACCCTACTTCCCGCCAACTGTCTGTGTGACGGTTTTCATCCGTAAATCATAGTGCATAAGTCAGGACATGAGTTAATGATAGTCTTCCAGTCTAAGGACCATTACACATGCTCGTATATTGAAATGCCTGATGACACCAAGACACGCATAATTGTTATTGGCAGGTTTGTTCTCATAATCTCCCATCTTTGAGATTACCATGTGTGAACTCCATGAGAGAGAGTCTCGTCTTCTTACGAGTAATCACACATGACGGTCTGTATACAATGTGTCCTATCATAGTATGTCATCCAACCGTAGAACTTTATTTAAGAATGTTGTTATAGAATTTCAAGGTTCTCATCATAGCGGGGATCTCTCATGACCTTCTCAATGCAAAAAATATTACGAGAAATTATTATATTATAGTTATTTAGAACAATGAAAAATATATAATAAGTGAACATTCATGTAATCAGAGTACAAAACAGTTGGTTCTCAAGACACCAACCCTTAAAAACTCCAACATGGAGAAGAGACAACTGCCTACAACTTTTAGTCTGCTAGACCTCACATGATGATCATGTTTTTGCTGAGTCAAGGCATTATTCAGGGGTCTGCCACGTTGTCTTCTGTATAATACTACTCACCGCAACTTCAACTCTCTGAGAAAAATCCCTCAAGAGATGATACTTCTGAAGTACGTGCTTTTTCCGCTGATGTGACCTTGACTCTTTTTCAAGTGCCACCGCTGCATTATTATCACTATAGAGTGTGATAGGATCTTTACAGCTCAGTACTACATCCAAATCATGGACGAAGCTTCGAATCCATACTGCTTCTTTAGCTTCCTCAGAAGCTGCGATATACTCGGACTCTACTGTAGAATCTGCCACCACACATTGCTTTGAGCTCTTCCATCTTACTGCACCTCCAATCAAACTGAAGATGTATCCAGTCTGCGACTTCATGTCATCTTGATCAGTCTAGAAACTAGCATCTACATGTCCTCTGATGACTGGTTCCTCATCTCCTCCAGAAACCAGCAACATATCCTTAATACGCCTCAGATACTTATGGATAGTCTTGACTTCCATCCAATGGCGGTCTCCTTGATCAGCTCGATATCTGCCTACCGCACTTAATTCCTAAGCAAAATCTAGCCTCGTACATAGCATAACATACATTACTGACCCAATCGAGGATGTGTAAGGGACCCTTCCATTTTCTTTCTTTCCTCATGTGTCTGAGGACACATTTTCTTGGAAAGATAAATGCCATGTGACACTGGCAACAATCCCCTCTTGGATTGTTCCATACTGAATCTTTTCAGTATCTTTCCAATGTATATACTTTGACACAGGCCCGACATTCTCGTGGATCTATAATGATGGATCTTCATACCATGAATATATGCTGCCTCGCCCAAGTCTTTCATAGAGAAGAATTTATGCAACCATTCCTTAACTGACTATAAGACAGGTACATCATTTCCAATTAGTAATATGTCATCAACATATACTATTAAGAAAACAACTGCAGTCCCACTAAACCTCTTATAGACAAAAGGATCACATTCATTCTTAACAAAGACAAATTATGTTACAACATCATCAAAACGAATGATCCATGATCTTGATGCTTGCTTTAATCCATAAATGGATTTCTCCAACTTGCATACCTAGTTGGCATCCTTTGGAGTCACAAACCCTTCAGGTTGTGTCATGTAGACATATTCCTGGAGGTTCCCGTTAAGGAAAGATGTTTTGAAATCCATTTTCCAAATTTCATAGTCATGGTATGCTGCAATGGCCATAGAATTCTGATGGATTTCAGCATCACAACTGGTGAAAAGGTTTAATCATAGTCAATTCCATGATGCTGGATAAAACCTTTTGCAACCAATCGTGCCTTGTAGGTGCTGACTTGCCCCTCCATGTCCAGTTTCATCATGAATACCCATTTATTACCAATAGGCTTTACATCAACTGGAGGATCAACCAAAATCCAGACGTGATTTGGGTACATGGAATCCATTTCATATTTCATGGCTTCTTGCCACTTGGAAATGTCTGTGCCTTCATCTGCTTCCATGTAGGTAAGAGGATCCTCATTTTCATCCAATAATGAGTCACCATCCTCTGTGACATGAAAAACATATCGTTCTAGTTCTATCACCTCGCTCATGATCCTATGCAGTTCTTGTGTCTCTAGAACAGATTGTTCTTCCGTGGGGCTTTGTGGAATCTGTTCTTATACCATCTCATGTGTATCATAGTCCATGACATCATCGAAGTATATCTCGCTCCCACTATCTCTTTTTGAAATGTGCTCCCTCTCAAGGAATATGGAATCTCTTGCCACTATAACCTTTTTTCTTGAGAGGATGCATAGGTAATATCCCCTTGTTTCCATGAAATATCCTATAAACATACACTTTGTTCCTCGGGGTGCATGTTTGTTACCTGAAGAGGCCTTAACAAATGTTTCACTACCCCACACATGTAAATTCGATAACATGGCTTTGCATCCACTCCATAACTCGTATGGAATTCCATTTATCGCTTTTTTTGGTACATGGTTTAGTATGATCATTTCTATTTGTAATGCATATCTCCAAAAGTATAATGGAAGACTCGCATGACTCATCATTGATCTCACCATGTACAATAGGGTGTGGTTCCTACATTCTCTTACACCATTCCATTGTGGCATGTAAGGAGGAGTTAGTTGATATAGAATCCCAAACTCCCTTAATAAGTCTTTGAAGACCTGATTAATATAATCTCCTCCTCTGTCTGAGCGGAGTTTCTCAATCTTCTTACTAAGCTAGTTCACAACTTCATTCTTGTATTCTTTGAACCGATCAAATGAATCTGACTTATACCTCATTAATTAGATATATCCATATCTATAAAATCATTAGTAAAATTTATGAAGTACGAGAACCCACCGTTTACTTCAACTGGAAATGGTCCACACAAATCTGTGTGAACTAATTCTAGAACCTCTTTAGCTCTTTCACCTTTCCCACTAAATGGGGCTTTGGACATTTTGCCTTGTAGACACGCATGAAATACACCAAGTGGTTTTAGTTCGAAAGAATCTAAATACCCATCTTGATGTAATTTTGTCAAATGTTTCTCATTGACATGACCTAGCCGGTGATGCCAAAGTGGGTTGTGGAATGAGTCATGTGAATTAACTTTGTTATCGGTTCTCATTACTTGGATTGTGTAGTCTAACACATAAAGGTTATTATATAAATGTGCCCTACCAAAACAAATGTTATCATTATAAAAGTAGAAACATTTATTTCCAATCATGTATATGAATCCATCAGAATCTAATATGGATACTAAAATAATTTTTTTAGTAACAGATGGCACGTAATAACAACCTTTCCAAGCCAAGACCATCCTAGTTGGCAATGTGAGGTCGTAGTCTCCAACAGCTACAACAGCGATTCTGGCTCCGTTGGCTGCTCGTATATCCCTATCACCTCGATCAATCTTTTTGAATATAATTGGTTCCTATATTTGGATACATATGTGAGAACCACAATCAGTATCTAATACACAGTTAGTAGAAATAGATAGATTGCATTCGATAACAAACTCACTTGAAGCTTCACCTTGCTTCCTTGGCTTGGTGCATTTTTTCATCCAGTGGCCCTTCTTGCCACATGAAAAACAAACAACATCATGTTCATTTGCCTCCCCTTTGATCATCCTTTTCTTGGAAGGCCTTGAAGAATCTTTGGGGTTAAATCTCTTCGCCTTCCATTTTATTTTATTCACCATAAGGACAAGAGACTTTTCACGCTTCATGTCATTATCTACATGGCGAATGAGGGTAAGAAGATTAGATAGAGACTTGTCAATGTTGTTCATGTTGAAATTAACAAAAAAGTTCACGATGTTCTGGGGGAGTGATGCAAGAATGAGATTGGTGACCAGATTTTCAGGGAGATTAAACCCTAGAACCTCCAAGAGCTCAATGTAGATAATGATCTTGACTACATGAGGCCTAGCTGGGCCACCCTCTCCAAGATTTCTCTGAAATAGAGCCTTGGGGATCTCAAACCATTCATGTCTTGCTCTCTCTTGGTAAAGATCATAGTGGTGCTTGAGCATGCTATAGGCATCCATGTCTTCATGAGACATAACGAGCTCACTAGACATCGATGATAGCATCAAACATTGAACGTTGAGAGCATCGTTCAAATGTTGATCTTAGACCAAGAAATCATCATCACTCGCACATGGGGTAGGAGAATCAGGAACTGAGGACTCCACCACATAAAACATTTTTTCATGGAGTAGGATAACACGAAGGCGCTTAAACCATTCCTGAAAGTTACTACCGGTGAGGATATTGTCCTTATCTAGTATTGATCGCAGAGAAAATTTGGTTGATCATTTTTTCATCTTGATTCTACAATTTATAAGAGCAGATTTATTATTAATTTCTTGATTACAATTTATGTGAAATGATGAATGAATAAATTAATTCTCCCACTATTTTATCAAGCCCCAATGGCCCTCACCAATGAACTTGGAATGTCCAGTTGCTTTGACATTCACGTGGAAAGGATCCATATTTCCCTTCGCATAACCCCAACAAGGGTTGGTCAAGCTATTTGAAGGTATTTAGGTAGGCATGTCTTTGCCAACTGTGAGCTTACAGTTCCTTGATCTGTTGAGTGGACTCCCCAATCCTGAAATCCTGACTTGGATTTCCTCAACTCATTCCTCCAATATTACATCAAGTCTAGTAAGGGCTACTTCTCTTGATGTAATACGTTTAAGTAAACCCGAAAGCTTTAATAATGGCTTCCTTTATAAAACTAAGTGTCCCAACAAGGGTTGGTCAAACTCTTAGTTTTATTTAGTCTTTCCCTTAATCAGGTAATCTCAGGATCTATGCTTCTTTTCAACTCCCCGAAGCATTTCATCACTTACTATGCCCTTCCTCATCTCTAGGTTCCTAGGTATCCACTGTAATACTTTATTCTGTAGAAAATGCTAGTCAAAATATGGGTTTCAACAAAGTAGCTTTAGTCATTAGTAATGATTGAAGGCATACTCTGACATAATATGGTATTGATAGATTTTAGTCTTTATGCATAGTTTTTCATTATCACATGCTTGTTAATATTGAGTGATGCTTGCTTAAGTGATTAACTGTAGAGACCCGAAGCCTGACGTACATTGATATTACATTACATTTGCGGAATACTTAGTACATAACAAAAAAAACACACACACATGGATTGTAATAGTTTAGTGTCTTTGGAAACTCGGAATATAATCTTCTAATCGTGGTGAAAGAACTTCAAAATCTCCCATAAAGATCTTCTTTTTTTAAACCTAAAACCTTTCTTTATATCCTGGGGAAAAGAAAACATAAAAGTGTGAGCTCAAATGCTCAGTAAGGGTAAACAAAAGAAATATCAATCACATCATATACATAAGCACATAACTTTTGGAAATCTTAACCTGCAAAAGAGATCATAATTTCATAACATGGGGTAAATCATGGCAGTGAAATGTAATCACAATAATCATAACATAAAACAGGAAACTTTGTGGCATTCACACATAATCATAGAGAATCATTTCTTGTTATTCAAGACTCATTGCCAAGACTATCTTAGTGGACAAAGTCCCTTTCTGAATCGAGTAACCCTCGTTTCAGTCATGTTTCACTGAACCGGTATAACCTACCGTTCCAGCCCTGTCTATCTCATGAGATATAAAATCTTTACCCAATGCATTGGAGTGAGATATAGGTCCCACCCATCTTATAATGAATCCTTTCTTATGTGTGCCACATAATCATAAAACATACATCATCGCATAACACATGTAACAAAAATGGGATTCTTGAAACATCATGACATCATAAATCAATTCATATAAGATAAAGGAATTCATAAAAATAATTCCATCACAACATGATCAAATCAATGTAATAATAGGGATTAAAACAGAACCCTTTATTATCTTATATGGAAAATAATTTTGATAAAACACTTGAACTCCATTCTTGAGGAAAATATCATTTCTTCTTCAAAAACATTTTTCCTTTCATAACATGTCATAAAACTTTAAAATAAAAGATGTTGATTAAAAATAAACTTGAATAATTGTAAAGGAAGCTTCTTGGAAATAATGTTTAAAAATCCATTCATGCCGTATAAGTTAAAAAAAACATTCTTCTCATACTTTTGTCGGAAAAGTCAAAAAAAGTACCTCGTACGAAAAACGACAAAAGATTTCATTCATATCTTTTACTAAAAACTCACCGAAGGGTAAAATTGGATATAAACTATTGTAGAAGTATGGAAATAATATTACATATTGAGGGAACATGGATGTGGATGATAAAATACACCCCAGTAATTACCAAAGTAAAAACAATCTCGGATAAAAGTGAGATTGTGATATTTCCCTTACCTTAGGTCCGATTTGCTTTGTACGTGTCCAAAAATCCTGTATAATGGTTTAAATAATTTTATTGGCTTATTCCAGAATCAGACATATTGATATGATATCATATATGGTCATATTCTTAGCTTCTTGTTAGTAATATTTCATTGTTACTTGTTACTCGGGTCTTTATTGCCTTTTGTTCTTATGCGTGTTTTGCCGAATAAATTCTTATTCTTATTTTAAGGTTATAGATACCTTATATCCAGAATGGTATTAGTGTAACATATATCATATTTATACATTCAATTCATTTATATAATTACTATGTAATGATGATCATGTAGAACGAGTCGCATCACATCGTGGAGACGGTATTCCGTACGTACGCAAGAGTGATAATATCGTTCCTATGATCGTGGAATTGTATTGGAGTATATATATATATTATTTCAGTATCAATATTACTTTATAATAATCATAAATAGTTATTCATTACACCATTATACCCATCCTTGTAAGGTGGTGGTGGAAAATAGATTACACCACGGCGTGGAGACGGTATTCCGTACGTACGCACGCGCGGTGATTTCATTTTTCCGTAGGATGGATAGAAGGTGAATTAGGGTTGTTTCATATTTATAATAACATATCAGAATGTAAGTAATACTGATTTTATTACTTTATCATGAAACAACTAAATAAGAAGAAGTTGAAGATGAAAGAATTGGTAACGGTAATTACCTCTTCTTTGAAGCGCCTCTTTGAATCCTCCACTTAGGGAACTAAGATTGGTCTTTGAAGAAGACCAGGACCTCTAGGATTATTCTAGGGAAGTGGAGAAGGTATTTTGGTAGAGGTTGGCCGAGATTTAAGGCTCAATGTTGTGTGAGGAAGAGAGGGAGGAGGTTCCCTTTTATAAGGGAGGAGAGGGGCACCTTTGGAATTCTTAAAAATATTAATTTATAATAAATCTAACCCCACATAAAAACCTCCAAAAATGACTCATATTCGAATATTAGATAAGATAAGGTTGTAATATCACCAACCAATAGAATTTAGACATGTTAGTAATTTATTTTAAACATTATCAACATGATTTATCCTTGTTTAATCAATTTAATTTTATTTGTGGTAATAACATTCAAATTTTTTTTTAAAATTATAACAAATAATTACTTATTTGTTGTGAATTGTACATAATTGGATTCTTAATAACATTTTAGATCATATAAATTTAAATTTATAATTTTGAAATATTTTGTGATTTTTAATCAATTTTATAATATGTTTTTTTTATAAAATAACAATAGTGTCAATTTTGACACTATTAATTTATTTGAATTTAAATAAAATAAATACAGAAGATATGTTCGAACTAAAAGTTTTAATAGATTCATAAAATGTCATATGTATCTTAAAAATTATTGGAGCACATTAAATAGTTCATATAATATTTATTTTATTATTTTTGAAACCATTTATTTGGATTATCTCTTAATAAAATAAATACTACAACATTTTTGTATAATTATTTCATATACTTATTTGTTGCATAAAAACTAAAAATAAAATCCCATGATAAAAATAAATCTATTACCTTCCACAATAATACTTTTACTATAATTTATCATCTTAAAATCACAATATTTAAATTGTTATATTTATTAAATTATGAAGGTGACAACTTTGGCATCATTTAAAATAAAATAATATAAGTGTCATAATCGCTTTTATAAGGCTCCAATGGTCAAATATTCGACCATTGGATTCTTATGGTTTACATTTACATGTACAATAAGTTTTGGTTAGGTATTTGTGCATTTTATGGTCACTATTAGTATAATAAAAACAATATTCTTGATTTTTCACTAGATAAACAATTTCTGCATCACTATAGTGTCATAATTAATGATAATTATTTAATACCTAAAAATTATAAATAAATTTATATGATGTAGAAATTTTCATTATATTTCTGGAGACTTTTCATGTTCTAAGTTTCATGAAGTTTATCACTAAATTAAAATTAATATACTTATAAGATTTAAGAGAGTGACATGTTGTCACTTTCTTTGGTTTTAATAATAATTAAGTTATTTTCATGGAAAAATGTCCATTAAATGATTCTAATCCGACACTTAAGTGATATGGGTCGACTTTTAGTCATCCAATAGGATTTTGAAATTTTTTAGGGTAATTTTAAAATATTATATTTACCCTTAATTACCCGATTTACCTTTAACTATGGTAAATAAAATTTACCGTAGTTACTATTCATAATTCCCAAAAATAAAAAGTAGCTTATTAACATAATTTGGACCCACTGATTCCAAATATGGAATCCATTTTTCCAAATTCAATACACAAAAGATGCATAAATTAAATTAAAATTAATCCCGTTGTCGAATGAAAACGAGTTTTTCGTTAAAACATTGCAAAAGATTGAATTGATTTAACCTACGAATTCAAGGTAAAATCAATGATAATGACATAAATTATATTAAATGGAAAAAATATATTCTATTTATACTTTAAAACCATTATAATAAGATAATACGATGAAAAAAGTTGTTTTTAATTAAAATATAGCGTGTTTTTACTATTCATTAAAATATGAAAGTTATCGGAAAAATATCAAAAATTTATCTAGTGTAAATTTTTATTTCCTGATTCAAAAGAAGAATGATATTTTGTCAAATTGAACATATAAACATGTCAAAAACTATATTTAATGTGTGTGCGCCATCAAAAGGCGGTAAAACTGCATTTTTTTAAAAATACTTATTTTACCCGAAAAATTTATTTTGTTCTTATACCATGTTCTAGAAATGTGTATGATGAATAATAATGTTATAAAATTCAATATTTAGTTAATACTATTCATAACGGCTAGTTCATGACAATATTATAATAATATAACATTGTTTATTAAAACCCGGTATTGCGTACAACACACGCTATCGAGGAAGGTCGCGATTGCGTGTAATGCAAGCCAAGTCAGGGTTGCGTGTTGTGAAAGAATCCTTCGTTGTTTTGTATAACATAATACAACCATATTACGTTTAATATATATATATATATATATTCTCAATGTTGCGTATAATAACTATTATAAAAATTGCGTGTAACACGGTCCATGAATAGTGTTGCGTATACTGCAAGCAAATACGGTGTTGCGTATAGCGCAAGGTAATCTTGGAGTAGAATAAAACACAAGACATTAATGAAATTAAAATAATATTTTTCATAAAATGTCGGCGTGTTACATTCTACCCCCCTTAAAATGAATTTCGCCCTCGAAATTCGTCGGGGTTATAAATGGTTTACTATTTGAAAGTTTATTTGATAGAAACCGACATCGTAAAAAGGAATACCAAAACTTATCTTTAAAAAAAAGTATGAAACGTAACGGTTACCCAAATAAACTAATCACTGGGTTTCCACAGTGGTGAAAATATGGATATGGAAGAGAAATCTAACCATCATGTTCTGATGGAGAGTGGTAGAGAACATGGCTATAGAAAAGCTAGCAATCACAAAGCCATAAATTTGTGATAATCTAAGGTACCATCTGATTCATTAGATATAAGAGCACTGAGACAACATTTTTGGTTTTCAAGATCATTTCCCTAAAGTTGATGAAATTGGAATTAGAAGAAATACTGTCGTGATTTTGGTATAGTCTCACCGTTTGTCGTTCTTTGGACAATTTCCAGTTCATCTCTTAAATAAATGAAGTTGAATTTGTCATTCGTGATGTGTTAGCAGATCATATGATAGAATGATGGGTCATTCCATCTGTCTCAAAAAAAGTTTAGAAAAGTTATCAAAAAATACATAAGTCCATCTATAGTGAGATTAATCATATATGGTTCCTAAAATGACCTTATACTTCACATATCACACTGCTTAATATAATAAAACTAGTTTATACTAAACAGGGACTTCCTGTAGGTCAGTGGTAGGCGATAAAGGCCAGTCGCACTTCGGTTGTGGGTTCAATTCCCACAGCCTTGTCCGAAACGATGGGTTGTCGCCCGTCCTGCAGGTTGTCCTTTTTCTAAAACTACATTACTATAACAACACATAAATAATATCAAAAAAAATGTTCTATACCTAAACAATACTAACTTATGGTTAACATAATCCATTACAATCTTTGGGCTTATCTAAAATACTTCGGTCCAAGCTCATAGTATAAAGAAAATGATTACTTGAAATGTCGCCAACCAAGCATGTGAATACCATCATTTATCCCCCATATATCTTGTTGGTCACATTCCAATCATGTGAATACTTTAATGATGTATTCTCTTGAAAAATATGAATACCCATTAAACCTTAGTGAAAACATGAATGCTGTCAAAAGTTAACTCTTTCCACATACCAAAATCCAAAAATTCTATATACTCAAACCATGATATAACCTTCTCCTTATATCAGTCATGAGCTCATGAATACTATCAAACATTTAATTTTCTCCTTATCCCTTCATTATGCGCATATCATCTACAGTCCAAAAATATCTGAATAACCTTTCATGGATACTGGTAACATTAATCAGACAACAATGTAACAATCCTTACATGTCTCTTCATTCCATAGTACAATGAGATTACTTATACAACATTACACATGATAAACATGTAATCATTCCACTACATTCTTAAACCATTGACCGAGCTTCAACAATTCATGCATCTCACATATCATTTGTAGTCTCTTCCTCATCATCCACATAAATACTTCCCATACGACCATACTGATTATCTTCATGAGACATTCCCTTAGGGCATTGGTTTGCATAATGCCCGTACATTCCACATTTAAAACATTTAACCATTGTTAATGTCGTAGCAATACCATTATCCTCATCCATGTTGTTAACTGAACTTTTTCCTTTTCATTTACTTGCTTTGTGTCCTTCTTTTCCACACCCAAAGCATCTTCCAGTTCCATTGAAACATTCTCCTTGATGCCTCTTCCCGCATGATTTACATAGGGGAAATTGAACTTTCTTTCCTCTATGCTCATCATGAAACTCCATCTTTCTCTTATTAGCCGAGTCATGAAACTTACCAAATTTTACTTTATTGATCATATAATGAGATTGCTGATTCGGCATAATAATTATGTTTGGACTTCCAAATCCTATTTCATTAAGAAGAATATCATTCCCTTGTCCATAAAATCCTCCATTATCGTGAATCATCTTGTTTCCAGCCATTTTCTAAAACCCAAAAAAGAATAGTGTGAGAGGAAAAAATCATGCTAGGGAAAACAACATAATAAAGGGGGAGTACCCTCAATATCTAACATCTTATGTTAAATTCTATGATCGTTACCGTAGTTCTAGGATTGTATCCTATACGTATACTTATCCTTAGGGACATTCCTAGACATACCTTAGAAATATCTCTAGTGATCTCACTAACGTTTTCGCATCCTAGTTTCCAAAGGTTGACTAAACCTTTCCTATGATACCAACTGTAGAGACCCGAATCCTGATGTACATTGACATTACATTACATTTGCGGAATATATAGTACATAACAAAAAAAACACACACACAAGGATCTTAATAGTTTAGTGTCTTTGGAAACTCGGAATATAATCTTCTAATCGTGGTGAAAGATCTTCAAAATCTCCCATAAAGATCTTCTTTTTTTACCTAAAACCATTATTTATATCCTGGGGAAAAGAAAACAAAAAAGGGTGAGCTCAAATTCTCAGTAAGGGTAAACAAAAGAAATATCAATCACATCATATACATAAGCACGTAACTTTTGGAAATCTTAACCTGCAAAAGAGATCATAATTTCATAACATGGGGTAAATCATGGCAGTGAAATGTAATCACCATAATCATAACGTAAAAAATGAAACTTTGTGGCATTCACACATAATCATAGAGAATCATTTCTTGTTAGTCAAGACTCCTTGCCAAGACTATCTTAGTGGACAAAGTCCCTTTCTGAATCGAGTAACCCTCGTTTCAGTCCTATTTCACTGAACCAGTATAACCTACCGTTCCAGCCCTGTCTATCTCATGAGATATAAAATCTTTACCCAATTAATTGGAGGGAGATATAGGTCCCACCCATCTTATAATGAATCCTTTCTTATGTGTGCCACATAGTCATAAAACATACATCATCGCATAACACATATAACAAAAATGGGATTCTTGAAACATCATGACATCATAAATCAATTCATATAAGATAAAGGAATTCATAAAAATAATTCCATCACAACATGATCAAATCAATGTAATAATAGGGATAAAAACAGAACCCTTTATTATCTTAGATGGAAAATAATTTTGATAAAACACTTGAACTCCATTCTTGAGGAAAATATCCTTTCTTCTTCAAAAACATTTTTCCTTTCATAACATGTCATAAAACTTTAAAATAAAAGAATTTGATTAAAAATAAACTTGAAAACTTGTAAAGGAAGCTTCTTGGAAATAATGTTTAAAAATCCGTTCATGTCGTATAAGTTAAAAAAACATTCTTCTCATACTTTTGTCGGAAAAGTCAAAAAAAGTACCTCGTACGAAAAACGACAAAAGATTCCTTTCATATCTTTTACTAAAAACTCACCGAAAGGTAAAATTGAATATAAACTATTGTATAAGGATGGAAATAATATTACATATTTAGGGAACACGGATGTGGATGATAAAATACACCCCAGTAATTACCAAAGTAAAAACAATCTCTGATAAAAGTGAGATTGTGATATTTCCCTTACCTTAGGTCCGATTTGCTTTGTACGTGTCTGAAGCTCCTGTATAATGGTTTAAATAATGTTATTGAATTATTCCAGAATCATACATATTGATATGATATCATATATGGTCATATTATTAGCTTTTTGTTAGTAATATTTCATTGTTACTTGTTACTCGGGTCTTTATTGCCTTTTGTTCTTATGCGTGTTTTGCCGAATAAATTCTTATTCTTATTTTAAGGTTATAGATACCTTATATCCATAATGGTATTAGTGTATCATATATCATATTTATTCATTCAATTCATTTATATAATTACAATGTAATGATGATCATGTAGAACGAGTCGCATCACATCGTGGAGACGGTATTCCGTACGTACGCACGAGTGATGATATCGTTCCTATGATCGTGGAATTGTATTGGAGTATATATATATTATTTCAGTATCAATATTACATTATAATATTCATAAATAGTTATTCATTACACCATTATACCCATCCTTGTAAGGTGGTGGTGGAAAATAGATTACACCAGGGCGTGGGGACGGTATTCCGTACGTACGCACGCGCGGTGATTTCATTTTTCCGTAGGATGGATAGAAGGTGAATTAGGGTTGTTTCATATTTATAATAACATATCAGTATGTAAGTAATACTTATTTTATTACTTTATCATGAAAAAACTAAAGAAGAAGAAGTTGAAGAAGAATGAATTGGTAACGGTAATTACCTCTTATTTGAAGCGCCTCTTTGAATCCTCCACTTAGGGAACTAAGATTGGTCTTTGAAGAAGACCAGGACCTCTAGGATTATTCTAGGGAAGTGGAGAAGGGATTTTGGCAGAGTTTGGCCGAGCTTGAAGGCTCAATGTTGTGTGAGGAAGAGAGGTAGGAGGTGCCCTTTTATAAGGGAGGAGAGGGGCACCTTTGGAATTCTTAAAAATATTAATTTATAATAAATCTAACCCCACATAAAAACCTCCAAAAATGACTCATATTCGAATATTAGATAAGATAAGGTTGTAGTATCACCAACCAATAGAATTTAGACATGTTAGTAATTTATTTTAAACATTATCAACATGATTTATCCTTATTTAATCAATTTAATTTTATTTGTGGTAATAACATTATGATTTGTTTTTAAAATTATAACAAATAATTACTTATTTGTTGTGAATTGTACTTAATTGGATTCTTAATAACATTTTAGATCATATAAATTTAAATTTATAATTTTTAAATATTTTGTGATTTTTAATCAATTTTATAATATGTTTTTTTATAATATAACAATAGTGTCAATTTTGACACTATTCATTTCTTTGAATTTAAATAAAATAAATACAGAAGATATGTTCGAACTAAAAGTTTTAATAGATTCAAAAAATGTCATATGTATCTTAAAAATTCTTGGAGCACATTAAATAGTTCATATAATATTTATTTTATTATTTTTGAAACCATTTATTTGGTTTATCTCTTAATAAAATAAATACTACAACATTTTTGTATAATTATTTCATATACTTATTTGTTTCATAAAAATTAAAAATAAAATACTATGATGAAAATAAATCTATTACCTTTCACAATAATACTTTTACTAGAATTTATCATCTTAAAATCACAATATTTAAATTGTTATATTTATTAAATTATGAAGGTGAAAACTTTGGCATCATTTAAAATAAAAAAATATAAGTGTCATAATCATATTTATAAGGCTCAAAATGGTCAAATATTCGACCATTGGATGATTATGGTATACAGTTACATGGAAAATAAGTTTTGGTTAGGTATTTGTGCATTTTATGGTCACTATTAGTTTAATAAAAACAATATTTTTGATTTTTCACTAGATAAACAATTTATGCATCACTATTGTGTCATAATTAATGATAATTATTTAATCCCTAAAAATTATAAATAAATTTATATGATGTAGATAATTTCATTAGCTTTCTGGAGACTATTCATGTTCTAAGTTTCATGAAGTTTATCACTAAATTAACATTAATATACTTATAAGATTTAAGAGAGTGACATGTTGTCACTTTCTTTGGTTTTAATAATAATTAAGTTATTTCCATGTACAAATGTCCATTAAATGATTCTAATCCGACCCTTATGTGATATGGGTCGACTTTTAGTCATCCAATAGGATTTTGACATTTTTTAGGGTAATTTTAAAATATTATATTTACCCTTAATTACCCGATTTACCTTTAACTATGGTAAATAAAATTTACCGTAGTTACTATTCATAATTCCCAAAAATAAAAAGTATCTTATTAACATAATTTGGACCCACTGATTCCAAATATGGAATCCATTTTTCCAAATTCAATACACAAAAGATGCAGAAATTAAATTAAAATTAATCCCGTTGTCGAAAGAAAACGGGTTCTTCTTTAAAACATTGTAAAAGATTGAATTGATTTAACCTACGAATTCAAGGTAAAATCAATGATAATGGAATACATTATATTAAATGGTCAAAATATATTCTATTTATACTTTAAAACCATTATAATAAGATATTACGATGAAAAAAGTTGTTTTTACTTAAAATATAGCGTGTTTTTACTATTCATTAAAATAGGAAAGTTATCGGAAAAATATCAAAACATCATCTAGTGTAAATTTTTATATCCTGATTCAAAATAAGAATGATATTTTGTCAAATTGAACATATAAACATGTCAAAAACTATATTTAATGTGGGTGCGCCATCAAAAGTCGGTAAAACTGCATTTTTTGAAAAATACTTATTTTACCCGAAAAGTTTATTTTGTTCTTATACCATGTTCTAGAAATGTGTATGATGAATAATAATGTTATAAAATTCAATTTTTAGTTAATACTATTCATAACGGCTAGTTCATTACAATATTATAATAATATAACATTGTTTATTAAAACCCGGTATTGCGTACAACACACGCTATCGAGGAAGGTCGCGATTGCGTGTAATGCAAGCCAAGTCAGGGTTGTGTGTTGTGAATGAATCCTTCGTTGTTTCGTATAACAGAATCCAACCATATTACGTTTAATATATATATATATTCTCAATGTTGCGTAGAATAACTATTATAAAAATTGTGTGTAACACGGTCCATGAATAGTGTTGCGTATACTGCAAGCTAATACAGTGTTGCGTATAGCGCAAGGTAATCTTGGAGTAGAATACAACACAAGACATTAATGAAATTAAAATAATATTTTTTCATAAAATCTCGGGGTGTTACATTAACCATGTTCTGATAATGTTTACGCATAGTCTAGTTTTTATTTTATTCCATCTTTACATGCTTGTTCATTTTATTAATTATGTGATCGCGACAACACATAGATAAAAAATAAACCATGCAATCAGATATAAATAAAATAAGATGGAATGATCATGAGATTCTATTGGTTAGCTTATCTAGAAGTTTTGATAAGTTAACCCTGGCCTAGGGAAAACACCTTGAACCTATTGGTTCGTGTTATGCAGCTCCCACCTTTCCAACTTTGTATCTTCTTGCGTCGGTTTCACCTTGGCATCAAGATTTGAACTGTCTCCACTGGCATGGGAGATCCCCAATTACATGGGTTTACATTAAAGAAACCATGGGCACGCATTACCTACATTTTATTGGAAGAAGGCTCATAGGCCAACACATTTAAATGAAATAAATTAAAATGAAACCATAAACATACAAATGGTCTTTGGTCTAGCTCATGATCATCTATAACATGAAATGATATTTACGCATATTAAGAATTCAAATACTTTTAATCGTTCTTTTATTTATGATAAGACGTGCTCGAATTCGATTAAAAATGATCTTATAATTTATCAATTATTTATCTTTAATTTATTTCTGAATTTCCTTGAGATTCTTATTATCCATATTCCTTGTACGGGTCTTTGTAAATTGGAGGAAACCATGTGAAATTCAATTTCTAGAAAGTATACGGCGTGTAGTTTATAATTACACGGCGTGTATTTTTCTTTTCAACATTTGTCCAAAGTACACAATAGGGATTTCGCGTGTTTTCTGTACTTTGGAAATTTTGGAGTACACGACGTGTAGATGAATCATACACGGAGTGTACTAGCTTGTTACATGGTAACCGGCCTGGCAATCCCGTGTACGCGGTACGTAGCTTATCTTTGTACACGGTTTCACCTGGGCTGGAACAGACTACACACCATGTTGCTCCAACATACACGCCGTGTATTCCGGTTTCCACACGCCATTCAATTCTGGTCAACACGGCGTGATTAAAACATAGGCATTATCAATTCACACGGCGTGGTTTGGAGGACCAGGGCCGGTTCGTTGAACCTAAGTATATAGCGTGTAGTTTTAAGTACACGCCATGTAAACCCATGTTGTACAGACAGAATGAGAGGCTCCTCCGGATGAGTTTCTTGTTTGGTTTTTAATCAAAATTAAAATTAAAAGGTTGTTTCTGTGATATGAATCGAGAAATTAAGGAGGAAGAACATATCTCATTTATTCAGATTTATAGAATGATTTATTTTTAATTGAATCAAATATAAATTCATAAATTATCAACGAAAATTAAAAATTATAATCAATGTTGTAACCTCCCTCTGATACCATTTGACGGTTCCGGGTGCAGCAGAAGCATGTGGGTGGATGTGCCCACATGGATTTTTGTCATTAGAAATGATCAATCTGGGATCAATACGACGATAAAATCCAGTCTCTATGGATCGAATCACAGAAAAAGAAAAAGAAGAATGTTTTTTCCGGAACCACAAACAAGGATCGTTATAGCTTGATTATAATTAATTTATTTATTTATAAATAAATACCTTTTTGGTGTTATTTCTTCATTGATGTTCTTGATCACATTGTCGATGTGATATATCTTTATGTCATATAATCCAAGTGTAGACTCCCTATAGCGGTGATCCACACGTGTACCTCGTATCTCTGGACGTCGCCAAAGGATTCTCCGGGTGCTAGCGTGGAGAAGCCTTTGCTTGCGTTGTCCACCATAGATCATCTTGATCCAATGGAAGAGGATCTCTCTCGGTCTTGAGATAATTTTTGGAGGAATAGGTTCTTTCGGCCTTGAAGTAATTATCCAGAATTGTTGTGCCTCACATGGGGTTGGAAAAGAGTTGGGGTTGTGAGGATATTTATAATCAGGTTTGAGGTTGTAGAGTTATGACAATAAATAAATGTGTTACACATTTTATTTATTTGTTTGACTCTTATTTAAAACCCCCATTTTGAATAATTAATTCCATGACATTCCCCCACACTGATTATAATAAATATCATTTAAAACAATATTATATCCTCAAAATCCCTACTGGAAAAACTACATGGCATGTATTAATAAATACACAGCATGTACTTGTTTTTCATTGAAAACTACACAGCATGTACATTCAATGTACATGACATGTATATCGTGTTTTCATTTATTCATTTTTTTCCATAAAGAAAACTACACAGCCTGTAATTATTAATACAAGCCGTGTACTTGTTTTCCATGAAAAAATACACAGCGTATAATCCTTAATACACAGCGTGTATATCTTGTTTTTTAATTTCCTTCTTCCTTCATCATTAAAACTATTTAGGCTTCCTTGAATAATTATTAAACCACGTATGGGAATAATCTTTATTCTACTTGATGTACTTGAATGCATTTAGTGTGTGACCCTCTAGGCCTCTTTCTCGTTGGCATTAGGCGAGCTTGCCTAAAGTCCAAGATTACTGTCTAGAAATGGGTCAAGGCACCCAAGAGAAAGAAGTTGACGAATCATTGCCATATCACCTCATACGAATACTTACTGTGTAATTTAATCCCTTTGTCCTGATATCTCATCAAGCAGGTTTCATGGTAGTGTCATAATCATATATGCTTGATCTGTCGTTCTTTGACTACCTGAAATAAACTCATCGTTCACACCATGGCCATGGAATTTAATGCGACAGTTCTATTTCAATCAAAGGGCCGAGATATCAAATTCCACAAATGGAAGGGACAAATCTTTCCTCGACTTATCCATTAACAACATGTCACTCATGACGCACCCAACGTACCCTACTTCCCGCCAACTGTCTGCGTGACAGTTTTCGTCACTAAATCATAGTGCGTGAGTCATGACATGAGTTAATGATAATATTCTAGTCTATGGACCATTAAACATGCTCATAGATAGCAATGTACGATGACACCAAGACATGCATAAATTCTATTGGCGGGTCTATTCTCATAATCTCCCATCTTGGAGATTACCAAGTGCGAACTCCATGAGATATAGTCTCGTCTTCTTACAAGTACTCGCACATGAAGGTCTGTATACTATGTGTCCTATCATAGTATTTCATCCAATAGTAGAAAATTACTTAAGAATGTAGTTATAGAATATCAAGGTTCTCATCATATCGGGGATCTGCCATGACCTTATCAAGGCAACAAATATTCTGGGACATAATTATATAATTGTTATGTAGAACAATGAACAATATATAATAAGTGAACATCTATGTAATAAAAGTACAAAACTGTTGGTTATCAAGACACCAACCATTACAATTTCATCATTAATTATTGGAGTTTTAGGTAATACAGTGAAAAAACCAATAGTGATGTCATCCCATTTAAATGTAGTAATAGGTAATGGTTTCATGAAACCTCTAGGATGTTGTCATTCTACATTCACTTATTGACAAACTAAACACCTTGATACTTAATCAAAAAATTTCTTCTTCATGTTACCCACCATATATTTTCATTCAAATATCTATACAATTTGGTTCTACCAGGGTTTATATTGAAATTTGAGCCATGAGCATCATCCAAAAACTCCCTTTTTTAGCTCGAGTTGAGAGAGAACACATAGCATCTTCCCTAATATCATAATTCAAACATCACACATGATGTTATCCAAGTTCAATTCTATCACAATATTAATTTTCTTGTTGATGATTCTCATAATCATTCTATAATGCATTAATTATTTCCAATAAAGGCGGTTGGGATATCATTTGAAAAAGTAGTGATGTTTCGTATTCATTGATAATTCCTATATCCATCCTCCCATGATTCACATACAAAGGATCCTTGTCAATCCTAATTTAGGTGAGAACTCAATGATCCTTCCAGATTAATGCATCAACTACCTTATCTAACCTTCGTGGGTAGTATTTTATGGAAAATAATAAACATTGAGTAGTTTTATCCATCACTTTTTCCTCATTTGGAGTCCATTCAATGAGAATATATATTTTAGACTCCTGTGATTTTTATATATCTCACATTTTACTCAATATATTTAATGTCTCCAAATATTCATAGAAAAAATTACCATTCATGACTCAATATCATGAGTATGATATTTTTTTCATGAATTTTCAACTTCCTTGATGCAAAGGAAATAACTATATCATTATTTATAAGGACAAAACGACGACCGTTCTTTGATGCATCACTATAGATCACAAACCCATCCTTCCCTAATGGTAGAGTTAGGATCGGTGTGTTCACCAATATCCTCTTAAATTCTTCAAAACAGTCCTCAAATTCTTTTTTCCATATAAACTTAACCCCTTTACATGTCATCATGGTCATTGGGTTGGCTAAACAGGTGACATTATCAGAGAAAATCCAATAATGGCCTACTAAACCAATTAAACTATGTACATAAATTATGTCCATTGTATTAAGATGTTCATTCATAGTCATTTTCTTCATAAGATCAATAGATATTTCATCCTTAGAGTAAATGTTTCCTTAAAAGGAAAATGATTGAAACCAAAATTCACACATTCTAATCTTATCATATAATGCATTTCTTCCAAGAGTCTTCAAAATAGTATGCTAGAGATTTTCACGATCCTCATAGAATTTGGATTATACCATGATATGATAACTAAATACCACCCTAAAGTCATCCTAGTATTCCTTTAAAACTATATTCATTATATCCATGAAAACATATGGTTCATTAGTTAGTACAGAATGAATTACGGTAAACTCATAATTCCCATACTTGTTTCAAAATGTTTTCTTTAGAATATCTTCCTTCATCACACGAAACATATGATATCCAGATCAACGATAAATCATTGAAAAATATTGGGCACCATAAAGTTGATCAAATAAATCATCAATGCATGGTAGGGAAAAAATTTCTTTATTTTTATATCATTGATATCCATGTAGTCAATACAGAACCTTATAAATACATTTATATTCTTAACAAAAATAACAGGGGATCACCTTGGAGAAACACTAGGGGGAGTAAATCCTCTATCACTGAATTATTATTGTTGTTTCTTCAATTCAACAAATTCCATAGTGGCCAGTCTATAAGGGGTATTTTATATAGGTCTTTAATCATGATTTAAGTCAATCTAAAACTCAATTTCCCAATCTAGAGGATGTACATGATAATCCTATGGAAACACATCAACATATTATTTCACAATATGAACATACTCTATTTGAACATTATTTTCCTCACCCATGGTGATTGCATTCCATTCCACCACAATTAATGAATTCAATAGAGGTATTGGGGGTTTATCTATATGAGAATTAGACAGTGATGTTTCTGCTACAAACACAATGGATTGCCCATTGTCCTCAAAATTTGTAACCACATTTTTTATACAATAAATTTTTGAATAATTGTTTGAAAGACAATCGATACAATGTATTATATAAAAATCAATCATGGGTATGATAATAAAAACAACAGATAAAGCATGTTTATATTCCATACCGGGGACTTCCTCACAGAAATTTGTTGCAATGATACTTCCTTAGGACTTTCGACGATCAACTCCCTTTCAAAATAAAAATTGAAATATATATTTTTTATTGAAAGATGGGATGTTATAAAAGAATGAGATTATATAGAATCAAATAAATCATATTATAATATGGAGGAAAGAATTAAAGTACCTAAGTTTTTGTCATTAGGATCGTCAATATCAGCTTGTTTGATTGCATAAGCTTGTACCTTCTCCCATGGACTTTTATAAGGCATGTTTCCTTGACACTTTGTATAGGCAATAGCATAGTGTACCATATCCCTAAAATTAATGATTTTAAGATTCCTATATTTATTATTCCCCTCAAAAACACAGACATGATTTTCTATTGTTCCACACTTATAGCACACCCCTTTTCCTTTTTAGTAGGAACTAGTGTGTTTCCTTCCAAATTTTTCACAGGGTGGAAAGTAAACTCTTAAATTCTTCCACATTTATATATTTCCTTTTCCATTTATTTTAAAAACACTCTTGTTCTCTTACATTCCATTAATTCTATAAGACTTAGAAAAATATTTCTCTATCTTGATATCACATGGGACTATATTACTGTATGATGGGACCGTTGGGCAGACTTGTGCCCGTCAGTGGAATGAATTTATCCATTAATGAGTCAATCAATCTTGATCCTTGAATTAGGTAAATAGTCGACATCAGTCCTTTCTATCTGTGTGAAGATAACTTCAAACATTGATACATTCTCATATTCCAATTTCTTTAAATTCAAAAACGTTCATTCCATATCTATTATATATTCATGTGGAAATTATTTCTATAAGAAAATTTTAATAAATTTAATTCATTCAATTAGTATTATTAATTACACCTCCTTTGTGTTTTGAATAAGTGACCACCATTTATTAGCATCTCCCAAAAGACGATAAACTACCATGACCACCTTGTCCCTTTTGTTACATAACATGCCAATAATTATCTTCTCTATATAACTTATCCCCTACTCTTCCACAAATGGGTTTGTAGTCCCATTCAATTATATAGACTATTTCCCCATAAATAAACCCAACATAGCTCCTCCTCGTTGTGGATCCAGATTATCGATTTGGGTATGGTTATTTTTAAAAACCTAAGTTAGTTGTCCCAGTATAGTGATACGTTCCTCCGTAGTAGTTGTAGCTCCAGATCCAACATCATTATCGTGCACATGAGGGATATCCCTATATGTTATATGTGAATTCATGCGATTTCATTTCCCTCCACTAGGTTCAATTTATAAATAATTAAATAATCTTGATTAGGTTATGAATCATAATGTACAATCTCAATGTAGGAAAATACATATCATAAATTGAAATTCTATACAATGATATTCTCATAATCATAAACATGGTTTATTTAAGGATGAATTTACTTTTAAATCCTTCATAATGTCTTGTATAGACATTGTGAACTATCCAAAGCATTCCCACATAGAGTGTCAAACTACGTTCATAGTATGTCCCAATTTCATATAACAGGATACCCCAGGTCATGCTTTAAACTCCTTGATGGAGTTTTTACTCCTACGTACATGTGTTCTAGAACCACTTCCACCTGTAGTATCCAGAACTGTATGTGTTTTCTATACAGATCCACATAAACTATTTCTTACCAAAAATTACAGGATGTTATTGTATATTTATCCTAAAATACTATCATAGGGTTTATATCACTAATATAATTTTTCTAATTATAGTTTACATTTTTTCAATTAAACTTTATGTGATACCAATTGTAATGACCCGACCCCTGTTGTCCAATCACAGTGCTTTATTACATTACAATGCCATAATTACAAGATTTTCATATCCAGATGAATTTAATAGTATAGTAGATTTGGATATATAGATACATAAAAAAATTCAACATTGCAACTTGAAATGAAATAAAACATAAATTTTTTATTGGGAACATACAAAACAATATGTTTATCCCTAAAAGTCATTCATAATTAACATATTCATGTCCTAAGAAAGGGAAAAATAAAGAAATTGGTGAGCTCAAATGTTATGTAAGTGTAGAAAATATAGAGGGTGATATCATAAACATAAACATTAGTCATGTTGAATATTTTAAAATAGAAGAATTTAAAAATAAAAAACATTAAACCATTATGGGAGGAATATCATCTGAGTAAATATTTCCACAATAAAACATAATAATTGGTATTTTACTAGTCAAATAACTATGTCAACTATGAAATTAAAACTTTATAATGAGGGGATATCATATGTTGGACATTATAAATCATACCATCTAGGCCTCGAACAATAAATTTGAAAATTATTGAGGCCTCAGCAAAAACCATATTTAAAAATGGTCAAGGTCTCGGCCAAGTCCATATCTTTTTGTATCATGAGACCTACCATTGCATCGAGGGGATATACGGGGCCCCACCCATAACATATTAAATCCAATTCATTCCAATTATGAAAAATTATAATCATAAAAAACATATAAATTCATATTGAAACTAACATATAATGTGTAAATAGCATCGCCTAATATTAATCATAAACACCAACAATTTAGAGTAAAATAGTGAATGGTTTTATGATAGCACATCCACAGTCAAACTAACCATAAGCCATTAAACTAAATATTTTGTGTGTTATCTTTATGATTAATCCCAATAGAATATAATAATAAATAGTAGGGTGGAAATAGATGAATATACTCTTACGAAATCAATGAGTAATTCTGGAGTTAAACACTCTTTTACTTTGAAAAGAAGAGTTATTTTGGAATATTTATTTTATAATAGAAGATATGAAGTATGATGGAATTTTAATAACTAAATATTTTATATTAGAAAAATAATGGTTTCTAATAATATATTATATAGTTCCTCAGTAAATAGGATTGATTTTGAGAAAATCCCTTGAATCGAGATTGTATTTCACGAAGAATTTTTAAAAGATCCTTTTAAAACATATGAATCCCCATAAATGAAGTTATGATTCTACTTTTAAATATTATATAGAACATTAAGATAAAAAATATGAGGTGTAAATATTAATTAATAATAATTTAATTGAGTTTAGTAGATAATAAAAGTAACCCAGATGAAAATGCAGGTTCGAGAGGAAAACCCTTAATTTGGGTCTAAAGGTGTTACTCACTTGATCTTAACGACATAAATAATAAAATTTAGGTTCATAACTTAATTATTCTAGAACCTCATATTCATGTAATTTATATTTCATAACCATTATAGGTTCATTCATTTCTTTTTGATGGGTCTGAAGACTTAATTTCATTGTTTGGGATTGTTTTCTTCTTTTGTTTCCATTATAAGTTTACTTATATTCAAGTGTGGATAAAAATATAGAATGATAATGGTTTTCTATAATATATGTTTTATGTTATTATTTAAAAACCATTATATTACATGGTTATAAATAAAATTTGGTCATTGGGAGTGAAGATGAATCATTATATAGAACATTGATGACAATTTCTTAGGTTAATTGGCGTGTTTTTATTATAGTGAACTGATTTTGATTTTTAAATTTATATTTCTGGTACAAAAGGTTTACCGAATAATTAATAAGTTATAATAAATATATAATAGATTGGTTTAACCATGAAATGGATTTATTTACAATAATTTAATTTGGAAATAGAATTTGAAATCTCTTCATCCATGAATGTAATAAATTATCACATCTTAGATGGTGTTTTTATTTCTAGTAAAAATGAAGAAGAAAGGAGAGATAAAAGAGAACTATTAAATTTTAATAAGAAAATTATAGTAAATTTAAGGTAATGGAATCATCATAACATTTGGATGAAAGGAGGTGTGGAAAGAAAAATAAAAAAAGTAACTTGAAATTAGAGGAATGAAAAGAGGAATTTAACTCTTGAAGTAATCTTCCTTGAGAGCCAATTTAGGGAAGATGTTTTGGTTATTTTATGAGACCATGGACTACAAGACGTGGGGTAGGAAATTTGGAGTATATTTGAGTAGAATTTTTTCATGGCACAGGGCTTGATAGAAGTGAAGAAAAGAGGGTGTGGGGCGGGGGTGGAGGGGGTTATAGTAGAGAAAAGTGGGGGTTTCCCATTATTTTATTCATTATTTTATTATTTTTCCAAAGGCAATAGATAGTATTGATTATTATGACCAAGAAGAGTAATATGTTCATGTGAGTTAGAAAATAGTGTGCATACATCATCAATGATTTTAGGAATAGTGAATTTAATTTATAATGTGTATATAAAGTAAATTATTGTATTTTACAATTAATAAGAAATTCGAGTATTTTAGAAAAATACAAAAAATTCACTCTAACCATTTTTCAACATGTAGAATTCAAAAATAAACTCAATTTTTTTAACTTAATTTTATAAATATTATTATGTTTATTTTTAAATAAAATCATAATTTATTAGAAAAATAACAATTTTAAAACTATAATTCGTTTTATATCACCTGGAAAATTTTATCAAGATCCCATTATCTTATAAACATAAGAAAATAATAATAATAATGTTATTTACCATTCATAAGGGTCATATTACTATTCATAAGGGAATTCTACTATTCCCCAGCAATTATGATTTTTCTTATCAGACTCTAAATATCATACTAAATGCAACTGTGTATGTTAATTTTTTGAAATTCAAATCATATAGGTGGAACATTTATGTTAACTGGATATTTTATAACAATGTGGTGTTTTTTAGAGTCTTACTGTTTATTAAATTAAATATTAAATTTATGTGAAGAATCTTGTGGTGTTACACCATCTATATTCAGAACCTCCAAAAATATTAATGGTGCGACCACGGGGGTCCACCGATAAAAATAATATGAATAGGGGTTAGAAGAAAACATGAAAACCTGTTAAAATAGACAATGGACATTCTTCATTCTTGCCTTGATGCATTCAGTTAGAGGGATCTAGAAAAACAATAATCATGTTCATATACACAATAATTCGAATAAAAATTATCATCCCCAAAATATTTCCCACATAAGAAAATATCCTGAAAAAATGAGTGATTTCCAAGTCCACCTATTCATTGGTTGATCCACGTTTATCATCAATTCCAATATCAAGGAATGAAGGATTGAAAATAAATCCCAACATATATGTTTTTATTTTTCAATGGAGAAGAATGAAGTTACACTGTCATAATTCATCGATCCTCAATCCTCAGTTCATGATCCGCGATCATTCAGTGATCATCTGTGTTTTTCATTTACCAACAAGATGAAATTGAAAATCCTTCCTCCAATGTTCAGAAGGAATGATCAATAATCCCAATTCTGAATCCCTGCAAAAGGATAAAGACTCTTATCAACTTTACTTTTTCCCATTGAATAAGCGACTCCACACTATTTAATTTTTTAAAGGAAACAACTTCTTTTTCGATGTGTCACAACATATTTGCATCATTAGGAAACGTTAAATGGAGAAAAAAATAAACATTGTAAGATTTTTTTTATTCATCTTTAAAAAATCTGGAAAAAAAACCAATAGTCTCCCAGTGTCATTCAATGTAAGGTCCTTTATATAAACAACCAACTACTCTAAAGACAATAGTGCCCCCATATTTCAAATTCAATAACTCATTTAGAAGTTACTAAAAAAGAGAACATGTGCTATGGTTTTCTTAGGGACATACGATCCATAATTATTCCTCAGTTCATTCCTACATATTCTAGAGTGATCATGAAAATCCTTGTGGTTGAAAGTACCTTTCCTAAGAAGATATAGATAATGGATGTTAGGAGTGGGAAAGTAGGAGTATATGCCTCAGTAAAAAGAAGTTCTCATTTGTCTTCTAGACATGAACATTTGAGACGTTCTAAGAGGAGGTCACAATATAATGGATCTAAATATCATGGCTCATAGGGTGAGTCCAGTGGGCTGGGATGGAGGTAAGTATATTAATTTGACAGTAGGGGAAATCCCTCTAGAGATTCTACATCCCATTATGCTTCTAATAGGTAAATGGTGGATTTTCCACTAAGGAAGAAACAATAATAGTAACAAATGAATCTACATGTAAAAAATTGTGGAAGACGAGTTGGTAGAGTTGTGGGAGGTGGTATACAATTTGACATGTTATCACCACCACCCCATGTGGTCCACACCAAGGTCAATGAGCTAGAGTATAGGGGAAGGGGAAGCTTCATGCAGTCAAGGCATAAGACCCAAGGGCTCCCGAAATGATTCTAGGTACAATCAACATCTACTCATCGTTTCCATATTAAAAGACACATGTGCTAATCATTATTCTTTGCCATGGATATTGTTCAAGACCTAGATTTTCTGGTGAAATTTTTGAATTGACCCTTACGTCTTCATGTACCTACAGAAGAAGAGTCTATAATCACATAATTTCAAACAGTGTGGTCTAGCACTTGAGGTGAGAGATTAATTTGGAATATCATGTTGTTAGCACCGAGGCCTTATGAAGTCATTCATGGTATGGATTGGTTATCGACAGTCAATGCTTATATTGACTGTTTTAGTCAAAGGGTGTGGTATTTCCACAAATATAGAATGGGTGCTTCCTGAAAGGCCTTCAGGCCAACCAAGGCATTCAAGCCAGTTAGGAATTTAGGCCACTTCAGTACTTCGGGACACCTCAAGGCCTTTGGGACACCTCAAGGCTTTCAGGCCACCTAAAATTGTGCATAAATGGATCAGGAAGGCCCTATAAGAACCTGATTCTAGATAAAGATTCAGAGAGGGAATATTCACAAGAGTAGAATCTAACATATGTGGATGAAAAAACGGGTATATCATTTCCATCGGGACTAGCCTATGCAATCATGGTAAGACTAGCCGAACTGCTTTACGAAGGTGGAGAGATGATATCAAGAAAAATATTCTGGGGAGGAGCAGTTCCATGTAGTTATAGTCTAGATATTTCTTCGAAGACCTAGAATTCATGTAAGTTCTAATCCAAAATCCGTTTAATGGTTCTCCCTCATCTCATGAAAAGGGGGGTTATCAAAAAATCAATAAAAATAAGGCCTTCGAATCATTTGGGCATAGGATGGTGCATCCAGTCAATGATTAGTTGGGTTGCCATACCCTTGGTGAAGTAGATGTTGTGAGTTCTTAGTTCCTAGCTATAGAGGTAGTGTATGAGCACGTATTTGTAGAATATGTTTTAGGATAATATTTACATCATGAGATAAATTTATGTATTTTTTTACACCTTATTATGGAACTGATGTCAGCATCAGCATATTAGATGGCATCATCAAGACTTCACTAAATGAGGGTGCATGTGGTGGACTTGGAGAGTATTGACTTAGTAAGACCCAATATTCAAGTTATGTGTGGATTATCGGAAATATAACCATGTGACCATGGGGAATGAGTATCCACTACTAAATTGTACATGAAAACATAATTCATTTGAATGGGTCATCCATTCACATGTATAAAAAGGCGCACATAGGCTTTTGAGTTGTTATGTCAGAGTTTGGCGAGCGCCTCAATATTGAGATTTCTAGAGGAGGGAATAGAGTACGTAGTGTGTTGTGATGAATCAAGGAACAGACATAGTATTCTATTGATGCAAAGGAAAGCGGTGTTTTTTATATTTTTTATTCAGTTTTAATCACATGAGATGAACTACATGACCCATGATATTGAGTTGGAGATGTTAGTCTTCACATTGAAGATGTGGTGACACTACCTGATAGGTAAGCAGTTTATTGTCTACTCCAATGACTAGAGTCTCAAGTATAACATCCTACAGAATGTTTTAATCCTATGATTTTGGTGTTTTCTATAGTTCCCTCAATACTATGACTTTGAGAGAGTCAATACACTTGGTGAGTGAAACGTAGTAGGAGAAGCACTCTACCAGAGATCCAGTTCATAGTTTCTAAACAACGAAATTGAGTAGTTGGCCTCATTATAGTTATCCATAATAGATAAAGATGATGAATCTTACATCTAATTGGTTGTTGTTACCCCTACACTCTTATAGTTATCCATGTAGGCATGTATTGGTGATACTGACTTAGAGACATTACATACACAGTTGTCCATAGAGAATGACCCTGTTGGATTTTTGAAAGGTGGGGAGGATGTCATTCCATTCATTGGATGCATAGTAGTATTAGTGTATTCTTATAGTGGCAGGATGCATCATGATATGCATGTGGTTATCAAGGAGGACACTGAGGATGAATGAATGGGTTGAATCTGGTCATACCCATTGTTATAAAAAATGATTTCTTGTTTGAATGAATTTTGTGTTTTGTAATCTCATCATGTTGAGCCCCACTGCATAAAAGGGGATTCACTATTCTACCTTGGGGTTCCAATATTGGTGTGATCAATGATATCGATATACTTTATGATGTTTTTACGATTTACGTCTTGGGGACACTATACCATATGGGTGATCTTTGATTGAATGACCAATTCCTTCACATCATAGCCTTTTGGGAGTAGTGTTCAGTGGAGATATTGGGATGCCTCTATGTGCACAAGATAGCATGACATCTTGGATTCCCAAAAATGATAGTTTTTTATCAGGATTCTCTAATTGAATCATGGTTTTGGAAATCTAAGATCTACATGATAGGACCCTTCATTGTTAGTAGATATCTTTTTTTCATGCCTAGTGGTTAAATGAGAGTCTTTTAAGATCACTTGGGAGAAGGAGGCTCCGATTCATGATCATACCATTATCTGTTTGGGTATCCCTTGGATATGATTTTGGACACATCAATCCTTATGGTGGGGATACTTTAATGACTCAGATATTTCGTGGTTTTATTTTTAGTAAGTAATTGTGAAAATTCAAAGACTAACTGCAAAGATGGCGTGGAATTATGAGGCTTGGTGTACCCAAAATGATTCAATGAAAAATATTATTTTTATAATATCTTGTTTGAGTGGATTTCTGGAAAAAAATTAATAACTCTTAAATGGGTGCACATATCAAAAATATGAGTACATGAATGTGTTCAGGATGGTTAGTTTACCCTATGAGTCATTTAATTTCAGTAGGTATGGGTCTCCAGTGAGAAATCCTAAAAATAACGTAATATTATAAAAAACAATTATGTTAAATTATTTTGTTTCAAAATTTTAATAAATCATGAATGGTGACTCATGTTAGAAATCATAGACTACCATTGAGTTCATAATGTGTCATTTTACATAGGAAGGGTACAATATTTACCATCACGGGTTGACTGCAAAGGATAATTTTTGGACATTTTATATAACAATAAAATGATCATAAATAATTTTATTTTATTTTTGTTAAAAATTTTCTTTGTGGAAACGTAGTGAAAAAATGAATGGGGATCCCATTCGTTTTCAAGAATGAAATAGCATGAAAACACTGCAATGTTGCAATGGTAACGCTAAAACACATGCAATGCAGAAACATGAATAACGCTGGAACACATCATTATTCATTAACCATTGGTAGGGATTCAAGATTAGATGAATTATCATTCCCTATGAGAACTAGAGAAGTGAATTGGTGATTTCCTCATGCTGGCGAACAATGGGGGATGGCAATATGTGGATCAAGAATCAATGAGATGATGGATCATGATGACTCTCAACAGATCACAAACGACGATCAAACCCCAATTTTGACCAATCCAAACATGAGGGAGGGGTGAATTTTTATTTGTAATTACTTTCCCCATTCTTGTTTCCAAATATTAATGGTGACCAACCCTTGAACATGTTGATCGGTGGTTCAATCGTTCTTCCGAGATGCATACAAATGTGGGATTAATATGGATAAATCTTATTAAACATACTTCTGTATCTATTTAATTATTTAACTATCATGAAAATACTTAGGCCATCCTGAAAATGTCTATGTTCCATTTTAAGGGTTTTTATTTGATCATTCTCTCTTCTATTCTTGTGTTTTTTAACCAATAAACACCCATGGTCATGTTAGGATTTTCTTGGAGGTTCAGAATGTGACCAGACTACCGAAGAAATGATAAGATGATCATTATGCCATAGTAGAGAAGACAATAACGCCAAGATCATGATGTTGATATTTATTTTAAAAATAATCCACCATGACGATAGTAGCGACCTATAGAAGGGGTGTCGTTAGAGGTCGTGTTTGGTGGCGTTGGTGGGAGCGTGCTGCAGCGCGATATCCTGGAAGAAGATGGTTGCTGGCTCTATACCTGGCGGTAGAGGACTCCAAAATATGGTGTATGTGGGTGGTGTAAAGGGCCTCTGGCTCTTAGATAAGCGGAGGAACCTCATGACAACCACCGCATGGTTATTCACGCAGCGGATGACCACTTTGTATGCAGTGGTATGCCGCATCTCGGGTGGACAAACTGGCCCAATCAAGCGGGTTGCACTGCAGCTAGAAGACCAGACCGAGAGTAATATGGGTTCACCTATTAGGTCATGGTTGACTTGGTGGGTCAGGATTGACCCAATGGGTTAGGTTTGGAAAGACCTGGTTTGGGTTGGGCCGGGTCAGTCCAACTAGGTTTGTCTTGACCAGGACACAACTAGCCCTTTTTTACCTAAATGCCCACAACTCTTAAACTGGGTGTCAATTTGATGATCCAATGGATGAAATGGGACCCTCTTAATGAGGTGGTACATTTGATATAGTCTATGAGAGATTTCATGGAGGTTTTTGTATATCCTATTGGCTCGAGAAGCAGGTACTACCGAATCGAGATTTCCAAGGAAGAAATCGTGTGATGGGATGTACCTATACAGAGTCTGTCTCCTAGGGATTGTGATTATTGTGCTCTTATAGAGTGTGTATCTTATGGAGTGTGTCTCCTACTCCCATACTTAGTTTTTCTCATATGTAGTGTGTATCTTGTGCCTATAATAAATGTATCATCTACACCTACATAGAGTTTGTCTCCTACACCTATGTGGAATGTTTCTCTTAGGAAGACTTAGAGTGTGTCTCCTTATATATGGATATGTCTAGAGTTTATTAAGTATTTTCATACTATAAATATGAACCCATGTTAGTAGAATTGAGGGAATATATTAGATGTGAGAATATGTGGTAATTTGGAGTGTGTCTCCAATGAATAAACAATGTGTTTCTCTTATGGTTATATAAAGTTTTTCTACTACGGATATACAGAGTGTGTCTCAAATGAATTTGAATATTCATTGAGCATAATACTATAGATAAGTATTGATAGTGATATCAAGACTCATTGTCTTATATAGACTAGATGTATTATGGAACTTTGTGACATATCGAGACAATATGTTCCGTCAGAATCATTTGGAAGACTAGTTCTATGTGCTTACAATAAGATAGATCAAGGAGTGAGATGCCCCCAAAAAGGGAGGCTTTTACCATAAACCAACACACATTAACCCATCCCCAATAAAATTTACTGAAAATGAAAACACAATGTAAATAGATATGCATCCCACTAATACAACCACTGAAAGTAACAGTACATAATTGAAAATTAAACGGTCCAGAATACAAGCCCAAATGAAATAGAAAAGTACAAGCTCCTTGAATCCATCTGCTGAAAACCCTACCATAAGGGAAGGTATAGAAGCTGCCAGAAGTTGCAAAAGTGAACCTTTTCTATCAAGAATCCCTCTAAGTTCCACCAGTGCACGACACACCATGGATCCCATCAAAGCAATTAGTCGTATACACAAGAGATGGCACATGCATGACAAGCCAATTATATAACTATCCCAAGAACGCCTCCCATAGGAATGGGGCTTGAAACTAGTGCTATGTAGGCTTATACCAAATAAATAGGTGGAATTTTCCTATGTATATAAAAAACACACATAACATCATGCCACGAATGCTATAATGTAAAAACAATAAGAAATCCATCACAATGTATGACAATAGATAACTGAAGGTAAACACGTCCAAAATAAAAGCCCAACAAAAAGGATATGTAAAAGTACAAGTCTATCAATCTCCTCGATAGGAAAACCTACCTGAAGGGTAGGTACATAAATAGTTATCTAATGCCACATAAGCACACCTCATATGTCGGATCACACTAAACACAACATGACCCCGTTCAACCAAGGACATCGTCAAAGCATCGATTATCTTCACAATAGATGACACATGCGAGATATTCCTGTGTCGGGGTGAGTAAAATAATACTCAATAGGGTCCCCAAACCACAAAGGTATACCAAAAATTAATACACATTGAAGACTACCAAAGAGGTACTTGTTGTGTAGCCTCTAAGAAGTACTGTTAAAAGAGTCACTAGAGTCACCTCACACATGTATATGTCAAAAAATCATATAACCATAACATCTAGGTATACTCGTAATGGATTCAAAGACTCAAGGTATCATCCAATATTGGGAATATGGTCCCTGTCATAGCACGCTCGATCTAGGAGATCTCACTCATCGATATATCTTATAGTAATCACATAGAACTAGTCAACAAAATTAATCTGACAGAACATCTGCTCTCGATATGCCATGATATTCCCTGAGAAATCTGGTATCTCTAAGACAAGGAGTCTCGATATCACATCCAATCCTAAACCACAAGATTCTCATCAATTACTATTCAAATCCCAAGAGACACATTCCACATCTTCATTAGAGAGACACTCCACTTCTTTATTGGAGACACAATCCAAATATTCATAGGAGAAACACTATGTATAACTGTAGGATTCAAACTCTGTAAATTCAAAGGATTCACACTACCTATAACCATAGGAGAAACACTCTTTATATACATAAGAAACACACTCTGTATATTTGTAGGAGACAAACTCCATACATGCATACGAGAAATGATTCAGATATGTGTAGAATACTCAATCCATTTATGCATCAGAGACACACTATGTTTATGTTTAGTAGACATCCTATGTATATACTTAGGAGACACACTCTATATATCCATTGGAGACACACTCTGTTTCTTCGCATATCCAACCACCAGATTTCACCTTTAGCATGCACATTCTGGGTGCACCTACCTCCATAACCAAAAATGTCATATGTCTATGTCAAATAAAACTATTGTACTGTATCTCAAAAGAAATAGCTCAGGGCGAGGCTCCAAACGCCGCAAAACGGCTCATCTAAAAGACATACAATTTGATTGTTATGGGAATTTAAGTAAAATTATTGATGGTTGGTTCTGGGTCCGGTCTAACCTGGCCATGCCGAATTGACAAAACAATGGTCCTGCTCAGCCCGCTCGAGCGGGCAGGTTTGTCTACCACAAATATAGTGGGTGTTACATCCCCACCTGTTCGATGTGGTCGACCTCCGCATTCAATGTAGTCAGATTCCACATTAAATGCCTCGTGTAAGTTATCATATGATCTTGATGTGATCCCACTAGACCATATCCATTCACATTATGACGTGACCCCATGCCGCGTTCAATCAAGGCTAACTTCCGGTGGTCAAACCGGTGTCCCTATCTGACACCCGTGGCCACTATTTTGCAGGGTCCTTTATTGTCAGCCATAATGTAGACAACCTTCTACTGTTGGGTGGAAGCACCTCTGCATTCTCCTTCCAGAACCTACATGCACCAACTCCGGTGGCTTCTCATTATTATAAATCCAACATCACTGTGGTGGACCATTATTCAAACTAGGAATACCACTGTGATTTTTGGGTCACTGCCTTCACTACTATGGGCTGATGTTCATCTTTTCATCGATCCAGGGGTCCATTCATGTTAAAAACCACCCATTAATGTCTGATATGACCACTGGGGTCCATTAACAAAGAACACAAGAATGTGGGAGACAAAAAGAAAAATAATACCCTATCAATGTACTTTTTCCATGTTCGTGTCGGGCTTGTTTCTTTCTTGTTAGTGGGATTATGAAAGAGATACAAAATAATGTTTACAAAGATTCATCCCCTTTAATCCCAAATTATTATCCATCCCGTTATTATGATCAAACCATCGATTAAACATTTCGTGGCTTGGTCTGCATTCATCGATGGAAAAAAGTATGGGGAAATGCATAATGAAGATAAAAAAACACCTACCTCAGGGTTTGGATTTTCGGTTATTGAAGAACATAGTCAGGCCGTCGCTGTTCATCGATCCTCTCTACTTGATCCATGCTTATTGATTAACAATTTGTGATCCATGGTCCGTCGGCATTTGTTTTTTTTTCGATCTCCAATGGAATGGAACCACTAAGCCCTTCTCTAGAGTTCTGATGGAATTCTAGGTTTATAAATTAACCATGAATTCTTGTTTAATTTGGGATAAAATAAAACATGTCCTCCCACTATAGCATTGTAGGGTCGCAAGGATGTTTCATTAATGAAATGAAATGGACAGACTCATCATATCATTTCTACAAAACGTTTAGAACAAAACAAAAGAAAATTATTTAAGTTTATTTTATTTTTCATTAAAATGCAGAAAATTTCACTTTTGCAGTCGACCCACACCGGTCGATGATAGGCCCCACCTATGTAAAATGCAACATTTTGAACCCAACAGTAGCCTCTGATTTCCATTCTGACTCACCATTCTTGATTTATTAATATTATAAAATAAAATAATTTTATTTAATTATTCTATTTATGGATATTTCCTTTTCAGTGTTTCTCATTACAAACCAGTGCAGACTAATGTTAAGTTCAACCTAGGGTAAATCTGCCATCATAAACACAGTTTCTCCCTTGGATTCGTAAACCATGAATGCATTAAAGAGTTATTAATTTTTTTTAGGAAAACTACACATGAACACTATTAGAAACCTAACATTTTTTTCAATCCACTCTGCGAACACTATACCTCGGAATCACAAGTTGTATCAGCACTAGGTCTCGTATTTTCCCCTTAAATTTTCTAAAAATAAAACTTATAAAATCAAAGACATTACATTCTCCACGCCTTAAGGCTTTATGTCCCAGATATCCAATCCAAAGGATACCCAATGAGATGAGAGTACGAGCACGAACCTGAGCCTCTCACACTCATGTGTTCTTCTAGATATTTTTGTGACGTCACTGAGGTCACATTAAATGAATCAAATGAAAACAGAAGGTCCTCTCATTCCAATCCTTCATCTCTATTACCATGATTAAAATCATGCATCCTGGTTATGAACAATCATCCATGGGATTCCATGGGTTCAAGTTATCTCCTGCACGTATAGGCATTTTGTGCTCTATAATAAACACTAATCATGAAAATATATGAAGTGGAAGACTTGGAGTGTCAGTCAAGGATCACCCAAATGAAATTGTATCCCATGAATGTATATGGAAAACCATCAGAAATTACATTGATAACATTTCTCAATCTTTCAGGGGACAACAATGACTAAAATAGAAACAGCTTACAAGCCTAGTGGATCAACATGGTGAGTTGAAAAACCACCAAACTGATTCAAACAAATGCTAATATTTTATATCAAACTGTAATCCCAGCGTCAATATATTCCAATATCTATGGTGGCTTCCTTAAAACCCAAATGCATATATATATGAATATATCCACTCTAGGAGTCTAATTCTACTAATTTGAATCATACGAAAGGAACAAAGATCCCCCACCTTTCAAATATCCATTTGACGAATTACTCATGGAAGACTGATCGAATATGGTCTCATCGACGATATCACCAATTTGTGTCTTTAGGAATAACTATAAGAGTTGAGGGGTAACAACCACTAAATGTAGTTAAGCTGCATTATCTCTATTAATGAAGGATAAATGTAGCATGGCAACTGATATGTTGCCTTATTTAGAAACTAAGAATTGGACCTCTTGTTGAGATCATCTTATACCTTGTTTCCCTTATGAGGAGTATAGAATCTCTCCAAGTCATAGTCATGGAGGACCTCTAGAAAATCCCTTTATCCCATGTTTAGAACATTCTATGAGAATATATACATAGGCTCTGGTACTATGAGTATATGATAAACCACCCTCCAATCATGTAGAGTCAGAATATCTTCAATGTGAAGACTATCGTTGCCAACTCAAGATCGGTGTTTCATATTTCTTCCCATGTGGTTTCAACTGATGAAAAACATAGGCAATCAATGCTTTCCTATATAATTGAACACAACCATGTCTGGTACATAATTCCACATAGAACACTACTTACATGAATCATCCTTTGGAGAACTACAGATTGGGGAACTCGTCAAACTCTATCCTAAATAATGAAAACCTTTTTTCAGAACCTTTCTACCAACATGATCGTCTACCCCATTTAACTAATCGATGTGTTCATTGATCCTTGGTAATGAAAAATCATTCTTCGTGGTCACTTTGATAAAGATCCGATAATCCACATATAACAACAAACAATGGGTCTTACTAAGACCTTACTCAACTAGTTCTCCACCTTCACCCTTTTCTTGCAAAGCTCTATGAAAGACATTTGATATACTGATACTGATATCAGTGCTATAAATGAATGTAGAAAAATGTAGAAGTCTATCTCTTAGTGGGGAGGTAAACCTGGAAACATCATCTGGAAAAATGTTCTCGTACTCTTCCACTACTGCTAGGAACTGAAAACTCATGACACAACTGTCCAGAGTGTAATGATAACTGACTCAAGAGTGATCAGTGGCACCCTCCCATGCATGAGTATATCCCAAGATACATGGTTTTCCATTTTCACCGACCATGTAAAACCTCATTCGATCGATTCATACATACCAAAATAATTTTTCTAAAATAGTCAATATAGGCATGTATTTTTGATAACCAATCCATAACAAGAATGATTTCATCATCCCTCGACCCTGCCACTAAGTGGTTCCAACTAAAACTCTCGCCTCAACTGTAAGATACCACTATCAGTTCTAGTTTGATTACCAAGTCTCTTTTCGTAGGTATCTTCATATGTAGGTGTCAAGTCAATTATTTAATCAGAAACGCTTGGTATCTAACATGATCCGTGATAAAAAATAATGATTAGCACATGGTTATAATAATATGGAAGCTATGTGTAGACACAAAATGTACATTGATTCATAAATGGATCCCTTGGGTCATATTCCTTGACAGCATGAAGCTATACCTTCCCATTTCATCCAGCTCCTTAAGCCTTGTGTGGACCACTTGGGAGAGGTGGTGGTACCATCTTGATATTTATACCACCTCTTACTGCTCTCACATCTCATTTTACACGTCTTATTCCCTACATATCCATATGTTCCATTCACTTTCTCTTCCTTAGTGGCCCATCCTGCATTTAAATTTCAACATCACGGTGGGATGGGAAATCTCGAGAGGGATGTCCCCAATCACCTTATAAAAATAATTTCCTCTCTCTAGACCGACTGGATTCAGCCAATGAGTCATGATCTATAGATCCCATGTCATGTGACCTCATCTTGAAACATCTTAGATATCTATGTCTTTGATACTAACTTCGACTTCTTACTCGCGAGGTATCTACTCATACTTTCCCACTACTAACACCCACATTTATTATCCTCTCAGCTGAAAGACATTTATCCAAAAAGTATCTTTCTATCACCCTATCATAGATTAAAATGCATAGAGGAATAAAGTTGGATCGTATGTACCAAATCACACCATTATCATGTGTCTGAGCCCTGAATCCCTAGTCATGTATCATATCCATGGAGAACATTGGAAGGTTTGTATTCCTTGATGAAAAATCAGATACGAACATATCATCCTACCGAAGCTATAAAATCTCTTTGGATTGCATATCCCCGACATTTTTTGTTATGGTCCAATTATTTGATAACGATTCTCAAACTCTATCCACTGATAAGTCCCCTCATCATATGATTGGTTATTCCAAACCCCGCTATCTCCCTACTAAACCATGTAGAAGGCTCACTGCCCAGATCACCATCTGATATAATAGTGTGATGACTGTATGAAAAACTTAGTTACCACTTCATCCTCGTACTAATATGCCTGCGATTCAGGATCACATCAGAACATGAGGGGTATCTATCATTGAAATTCAGGAAGTGTGCTCATCTTGAACCACTCATCCGCTAGAACTACGAGCACCATGTACTACTCTACAGGTCGTTGTATAACTGGAACACCACCTGGAGGGGCTTCCTTTAGTAAAAATACATATACCAATCTCATCACCCAGTGGATAATCTTCATGATCGTGTGGTGGAATCATAGCTAGATCTCTATGTGGAACCATCTGGATGTAAAAAATGATGTACCACTATCTATAGAGTATACCTGTTGAGATGACTCTAGAAGGTCATCAAAAAACCAACCCAATTTTATATTATTCATGTACCAACATTTCCCCCTAAAGCTAGTGTTTTTATTTACCAAGTAAAAAAGAAGAATATATGATCTTGTTGTATGGATACATAGGCCGCCACAACAAAACCTGATTTACTGGACCGAGATATGAACTTAAAACATTTAACACTATTTCCGTAAACCAAAATCATAGAAAGTGAATTCTTAAAGTATAATTGACAAACTATGATACCACTTATTTATGAACTGTCCCTCAAGACCCATGACGTGACTTCCCCAACACACCTCACATAGGATACGTGTAGGTGACCAGCATCGAGTAGGCATATGCCAAATAAATTTGAGGCATTTTCCTAAGTACCTGTACAGACGTAGACAACCCCAAGCCATAGATGATGGAATGTAAAATAATAAGTAAAAAAACACAATGTATAATAGTATAAAACTAAATGTAAACAAAGATCCATAATATAATCCCAATAAAAGAAAATTAATATTACAAGTCTCTTGAAGTCCTCTGCAAAAAATCCAACCTGAAGGGTGGGTATAGAAACAGTTTTCTAGAGCCACATAATAAAACCTCATCTATCTGGTCACTCTAAGCACCATCTTACCCCTATCCACCAAGGACTCCATAAAATAATTGGTCATCTACACAAGACATTATAGGTACGGGAAAGCCATGGTAGGGGTGAGTAAACAAATAGTCGGTAGTTTTTAAAAATATTATTTTGTAATGTGGAACATTTTTAGGTTCTGAAAACATTATTAGGATCCAAAAAATTTAGTTATGTAAATCAAATATACTGCCTATATGAAAAGGATCATCTAAGTGTTAGTAGATAGTTTTAACAATAATTAGATATAAATGATAACCTTAATGTTATAATTATTATCTTCTATTTATGTATTCATATATATTAGAAGATAATGATTTTGTAAAAATATCAAAAAAAAGTTCTTGTGTCATGATGAATTGTAAAATTAAATAACCTTTAAGTGTGTGATTCCTGAGGAAGTGATGCCTAATATCTATGTGAATTGAAAGAGAGTGATTTGAATGGTTTTTTTCATAATGATATGGGAAATTTTTTTATCACATAGTATATCATTTTTTAAACTCGTTCCATAATCAGTGAGTGTGTGTTGCATCCACATCACATGAGAAAAAAACTTCCGACTGATACATCTTCATCTTCACCAGTGGAATTTACTACAAATTTTTGGTTCTTACATGAACAATAAAATAATTCATCACCTATGAAATTACTTTTTCTAGATGTAATTTTCATATCCATTCTATAACCACCAATGAAATGATCTAAAAACATTTTAAAATTCATTTTCGAAAGTGTAGAAAAGTTATAAATCCATAATTATTTTTAAATAATAAAAAATTATTTACACTACTTCTAAAAGAAATTAAAATTAGTTATATAGATATTTTTCACATAATCACAGTGAAATATAATTATGGGATGGCTAGTTTTCATGTATATTAAAATTCTTATCATACCTCTAAAATATGATTGATCTACTGGTTACCCAGCATCACCAGGATCAAGGGTATTTGATGTACCAGTTGGAGTACTTATAATTTTATTTGTGTTATATCCATAATTTTTAAGAATATATTTAATATATGTATGTGGAGATATATTGGTTTATTTTAGTTGTTGAGAAATTTTAAAACTAATAAAAACTATTAATTCATCCATCATTCTCATTTCAAATGAAGATTCTATAAGATTATCAGATGGATAAATTAAGGATTTCTATGATAATACAAATATAATATAATCAACATAAATTTGAACAATTAAAACATTTTTCTATATATTATTTATAAAAAGGGTTGGATCAACACTTCCCTTAACATAATTTTTGGTAATAAAATTTCTATAAGTCTATCACACTAGGATATAGGGGAATATTTAAGACTATATAAAATGATGGTATTTATGAAAACATGTTCATGATGTTTTTTCTCTTCAAACCCAGTAGTATGTTCAACAATAACTTCTTATTAAACACATATGTTAATTAATTCATGATTCACATCCACATTAAAAAGTGTAATGTTAAAGATCTCTACAAAGGCTATGAGAATTCGAATAGATTCATGTCTTTCAAATGTAGAATAGAATTATTCATAGTCTATTACTTCGTGTTGATTATATCATTTAGAAACTAATTTTTCATTATTTCTTACTGTGATTCCATTTTCAAAACATTTATTTCTAAAGACCCTCTTTACACAAAGTATTGAATTTTCATTAGGTCTTTCATCCAAGGTCCAAACTTTATTCCATTCAAATTAATTTATTTCATATGTCATATATTTAATCAAATCTTCATCACATAAAGATTAATCAATACATTCATGATCAAATAGTGAATGAAATGCAAGATTTTTTACATCATTTAATAAAAAACATCAAGTCATTACTGGTTGATTTACATCACCACTGATACTATCCATGTGATGATTCCATAGAAAAAGCTGACAAGGGTTTTGAACAATGGATTCATTAACATAAGGTATAAAATATTCGAGGGTGAATAATTTAGAAAAACATAATTGTGTATTCTCCTGATTCAAATAATATTCCATCAATGATTGATAAATAGTTTCTAAAAACACATCAAAAGATTTTGGTTGTAGTTGTTTACAAAAAATTGATTAATTTCATCAAATTTAACATGTACTATTTCCTCAATATTAAAAAAAATTTCATTAAAAATAATATATTCCTTAGAAGTACTGGAATATCCTAAAAATATTTTGTCATCATAATTGTGATCGAATTCCTATACGTTACCTTTTGTATAACAAATGAATACTATGAATTAAAATTCAGTGATGTATAAAACATTTTGTTATTGGAATTTCCATTACTCATATGGTTTTTTATTAATAAATGGACTAATAAAAAAATTATATATAGTTACCATTAGTAATAATATATTTAGCCCAAAAATCCTCAGTCAATTTGTATTAACATTACATGGTTCTTGTTATCTATTGAATAATTCAATTTCTTCTATCAACAACTCCATTTTTTAAGAGTTCATAGACCTAAGAAGTTATGAGTAATGACTTTATTACTAAAAACTGTTTCAGAATATAAATTTTCAAATTCTCCATCATGATCACTATGCAAAGTTATTAATGGATGTTTTTTCTCATTATTAACATTGGCTAAAATGGATTTGAAATAGGAAAATTCATCATATTCCCTTCCTACAAAATGGAACCATGTAAATCAAGTGTAATCATAAACTAAAAAAATACATAGTATTTTCATCCAATACATCCAATTTTTTTAGGACCAAACAAGTCTATGAGCACTATATGTAATACATCTGATGTTAATAGTTCATATATATATATATTTATAATGATTGAATTATGTTTCTTTCCATATTGACATGGGACACATACTTTTGAATAATCAAATCTAGGATCAGGTAAATAATGGCCATGTATTTTCGTAGATTTTTTACATAATATCATTATGATAATGTGTCATAGCCATATTTTACATAATCATGAATGTTCTTACATTGCACTATGGCAAGGTAATTCAAGGATCCTATGGTCCTCTATGTTATGTTTACAAACATTCCCATGATGGTGGGATGAAATAATGAACTCATCCTTAAAATTTTATACTTAAAGTTTATCATTCCTAATATTCACATGGTAACATTAACCACATAATTGACTTATGATTATAGGGTTTTTCAGAGTACCATTAATAAATAAAACATTTGAAATTAATGATTTTCTAAAAAGAATGATGTTGCCTATTCCAATATTCTTTCCTTGATCATTTTATCCGAAAGAGAATCGTTCACCATTCATCTTAATAATATTTTCAGTGAATTTTTTGTTACCATTCATGTGTCTAGAATATACACTACCTAGGTACTATGTATTGTTGTGGGTACTTTCATTGGTTTACTGAAAATAAAACAATTATATTTTTAGAATCCATGAATACTTGGAGCCGGAACTGTTAGAAAGTAAAATATTAGGAATTCAAATTTCAATTAAAAGTAATATTTATGAAAACATAAGTATTTGATTTCTTTTAAAGAATATGTTTTCTTCAAATGTCTACCACATTGACACATAGTGTAAAATGGGTCACATCGTGATTAAAAAATAGTTGTGACTGAAAATAGGTTTTTATTGATTATAAAACATTCATGAAATCATAAGAGGGAGAAGTTTCAAATATATGTTATCAAACTTCTCTTTACCAGAAGTAATATTTGAACAAAGTATCTTTGGATAAAATATTTCAGATAATAGTCTAACAAAAAAATTCATATCCACATATCCATTAGTCTTCTTATTGTATTTAATCTCTATAACATTTTGATTAGATTTAAATTTTCAAAATAATTAGAATGTATATCCTTCTCAGAATTTACTTCATCAATGTTTTTAGAAATATAATAAATTTCAAGAGATTCTTTATAAAGATATGTAAAGAGATATAATACTTATTTTCTTAAAACATTGGTTGTATAATTTTCCTTACCATGTTTTTTTCTCCTACTATTTTCATTCTCATGAAATATAGAAAAACAAGATACTTTATCAATATAAGGTAATGAATTATCTTTTGATGAGGAATATTCTTCATAAAAAATTTATAATTTTATTCATCAGGATAACAATCACGTAATGATATGTTTTTTAACTGATCAGTAATATGTACCTTAGTTAGGAAACAATTATTTTCAGTAGGTATTATTGAAATAAGACCAATACTCGTTTTTCCAAAGGATTAATTATCTAATGAATCATCATATGAGTATACACCCCTTGCACTCCAAGAATAATTTTCCTTCAAGACCTTATTTCCTTTATAAATATAATATCTTTTCTGATTCCTTTTAGAATTTATATCATTCATGTATTTTTTTATAAACTTATGACAATCAGATTAGATATGTCTATATTTCTTACATTCCTGACATGCGAGTTCAGAATATTTCTTATCTTTCATGTCCGTTTTCTTATATTAGAATTGGAAATACCTATTTCTTACAATATTGTTCAATCTCCATGAAATGTTGTATAACTCATTCTATTTATGATCTATATCACGTGAATATGATTAAATAATACCTTTTAAATTATATTTTTTACCTAACAACTTTCTCAAGAGTTTTGGATTTTGTCAGATTTGAAGTGTTTTTAAAATAAACCCTCCCATTTATCTTCTTTATTTTAATATATTATATCTTCATTATATTCTCATGTGGTAAAAGTGTTCCAAATAATTCATTATCAGTAAAATTTTTGACTTTTCTTGAATCATCAACAACAGTTATCTTTAAGCCCCATTCATTAAGCATGAGGTCTATAATATTATCTACAATAATACCATAATCTAGCCATTTCCTTCCATTGAATGTAGAAATTTTACAATATTCATAAATCACTATTGAACAGTAACTATAGGTTCTCTATATGTAAAATCAAATCCTTGATAATATGCTCTATGAATATCTCTACTAGTTTCAATAACATTTTATTTTACATAAGGTGTAACTTCCAGTTTTTTACATATATATTTTTAGTTCCTTCACATGAATATTTAAGATGTATATATTTATCATCATAGAACAACGCAAATTATTACGTACCATATTGGTTAGTTTATATTCTTGATATTATTTATTACTAAAATTTGAAAATTCCTTATCATGTTTCTTATAATCTCGAGTAAGAAAAAAAAACAAATTCCACACAAGTATTGACAACCAATGTATTTATTATATCTCTCAATCATTCATAATGATTCTTATAAAATATATGTTATGTTAAAGGGTTCAAATTTTCGAAGGATACTGCATTCATTCATGTCATATTTTAAGTAATACAGTTTTTTCCTACACCACAAGTTAGTATAGTATGAATTTATAAACATAGAGTTTATAAATGTAATTATAAACAACATGAATAATTATTCAAAGTGTAAGTAGGATAAGTAGTGAACATATTCCATTTTACACTATGTGTAAGTATTAGTATGTTATAAACCTACTCTGATACAAATTCTAAGATCAAAATGTATATTTAGCTACTCAATTACAAGAGGGGGTGAATTGTAAGATAAAAAAATTCATTTCTAACTGTAATGATTTTTTTAAAAATGATAAAAATATTATATCCACATAAAAATATTTTGTATGGATAAGTAAAAACACATCATGTTTAAAAAAGTAGTGTAATGTAATAATAAAACATTTGTACTTAAACAATATTGTTCCTCAAAGGGAATTGAATCTTAAATCAAAGTTAAAACAAGAGAGAATTTATAAGAAACACTTATATAATGTCACAAATAGAAATGGAAATATAAAGTACATATAAAAGAGTTAAATTATTTTAAACCAAATCGTACGGTTTCCAAGACACCATGTATAATTGTCTATTGATTTATACATTCTTGTATGTATGTCTTACCCATATCAGGGAAATCCCTATATTCTTGAATGATCTGTATCTATCGTTCTATACCAACAAGCCCTTGATTTGTAATGTGATTGGTACCATTGACTTAAGTTAGCATGGAATACCTCCATTAAGTAGGTAATCGTCACCTATATAATCCTTGAACTAGGAAGCCCTCTATTGTATACATCATCAATCAGTGTCATAGAAAGAAAAATAAATCTTGTTGGCGATCTTAAGAATGTCGTACAAGATTTTCACAACTTAATCTTTTCAAGGAATTCACTCAAAGAAACATTGTTAGATATCTCAGAGAGAATCTATTCTCCATAAATTTCACATCATTGGGAATGATCAAATGACTAGTTATTTAAAGGTGGGATCTCCATCTGTTGAAATTTATTCCAATAGTAATTTTGTCCTAAAATTTTGGATGGACCTGTATACCTGGCACTTATAATAGTTAAATAATAATAGATTGGATGAAATCATTTAATATAACACAATATAATTGAAAACATAACATATATATTAATCTATTTGAATAAAAAATTATGTTAGGGAAAATTCACAACTTTACGATCGTTATGAATTTGTATATGAAAGTCTAGATGATTCAAAGATTAATGGATTGTGAATCAGATTCAAATTTTTGACGATTTAGAACCGTGTAAGTGAATCAGATTTGAAAAATTGAGAAAATCAAAATCACAATTCCAGATGATTCAGAATTGAGGAAGATGAATATGATTTCATTTTATACATGATTTAGAATTGATAAAGATGAATCATATTGTGTTTTATGATGAAATAAAAATCTATAAACCTAAAATTCGAATCAAAACACTATGAAATCCAAAATTATAAAAGAATGGGATTCTTCTTTTCGAAAAATAATATGACATATACTTTTAATTAAAGAAAATAAAATGTTACACATAACAGTAAAACTGTTACAGAACACACATATATTTATATATTTCATTATAGATAAATTTTATTATAAAAAATTGTGTTTTTTTTTCAAAACATAAATGAATGAGACAAATTCATAAAGAAAACAATGGTCTCAACAATGTTTTCTTTGTATGATATAGGTGGTAATAAATATTATATATCATAAAACTTGGATGATATCTTGGGATTTCATTTGATTCTTATTCAATTTTTTATTATATTTCTATTGTTTTGGGAAAATTTCTAAATAGGGTTTCAAGTATCCCTCATGTAAAATGATATTAAACATCATTGATGTGGTCTGATATTTTTTATTTTTTGATCAGGATAAATTGACCTAATTTTTGGCATGGATTAAATGATCAAATTAATGTCCATGATTGATTTTTATCACTATCATGTTCAGTTGTTACCTCCTGATGGGGCCTCCATTATTTAATGTGGAGTTTGACACTATATATAGAATTTAGGGGGGTATTGTTATTTTTTAATACGGTGATCAAATGATAGTTTTCAAAAATGTTCATTAATTTAATTGACTCTCACTTGAGTAATCCACTCCCCACTATGGCGAGTTCATATACAAGTGCTTTTCGAATGACTTATTTCTAGATAATCCACATGGAGAGTGTTCAGTATTACTATTTATCCAATCCATTTAATTATTCCAATTTCTATGTTGTCTTATCATATATATTCTTTTATGTTGATGGAAGTTAATTTAAATATTTTGAATCATATATCTAAGGGTCTTATTTGTCAATTCATGTCATATTGTGCTTCTCCTATCCTATTTTCTAATAAGGTCCATGGGAGAATCTAAAATTTCACTGATTATGGAATTCTAAATTAAATTTCAATTAATGTCATGTATACCATACTCATAATTGATGATCTATATGATCAACTTAGTAGGGGCTTGTTGGTTTTCAATGATCAACTTCCAGTCAATGTTCTTCCAGTTAAGAGTATGAAAAGAGTATATTTCTAAAACATCATTTAAGAGAATATAAAGGCATATTGAGTTTTAAATTATTCCATTTAGTCTCATTAATACACTTATGGTGTTTATGGTTTTGATTAATATGAACTTATATTTCTTTTTGGGAAACCTTTTCATTATGTTAGTGGAAATTATTTTTGTCTACTCTTTGTCACAAGAGGTGCATTGCGATCACATTAATTTCATCCATGAAATCTTGAAAAAATATATTCTGAATTATAATGATTTTAAATGTAAATTTTGGACCATTAAATTGATCATTACGGGGAATGATAAATCTATGAAGGATATCTTAGTGGATCTAGGAAAGATTTAGATTTAATGTTATGCGAGAATCATGTAAATATTTTTAGATTTAGAAATTAATATTCTTGTATAGTTATTTCTGGTGATTTCTTAATGAAATTTATAAGCACTCTACATCATTGAATGATTAAACAGATGATTATGTTATGTTTTAAACGAATAAAAAATGTTATACACATTTGAATAACTAATGGTTAGGTTGAGTACATCTCATGTTCTGATTTTTCTTAACCTAGGTGAAGGTTTCTGTGTATGAAAGGAAGCATATATTATGGGGCTTGGATGTGAATTGAAGTTGGTAAATATTTCAGTGGCTTATTTCTATCACTATTTACTCCCTCATGATAATCACATACCTACACATGATCTTATGTTGTCGACAACTATTCATGTAATAATACCATTGTGCTAATCTTTCATTAGGGAGTGTTTTATGGTATATTCGAATAAAATTACCCAAAATAATATTTTTTTTGTGGTGGATTTGATCATAAGATAGAGACACAAGTTTGAGTATCTTCTTTTTTGAAATTTCTTATACATATAATAAATGAAAGGTGGTAACCAATACATTGATCCAGAAACTACCAAATCAAACTGTAAAGAAGTCATTGGAGGGGTGGTATCTTATGAGATTCATTTCAAATATGGGTATTGTATTCAATGTGGATGATGGTTATGTTCAATTAGTCCCACTGAAGGAATAATTGTTATTTTATTAGTGGGATCATTTCAATAAATTTCAAAAGGTATTTTACAGTTCTTGAGTATAATTTATAATGGTGTGGGGAACATGGGTGAGTGGTCTTATTGTCCCCTTAGATCATTTTTTGATGTTTTTTTGATGTTTCATTTAAAGGTGTAGACTCTAGTAGTCCAATGTTGTTGGTTACATTATCACACTAGAACAAGATACAATATATCGCATCCCAAAGCACCGAATAGTTTTTTTGTCCTGGAAAAATGGTAAATACTCGAAACATATATAAAAATTGAAAAGAAAAACAATAAAATATAATATATTATTAGATAACATCACTATTGAATTTATAATATCCCTTAATATCAATAATAATACAATTTATTGACTCCTTTTAAAAATAATCATAAGAAAGGGGTGAGATTATATGCTCCGTAAGGGTACACATACAGTGTAATCTGTCATGAATAAATAAGGAAAAACCAATACATCATGTAAATAACTAAAAACACATTAAATTTAGTAAATAAAATGATATTGAAGAATAATATTGTAATATAAATTTTGATTAAATAATTATATATAAATAATCCCATGATCAAGAATCTTGTCAATGAATTACATAATAAGACACATAATAACATTAACATCAATAACTATACTCATAATATAGGAATTCATAATTAATTACATCATAAACATACCATCAAAGACTACTGACATGCATATAAAATTAATTAGAAAAGGATCATCCAGATACCAAAGATACTCTATCTCATCACACCTACTCTCACATCAAGGGTCTATATAATTCATCACCCATCACATACTATGTCTAATTAATTCCATATATGGAAGGGGTGAAACATAATCCTAAATAAATTGTAATGTAAAACAATCATAAAAAATATTTATAATTTTCCCAATCCAAAAACATAATCAACATTACCATTTTTATTGAATATTAAAAAAATGTTAACAATCCCTTTGTAAATAAATTTATTCACAAGTCATCTATAGTAGTTTGGATAATGCTATCAAAATAGAACATCATTTGAGTACCTTGTCCATAAAAATTTCATATTCTTGAGTATTTTGTTAATAATTAATTCCCCTAAATTTTCCAATCTTTTTAGGTTATGTTTTCTAGAGAATTAGGCAATAACTCATAAATTACAAAAACATATAATTAAATGTCTAAACATTCTATTGGTATCACTTTTTCCAAACAAATAGAAATTTTCAATCAAAACCTGATTCATGTTCATAAAAACTATTCATAACATTTGACTTGACTTCTTCCATTACTTGAAACATAAATAAATCATGTGATTTTTTATAAAAAAAATGGTTAGATAAAAAAATTATTTAATAGACACAAAAATAAATAAAAATCATTCTACTGAAAAACATAAAACCCATAAAAATATATTTATAAAGGCATAAAATTTTACCTATAAATGGAATTTTAATTCATTTAAAATGATCATTTATATTTTCTTTTTGGTCAAATAGTTTACATGAAAACTCATTTGTAAGTAGATAAAATTCATGCATGTATATTGGTATGTCATATCATTGAACCCTTACCAAAAACATACAAAACCCATTAAAAATGGAGTAACCACACATATAACATCACATAGAATTATCCTTATAATAAAACATTACCAAATTCATTAGAGAACAATCTGGGCACAAAAATAAGATAATCTATAAAGGGATCACAATGAAAAATCTACACTCATCCATCGTATAATATGATCCAGAATGAAAACTAAAATTATAAATTTTATTCTTTCACATTTTCATCACAAAATGTTTAATAAAATATTTTAATTTCATTTGAAAATCACTTACACATATGTAAATAATATTTTAGTTTAGAAAAACATTTTTAATTCAAAAAAAAATTGATGGAAACATGGATTTTAATTTATAAAAATATAAAATCATTTAATGTGTCCCATAAATTATATAATTTTCACATTGTCTGAAATTGACATTGTTGTTGTGTACATTAAAATTATATCATTCCATCGGTCATTTGAAAAAAATATACTGTGTAAAACATTAAAAAATAATTAATTTCAATAGAATATAGATAATGAAAAAAATAAGATTTATATTATAAATACATTAATTCCCTATATAATATTTTATAAAAAAAAATTAAGTACATTGAGATTATGATAAAGAGTTACAAGGAAAAAATTATAAGGTAATTGTTTTAATGACATGTACCTTATCAATTTGGAAATATTTGAATCATAATCCCCTTGAATGAATCGCATTACAAAATTCTCCAAGTACTATGATAATATTGAAATTCATCATAAAACATTTCAAAGGGGATATATATAATCCTAGTTAAATAATATTTGTGCATAAGATAATTATATGGCTCAACGAAAGGAAATTGGGGTAAAGTCCCTTACATTGAGTCCGACTCACCATGTTACATTCTTTATCATCGTGGGTAATAAGCATATGTTAATTATTTACATTCATGATAAATTTTTTCGTGACTATAATACATTTTATTTCACTTATAACCATGTTATAAAAGATTAGTTAATCAAATAAGTTAGATCCACTATTTCAATGATAATTTTATTATGTGGTAAAATGACTTCTAGATGTTGATTATTGTCAAATGCCATTATTTAAACATCAATAGATTAATAATATTGATATAACAATCTCATTTTAACATAAATTATATTTTATGACAAATAATCAATGATGGTTTTGAGAAATAATGTACTATAAAGTCATTGAGAAGGTAGGTCGTACGTATTCATGTGTGACGTTTGAATATTTCAATCATAAATGTGGAACGATTGTATATAAAATTTTATTAGTCGATAATGATATAGATATCTTATAAACCATATTATTTATTTATATATACAAATATATATCATTATTTTGGTGGGGTCATGAATATATAGTCTCATCTCTTAGTAACAATGGCAGTCCACAAGTACACGAATGACATTATAATTTTAAAAATGTTAAAAGGTAATAAATACACATTTATATTATATTTTAGATTTATAAATATTCCATGAATATAATTATTATTATATTTATATCACTCTTATTCATTATATTTTCATTTATAATCATTCATGTTATGTATTAGTGAAAAACAACTCATGTAGCTTCATGAGGAGGTAGTCCATCATACACACGAGCATTTTTATCATATTCCATATACATTGGATAGTAAAAAAGGGAATTTACATTTCACAATGAATCCAGATGAATAATTATGTTAAAAATTATCATATATATAATCTATATCTGTCATCATACCGAATCATTATTGGAGGTAATATAAATTACCAATGACTCTAGTAGACAAGAGTGTAGTGGGTATACAAATGAGTGATGACTTTGTAACCCATTTGATGAAATAGGAGAAGGATTTTGATAGCATAATCAATAAAATAACATCCCATTATATGATAGATACAAAATATATTATATAATAATTGATTAAGAATAACTAACTGGGTGGTCAGAAAAATAAATTAAAAATTTCAGTTGAATAACATTACCTCTTTATCTTGTAACATCTTTTGGTTTGCACAAAAAAGACTTCTTAGGTTTCATTTCTGACCAAAATAAGGATTCTAAGATGAGGCGATGGATATAGGTTTGTTATTTAGGAAGGTCTTGGATGATCCAAAGGTCATTGAAGGTGTGGAAATGAGAGGATAAGGGTGAAATTTTATATGTGAGGTGAGTGGAACAAGTAAAATTTTAAAAAATAAAATGTTGTACACATGTTTTTAACATTCCACATATAACACCCCAGAACCCACAAAACAGGATCTAGTACTAAAATAATAAAATTTAAATTTCCATATATGATACAGATGAAATTGAGCTTATTTTCTCCATCCAAAAAAAATACATTATAAAATGAAATATTTTATCACTTATATTCCTAATGACCATATTGGTTTAGGGTTCTAGAATGTTATGAATAAATAATAAAGAAAAAACACAAATTAATATTATAGAGTATATTTAGTAGTATATCAAACATATTATATTCCATATTATATCATCAAAATATTCCATATGAGACCCTTCTATGCATAATTAATTTAATATCATACTTGAAAACCATGGGAAAATGATACATAAGAAAGGTGAGCACTAATGATCTGTATGGGAGAACATAAGCACTAAAAATTATATTGAATCTATTAGAAGAAGTACAAAATAAATGTATGATTGAATAATAATATTTCATGAAAAAAAAACATAAAATAACTTATACCAAACAATACCTAAATCATCAATTGTGAAACAATGGATAAGGATGTATTAAAGTATATATCATTCAGAATCAATATACATGAGTAATGTGATGTCAATATTGATGAAAGGAATCATTGAAACTTATTTTCAGAATAGATAAAAAAATTTCATTATCTTGGTACTTCATCATCCAATAAAAATTATAGATCCCTTACAGATGTAATAACCATACTACTGAATTTCGACATAATTAAATGGAAAACATAATAATTACCTAATGCATTGGAGGTCTATTTAGGAACACACATCATATAAGATATAATTGGATCACACTATATCATCTGGGTGCACCCATCATATAATATTTTATGGTCTCACATGCCACAATCTATGTTCACTCATCGTACATGGAATTTCCAAGAACTACAATAGGAATAAATACATAGATCTTGAATTTCATTATAATCCTCATAAAAAATCATTATTCCGTACATAACATGATTGATATGTGGGATAAAAATGGGTAGCATACCAATATCATTGAAACATTAGTAAACAGTAGAAATTTAATGGGTTCCAAAAAATGTCATTGAAACATGATTACCCCATGGAAAAGAAACATGTTCTCTTACAATCTATTTGAAATAATCATAATCCTTCCAGAGAATGAATTAGGATGGTATCATTAAAAAATATCTCCATTGATTTATATGAAAAAATCTATATTTTTGACATTGATCAGTACATATACCATTAAATTATCATTAAAACAAGTTTGATGAAAAAACAATTTCATATTGAAAATAAATTTTACAACTAAAAATTAATAAAAAATTTTGAGAGGCTGATTATTTTTAAATGAATTTTTCAATATATAATTATGGATAAAATTGAAATTAAATAATAATAGTTGAATATTTTTTAAAATAATTTCATAATAAAACTATTTTTGTGGAAGAACTATTTCCAACAATGAGATAAATGAATTTGTATAATATTGAAATATATTTTCTATTAATAATCACTTTCTAAAATAGAAAAAACCCTACATGCAAAATAGATACCACTTTATTTGAAAATAACCATAGATAAATAAAGGGGAGACATTAATTAATTTATTCATGATGACCTTGGATGTTTCCATTTATGTCATATTTGAAAAAAAAATTATTTTAAAAATATTTGAAATGGGAACAGTACGATAGTTTCTTCAAAACCAATTCACTTACCATATAGGAATATTTTTAATCATAACCCCAATGAATTATTAATATTAAAAATAGTAAAAATCATGATAATAAGTAAATACATGATATAACATTTATATTGAGAATTATATATAACTCATAAATGAATATTTGTGAATAACATCAAAATATGCCTCAATGAAATAAAATTAAAACAATTTCCATTACAATGATCATATCATTGAAGAGAGAACTAATTATTATTTATATTATGTGTTAAAAATGTAATTACACATATAAAATGGGTAAATACAACATAATATATTCAAAAATTATGTTATGAAAAATATTTAATTATCAATGTCAATGATGATGTAATATAACCTAGTGAAAAGAAATATAGTTACAAAATTATTTACCACTTGGTAACAATAATTTTGAATACCATAGAATGAAATGATTCCAATTTATGCTTAAAAAATAATGATGTATGATTTTTTCAAGATATTTAATGTAAAAGAGGAAGTATATACATCTCACAATAAATACAAGTGATGAATATAACATATGTCTCATAGAAATAAAAATTGAGATGAAAAGACCCCTTACCTCGAGTCCATACCATCCTTGTGCATCCATTAAATCCTCAAAAATAAAAAATATAAAAGGTATAAGATTTATTAAGTAACATTAATAGTTTAAATATATTATATTTAAAAGAAATATTTTATTTATTTTTAATTTAACATAAAAATTATTATTCTGTTAAATCCTTGTGTGTATTTTGAGGATGTTCGGTTATTTGTTTCAAAACTGCTTTAGTGATTTTACTATGATCAATGTGGTCATTATTTAAGCATATCCAAAAAATAATCATGAAATAATATTTATATTTATAATTATACTATAATTCATTAAACCATTGATTAAATATGTTTATGAAAACTGAACTACATTAAGATCTTATAGATGGTAGGACATACATATAGAAGAATAAAGATTCAATTTTTCAATGATAATTATGGAAAGAAGGTAAGTAATATTTAATCATTGAAAAATGATATTCATATAAAAAATAATCTAATATTTTTTTTAAATATAGTTATATATACCATCTAGATGGTGTAGTTTTGAAAATAGTTTCTCATCCCATCGTTAAGAATTTACTCCACACAAACATGAATGACATTATCATACCTTATCTAAAAACAAATGTTTGAAATAAAATGAAAAATTTTGAATTTATAATTATAAATATGTCATTAATATAAAAATTAATTCATTTGTATCACATAAATTTATTATATTTACAACTATTACCTTTCATGTAGCATGTTAGTGAAAAAATATCACATCCCTTCACCAGGAGGTAGTCTGTCGTACCCCCGAGTGACATTTTTGTATACCCTATATAGTGAAATGTGAAAAGGTATGTATTATATAATATCCCCATTGGTAAATTTTTTTATAAATATAATATATATATATATATACTTTTTTTCTTCATCATACCCAACTTTCAGAGGTGGTAACATAGATATAATTAACATCGGTTCTAGTGGTTATAGTCTAGCACACAAAATAATGATGATTTCATAACAAATTTGATCGAATAGTAGAATGAGTTATTTTATTAAATAAAAATTGTAACATCCAAATATAATTAATAAAAATATGTTATTATGTAATATTGGATAAATTAGAATTAAAATAGGTGGTGCGAGAAATAAAATAAAACACTCATTTAAAATCATTATCTTTTCTTCACGTAACTTCTTTTGGTTATCACAAAAAGGATTATTTGATTGGATTTATAACCAATATAATTATTCTTGGATGTTGTGATGGAATTTAGGAAGTGATTCGGTCAGGGTTTGGATGATCATTATATATTGAGAGGTGTGAATAAGTGAGGGGAGTGATCTCCCTTTTATAATTATGGTGGAGTTGTAGTTTTTGTAAAAACTGAAATGTATTCCATAGTGGGAGGTAAATATAACCTCATGTGGCTAAAAAATTAAAATCATATTGTAGTTTTGGAATTATATGGTCGATACAAACATCCATGTCATAAAAATACCATCTTTTAAATATTTTAATGTTTATCATTCATGTTTACTCCCTTTTACTATTTTATTTTCACCCAGACTGATTAGTTTTTTATCCTTGGTAATGAAGTGTTTAATCATAAATTCAATGATCCTTATTTGATAGTTTTTACCAAAATATTATAAATAATAATTTATATTTATTAAAAAAATAAAATTTTATGGGAAATTAATGTTAACACAAGTGCATGCAATGTCCAAAACTAACACTTTGAACCCTAACTATGGTAAATAGTTTTTATATCGTTTAATAATTATTATGAATGAAAATTGATTCTACCGTATTTAAAAATATTTATTTTTTTATTAAAAATATTAAATTTATTTAACAAAATTAAATTCATAAAATTTTCAATATTTATATAAAAATTAAAATCACCAATGCAATGAGAATGTGGGTTTTTGAATAGAAACTGTGGAGATGATTACAATGATTTTATATTAGAGTAAAATATTGAAATGATTAATTGATATGAATTATATTAATTTATTTATAATTTATCTAATGTTACTTTGAAACAACATAAAATTATAAATTATATTTATAGTTAATTTAGAATATAATAGTGTTTTAAATTTAAAATTATTATTTTTCATGATGCAACAAAAATTAATACATTTTTGAAAAATGCAAAAAATAAACCCTATTTTAATAATAATTTTATAATTAAAAAATAAAGATAGTTTTAAAAAAATTATAAATTTTATAAAAATAAATTTCAAACTATTCTTACAAAGAGTGACTAAACCTTGTTTTAAAAAATTACAATTTCTAAAACAAGATATTATTCTCTCATAAATTATTCTCTTTTTATTTCATATCAATAGATAATAATTTACTCAATAATTTATTTTCAAATATTTATACACTATAATTTAACAAAAAGTTATAATGGTCATATATTTTATGGGATGATTATGCTCAGTGTTTCATGATGAATATGTTATTGAACATAAAAACATGTGACTTTGTGTACCAAAAAGATGTTGAAGATTTATAATTTGTCTAAAAATAATCATTTTTTAATTTCTAGCGGTTCTAAAATATCATTTAATATTACTGTGTCTATTTGTTTTTATTTTCTATAACATAATTTCCATCATTAAAATATCAATGTTATTCATCCTCCACCCCTTTAGTTAATAGTGTCATCACAATTTGATCTTTTTCTTATTAATCACTACTATGATATTGAAAAAATATGTTTCTGGAAACCCACATCTTAAAAATTGTTAAAAAAATCCTATTGATAATAGAGAGGGGGGGATTTATAAATGTCATATATAATAACACATTCCATCTTTTAAAATATGAAAACATAGGTGGGAAGTATAGATTTGGATCTAGAAGAAAAGTATACTAAATGGAGAGTGATAATGATCAATGGCCATATAAAATTGAATGATCAATTGAATGTTACGGAGTTCAAAACCATTAATATTTGATGAATGAAAGTATAATTAGTTCATCAAAAATGAAGGTACTAGGATAATTGTTTTGTTCCTGATCCTTCCCTTAGTGTATGGTAATTCTATTCTAACCTATCTAAAATAAAAAGTAAATGCACTTTTTCATCATGAAAAATTTATTCAATTAATAAATTTCCACAAGACTCTCGTCTTGTGCCCAATTGTGAGTATCCAAGTTGAATAATTGATACTTAATTTACTTTAGATAAATAATTAAAGAACCACGTAACCGTTATTATGATAATTATGATATTCGACATTTCACTAGAAGTAAATCCAAATTAAAATTGTTATGGCATGGTAAAATTGTTCCAAAAAAAACCATCATATTATGAGATTACACATTAATATTGAAAGTTCAATAACGATACAAAATATTGAAACTAAATTATTCCCAAATAACATCAAAAATAAAGAGTGTTTATCTTAAAACATTATCTCATACCCTTCATCTTACAAGCATAACAATATGGTGATGTGCTCTTGAAATAAAATTAATCACATAGCAACAAAATAACATTTCAATATCATAGTAATCATTATGATAAAACATTGCTTCCACTAATTAACTCAATATCAAAGATCACATAAACCATAAAGTTTATCAATTCATTAACACTTATGTATATATAATGTAATGTAATACATAACATTAAACATAATAATTACATATAATTCAAAGTATCTTAATGTTTCATCAATTGATTTAATATATCATCACATAAAATCTAAAAATACGTGTCCAGTAGTTTGATATTGTGATCAACCTTCATATTATATACCTTTAATTCTATTCCGAACTCTTAATATAAAATCATATAAAGGAATCATGATATCAAAATTTTTATAAACCATTCCTTTAATAACAACTATAAGAACCCCAAATATGAAATACTATATTCGATATTAAAATCGTCAACTTTTCAATTCCAGATTTGATACTAATGAAGGAGACCCGATTTTCACCATCCAAAACATAAAATATATAAATAAATATTAGATAAATTACATTCTAATGTGACATTTGGGTTTTAGAGTTTTAGATAATTAGGAATAAGTATTAAAAATGAAATACATAATTAATAAAGATATTATATTTCCAAATATATATTTCTTTTAACATTATATATTATATCATCAACATCATATGCCTGTTACCATTATAGACAAAATTGCTTCATCATATTACAAGAATATCTTGGGATAATGAAACATAATAGGTGTGGTATCAAATAATCAGTAATGGGAAACAAAATCATTAACATGTTGAATTTCCCAGTGATTATAAGAAGATAATAAAGGAATGACCACATAATCGGAGTGAATGATCAAATAATAATAGAACTCATACCCAGAAGTAATTGAAGTGGGATTCATTAAAAAAAGAATAAGGATTTGAAAAAGGAATGAGTAATAAGAATCAATAATCAGGACCCATGGGATATCAATCTTGATCAAAGGAATATTTATAATCTCATGGAATGAATTTATAAAATGTGTATGTATCTTGGTACATCATAATCAGAAAACATAAAGTGAACCCATAGAGAACCCTTAAAAATGGAATAGTTATATACTTGACAGAAAATATGATTCTTCTGAAAATATTCCCATTACTCAATGAATTATAGTGTTATATGGGTGAATATATAATGTAATCTATAATTGGCCCACTAGGTTCTAGATAGTTTCAATAATGATATATGATATAATTGGTTCACAAATTACACTCCGGGTGAACCTGTCACCTAGGGAATTTATAAGAGAAATTATATAAGTAAGGTATATAGACAATTAATTTCATTATAAATATCATAGAAAAATTATTATTCCTTAAATAACATTATATTTATATTGAAAAGAAATGTGTTCCATAACGATCTATTTGAAAGTTGAATGAACCATAGAAAATAAATGGGTTCTACCAAAATATGTTTGAATCATGATTTACTAATGGAAAAGAAATGGGTACCATAATAATCGCAATGAAACATGATTAAATAATGGAAATGAATCATGTTCCCTTACAATATCATTAAAATAATCAAATTACATCCTAATAATGAATGAGGATTTTATCATGAAAAAATATCCCATTTGAAGGTTATGAAGGTAAATACCATTATATGATTATTCAAAACATTTTTTTAGGAAAATAATAATTATTTTTTAAATCACACATAAAAAATAAAAATTTATATGTTTTCACAAATACATATTAATTGAAAATAAACTTAGATAATTTTAAGTTTTTATTAAACAAAAATAATGGTCATAATGAATAGAATATATTTTCATTATGTACTTATTTAAACAAATATTCCTTCAAATTTTTTGTTAAAATCAAAGAGAGTATTATTTAGAACACAATATTATTATTTAATTCAGAAAAATAATTGAAAATCCAATTATGAGAAAAAATGACTTTAAATAATCTTATCAGAACATTATTAAAACATTTTATAAAATAATGTATTTTTAAAGAAAAATTTTATTCAAAAAAGGAAAAGAATCATGTTGGATTTTAAAAAAAAAATTATTCTTTTAAAATCACTTTTCAAAAGAGGAAAACCAAATATATAAAAAAAATTAACCCCAATATTTTATAGTACATTACCTCTTCAAAGTAATTCAATAACTTGTGCAACACACAACACAAAGTTTGAGTGCACTACAACATACAAAAACGGCCGTTCAAAATGCATTTATCAATAGTTCTAACTGAATTTTTAATTTTATATACACTAAAAAATTTAAAAATCTATATTATGTGTTTCTTAGGAATAATACAAGAAAAAAATATTTTTTTCAGATGAAAGAAGTATTTTTTTTAAAATGAAATTTTACCAGCTTTTAATGGCGAACACATTTTAAATCCAATAATTGAAACTTATATATATAGAATTTTACAAAATAAAATTTTATTTAGAATTGGGACATATACATTTTTTTTAGATACGTTTTTGGTGTTTTTCTGAAAACATTTATATTTGGGTTAATAGTAAATATTACTAAATTTTAACTAAAACAACTTTTTTAATAGAAATAATTCATTTTATTCAATTATTAATTTTAATGTTTAGGAAGTGTAATTAGATTACATTTTAATCATTTAATACAATATTGGACATTAAAAGTAATTTCATATTTAAATTTGACGTAAACACATTTTAATATTTTGATAGTTTTTACATTTTTTAAAACCCACTTTTGGGTTTTGATATTGCGAATTAATATTAAATTATTAAATTAAACTTCTATGTTTTTAATGTTGTAAAATATAATTCATTTTTCATTTCGGAATATCAAAATTAGTTTAGGATGATTTTGTGGTATTATGCCGAAAACATTCAATTTTTGATGAACAGTGAAAACACTAAGTTATTGATTAAAACTGACTTTTTATTTTAGTAATTAGTTAATTTATTTTAATATATTATAGGTCAAAATATATATATAATACCTATATATTTTTATTTTAATTAATTGTTTTCATTTTATAATAAGATTTGTTATATAAAATATTATGAAAATTTGTACCTTCTTTTACCCACCTTCTAGGAGAATTTGAAAATTTTAATAAAACATAATTTTACCACTTTTGTGTTTTGGATTTGAAAAATCCGAGAGACACAGTTAACCTCATTATGTAAAATGTGGTTCAATATGATGAAAATAATTTTTTGTAAATAGTAACTTTTCAATTTTACTTACCACAGTTAAAAGTAAATAGGGTAATTATGGGTAAAACTGGTATTATAATTACCGTAACTCATATAATAATTCTATTGTATATGTGTAATTAGACCAAAAACAACCATAGGAATAAAATATTATCATTTAGGTCTACTTGGACTAGATTATGAAATTTATTATTATTTAATTTAATGAAGAGTTAAAAGTGTTAAATTCATGTTTTTATGACTACAAAATTTTTAATATAGGATTATACATAAGTTAAATTCGTATATAAATATTAATTAGAAATATAAATAAAATAATACATAATGGTATTTTATTTATATATTTTAGTCATTAAATAATTAAATTTATTTATGACACAATGATGATGTAGTAATTACCTTATTAATTAAAGGTTAAAATGATTGATGTTATGAAGATCCAAATAAATGTTATTTGAGACTTTTGAGGAATTAAAAAAAAATTATAGGCTAATATAAAATTTGAGGGTTGATTAGATAATTATTTTCCAAAATGATTAGGTTTTTCTGACTTTCACAAAAACAAAATACCAAATAGTGACAAAACAGGCATAAGTTGATTTTTAAAACAAATAATTTATATTATTGGTTCATATAAAAGTCCTAAAAATATAAGGTTCAGTCAATAATCATAAATAATATTATATATGTCATTAATTTACCACTTTAGGTTATCTTGGATGTTTATAGTATGTTTATTAACCATATAGTGTAATAATACTAGAAGACACGGTAAAATTTAAACTATTTAACTTAGAGTTAAATATAAATGATAACATTAAAATAGTAACGTAAAATTGTATAAAACCTATTGGTTGAGATTATTTATACCCATAACCACCTAACACTTTAAAAAAATCATTTTGTGCCACTATTATCCAAATATGATTTTATAATAAATTAATACTTTAATCTTTTCCTAAATTGACCTTCACCCCTCTTATAAAATGGAACTTCCCCTTCCCTCAAAATCACACCTCCATAGGCATTTGGCATGGCCAAACCTTGCCGAAATACCCTCTGAAATACCCTACTTTCATCTTAGAGGCCATCCTTTGGTCACAATTCCATCTTACAGAGCCCTTTTGATCAAATCAAAATTAAGAACCCGAAGAAGATGTAAATATTTCGTCACCTCTTTCAAGTAATTTTCTTCTTCCACTTCCTCTTTCATTGTTGTTTCAATTCTGAAATAATAACTCCAATATATTTTATATACTGTGATATTATTATAAAAATGGTCCAACCATATTCATTATTTAAACCAACAAATAAATGAAAAATTCACCATACATGCGACGTACGGCTTACCATCTGCACGTTGTAGTGTAGTTGCTATTCAATACATTATTTTTGGATGGGTATAATAATGACATATAACTATTTTAAATAATAAATAAAACATTTTATTTATTCTGTATATATGTCATACTATCTCTTTACATACAATATTAATATCAAAAATTATATTGTCGTCCGTTCGTACGTATGGATTTCTGTCTCAATGAACGCCATGAGATTCATTTGTTGTCATAACCATTCAAGACTAATATTCATTTGATGATAAAAAATAATTTCCAATGACTTGCTATCATTCTGGATATGAATTATATACATCCCATCCATAATAAACATTACTCACGTCATAATGAATATAAAGGAAAACAAATTTGTTAACACCCGAAACAATGATAATACTAAAATATTATTAACAAGGAATTATTATAATATCATATATGATTTCATAATCATGTATATGGTTCTTATATAATTTAATAACAATGATTTAACTATTATAAAGAAGGCTAACGTACCCCAACCAAGGAAAAGTATAAGGTATGGTTAATTTTCGCAATCTCAAAATTATCAGAAATTTTTTATCTGTAAGTATTTAGTTGGAAATATTTATCATCGATACCCATATTTCATAAAAATGTATTCAAAATGAATATATTATGTTTTTATGGGAGGTTTTATTTAACTAGATAATTATATTAAATGTTTTAAATATTTATTATTCAATATCCTTTTAATTAATTTCCCTGTTTTCAAAATTATTTTAAGGATTTATGAATATGGACATGAATGTTTTAACATGATAATTATTTTCAAAAGATTCAAAGTGGTACGGGACACTTCTATTTAAAAATATGATTTAAATTAATTCTTTTATAATTGTGTGACTTTTAATGGATTTCAAAAAAATGGATATTTCTCTCAAAGAGTTTAACTGATCATTCTCAACTATGCAAGCATCTATTACTGGATATTATCCTTGATTGAGGTTAATTTGTTATAATAAAATCTTCCATATTGTATTGAATGACTTATGATATGCTTGACTGTGGATGTTATATTTTTATACAATTAATGGTTTATTGATAAAGTATTGAAATTTCGTATGCTAGTTTTAATACGAATGTTTATGTTATGTTTAAACCTTTTCATATGAGAAATGAATTGGACCTAGAAAGTGATAGGTGAGGCTTGATATAGCTCCTTGATGCATCAGTAGGTATCATGAGAAAATTATATGTGTAATCATCGTAGGGATTTCCAAATTTGATATTTTGTTTTGGCCAAGGACTAAATAATTTTTTGACGTCTTGGTTGAGGACTTGACAAAATGTTTCAGAGTTTCTGACATTATACATTCCATCATTATAAAAATAATATTAATTGTTAATGTGGTTATTCGAAAATTAGAATACCCATGACTATGTTTTATTATGGATTTATTTACTTATCTCATATTCCTTCCATAAAGTGTTCATGTTTATCATTTTTAAAGTCTAGTTTTTTCAATTATTCACCATGCCTAATGTTAATATTATCTTCTGATATATTTCATACCTTTACTAAGAGTTTGAGCTCACCACATTACTATGTTTTATTTTAGTAGGATGTGAAGATGTTAGTTATGATTGATTGGCATGCATAATCTAGGATGCTTGGATGTAGCTAATGGAATAAATTATTGTTTTATTTCTTTTCAATCTTTAAAGTTTAACATATGTAAGAATCTTGTTTCCAATAATTATAAATTGATTGGTATTTCAGTAATTGATCCCCTGTGATAATGACAATGTATTTAAATAATGCACATGCTCCGGGAATCTGGGGTTAGGGCGTTACTGTTTCTATCAGAGGAAGTTTAATACAAACCTAGGAAACTATATTTAGATAAACTCTTATTCGATAACATTATCCTAAGATAGACTTTGAGGATTAATATAGAAGAACATCGTATAATTATGGTAATGTAGAGATTTTGTATATTTTTCAAAAAATACATCCCTGTATTATACGAGTAGGTAGAGGTAGCTCTTGCATTGATGTACCTAGGAGTGAAAAAACTAACAAGGAGTTTCGGTCTTGACCTTGGGTATCATGGTACACGAAAACGGCCCTTGTTGCACTCTTTATTATGACACTTTTTGGGGATATGCTTAAGATAATTCAAATTTCCATTAGAAACAATTATGAAGGAGTTATGAGTATATACCTCCTCAATGAAAATAATTTTTATGATTATGGGTTATATCCCTAAACAGTTCAATTTATGTTATGTATTCTACAAGTTTGGAATTATGAATTGTGATTCAAAAAATGACCTTGTGTATGTTATTGTATAGAAATGGCTCCCAGTAGAAGGAATGAGAACTCTAACAATACGTATAATCCATAGAGTAAGAAGGATCATATCTTTCATTGTATTAGTACAACATTTAAAAGGGAAATAGTCTCCCACGTATTCTTAACATATGAAGATATAGTATCATGTGTTAATAAGATATATAAATAATTCACTAAGTCCTATGGATTTCAAGGGAAGCAATAGAATAAAAGGATGGTAGAGATAAATTTGGATAAAGGGAAGAGGGGAAACATGCATTTTTCCCACATGTGATAACATTGGAAAGAATATCCTTGCTAAATTCATGATGGGAATGTGAGTCTGTTATAAGTGTGGAGAAAAATTAGACCAATTACGCGATTGAAAGTGTAAGAAAATGGTTTTAAAAGTAAAATGATTCATCTGAATGTAGTTGGGATAATACGCGAATCAATGTCCCAGTCATCAGAGTATACCAAAAATGATTCTATTAGATAATAGTGAATTTATGATACTATCGTAGATGAAGAGGAATTAATAGTGTTCTTATGATGTAATTAAAGAACTATGCAATTTCAATGTTCAATCAATGACCAACAAGTTATACGAATAATGGAGATAAATAAGTATTGTATTGTAGTGCTATTTTGTTGGGGATTTTATATTTTAGATATCTATGAAATGTGACTCAATAACAAGTTATACATTTTTGTAAAATTCATGGCTGGAGGAAAGAGATTGTTGATTTGGATAAATTATATTGGATATTCTTGACTACCTTGGAAATGATTAATTTTTTTTAATTTCATCATTATTGGAGTATTCAATATTTTTGGATATAAGGAATATATATATTATTTTATAAGGAATAAGGGAGAATGAATTTAATCAATATGGTATTATTGTAATTGAGGGTGTTACCATGTTTTAAAATAATAATACATGATAAACGTATTCAAATGTAATTATGTGAAAAAAAGATATTCATTGTTTTTACCTTCTATATATATTTTGGACTGTATGATTGGACAAAAGTATTTTGGATAATTCTAAAGGTTGGAATGGATTAATTTTGGAATTTTATACTATTGATAATTGTAATTCATTTATTATGATTATTTTGGGATTGTTATCAAAAGGACTCCATGGAGGTCGGGCGATAACTCGTCGCGTCCGACAAGGCTGCGAGACATGAACTCACAACAGAAAGGTGACAAGGGTGCCTCAACTACCACGAACATACCTGATGTTAGGGTTTTTGAAATGTATTTTATTTAAATATTCTGAAAATTTTATTATAAATTCATTATTTTTGGAACCCTATACGATTACAATAAATGGAATATTTTTGAATTATATTATCTTTTGGAGTGAAAGATTAGTTTGCGGTAGGAATTAGTTGAAGGATTACACTATAATTGTGAATATATATATATATATGTATTCCTCTTATTCTACGAATAAATTAATTATTAAAATATTTGGATGGGACCTTAAATCCAAAAATTGGTTATCATAATAACTTTTGTTTTGTTGAACTGATGATATTTTAAATCATCAATGATTGGTGGCTTTGAGGCCCTCAATTTTACACTTGATTGTTATTCATGACCTCAATCAATCCCTATAAATATTTTGTTTTCCCTATAATTATTTGTCTTTAATTTCCACTAATGTTCTACTAAATGAGATCTTAATTATGTGGTGAATTTTCATTTCACATTCCCTCTGATTACGACTAAATTTTATTAACACAATTTTTTATGTGGGTTTTCCACAAAGGTATTTTATATTTTTAAAAATATATTTTCTAAGAATAATTTAAAAATATGAGGACACAATTCATTGAAGGAGGGGAGAATGTAACACCCAAAGATTTCATATTACTTTATCTCTTCCAGTTAATTCAATAACTTGTGCAACACGCAACACCGAGTTTGAGCACACCACAACTTATGAAACTATCCGTTCCAAAATCCGTTATAATAGTTGTAACTGAATTTTGAATTTTATATACACTATAAAATTTATTAATCCATATTATGTTTTTATTATAGATAATATAATAACAAATTCATTTTTTTCAGATAAAAAAAGTATTTCTAAAAAATTTCATTTTTACCACATGTTAATGGAGAACCATTTCTAAATCCAATATTTGATAATTTTATATATTCAATTTTAAAAAATAAACATTTCTTTAGAATCGGGACATAAAAATTTAGTTTTGATAAATTTTTTGCATTTTTCTGATAACTTTCATATTTGCGTGAATAGTGAAAAATAATAAATTATAACTAAAAACAAATTTTTTAATCAAAATAACTTAAAGTGATCAATTATACATTTTAATGGTTTGTATGTATAATTGGATTATATTTTTTCATTTAATAGAATGTTAGTAATTATAATTAATTTCATATTTAAATTTTACATAAACACATATCAATCTTTTGATAGGTCTACTATTTTTAAAAACCCGTTTTTTGGTTTTGACAACGCGAATTAATATTAAATTAATAACTGAAACTTCTATGTTTTTAATGATGTAAAATAGACTACGTTTTTTGAAATCAGAATATCAAAATTATCCTAGGAGGATTTTTTGGTATTTTTTCTGAAAACATTCAATTTTTGATGAATAGTGAAAAACACTCCGTTATTGTTTAAAAATGACTATTTATTTAAGTAATTATTTATTTTATTTTCATATATCATTGGTAAATATATATTCATAATCCCAATATTTGTTCAGTTTAATTAATTGAAGTCATTTTATTATAATTTTAGTTATATAAAATTTTATGGAACTTTTTACCGTCTTTTACAAGCCTTCTAGGAGCATTTGAAAATTTTCATAAAACATAATATTACCACTTCTGTGAGCTTAATATAAAAAATATGAGAAACATTGGTAAACTCAGTAAGTAAAATTTTGTTCAATATAATGAAAATAATTTTTGGTGAATAATATCTTTTTAATTTTATTTACCATGCTTAAATGTAAATTTTCTTCTTAAGGTTAAAAATGGTATTAAAATTACCCGAACATAGGTCCCAATTCTATTAGATATGTTTAATTAGACCAGAAACAACCTTAGGAATAAAATATGATCCTTTTAGTCCACTTGTATTTGATTAGAACATTTATTATTATTTAATTTAATAAATAGTTAAAAGTCTTTAATTCATATTTTCAAAATTCAATCATTTTTAATATAGGGTTATACACAAGATAAATTTGACTATAATTATTCATTATAATTATAAAATATTTTTAAACATAAGCTTATTTTATTTATAAATTTTAGATATTAAATAATTAAATTTTTTTATGACATAATGATTATGACATAATTACTTTATTAATGATAGGTTAAAATAATTGATGTTATACATATCCAAAAAAACTAATATGAGACTTTTGATGAATTCCAACAATTTTCTAGGATAATATGACATGTTAGGGTTGATTAGATAATTTTTTTTGATGTGATATGGTTTGTCATGGATTTCACAAAAAACCAAATACCAAATAGTTTCAAAATGGGAATAAATTAATTTTCAAAACAAATACAATATTATTGGTTGATATAATATTCATAAAGATATGAGGATTAGTAAAAGGCCTTAAATAATATTATATTTGTAATTAATGAACCACTTGAGGTTCTCTTGGAATTTTAGTGTATGTTTATTAACCATATAGGGTATGAATACAAGAAGACATGGTAAAAGTTAAACTATTTAGCTTTGAGTTAAATCTAAAAGATAATGTTAAAATGGTAACCTAAACATGACTAAAACCTATTGTTTGAGATGATTTATATCCATAACCACCTAAGGGTATAAATAAATTCATTTTGATAAATTAGAAACAAAATATTATTGTATAATAAATTAATACTTTAATATTTTCCTAAAGTGACCTTCACCCATCTTATAAAATGACACTTCCCCTTTTCTCAAAATCAATCCTCAAAATTAATTTGGATCATAAAAACCCTAACAAGATAACCTCCAAACTACTATCCATTTAACCTTTAGGCCTTCATTTTGTATGAAATCCAACCTATGGAGCCCTTTTGATCAAATGAATAGGAAGAACCCAAAGAAGAGGTAAATATTTTATCACCTCTTTAGGTTCTTTTCTTTTTCCACTTCTTATTTCATTGTTGTTTCCATTCTAAAATAATAAATACAGTATGATATATATAAAATTATGTTATTATAAAAATGGTACCACCATATTAATTATTCTATCTATCATATAAATGAAAAGGTCACCGTACATGAGTACGTATGGCATACCATCTCCATGTCGTGGTGTAGTTTTTATTTAGTACATTATTTTTTGATGGGTATAATAATGATGTATAATCAATTTAAATAATAAATATAACATTTTAATGATTCTTTATATACGATATACCATCTATTTACATTCTATTTTAATATCAAAAGAATGATATTGTCGCTCGTGCGTACGTACAGATTACTGTCTCCATGAATACAATGAGATTCATTTCCCATCGTAACCATTCAATACTAATATTAATTTGATGATTAAAAATAATTTTTATAGACTTGATATAATTATAGATATTAATAAGATACATCCCATCCATAATAAAAATGACTCATGTAACAAATAATATATTGAAAAAAGAATCAGTTAACACCTGAAACGATGAAAATACTGAAATATTATTATCAAAGCATTATTATAAGATCATATATGATATCATAATTATGAATATGGTAATTTTATAATTTAATAACAATGAAATAACAATTATAAATGAGGTTAACGTACCCTCAACCAAGGAAATGTACAAGGTAAGGGTTATTTCCTCAATCTCATTATTATCTGAGATTGTTTATGTGTAAGTTTTTACTAGAAAATATTTATCATCGATAACCATATGTCATAAAAATGTTTTCAAAATGAATATTTTAAGGTTTTTTGGGAGGGTCTATTTAACTAGATAATTATTTTAAATATTTTAAATATTTATCTTTCAATATCCGTTTAATTAATGTCCATGATTTGAAAATAATTTTAATGGTTAATTTATATGGACATGAATGTTTTGAAATGATAATTATTTTCAAATGTTTCAAAGTGGAATTATACACTTTAATTGTAAAATATCATTTAAATTAATTCCATTATAAATGTGTGACATTTAAAATATTTCACAAAAAGTGACATTTCCCTCAAATAGTTTTACTGATAATTTTCATCCATGCCAACATCCTTTACAAGATATTATTTTTGATTGTGTTTCATTTATTATAATAAAATCTTCTATATTGTATTGAATGAGTTATGATATGTTTGACTGTGCATGTTCTAATTTTATTCCACTGATGGTTTATGGATAAATTATTGATATTTCGTATTCATGTTTTAATACAAATGTTTGGGTTATGTTTAATCCTTTTCATATGAGGAATGCATTGGACTTATTATGTGATGGGGTGAGCTTAATATATCACATTGATTCATTTGTAGGTCTCATGAGACAATTAGACATGGAATTGGAAGAGGACATTCCCAATTTGATATATGGTTTTGTTCGAGGCCTAAATCGATATTAGACGTCTTGGGCGAGGCCTTGACAAAATGTTTCAGAATGTTCGGCATTATAAACTCCCTCATTATTAAAATCATATTGATGGTTATTGTGGTTATTAGACTAGTAGAATACCAATGACTATGTTTTATTATGTAATTATTTACTCATCTCATATTCCATCCATATAGTGCTCATGTTTATCATTTTTAAAAGCATTTGTTTTCAATTATTAACCATGCCCCTTGGTAATGTTATCTTCCGTTGTATTACTTAATCATACTATGCGTTTGATCTCACCCCTTTCTTATGTTTCATTTTCCTCGGATATGAAAAATTTAATTATGAGTGACTTATAGGCATAATCTAGGAGGCTTGGTTGTTTCTAATGGAATATATTAGTTTAGTATTTAATTTCATTGTGTAAAGTGGAACTTATGAATAAATATTGTTTCCAATAATACTAAATTGATTGGTATTTCCGGATTTTATCCCTTGTGATGATGACAATGTATTAAAATAGTGCACCGACTTTGGGCTTCTGGGGTCAGGGCTTTACAAAAAATAAATCCATTTTCAATTAAATGGACTATTGAATTGAATAAAATAATCATTATATCATAGATGTTTCATGATAATGGGAATGTCTTTTCATGATGAAGTTCATAAAAAATACATTACTTTTGAAAATAGTTGAAAATATAACTTTAAAAATATTATTTTAAAGGAAATTCCATTACCACATAGGAAATATTTATATAGAAATTCCCATGAAAGTTTAAAAATAAATAAAACATTAATAATCAATAAAATAGATACATTCATGTTATAAAATTTAAAATATTATGTATATACAGATAATATGATAATATCGGTCAAAAATATTAAAATATGACTTAATGAAAGAAAATTGAGTTGAAATACCTTAAGATGATCGTATTATTGAAGTGATAATTAATCAATGAATTAATAATGTGTGTCAAATCATAATACACATATTACAAGTTTATATGCATCCAAATTTATTAAAAATTCATTGCATAGATAATAATATAATTTCAAAGGCAATGAAGAAGTAATATAACCCAATGAAAAGAAATGCAGTTATGAAATTCTTTTTCTCTATGAAATTTTCATGTCAAATTTCCATGGATGAAATCATTTAAAATGAAACATAAAATACCATAATTTTATTGGATTTGTGATATTACAATTAAAATTAGAATCATATAATCTTAACAATTAAAAAAAGTTGTGAATATTACATATTTCTCCGTGAAATATAAAAAGTGAAATGATAAAAACCCTTACCTCAAGTCCATACATTCCATGTGTATCCAATAACTCATGTATAATATTATTATATCAATTATTTTATTTTATTAAACCTTATCTAGATTAAATACAATATAAAAAAAACAATTATTTTATTTCTGTTTAAATACAAAAAATATTATTAATCAGTGAAATATACATTGGGTGTTTTGAGGTTGTTCAATTAATTGTTTCAAGACAACTTCACTGTGTTGATCATGGTAAGGAGGTAATTATTCCATCATATCCAAAATAATAATAATTACATAAATTTTATATTTATACAGTAGTTATAAAATTAAAATATATTAAAAAATTATGGTTAAGAAAATATAACTTTGTTATGCTATTGGAGATGGTAGGTTGTACGCACGCAGGAGTAATGTTTTCATTTATCAATGATCATTATGGAAAAAGGATAAGTAATATAATATCATTAAATAAAGATAATTATATAACAAATAAAATATTATTAATTTAAATATACTTATATATATCAACAATGTGGTGTGGTGATGAATAGATTGTCACATCACTTCACAAATGCAATATTCCACAAGTGCACGAACAATGTTATCATTATTTTTTTAGTGAAAAGGTATAAAATAAAATGACATATTCTATTTTTAGAATGATAAGTATGGAATTAATATCATAATAATTTCATTTATATACCACATATTAATTATACTTACCCTATTACCATCCATGAATAACTTTATTGAAAAAAAATCACATCGCATTGTGAGGACGTAGTCCTTCGTAGACATGAGAAACATTATCATATCCCTAAAAAATAGAATTAAAAAACGTATATGTGATATAAGGAGTCTATAGGTATAATAATATTATAAATAATATATATTTATATATATATATATTTCATATCAATCATCATTACCAAACGTGTATTGTGGTAATTGAAATGTTAATCACATCGGTTTGTGAGGTTATAGTACATCATACACATGAATGTCGATTCTGTAACCCATTTGATAGAATAGATGAAATTTTTAGGTGATAAATTTAATATATTAATATATTATGATATTTAAAATATTTATTTTATAATATAATCATTGGTGAAGTAGAATTGAAGAGGTGGTAGAAGAAATTATATAATCCCGATCATTGAGAAATGATACATATTATTCAGGTAAATTGTTTTGGGGCTCAGGTTGGATTTTCATCCAATCTAAGGAATCTAGGAAAATATTAGGCGACTTTGGAAGTTCTATAGGTAGGGTTTGGTAAATCCAAATGGGTTGAGATATGTAAATATGTGAGAAGAGTTTGTTTTCTATTATAATTTAGGATGATATGAATATATGTAAATATCCAGAAGTATTGAATAATTGGACAACATGATCACATCAGGTGGATAAAAAATTGATAAAGAATGAAGAGTAAGGTTTATATGGTTGATCAAAACATCTAGAAAATAAATTTCTTCAAAATCCTAATCTTCATCCATTATGTCTACTCCATTTTAACACTATAGTTTCCACCATGGTAATCAGTTTTTAAACCCAGGTAATTAATTCATTAATCATAAAATATATAGTGAATAATTATATAATTTATACATAATTTTTTTAAATTTTTTAATCAATTTTTAAAATTAAAAATTCAATTTTTGTTGAAAATTAATTTTAACACAAACGTATGTAACGTCCAAAAACACCTCTTTTAACATTAATGCGATATTCTAACTTTTATCATTTTTCTATATTGTTATTAAAATAAATATGAAAAATAAATTAAAAAAATATTAATTATGACGATTTAAACTATGGAATATATTTTATAAAATTAAATTCATATAATTTTCATATTTTTATTTAAAAATGAACTGATAAATGAGACCTGAATGTGTATTTTCAAAGAAAAAATGTTTCAATATTTACAATGTTTTTATATAAAATTAAAATAAGAATACGTTTCCAATTCCTTTGTTGGGATTAATTATTATATAATTGAAGTAATATTATTTTTAAACTAAATAAAAACAATATTTTCCTATATATATATATTTAAAATGACAATATAATTTTTAATTAAATTTTGTTATTTCAACTATTAATTATAAAATGAATCCTTTCAGAAAAAAATCCATGAAATTAACCCTAATATAATTTATATATTGTAAAATATTCTTATTTCAATTATAATAAATAGATAACTATAAATTTGTATCACGACCTGCCCCCCGGTGCATGTGTTGTGACTACCCCAAGCCCGCCTTCCACAGGCCACGAGCTAGAGACTAGCACCAAAAGTGTAAATCCCTAAAAACTGAGAAGGCATTACCATTATAAAGAGTAAACACACAAAACAGAGTACCAGATGGAAGAAAAACACTTATTAAAATTTTATAACAAGTGTACTGAAGGTAAAGGGGTCATAATACAAGCCCAACAGGAATTACAAGTACAAATGACAATAAGTACAACTAAATAAAAGTAAAACAGTTTCTGGATCATCCTCTGGAATTCCTACCTGAAGGGTAGGTACAGATAGACTCCTCAGTGCTCCATGTCTGCCAATCTACTCTATGTACCGACTCATCATAAGGTCCACCTACGGGTACCGTCCAGTCTGGCTAGTCTCAGCCTCAGTCAGCGTTGTATGTCGTCTGCATCGAACACAACGAGGTGTATGCATAGCCCATGCAGGGATTAGTAGAATGATACTCAGTAGGGACCCCGAGACCCTCAAGGTCTCACAAAATCCAATAAGGATAAACCAAAATGTATGTAATCAACATATAACCTCACTTAGGTGTATTACCATAAATATACCTTAGTTAACTATTAATCTATCTAAAAAATGTGTTAACACAAATGTAACTAAATCAGCTCATCAAGGTTTATTATTATCGAAACCTCAGTTACTGGAATACTCCTCCTCTATCATGTACAATGGGCCTACCGCGACACCATGGCACTTCCAACTAACCTTGTACTGCTGAGGTACTCCTCCTGTCGAGTACCGTCGGTCTTCTACGACACCAAGGCACTCCCCACCATGGTTCTGTCGCGTCACCATGGTGCTCCCCCTCGTAGCCTTCTGTGGTACTCCTCTTTTCGAGTACCGTGGTTCTGTTGCGACACCTTATAACTCCCCACTACGGGTCTTACAAGACACTATGGCGCTCCCCGCTGAACTAGTAGAATCACTCTGAGTCAAAATGGTCAGCAGTCATCAGGTCTCTTCCAGCTACCAGGTCGCTGCACTAGGCATGCTTCTCTCCGAGAGTAATCTTCTCTACAAGCTACTAGATGATACTACAACTATCACGAAGCCCCAATTAGTAGTATCTCAACGGTCCACCACGTTAAAGGGGTATCAACGCAAGAGATATTGCGTCAATCGGATGCCCGAACTATTAGTTATTGTCTTTTTAGTACTGGGGGGCCGGTTGGATACGTGCACAATCAAACCTGACCATATCTCAACTACTGCTAAAAATATGGTGTGGTATACATAATGGGACCATCACGCTCCATGAATACCGATGTCGTTGAAGGTTCATCAAACGACCGTATTATTCTAGTTATAAGGCCAAAAAAAGTAAAGGGTCGTCAGTGGGCCTGTGTACGGTCCGACCCCGTCAGGGCGGACCACTTCTGGGTTGACCCTGTAAGACCAGTTGGGTCTGGCCTGGCCAATTGGGTGGGCCAGCATGTTAGGTTTGGCCTGGGTCTGCTAGGCCCATCCCAATATACCGCGTCGGTGGTTATCCTAGGCTCGGGGCCAGTTAGGCTCAGACCGTCGCGAGGGCGCGACTCGGCGCTTCTCGGCCTAGAAGGCGTGGTCGGGCCGGTTCGGCCAGGGCACCATGAGGGGGGCCGAGATGCGAGCTCAGTTAAGAGACCGTAAGGTGCCCGGATGGCCAATGGCATGTGGGGAAAATGTGGAGGCTGGCAGGAGGCCGTCTTAGTGTGGAGCGCGTGGTGGCCGGCAGGGCGGCTGGGGAGTAGCTCGGCCAGGTGGGCCGCGAGCGGCTGGGCGGGGCGTAGCTAGGTGGGTAATGGTCGAGGGGGGGGGGGGGTGAAAGTGGCCTACCAAGGCGTGACCGGTCGGGGTGCGGCCAGGGGGCGTGGCTAGGTGGGGCGCGGCCAGGCTGGCGGCATGTTACGCCGGAACGCGTGGGAGGCGCAGGGTTTGGTCGGGGAAGCCATTGGCGGTGCAGGACAGGGTAGCTTGGAAGGTTCACCAGTTGACGACATGACCATGGCAGCTCGGCTGGAAGTCCATGGTTCGGTCTGGAGCACTAGAGCGTCGCGTGTTCGGTGCGGTTCGTGAAGGCTGTGGGTAGCGCAGCCTTTGTCATCGTTGCCTTCTTCGTTCCGTTGGCTCATCACCATGCTGAAGGAACATCACAAAGAGATCGACGAAGGGAGTCTGTCCAGGTTTGTTTAGACCACATCCACTCCGTTTAGGGGTGATAGCAATTGGTTTATCAATGGATTACGATGGAAAACAAGTATTTACAACACTTCGCATTGATTCCTTTCAAACGAAGATTAGAAAAATAAAATAAATATTAATCAAAGTAAACCCACTACCCTTAATCGTCTTTTTTCGATGGTAAATTAATAGGAAGAAGACGGAGTTGTCATTCATCACGTCTACCACACTCTTCCACATTCGAATTCACACAACAGTTGTGGAAGTGGTTCCATGTCAGTAGGTTTCTGAGGAAGAAAATTGAAGGTGACCGGTGGCATTCATCATTCCTTGTTGTTGAGAGTACATCGTTGGGTCCATCTCCCAATAATCCTCACCTAAAACACCCAAGGATTCCACCATAATGAATAATGCCAACCCAAAAATAATAAAAGGTCTACTATATTAGGTGTTGGAAAAAAAATAAAAAATGGAGAATTAATTACATGGCTCCCTTTAATTAATCCATGAGAGTTGGCACAATTAATAAAAAGGGATATGGATTTATTTAATTAACGGGAAGGTGTAGAGGCTCTCCCTCAGAAATGAGGGAGAGTTGAGAGGTTTTACTCTCCTCCATCAATAGTGGGGTTTGTCCCCATGTGGTACCCATGTCGTAACCTCTCATGGGAGGTTGTGTTCGGATGGGACCCACCTCCAAAAGCTCTTAGGGGAGGATAAGGTGTGGTGTTCCCACCTCTATCTTCCAAGAGGTGGTTTTAATATCCAACACCAACATGGAGGCTCAAATTCAAATAATGTGACACAATTTATTTTTATTTAATACTATCACTAAAACCCAAAAAACTATCTTCAATTCTCGACACATTTTCATCGAAGTGAAAGTATGTTTAAGTGAAAATTAGAGCGTCGAGTTCAATGGTTCCCCCAGAATTCATTTCCAAAAACCAGTATAATAGATATAAATACATGCACGTACGTTTACTGAGCGTACACAAACAAAATATCAGAAATTTATTCCAGGCACACAGAGCCTCATAATCATGTGCCGACAATTTTTGCGGACTTGAAAAATACCCATGTATTGATGAAAAATAATCCCACATAAATTCCGGGTCTTTACTTTCTATCCACTTCCAGGATTTATTTCCAAGTAAAATACTACTCGAACTAAGGGAACAAATGGGGGTACTAAGCACACATCTGAGCCTCTTACACCCATGTGCTCTAATAGAGGTTATTGTGCTGCCAAAGAATGCGCACTAGAGGTATCGACTGTCCGCGAAGGACCCACTCATGTCGATCCTCAATATCTACTAGAACCTCTGTGAAAGTCACCCAATATTCGACATCCAGCTCTCTATGGTCGATGATGTGGGAGGGGTTGTGCACGTATCTCCTCAGCTGGGATACATGGAAGACGTCGTGAACCCGGTGCAATTGAGATAGAATAGCTAAGTTGTATGCCACATCGCCAACTCTGTTGAGGACCTAGAAAGGTCTGATGAACCTTGAAGATAACTTTCCGCCATAGAAAAATCTATGTATAACTCGTCGAGATGAGACCTGTAGAGAGACTTGGTTTCCATCCTCAAACTATAGAGGCCTCTGTCTCCTGTCAGTATACGAATTTTGTCTTCTCTGTACAGAATTCATCCGCTCTTTGATGATCTTCACCTTCTCCATTGTAGCTCGTACCATATCTAGTCCCACTAGTGCTAACACCCCTAGTTCAATCCAGCACAAAGGTGATCTGGAAGGTCGCCATATAATGCCTCAAAAGACGAAAACCCTATGGCTGAGCGATAACTGTTGTTGTATACAAACTCCACTAAAGTAAAGTGATCATCCTAGCTATAACTGAAATCAAGGACAGAAGCACGTATCATGTACTTGAGGGTCGGAATGGTCTGCTAATTCTGACCATCCGTCTTAGGATTAAAGGCAGTGCTCAACTAATGTTGTATCCTAAAAGCCTCCTGCAACCCCTTCCATACCTGGTAAGTAAACTTTGTGCCTTGATTGGAGACAATCTTCGAGGTTATCGCATGTAAACACACAATTTCCTACACATAGAGGCGTCACATGCTCTCTACTGAACCCTACTCTCTGATTGGCAGGATTTGGGCCAACATGGCGAGTCGGTCAATGATCAAGAATATCGAATCATGACTCTAGGATGTTCATGGAATCCACATCATTTAATCCATGGATATCCAATCCCACTTCCACTCTGGAACCTCTAAATTTTGTACCAAGACTGCTGGTACCTAATGCTTTGCCTTTACTTGATGACAAGTGAGGCATCGAGAGACAAACTCTACAACTGCCTCCTTCATACCATGCCACAAGTTCTATCGTCTGAGATCTTGATACATCTTCACTACTCCAAGGTGTACCTCTAGAGGAGAATTGTGGAATTCCCTCAACACTTCAACCTGAAGTGCCACTGGTACAATGGTACATCCTCTAAAAATGATGATGTGGTCCTCACCTTTAAAAAATCCATCGGGTGTCTTCCCTTTGGAAATCTGAGCACGTCGTGTCTCAGAGTCAGCGTCTCCATGTTGTGTTTCCCGGACTCACTAAAGGAGTGGGGTAGTGAGTGTAAGAGACTGTAGGAATGATGCTTCATCTCTATGCATAAAGGATATTTGTAAAGCAGCCAGCTTCTCTGTCGCCTCTCCTAGCAGCAATATATCAGATCACCTGCTTAGCACATTCGCAACAACGTCCCCCTCCCCTGGAGTATAGATAATCTCGATGTCATAATCCTACATTAACTCAATAAAACTTCACTGTCTTAGGTTTAGGTTCATCTGATAGAAGATATACCTGAGACTCTTGTGATCAGAGTACATGGTAAAATGTTCTCCCATCAGATAGTGCCACCACATCTTCAAGGAAAAGACCACTACTGCTAACTCCAGGTCATGGGTAGCATAGTTATACTCATGCTGTCTTAGATCCCGAGAACAATACATGATCACTTATCTCTTTTTCATTATGACATACCCGAGTCTGATCCCTAATGTGTCGTAGTTGACATCCTAATCTACTCCTACCTCTGGAAGCTTCAAGATGGGGGCACTATTCAGCCTCTACCTCATCCTATAAAAGTTCTAATGGCATATTTCTGAACACACAAAGGGTTGTCCCGTATTCATCAAGGATGATGGTGGTGCTACAACTCTGGAGAAATATGGAACGAACCTCCGATAGTGACCATCCAAACCTAGGAATTTTCGTACCTCTGTCACACTCCTAGGTAGCTCCCAAGAAAGTACCACCTCAATATTCACTGGATCCACTGAAACTACACCCTTTGAGGTGACATGACCTAGAAAGTGACCTTCTCGGATCCAGAACTGGAACTTCGAGAGCTTACCATAATGCTGGTGCTCTTTGAGTGTGTCCAGTACTAGCCGCAAGTGCTAGGCATGATCCTCGATAGGAGTTGAGTAGATCAAAATGTCGTCAATAAAGACTACGACAAAGAGATCAAGGTATGGATGGAATATCATGTTCCTGAGTCCCATGAACACTATTGGAGCATTGGTTAAGCCGAAGGGAATAACCAATAACTCGTAGTGGTCGTACAGACACCAGAAGGTTGTCTTATTCACATCCTCATCTCGATCTCTGAGTTGGTGATAGCATGATCTGAGGTCTATCATCGTGAACCACCGTGCTCGCTTCAGTTGAATAAAGATGTCATCAATCCTTGGGAGTGGGTACTTGTTCTTCACAGTCACCCTGTTCAGGAGAAGTTAGTCGACACCAATACTCAAGCTCCCATCCACCATCTTGGAAAAAAGAATCAGGGCTCCCCAAGGATAAACACTAGGCTAGATGAATCCCTTCTCCTATATGCCCTCCAACTACACCCGCAGCTCACGAAGCTCAGTGGGAGCAATCTGATAAGCTGGTGTAGATATCGGTGTCGTATCGCGGTTCAGGTCAATGTAAAATTACACCACTTGGCATGGAGGTAGACATGGGACATCATCAGGGAAAACATCCGTGTACTGGTCCACATCTACATGATATCTCAGAATCTCCATATCAACTACTCTGAGGGTAGGGCAATCCAACTGATGGGTGATTGGCAATACCCCCCTCCGAGTATGTATGTCTTAAGCTACAAACTCTCCCTTCTTGTCGGTAATGTTAAACCTGGTCCCATCCATGCAGACACACCAAACTTTTTGCCTAATATAATCGATCTGGTCATAGACTGTAGATACCCAGTCCATACCCATGATGACGTCACAAGGCCTCGACACCGCTACTAGAAGATCCCAGCTGAATCTCTCATCTCCTAGATTAAGATTACACTACTGGCACCCATGCATAATCGTCGAGTCTGCTCCCGTAGGAGTCTCCAGCCATAAGGATTCAGCCAACAGCTCCATCGGAATCTCCGAGCTCTGAAAGTGGTTAGTGGAAAAGAATGAGTGACTGGGACCTGTTTCTATAAGTACTGCAGCTAAGGTAGAATAGAGACATATCGTACCTGGAATCATCTGCGATTCTCTATGTTCGTATGCTTCAACTACATGAAGTTGAGATCTCACCTTTCCACTTGCTCCCTGTGGTCAGGGTCAACCTCTTGGTGGTGGTGGAAGTAAAACCTTGTAATGTCTCCCATGACTAGCTGCTCAACCAGCTCCACTACCACGTCCACTTGCTCTTTGCAGACTGCATTGATCAAATCTTTATCTATGCTTGGGCAGTCTTTCGACCATCTACTGATCATCCAAATGTCAGGTCAGACAGTCATGATCCATGTGACCATGCTCGCCGAGAAACACTGCCCGCTCCTGGCATGTATGTCTCTACACCGAGTGCCCCGTACAACCAATACATAGTCATGTGGTCGTCCACCTGTATGTTTGGTCCTCTATGACCTCTATAAAATCTGACTATTTCCAACTGCAGAAGACTCCGCATCATGTCGACTAGTGGTGGGTCTTGCTGCTGGGGACTGCTCACCAATGAAATTGTCTACTATGAGTGATCTCTCTAACACCCATTCATGCGTCGGGATGTTGGGTGAGATAATTAGAGCTCTGATCTCCTTTCTGAGCCCCTTCGTGAAGGTTGGGGCCTTGAAGAATCGGTCCTGCACCATATAGGTGGAGTATCGTGGGAGGTCTGTGAACCTCACTGAGTACTATGCTACGATAATGATTCCCTACTAAAAATGAAGTAGATCTTATATGTGCACTACATAAGGAGTCACTGGGACAAACTCTGCTCAGAACAGGATCTAGAATTCTACACAGAGTAGCGTCATCTCGTCGTGCACATGGAGCATTAGGCTCAACCACTTGCATGTTCCTGCCTGTAGAAGACTGGCAGCAATAATCGCCATGAATTCGACTATAGTCCCTACTAGTCGGAAAAATCTCACCATAGCCTCCAGCCAATCCTCAGCAGCTTGTGGGTATGTATGTCCCCTGAACCTAGGCAGCCTCTAGTACTGGAACTTGTGCAACGTGATCATGTGGCGTGCATCATCGTCTATAGGTTCCGGTGGAATTTGTGGCCCAACAGGGAGTGGTACCATTGGTGCCTCTATTGGAAAAGGGTCATGTACCAAGGTATCGATGCTTGGTGGGCTGTCAGTGTGTACAACCCACTAGACTCTCACTGGTTTTCCGCAGGGAGGCATCCTAAAATAAACAAATGCGATAAGGACAAATATTATACCTGGGTAGCTGAATTGTTTGAGATGACTTAAAGAAATTTTTTTGAAAACCCACACGCAATCACTATTTTCGTGCCCTAAATTGGAAATCTATACTCAGTGTCTTGGTGTATGGATATGTCGGTTTCCACACCAACACTTGACTCCCTGAACTAAAAACCACACTCAATACCCTTAACACTATTGTTTCATAGAAAATATCAGAGTCATATATTCTATGGTATAATTGACTCCTCTGATACCAATTTGTCACGACTCATCCCCCGGGGCCCATGTCACGACTACACCAAGCCTGCCTTCCAAAGCCCAGAGGCTGGCAACTAGAACCAAAGGCGTAAATTCCTAAAAACAGGGAAAGAATTTCCTTTATAATGAGTAAACATACACAAAAGTGTACAAGGTGGAAGAAAAACATTATGTAAAACTATATAACATGTGTAATGAAGGTAAAGGGGTCGGAATACAATCCCAACAAGAAGAACATGTACAACTGACCACATGTACAACTGAAGAAATGTAAAACAACTTCTAGATCATCCTCTTGAATTCATTCCGGAAGGGTACGTACAGTTTACCTCCTTATTCTCCATGTCTTTCAGTCTCCTCCATATACTGACTCGTCGTAATTTCCACCTCCGCGTACTGTCCAGAGACCCTCAACGTCTCAAAATATGAATCAAGGATAAACCTCAAGGTATGTAACCAACAGATAACCCCAATTAGGTATATTCCCATACATGTACCTAAGTTATCATGTAATCCATCTCAAACATGAGGTAAACACAAAAGTTACTGACTCAACTCAACCAGGATTTTTATTATCGAAACCCCAGCTGCTGGAGAAATCCTCTTATATAGAGTAATGTGGGACTGTCATGACACCAAGGTGCTTCCCACTAACCTTGGACTGCTGAGGTACTTCTCCTATCGAGTATCGTGGGTCTAATGCATCACCAAGGCGCTCCCCACCATTGGACTGTCATGTCACCAAGGCGTTCCCCTCGTAGCATGCTGAGGTAATTCTCCTGTCGGGTACCGTGGGTCTACCGAGACACCAAGATTCTCCCCACTGTGGATCTACCGTGAAACCATGGCACTCCCTGCTGGGAAAGTATAATCACTCCGAGTCAAAATAGTCAGCAGTCGTCAGGTCTCAGCTAGATACTATGTCTCCTCACTACGCACGCTCGTCCCCAGCATGAATCTGCTCCACGAGCTACTGGTCGATACTCTAATAGTCATGAAGTCCCACGTAGATGTATCTCAAAGGTCTGCCATGTCATAAGGGTATCAACGCAATAGACAACGCATCAATCAGATGCTCGGTCTGTTAGTTATTTTTCTTTTAGTCCCGGGGACCCAGTTGGAATCTTGCACGATCCAACCTGACTGTATGTCAAATATACCAAAAAATCTAGTGGGGTATACATAGAGGTATTTTCTCGCTCCAAGAATACTAGAACTGCTAATTGTTCGTTAAACGGTCATTAGGTGACAACGATTTGTCCAAAGAATATAAATGGTTGGTAGTGGGCCTGGGTCCGGTCCGACCCAATAGGACCATTTGGGTATGTCCTGGCCCATTGGGCGGGCTAGCCTATTAGGATTGGCCTAGGTCCACTGGGCCTAGTCCAGCAGACCGCATGGGAGGTTCAACCCGGGCTTGGGGCCAGTTCAGCCCAGAGCGTCATGAGGGCACGGCTCGGCCCAGAGGGAGCGTCCAGGACGGTTCGGTCGAGCACCACGAGTGGGGCTGAGATTCCATATAGGTGGGAATGTCTCATGGTGACCAGTTCCCCAGAGGCGCGCGGGGTGCGCACAGAGGCTAGCAGGAGACCGACTCAGGTAGCCGCACTCGCTGGCTGGCATGGCCACTAGGTAGCAGCACGACCAGACGGGCCGCAGGAGGCCGCACAGGGTGAGGATTGGTGGTGCATGGCCAGGCGGTGGATGGTCAGGCGCGGCGCGGTCAGACAGGTGGACGGTTAGGCTGAGGTGCACGGGAATCACGGGGTTCAGTCAGGGAAGATGGCCGTAGTGAAAGCCGGGGTAGCGCGACTGGTTCACTAGTGGATGGCGCGGCCAGGGCGGCTCAGCAGGAGGGTCACGGTTCGACCTGGAGCACGGGGGCAGCGTGGGGGCAGCACGATTCGAGGAGGCCACAGGTAGCGCGGCCTTTGTCATCACTACCTTCTTCATTCTGTCACCTCATCTTTATGCCGACGAAAACATCACAAAGAGATCAGCGGAGGGAGTCATTCCATGTTAGTTTAGCCCGCACCCTCCACGTTTAGGGGTGATAGTAATTGGTTTTTCAAAGGAGTACAGTGGGAAAATATTATTTACAATACATCACATAAATTCCTTTCAGACGATGATGAGAACAAGAAAAGGAATATTACTCAAAGTAAACCCCCTACCTTTTATCGTTGATCATCAATGGTGAAGTCAGGGGAAGAAGATGGAGTTGTCGTTCGTCGCGTCTGTCGCACTCTTCCAGTCCCAAATTCGCACAACGGTAGTGGAAGTGGTTCCACATCAATAGGTGTTTGGGGAAGAAGATCCAAGGAGACCGATGGCATTCTTCGTTCTTCGTTGGAAAGATTTCTTCATTGGGGCCTTCTCCAAATAATCCTCCCTTAAAAAAACCCAAGGTTTCCACAGTATTGAACAATGCCAACTCAAAATTAATTATATTTCTATTAATTTTGGGGATGGAACAAAATTCAAAAATTGAGAATTAATTACATGGTTCCCCTTAATTATTCCATGATAGGTGGCCCAATTACTAAAAATGGAGTTGGCTCCATTTAATTAAATAGAATGTGAAGAGGCTCACCCTCGTTAATGAGGGAGAGTTGTGAGGTTTTACTCTCCTCCATCAATAGGGGGATTAACCCCGTGTGGTCCCCACGTCACAACCTCCCGTGGGAGGTTATGTTCTGGTGGGCACCACCACCATAACCTCCCATGGCTGGTTAAGGTGCTATGTTACCACCTCCAACTTCTATGAGGGTGTTTTAACCGCTAACGCCCACATGTCGGCTCAAATAAAAATAAAGTGACTCAATTTATTTTTATTTAATTCAATCACTAAAACCCAAAAAATATCTTCTATTATCAGATCTCTGTCATCAAAGTGAATGTAACCTTAACCGAAAACCGGTGCTACGTGTTCATCGGTGCTCTAAGATTTCATTTCCAAGCACCAGTTCAAATGTTATAAAAACCCGCACGTACATGTACTGAACATACCAGAACAGAACTTTAGAAATTGATTTCGGGAACACCGGTCCTTAGAATCATGCGTCATCAATTTTCGTTGGCTCATAATAATCCCATGTATTTATGAAAATAATTTCCATGGATATTCCGGGTATTTACATGATGATTATTCAATTACTATTATATATTCCCTCCAATTTAACAGTTAGTTTATAATGTTTATATATATATATATATTGGGTTGTTTTATCTTTGTGTTGTGTCTTAAATACACTATTGAACATTAATATCATGGTGTTACATGTACCTATAGATATTGAATTGAATAAATTTATTTAAAAAGAAATATATCATAAAGTATTTACCTATTACATTATCATATACAGTATGTTTTGAGTGTAGATTATGAAATGAAACATTTTTTCCCTCATTTAAAATCTCATGGTGTTACATAACATTGGTCTAAAATAAAGTATTATCGAGAATTAAAATTGCTATGTTTTGAATGTAACCTAATAATATTTTTTTAACTTGTTAATAGGTTATTATATCTATTATCTATTTAGTTTAAATCCCGATAAATCTTATTTTACATTAACCACATCAATTAATTTATACTACTTTTATAAATTTTTATGATCATAAATTATTTTGATCTCATTACATATTGAAAATTATTCTTAATTAAAATAATGAAAAACATTTCTGAAAATTCAATTCAATTATGTGTAAAATATTTAATTTAGGAAGCCCATTAGACATGATGAAAATGCGAGTTTTCAAGAATTTTATTTTTTATGAAAATATGATTTTATCATGAACCTATGACTAATAATTATTATTTTAATAATTTAAATTAATATTATAAATATATTATCTAAATTTTTCATTCAAATGATTCCTCATTAGGGATTATTTCAATTAATTTAAGTGAACTAACATTATTTTTTTATAAATAAGTTTTTTTTAAAAAATTGTTTTTGAACCTGAAAAAAACATATACTGAAAAAATGTAATGTAGATTCAAAATTAATTAAGTGGATTAAATATATCTAAATATTACATATGATTTGTGAAGTAATTTTAAAATACATATATTATTTAATGAAATTAATATTAAAAAAAATATATTGTATTCACACATCACTGAAAAATAAATTTTTTTTTGGAAAACCCCAAAATTTCACACTATATAAATTTGGATATTATGAAATTAAAAATTAAAATTATATTTTTATGCATTTAATTTTTAAATTAAATATTATAAATTGAAATAAAACACAATAATGAAATATCATATTAAAAACTATTTCCATTTTGATTAAAAAATTACATAATTTTGTTGTAGTAAATATAACTATATTATTATTATTTATAAATATGAAAGTGATTTATTATATCATTACCTATGATTATACATTCTTCCCCATAAGAAGTTCCCTCGCTATTATTTCACTTAGTAAATAATTGGTCATATTTGTCCACCATATCACATTCAAATTCCCTTATTGTCTCTTCTACAATATGGTTTTCACCTAAAACTTTAACAAAGTGAATTGATTTATTAAAAAAATACACTCTCTTAATAGGATTGAATATCAATTGTTTTATATCTAATAATAATAATATCTTCAATCTAAAATAATATAGGGATTGAAATCATAGATGAATCCTGCACATATTTTCATAACATAGAATCATGAAACAAATTGTGTATGTGAGATAAACTATGATGCATAGTCACTCAGTAGGAAACTGACCCAACATTATCTAGGATTTCATAAGGTCCAAGGAACCTATTGCATTGATTTTATTTTTTACCAAACACATACCACATTTCCTTGGAGATAGTTTTATAAAGATATTATCACTACCTACAAATAAATATATTTTCTCCAGATACCTAAAAAATTTTCTACATACTCTATACCATCCTCATATTTTATTGAAACAAATTCACCTATATAGAAACTTCCTCCACTTACTATGGTCCCATAAAATGTTTTTCTCCAAAATTCTTCCAAAAAAGAGTCTATCTAACTACTCTTTCTATATAATTCATCAAATATTTTGATTTGTATATTGGAATAAATACTATTTTTATAATAAAACTCAGCCAATGAATGATGTTTATCCAAAACTCCCTTTAAATCCATTGAAGAAGAATGCAGAATATCTTCCATGGTATTAATATTTAACTCAATAAATCTATTATATTAAGGTGGAGAAGATGATCATAATAATAATTATGTACCCAAATACATTTGAAGGCCTTAAAAAACAAGATTTGAAAATGTGGTCAGATTACGATACAATATATATATATGTAATCCATGTAACATGACTCTATAATTTATATTCAGTCATGAAAGAGAATCTAAATATATTTTTTCTATAATGGGAATGAAATTTAAAACTATATTTATTCAATCATTAATAACCCATATCAAATTATTATATTAATAATTCTTTGTTAATCAAACCATGAAATCCATTGATATATTTTCCCATATAAACTCCAAAATTTGCAATGGTTGAATAATTCAAGTTAGTAGTTATTGTAAATAATTAACCTACTATCAATTAAAAAAAATCATGGTAAATTTAAAAATATATATTTTAATTCCATCCCACCAACAATATAAATTAATACCTCTAGTAATCATATTTCTTCCTCGATGAACAGAAAGCTAAGTTCATTAAACTTTAAAAAAGAACTATTTCTTCAAATAGGAAAAATATGGAACACATAATATTTTCAGTAATTTTAAAGCACATTATTCATCAATATTAAAAACTAGAAAATTTACCTAATAACATATTCTAAATTTTGCTACAATTATTTATCTTCCGTTTCAGTTTATTAAATATTTCTGATAAATTCAACAACAAAGTACTCTGAAAGAATACATGGGATTCCCATGAACGGAAACATCTTGGAAAAAATTAATGAATAATTAACAAATGGGTCACATTCCAAATGTAACATGGTTATATAAGCCTTATTTTCCTAATCGAATAATATTATATATTTTTTTCATTTCCATGATTGTAATGAATCTTATTATCATGATCCTTGATGTGTACCAACCATATTATATATCTCAAAATTATTCATTTCTATGTGAAAACATACATACATCATTCTTAATCAGTATATATTTCACAAATTTCACCATATATATGATCCTAATATATTTTTTTCTAATAAAATTCAAAAAATATAATTCTATATCATGTTTAGGGTAATTTAACTGATGATATTTTAGCTGATGTAAGGCATATTAAATTACCTTATCATTATGTGTTAGGACATAGCCAAGCCCATTCATAAAAGAATCATTAAACATAAAAAATTATCAATTACTTGAAGGCATGGAAAAAAATGTTGAATTTAATACTCATCTTTTTAGAACCTAAATTTATCACATTCTTTTAACTAGATGTATTTAACTTCAGTTGAAGATAACATAGTTTGTGGGCTACACAACTGGGAAATGTTTTTAATAAACTGTCAGTAATAATAATGAAATTTTTAACAAATATGACCCTCAATGATATCTATAGGTCATTTCAATTCATTAAAATATTTTGTTTTATCATGGTCAATAGGTATTCCATAATAAATTAAAAAATATTCTCAAATTAATTAATTTTTTTATAAAAAAATTACACATACTAATTTTCTCATACATATACTTTTATTTCTAGTTTTCCAAATCAATCATATCTTTTTATTTATATTCCTCTATAATTTCTAAATATAAAAAAATTAATCGATAAAAAATAGAATTGTCGCTGAACTCTTAAAAAACACCTATTCCTAAGGTCTAAAAATATAGTACCTAAATTTAGAAACCCAAAAGTAATAACTACAAACTCATAGTTCCCCTTTATATTTCAATATTTTTTTTTGGTAATTTCATCCACCATCACATTCATCTTATGTTACTCTAACCTAAAATCAATATTTACAATATACTATGATCCATTGAGTATATAAAAAAACATCAGCATGTGGAAAATTATAATTGTTCTTAACTAAGATGCTATGAAACGAACAATATTCACTAAAAAATATCTTTTAATCTTCTTTATTTTAAAAAATATAGTTCCACCCTATGGTGAAGTGATATTTCAAATGAAGAATTTATCTTAAAATTCTTATAGTTTCTTTTTCAATTATAAAAGATCAACAGAATCCATTTTATTAGGGGGTTTATAATTATTTTTATCTTCTGGGACTATGTCAATAGTTACCTCAACCTCTATATAGAAATAACACCAAGAATATTATCAAGATAAACATTTATTTATTCATTCACTACTCGAACATCAGTAATTTTGATCATATTATGTATTAGTAACATTATGTGAAAGGTTACATTCACTAGGATCTCTAATTACTTTTTTTTATTTCTTGGAATGTTATTAAATGAAAAAAATCATTGAATAAATTTTTTTGGATCATTAATAAATATTAACATGAAAAACTGAAATATAATCTATGAATAAAATGATTTCAAACTCTACCATGGATTTTTCATAGATAATTTTTATAAATACCATACCATTTATAAAAATATCAGGATTCATAAAATTCTTTTTACCTTTAATACTTCCACTCGGAGTTTTCCCCAATATATAAATCATAATTTCATGAGTTCACATTATCAATTTACATGAAAATTTCTCAAAAGTGAAATATGCAATGATCGAGAGAATAATTGGGGAATTGGTATAATTCGAATACACATGTAACATACATCTATCTACTTCTTTTGAAAAACCAACATAACTCATAATTTTGTAAAAATATTTTGTACCCCATTTTTCCTCTGATCATTATAATTTCAAAAGGTAGTACCTAGCCTTGGTAACATCTTAGTATAATGACAAAAATCACTTTGACTAACAACCCTACCCATTTCATGGATTTTAGGTACCCCATTCATTTATTACTCAGGATTTTTTATTTTTAATCGATGGCCATGTGGCCAAAGTTTCCACATTGATAATACACCCATGAATTCATAATAAATGTTCTGCGGTTCCTTTTTACCATACATAACACAAAATGGGAACATCAATTTTTTATCTCAATTTTTAATTACATGTATCCTTTCATATATCCTTCCATCCTATCCACTTATTACTTTCATCATTTTATTAGTGTCAAAAAATGCATCTCTACTCTTTTGGAACAACAAAAAACATTGTCATAGCTTTTAAATTCTATTGTTTTTAAATCCATTCATTTACATGGTTTCTATCATATGTTAAATATATTAATTTTACTATCAATGTATCGAACAAAATATGATATTTCCTATAACGACCCAATGTTTCATTAATGGAAATCCCTCTTGATCTAATTAAATGTATCTTTATGTTTATATAAATTGTCAACTTCTTTGGTTTCCTAATAAGAATTTTGACCATTTCTAATATAGTCGTTGAACAATGATCACATGATTAGTATAAATATAAGACTTTAACAAATCCAATTTTCTCAGACAAAAGAGGCGATGACATCATCCAGTAGAATTTCTCCATACGAACCCCATTTTTTGGAGCTCAGAAAAGTGGTTGCATCCTTGGGCTTCGCTCTTGACCAAGCCCAAGCTGAGCTTCACCATGTTAATCTCTAAAGGGACCATCTATGGGAGAAGTGGAAGTTGATAGAAATTACCACTCAATCGATGTTATCCGAGCCAACCCAAGAGTCTGTCAACATCGCTCACCATACCATTAAGTCTTATGCAGATGTTTTAAGGGGTTATGCAACAAATATCTAAAACTATGTTCATGTATATTATTTTTGTATATAATAATGAAAACACATCCTTGTCATTTTTGATACATTGTAAATAGTTTTTAAAGTAAAAATAGTGTTTTAGTTATTATTTAATTAAGAATTCTATTTTATTTAATTACGGGATTTTTGAATTAAATAATATTTTAATAAAATATTATTATTAAATTAATTTTTATTAAATATAAATGATCTTATAATTTTAAGAATTCGATTATAATTATTATTATGTTTTTGAAAGCCATTTCTGTCAAAACCCATGAATTTTCGACAAATGTAAGTTTTTATATTAAAAGTGAAAATTAACATATTTAGAAAATCATTAATATAAAATAAATGTTATTACTGGAATCAGGAATTCTAAATTATCCAATGGTTAATTTTTCTTAATTTTTTCAGAAAGTCAAAAATATGGGTAAAAATTAAATACCGTTTAAATATATACTGTGTTTTATGACATCATAATGACCCCATAGTGATGTAATAAAATACTATAAGATTAAATTTTTTACCATTAAAAGGATTTGTTTTTGGGTTTGTTTTACTTACTTTTCAAATCATTAATGGACCCCTCAAGACTTATTAAAAACCTTGTCTTTTTAAATTAATTTCCATGGGAGTGTGACTCACCACCAAATAAGCAACCTTATTATTTTAAGAAGGTAGGACTTTGGCCTTATAAAATACTTTTTACCTCTCACCTTTTCCAAAAACCATTTTCAAAAACATTGGGCTGGTTTGTGGTTTGGATAAATTTAATGTAAGGGGACCCAAACCAAAATAATAAAAAATTCCCTCTCCATTCCTATATAAACCCACCCAAGCTCCCACTTCCTCCTCACTCAATGCCTTTAGGGTTCATCCAACCTCTGCCCTAATCTCTCTATAATCCTCCCAATGTTCCCCATGCTCCCAAGAAGCCTCTCTCAATCCTCTCTCAAGCCTTTGAAAGCACACTTCCAAGTAAGGGGTTTTATTCTTTTCTCATTTTTGACCAATTTTCTTAAAGTTGTTTTGCCCTTTTAATTTCAATATTGAATTTTGGGGTATGGTTTCACACCGCTTCCATACTAAATTCGTATTGTTTTAATTATGGGATAACCCTTTCTCTCTCATTAAATGCCTCCCATGTACACCCGTTACTATGCCAAAATTCTGAAAGGAACTTCTCTCTCTTCTTTTACATTCAAGCAATAATTTTGTATCATGAATCTAAATTCCATTAAAATTTTTGGGACATGTATCTATATGACCTCCTTACTGTCCATTACATTTTAATATGATGTGTAACCCCTTTCTCTCTCATCTACAATTTTTATGAATTCTTATGTCACGCTGTTACGCTGCCGAAATCACACCGATTTTCTAAGCCAATGTCATTGTGTAGTGGATACCATGCCCATTTCTCCATCAAGGGTATTAAACATTATGAACATTTAGATATTGATTACAAAGTTTCATATATGAATTGAAAATTACTTTATCATGTAATAAATGATCATGTTTTCTGAATCCATGTTTTATGATCCATGTGGCACACTAATTCATGAAATGAAATGTTTAAGAAGGGTGCACCCTTATAGCGCTCTAATGCATTGGGTAAAGTATAGAATCATGATACGCCATGTGTAATGAGTGTAGAACCATGCTAATTCAAGTTCATCGAGGGTTTACTCGTTTTTTATGTGAAATGATGATTTACTCATACTCCTTGTGCAATGAGCCTTGGCTCATGCTAATTCCCTAATAAGTGTGGTTTCTACATTTCCATGTTATGATTATCATGCTTTATCATGCCTTTATGTTCATGTATCTTTTATGCTATATTGGTATGCCAATTGTCTAACATGTATTTTACTCCTCATGGTATTAAATGTGAACTCCCTTACTGGGCTTTATAGCTCACCCTTTTCATATGCATGTCTTCAGGTTATCCCATGCAATTCTAAGTATGAGGGAATGTAGTGGTCATGTAAATGATGTTTTCAATAAAGATGTTGTATTTCATGTTTTAAGATTTTATGCAATGATCCTAAGCCCCAAAGACACTAAACCTATTGATCATCTTTGTTGTACCAAGTGATTATTTAGGTAATAAGTTTGTATTAAAAGAAGGGTTGTCATAGTTGGTATCAGAGGATAGGTTTAGTTATTTATGGGATTAGGAAACCCTAGTAATGCCTTACATACAAGACTAATTATAATAAAAACATCCTTAAGTTTTGGTCAGTACTGAGTATGTGGTTTATCAATCTAATACATCTCTGTCTGGATACGATCAAGTAGAGGCGGCTCTGGCACAGATGTATCCTAGGGGTAAAACCCGAAAACACCGCTTTGAGCTAGACTTGAATGAGAACTGGTGCACAACAATGGGCCTTGCTTCACTCATGGTTACGACACTACCCGGGGATATGTTTTAATAAATTCATAAGCTTAGTATGAACCCTTATTAAAAGAATTTCAAAAAATTCTCCTAAGAATATTTGTTAGAAAGTAGATCATGAAAATCCTAGATTGAAGCCAATAGACTCATGAGTTAAGGAAATAAAAGTTTATTTATAAGTCATCAACTTTTTTATTTTTATTACCCTTTATGTGTTACACCTAACTTTCCTTTTATTCCAGCCAATGGCCTGTAATAGGGGGAGTCGAGCTAACAATCGTTGTGAAGATCATTGTGATGATTGTACTAATGAGATTCCCTATCCAATGGGAGTGGTAATCGCGAACTTTGTCACTCTTCCCTCTCAGCTAAATCAAGTTTTGAATAGAAACACGGGTCAAGAGGAATGTTCAACCCCCCACCCCCTAAGAATGAACAAGTTGCTATCGAGAGCTTCATGAGACAAAGGCCTCCTACTTTTAGTGGATCATCTGATCCCACAATCGCTGAACAATGGATCAACTCCATTGAAAAGACCATCTTCATCATTCAATGATTTGAACAACAGAAGGTTCTCTTGAAGGCTTATCGTATGGAGGGTGAAGCTGATCAATGGAGGACATTGATCAAAAATACAATGCCTGAGCAGGAGATCGAGGCATTGGAATGGAAGGATTTCCGAAATATGTTTTTCGAAAAATATTTTCCACGCACCCTCCAATATAAGATGGAAAGGGACTTTTTTCCCTCAAGAAAAAAGATGAAGAATCTATTGGAGCATTCGAGACAAACTTCACAAGGCTTTCACATTACACTTCTGGATTTTTCATTACCCCCAAATGCAAAGTTGACCGTTTCTTTGGTGAGTTGAAGCCTAGCCTGCAGAAAGTATTAGTTATCCGTGACTTCGTCAGCTATGAGGAAATTTTCCGACGTGTCCTCAAGATTGAAATGGAGATTGTGGAATCACAGAGGTATCATGGGGGAAAGAAGCATATGGTGGAATTCAATGCTGGTGGTCTGATGGATAAATCCAACGGTGCTAAGAAGATCCTGCACCCCACATGCCAAAAGTGTGGGAAGAAGCAACCTGGGAATTGCATTAAGGGGACGAGGAAATGCTTCAGGTGTGAATGAGAAGGCCACATATCTGTTAATTTCGGCAAGAAAGACCCACAACTACGACACATGAGAGGAACGATCCTTTCTTACCTCAATGCATTGTTCAATGCTAAAAATTCATAGAACATGGTCATTTTGCAAATCAGTGCCCTGATCAAAAGGTTTTCGAAGGAAACCAATAACCTCCAAGGTAGTAAGGAAGAGCTTTTTCCATCACTTCTACCGAAGTGAACCTCGACAATGAAGTGGTGACAGGAACGCTAGTTATTCCCTCAAGAATAACGAACGTACTTTTTGATTCAGGTTCTACGCATTATTTTATATCTCGACCATTTAGTAGAACAATCCCAACACCACCACAAATCATGGAAGTGAAGATGTCGGTGAGTACTGCAAATGGGGCAATCATTGCATCCCATGAGTATAATTCCTCCCCTATTATAATCTGTGGATTTAATTTCTTGGAGAACCTCATCATACTCCCTCTGGTGGAATTTGATGCAATTCTTGTCATGGATTGGATTTCATTATATAGATCCAACATAAATTTTCGGGAGAGAGAAATCACACTTCATATGGAGAATTGACCCCCGATTATTTACAAGTGTCAGGAGGAAGATGAATCTTCTTTAGCTCCATCATCTCAAGCATGGATATTACCACCCTATGAGCACACGTATCAAGATCAAATGATTGAGTCCAAGGAAGAAACCATCCTTGAATAAATTCCTATTGTGGGGGAATTCGCGGATGTTTTTCCCGAGGAACTACCTGGTCTTCCTCCTAGAAGAGATGTTGAGTTCTCAATTGAACTTATACCTAGGGAATTACCAATATCCAAGACTCCATATATAATGGCTGTTGTTGAGCTTGAATAGGTAATGAAACAACTATAGGAGAATCTTGATAAAGTGTTTATATGCCCAAGTGATACACCATGGGGTGAACCAGTCCTCTTCGTCAAGGAGAAGGATTGGTATATGAGTCTTTACATCGATTATCGTGAACTTAACAAAATCACAATAAATAACAAGTATCATCTCCCATGAATTTATGACTTTTTCGATCAGTTGTGTGGTTCACAATACTTATCCAAGGAGGAATTGCGGTCGAGATACTTTCAAGTAAGGGTTTGGGAAGGAAGATATCCCCAAGACTGCTTTTCACACAAGATACATGCACTATAAATTCATAGTAATGACTTTCGGAATAACTAAAGCTCCAGAAATCATTATGGACATAATGAATATAGTCTTTAGAGATTAGCTCGACAAATTTGTGGTATTCATTATAAATTACCTTCTAATATACTCCAAAACCAAGGAGGATCATGAGGAGTATTTAGGAACTATACTAGAGATGTTGCGCTTGGAGAAACTCTATGAAAAGTATAGAATGTGTGAGTTCTGGTTGAAGGAGGTCTCATTATTGGGCCATATCATCACAAGAAATAGGATATATGTGGATCCCTCCAAAACTGATGAAATTGAGGGATGGTTGAGGCAATCATCGGTAACAGATATTCGTAGCTTCTTGGGGTTAGCTATATATTATCAACGATTTGTGAGGAATTTATCACAATTTTCAAACCCTTTTACCAAGCTAACTCGGAAGGGAGTAAAGTTTTCATGGAGTGATGAATGCAAAGAATGATTAAAGGAGTTGAAAAGGAGGCTTATCACTGCGCCCGTGGTCACTTTATCCACAAGTGGGGAATTGTTTTTGGTATTCAGTGATTCATCAAAGAAGGGCTTAGGCTGTGTGCTGATGCAGAATGATAAAGTGATATCCTAGGCCTCAAGGCAGTTGAAAATCCATGAGTGAAACTATACAACACATTATCTAGAGTTTGTGGCTGTGATCTATGCCTTGAAAATCTGGCGGCATTATCTATATCGAGAAAAATGTGATATATATACTGACCACAACAATCATAAATATATATTCAAAAAATAAGAGATTAATATATGCCAAAGAAGATGGATAGAGCTCATTAAGGATTATGACTGCTCAATATATTACCTCCTTGGGAAAGCGAACAAGGTGGCAGATGACCTATGTAAAAATGAACCATCGATTCGATCAATGATGAGAATTGAGAAGGATCCAATCTTCATAGACATAATGAAGATGGACAGGGGAATCATAGAGAGAAGAACATCATCAATCCTTTCAGAAATGATTTCTAAACCGTCTCTTTTGGAAAGGATAAAGGATGCTCGAAAGGATGATGTGGGAATTCAGGAAAAATTGGATGCTATCAAAAAAGGGAAATCCTCGGAGTTTAATGTTAAGGATGAAGGAATTGTGCGGTTTGGGAAAAGACGATGTGTTCCATCAAATACGGAGCTGAAGAAGGAACTTTTGGATGATGAACATAGTTCATATTTTTCTATTCACCCAGGGAGCACAAAGATGCATCAGGATCTCTGAGAAAACTTTTTGTGGGATAACATGAAGAAGGAGATCACTGAATATACATCAATGTTCCTGGTGTGTCAGCAAGTGAAGGCAGAGAGGAAAATGTCTATGGGGATGATGAAACTATTTCCCATAACAGAATGGAATTGGGAGAACATAACCATGGACTTTTTCACTGGACTTCCATGGACATCCAATGGTAATAATGCAATCTGGGTAGTTGTGGATCGTCTTACAATGACCGCACACTTCATTTCTATACGGGAGGATTTCTCTTTGGATCAACTGGCATGGATATATATCAGGGAAGTGGTAAGGCTGGATGGAGTACCACTATATATTGTTTCTGACCGAGATCTAATATTCACCTCTATGTTTTGGAAGAGTCTTAAACATGCTCTAAATACTGAACTGATCTGCAGTACGGCCTATCATCCTCAAACTGATGGCCAATCCGAGCGTACCATCCAAACACTTGAGGACATGTTGAGAGCGTGCTCAATGGACTTTAAAGTAGGATGGTATCAACATATTACTCTAGTTGAGTTCTCTTATAACAATAGTTTCCACTCAAGCATCCAAATGGAACCATATGAAGCCCAATATGGGAAAATGTTTAGAACACCGACATGTTGGGATGAGGTCGGTGAACGTAAGCTGCTTGGACCAGAAATGGTCGAGGAAATGGTGGAGAATGTGAAAAACTTTCAGCAACATATCAAGGCAGCCCAGAGTCGATAGAAGAGTTATGCAGATAAATGTCGATGAGACCTTGAGTTTAATGTTGGAGACATGTGTTTTCTATGTATATGTCTGTGGAAGAAGGTCATGAGGTTTTTAAATAAATGGAAGTTAAGTCCACAGTACATCACCCCCTTCGAGATTCTTGATCGTGTCGGGGTTGTGGCCTATCAAATAGAACTTCCACCTACCATGGCCAAAGTGCATAATGACTTTCATTTATCCCTCTTAAGGAAGTACATACCGAACCCTTCACATGTACTCTCTTCAATGGTGGGGCAATTGGATGATGATCTCTCTTATGAGGAGCAACCAATGAAGATCATAGATCATATAGAAAAATTTATATGAAATAAGACAATGCCCCATGCCAAGGTGTTATGGAGAAACAACAAGTTTGAAGAAGCGACTTTGGAATCAGAGGAAATGATGAAGCTGAGTTACCCACATCTGTTTTAGTGTGGGGAAAGGAAAATTTCAAGGGAGAAATTTCATAAGGGGGGAATATTGTAATGACCCAACGTTTCATTAATGGAAATCCATCTTTATCTAATTAAATATCTCTTTATGTTTATATAAATTTTCAACTTCATTGGTTTCATGATAAGAATTTTGACTATTTCTAATATAGCTGTTGAACATTGATCACATGATTAGTATAAATATAAGACTTTTACAAATCAAATTTACACAGAAAAAAGAAGCGATGGAATCATCCAGTAGAATTGCTCCATACGAAGACCATTTGTCGGAGCTCGGAAAAGAGGTGGCATCCGTGGGAATTGCTCTTGACCAAGCCCAAGATGAGCTTCACCATGTTAATCTTGAACGTGACTGTCTACGGAAGAAGTGGAAGTTGATAGAAATTACCAATTGAGCGATGTTATCTGAGCCACCCCAAGAGTCTGTCACCATCGCACACCTTACCCTTTTGTCTTATGTTGTTGTTTTAAGGGGTTATGTAACAAATCCCTAGTACTATGTTCATGTTTATTAATTTTTTATATAATAATGAAAATACCTCTTGGACATTTTTGATACATTGTAAATAGTTTTTAAAGTAAAAAATAGTTATTTTAGTTTTTATTTAATTACAAATTCTATTTTATTAAATTAAGGGATTTTTGAATTAAATAATATTTTAATAAAATATTATTATTAAATTAATTTTTATTAAATATAAATGATCTTTTAATTTTATGAATGCAATTATAATTTTTATTAACGTTTGAAAGCAATTTCTGTCAAAACCCATGAAATTTCGATAAATGTCAGTTTTTGTTCTTAAAGTGAAAATTTACATATTAAGAAAATAATTTAGATAAAATAAATATTATTTCTGGAATCAGGACGTTGAAATTATCCAACAGTGATTTTTTCGTAATTTTTTGAGACATTATGATTTCTGGGTAAAAATTAAATTCCGTTTAAATATATAATGTGTTTTATGACATCATAATAACCCAATAGTGATGTAATAAAATACAATAAGCTTTATGTTCGGCCAATATATGTTTTACCATTAAAATAATGTGATTTTGGGTTTGTTTGACTTACTTTTCAAAGAATTAATGGACCCTTCAAGACTAATTAAACACATTGACTTTTTAAATTAATTTCCATGGGAGTGTGAATCACCTCCACATAAGCAGCCATATTATTTTAAGAAGTTCAGACTTTAGCCTTATAAAATATTTTTTTCCTCTTTCCTTTTCCAAAAACCATGTGCTGGATTGTGGTTTGGATAAATTTAATGTAAGGGGACCCAATCCTAAATAATAAACAATTCCCTCACCTTTCCTATATAAACCCACCCAAGCTCCCACTTCCTCCTCAATCAAAGACTTTGGAGTTCGTCCATCCTCTTCACTAATCTCTCTAGAATCCTCCCAAGGTTCCCCAAGCTCCCAAGAAGCCTCTCTCAAGCCTTTGTAAGCACACTTCCTAGTAAGGGTTTTTCTTCATTTCTCATGTTTGTCCAATTTTCATTAAGTTGTTTTGCCCTTTTAATTTCAATTTTTAATGTTGGGGTATGGTTTCACACCTCTTACATACTTCCCTCTTGTTGTTTGAATGATGGGATACCCATTTCCCTCTCATTAAATGCCTCCCATGTACACTCGTTACTATGTAGAAATTCCGAAGGAACTTCTCTCTCTTCTTTTACATTCAAGCAATAATTTTGTATCATGAATCTAAATTCCATTACAATTGTTGGGACATGTATTGATATGAAATCCATACTGTCCATTACATGTAAATGGGATGAGGAACCCCTTTCTCTCTTATCTACCATTTTCATGAATTCTTATGTCATGCCGTTACGCTGTCGAAATCGCACTGATTTTCTAAGGCAATGCCATTGTGAAGTGGATACCATGCCCATTTCTCCATCAAGGGTATTCAGCTTTATGCACATTTATTTATTGATTACAATGTTTCATGTATGAATTCCACATTCCTTTATTGTTGAATAAATTATTATGTTTTATGAATCCATGTTTTATGATCCATGGGGCACACTAATGCATGAAATGAAATGTTTAAGAAGGGTGCAACCTTATAGCGCTCCAATGCATTGGGTAAAGTATAGTATCATGATATGTCATGCGCAATGTGTGTTGACTCATGATAATTCAAGTGAAATGAGGGTTTACTCATGCATTATGTGCAAATAGGATTTACTCATGCTCCACGTCCAATGAGCCTTGGCTCATGCTAATTCCATGATAAGTGTTGTTTCCACATTTCCATGTTATGATTATCATGCTTTATCAGGCATTTATGTTCATTTTTCTTTTATGCTCTATTGATATTCCTTTTTTCTAACATGTATTGTACTCCTCATGTTATTCCATGTGTAATCCCTTACTGGGATTTATATCTCACCCTTTTCTTATGTATGTCCTATGGTTATACCATGAAATGATAAGTACGAGGGAATGTAGTGGTCATGTAAAGGATGTTTTCAATAAAGATGTTATATTTCTTGTTTTATGATTTTATATAATGATCCTAATCCCCAAATACACAAAACCCCTCTATATTCTTTTTTGTAACAAGTGAAGTTTTATATAATATGTTTGTATTAAAAGCAGGGTTGTGATATTTCCTTAAATGATCTGGGAAAATTGGATTTGTACATTTCCATAAATTCCCCTTTATTTAATAAATTAGAAGAATTATTTTTGCAACTAGAGTCGACTAACCATTGGTACATATTTTTCATTGAAAATATCCTTAAATGCTTCCCATTCCATTCCATTATTATAATATTATATATTTTATCCTTAAATATATAACACCATTGAATAGTGTTTTTTTAATTGATAAAAAACAAGAGTTTTCTTTTCATGTTATAATAATCACATGAAATCTAATATCTTCTCAATATCATTGATCAATCCTTCTGGTACCTCAAGGTCAGATGATTTCAAGAATGATGGGGGATGTCACCTCATCAATTGATCTATAATAGACATTTTAATTCATGTTAGATAATGTTCATTTCAAGAATGAATACCACTAAAATTTGTAGTTTTTGTCAATTAGTCCATCACTACAAAATATTTCTCTATTCTTTTTCCAATTATCTCTGGATGATGATTTGGAATGATTTTTTTCTCATGGTTTCTTCCCACTATTGAATCCCTATTTCATATATATAACTTAAATTTGATATAATATTGTTTTGATGAAGAAACATGGTAATCATAAAATTTAATTTATTTATACATATCAATAATTTAAAATCCTTCAAGGTAATAATATCAACAATAACCTAGAAACTAAAGTTATCTAAAATTTTATCTAATACCAAGTCTAAGTACACAGCCATAGAAATATAATAATAATTAATTTTATGTCAAGAATTTGTTCATTTAATTTTGAGGATCTCTTCTAGTTTAGAGTTTTATATTATTAGGTCATAACTCATACATAATAAAACCATAAAATAAAAACTGGAATCATAGGACCAATATCCATTTTCCTAACCATTTTAACCATTTATACTGAATCATGATTTATTTTGACAAAAATCTTTATGAAATTCATATTTACCTCTTCATCTCTGTTACCCATCCGTACATATAGTGAAACAAAATTTATTCAATGGATGACAAATAATATGTTATCAAGATATATAAAAAAGATAAACACCTTTACTCAGGATAAATAAATGTAATCCAATGAAAAACAATTTCATAAACAGGTATATTTTATTAAAAAAATAATTATCATTACTTTTAAAAGATATATTATATTACCTTTTTAAATCTAATTATTTCCATTAAAACACATTAGAAATAATAAAAAAAATCATTTAGCTTCCATGGGACATCATCTCATATAACCCTAATATAACCCTAAAAACCCATACAAGGTATAATTATCATACAACCATCATCCAATATAATTCTCGAGAGAACATAATCATTATCAAATACATTGGATCACTATATGGGTGCACTCGTCATTAATTATATAATGAGATTACTCAGTGCTATCTATTTACACTGATTATATATAATTTCCATCAACTATGACAATAATTTTTTTTTATTTCATATTTTCATCATAAAATGATTCAAAAACTCTTTTAAACTCATTTTCAAAAATCATTCAGATATCAATAAAACATTTTCATTTATAGCCCCATTTTCAATACAAAAATTAAAAAATTGGAAATAGGTTTTTTCATTTAAAAAAATAGGATATTATAAATTGGAATATTGAAATAAAATTGTGGTCACATGGTAGAAAAATATGATTTCACTATACATATTAAAAATAAAACATTCCTTTTATCATTTTTAAATCATTCTATATAAAAGGTAAAAAAATATTTATATTAATAACCATTGAAATAAAGTAAAAAACATAAAATTTCATTTACAAATATTTATGTCCACATAACAAAATTCATAAAGACAATTTAAAAACATTATCATATAAGAACATAATTTGGATGGAAAACATAAAAATTAAACTTTTTTAATAGAAATTTCCCTTATAACTATGAAAATATTTAAATAATAAGCCCCATGATTGAGTAACATTAAACATAACATTAAATAAAATTAAAATTGAGATATCTATGATATAACTTTTAATGGATATTTTACATAAACCTTGTAAAATAATTTAGCTTAAAAACATCAAAATATTCCTTAATGAAATGAAAATGAGATGAAATACTTTACCTTTAGTCTGACTTGTCACATACGTTAATTATCATCATGAATAATATCTTATGTTATTTTTTTACTTTTTTTAAAAAAAAAATCTAGTTTATTATTCTATTAATATCACAATTACTACGTTATACCTGATTACCTAATCAACACTTCTTACATAACATGTCTCAATAATTTTTTGATTATACATCAAAAAATTACTTTTGTAGGTTGACTATGGTCAAAGAGATTATTATTTGAAAACATATAGAATAATAATAATAATTAAATAATATCATTATTTATACAACAATTATATTTTAAATAAAATTCATCAATTATGGTTTTTTGAAATTAAGTATGGTACAATCATTGAGATAGTAGGTTGTACAAACACATGAGTCACATTTACATTTTTGACGATCAATTTGGAAAAAATGTATATAATGTTTCATATTCAAAGAATGATTATAATATCATATATAACATATTATTTAATTAAATATTATAATATATATCATTTATGTGTGGTGGTGATGAAAAAAGATCCATATTTCTCCAAAATGGTAGTGGTTCACTCATACATTAAAGACATTATCATTTTCTTGTTAAAAAAATTGTATGAAATAAAATGATAAATTTTCTTCCTTAAATTATAAAAATTTCATGAATATCAAAACTATTTCATTTATATTAAATTTATTCATTATAATGTCAATTATTAACATCCATGTACTGCATTAGTGAAAAACATTAAATCCCTTCGTGAGGTGGTAGTTTCCTTTATACACGAGCAACGTTATCGTATCCAATACTGATTAAAAAGTAAAAAATTAATATATTAAATGATAAATAAATATATAATATTTTTTTACATATTATTATATATATATGATTTATATCCACCAGGAAACCCCACTATGAGATGTGGAAATGAAAAAATGAATGGCATTGGTTTGTGAGGTGGTAGTCCACCATACACATGAATGATGATTTAGGAACCCATTTAATGGAATATGATAACAAATTTTTTAAATAAATTAACATGATAACCTAAAATTATATGTAATATACTTATGTTATTATATATTCATGGGTTTTCAAGAATTTAAGAGGTGGAGGATGAAATAAAATAAAACTTCTCATTGAAGAACATCACCTCTTATCTAAGTAAATTATTTTGGATTTCACCAAAAGGATTACAATGATAATTTTATAACCAAAATAAGAATTTAAGTGTGATATGAGTTTTTATAGAAGTGATTTGGGTAGGTATTTTCTGAAATAAATGGCTTTGATGGTTTGAACAAGAGGGGAGAGGGTGGCCTTTTATAAATGTTGTGAGTTTCATAAATGATGATAGTTTGTTAACTACACTACTAATAATTATAATTTAATAAATCAAAATATATATTTATTGAAATATAATATAAAAATTAATTTAAATAATTCCTCATAATATATTATTTTAATTAATTAAAATGAATCAATACATTGGATTTTAAAACATTTAAAAAATATATTTTTAAACCAAAAAAACTTATATTAAAAAGTGACATTAATTGAATTAAAATATAATAATGGCGGTTAAATATAATGTATTAATACATATTTTACATTAAATAATATAATAACATTTTGGAAATTTTTATATAATTATATTTGTGAATATAACTATTTTTTTTATGAAATATGTCTTTTTCACAATTAATTGAAAAATAAATATTTTCTTACTAATAAAAAATTTCACAATAGGTAAATTATCAAATTCTGATTTAACCAATTTTATTAATATTTAAAAATTACAATTATAAAATTTTCTATTTAAAATTTTAAATAAAGCATTATAAGGTTATATTTTAGTTAAAAAAATTCTATTTATTTAAAAAATTACAAATATTTTTATATTGAATATAACAATGTAGATCATATTAATAAATATAAAAATGATTTATTCTATAATTACCCAGTTTTTACATATCCCCATTCCAACATTTCTTAATCCATAAACTAACATAATAATTACTGTATTATATTTTCATATCCATAATAAAGAATAATTAAAATAAGGGTGTTTTAATTAATGAATAGAAATACCATAAAAACATGAATAAAAACATATATGGGGAAAATACATGTTTCAAATTGGAATTCATTATTAAAAACTGAAATTTCTTATAATATTTTGAAATATTCAGAAAAAATAAGAATGGAAGTGTTTACATGAAGCGTAAAATCATTGATTGGTCATGGTAGTGAAAAATACAATTCATGTCGAGTATGCTACAACAAAAATTCTTTTCCAATTCTCATGAAAAGTCATAAAGTACATATTTTTTTAGAAATATATATACCATTGATAAATTTTTATAAAAATTAAACCATTTTTATGAATTAAAATAGTGATTCATATCAATAATATTGATGATAATATAAAAAATATTTTTAGAAAAATGGATTATGAAGTAATATTATTTCCAATCGAAGAGATAAATAAAGTCAAATTTTCATAAAAAAATTTCAAAATGATTTTATCTAACAATGAGTTGAAAATGATAATCTTACATTACAATTTATTGACTTAAAGACAAGGATAATTGTAATTTTTATGATTTAAATATAATATAATTCCCCTTAACAGATACTTAAACATTAACAATCAAGAAAAATGTTGAGATTATAGAATAAATCATTTTCCACTTTAGTAAATTTCGAATCATTACACAAATGGAATCAGAAAAATAAAATGAATCATTAAATTTCATAAATATAAGTATATTAATGATAGAACATATCAAATAATAATTATATACATCACAAAATAGAAATAATTTGTGAAAATGGAATATGTCTTGTAGAAGTAAATGTTAGATGAGAAAGACATACATCAAGTGATATTTCCATATTAGGTGTTCAAAACACATATATAATTAATATTGATACATTATATATCAATTAAATAACAATAACAACACATATTCTATAATATATTATTAAATTGTAACATTTTATCTCCTGTTTAATATCATTAATTTGTCAAAATCATATTTTTCGTAAAAACAACATTATTGATTATAAATTTTATTATTGTTTTAATCCTTACAGATTTTCAATGGTTCAGTAATAAATATAATTTTTGACATTATATGAATTTAATTTATATTAATTATATATATATAGTTATCCATTAAATATAGATAGAAAAATTATTTTGAATGTTCACTGATACGGTATGTTTTACATATGGATGACCATGGTTTCCAATTTTTTAATGTATAAAATTAAATAATGGTTAATAATATTTAACTAATAAAAATAATTATTATATCATATATGTAATATATTTTCCTTAAATATTTCTGTATTTATAACCATTTCAAAATAAAATGAAAAACATATCACATCACTTTTTGGAGGCCATAGTCCACACATACTCATGAATGATTTTATAATATTAAAATGTAATTGAAATTAAGAAGGAAATTTAATACTAAAATTTCATTCAAATAATTATTTCATTAATATAATATAGATTAATGAATTCAATCATTATATCTATAGTTTTGAGGTTGTGATGGAAAATCAATTACTTGTTTTCATGATGTAGAGTTCCACAGTAAACAAAAGTAACAGATTTATTTCTCATTTGATAGAATACGGAATTGATATAGGTTATCAAATTAACATAATAGCATCTAATTGTATGTAAGATGTATGGTTTATTATTTAATCATAGATAAAGATGAATTTAAGTGGGTAGAAGAAAAAATAAAACAACTACTCATGGTTAAGAACTACACAACTCCTTTATAGAATCAATTTAGTTTAATACTTAAGGTTATACTCAGATAGTATTCTGATAAATAAAAAGAATCTAATTCATGTTAGGTAAATTTAGAATTTATTTTGTTATTAATTTTATAAAAAATGGAAGGGTGAAGATGAGTGGAGAGGGGTGTCCTTTAACAAGGAAATATAGGACAAGATTGCAATTTCAAAAAATAATAAAATGGGCATGCATTATACATATTAAAAAAGGATCCAGGATTGATCATTTGGGATATTAATATATTTTTAGGTAGATTTATTTTAAAAAAAAAAATTTATTATTTCACAGTCATTTAAACCATTATCTTTTCATTTTAACTCATAGAAAACTAATTTAAAACATTACCGTAGTACGTAATTTTTACTCATTATATTTGTCATTATGACAATAAAGTAATTTATACATTTTAAAATGTTTTTAGTTATCTTAATTCCAAATATTTAATCCATTTATAAAAATTAAAATCTTAGTAGGTGAGGAATTTAATTTAAAATAAAACACATAAGTGCGTAAAAAAAATGGTTTCCCAAAAGTAAATTTTTATATATAAATGGTTATTATATCAATATATTTTATAATATTTATCCCAATTATCTAAACTGAATTTAATATAATATAATTCAATTAATTTTAATTTTGTGAAAATTAAGATAAAGTGAAACGTTGTAATTTATAGAAACAAAGATTTATTTTTCTAAAAATTATATTCATTATTCTTGAAAATAAAAATAATTTTTGAAAATTCTCATAAATTACCTCATATATATTTTATAAATAATTGATAGAAAATTATTTTCATTATTTTCAACTAAATATTCTAAAATTATAAAAAAACCTAATTTTAAAATAGGTTTTCAAAACAATACAAAACCACTATTTAAGCACATAATGATTATTTTAAGAACATTTATTTTTCTTTAGAATGACTGTAATTTAATATAGAAAAAATTTATTACAAATGGGTTTGTTTTATAAATGTGAAAAACATATACATTTTATAAATTATTTACTAATATCCACTCCCACCAATTTAACAAGTATGATATAATAGTATACTATATTATGGTTCATTTAAACACAATGGTGTGTGTATCACATAATATCAAAGATATTACATTTATTTAAGTATATATATATATATATATTATAACATGTCATGATTTTACATTATACCCATATTTATAACATTTCATCCTAAAAATTTCCAATATTTCACATCAATGAATTTTTTTCTAGTTCTTCATAATTATATCAAACTGTTCCCACGTAGCCTCTTGTTTTTAATGAATTTTCCAATATTCCTTTACTAGTTGAGTAATAAGATTCCTCAAAATAAAAACTTTTTCTCTATATTATAGAATCTTGATAGGATATTCATAATAAGATTGATCACGTTCAATTTCTATTTTAGCCGAGTTGAGCACATGCATTGGGACTGGCATAGCATACCCAAAGAATGATATATAGAAGAAATCATGTAAATTATTGATACATGATGGAATTTAAAAATTATAAAACACAAATATAATTCATTCTAGGATATCAAAGGTATGATATACAGATGGGTCCTTTTCTTTTTCATACCAAACCTCACAACACCTTTCCATTGAGGTATTTACATGAAAATAAAACATCGCACTAAAAATTAAAAATAGTTATTCCTTTTATCTTCAAACATCACTTCCCTCTATAAGTATCCTTTTATATGGGTTTGAAAATAATTTACCTTTTCCATATTCTCTTCCACATGTTCTGTAACTACAAGATTTGTTTGACAAACATCAACTTAAAATGTTATAGTTTGAAATATATTTCATTATAAATCATCATAAGATTCTATTTTAATAATTTAATGGATGATTCTGTCGTAGGATAACTCTTCCATACAAAATAATGATCATATAAACATTAAATTTCAATTTGAAACAACATAAACATGCATTATAATGCTTTAATAGTCCCATCGTTTGATTTTATGTTTGAGGGGGACATGTTTTCAACAAATGATTCTTAGTATCTAGATATATAATAATGAATTAATATAATTTTAGTGTATATAATGGATCGCGAATAAAAATTAATAAACAAGGTTCTACATAAGGTCTTAAAAATCATTATTTTTGTTTAAAGCATGGTTAAAAATTGGAAAAATATTCTATTATAGTGAATAAAAATATAGATATGTTGAGGCAATCAATAATAATCCATATTTAATCATTCATTATATTAGTCATTGGTAATACAGTGACATAGATTATTTTAATGTAATTATATATTTATTATATAATATCTACTGTTTTGCTATGTCCTATAAGACATAATCTCTATATATTAACATATTAAAAAACTGAACATATAAACAAATAATTATAAAATTTCAAATTTATATTATCTAAAAAATGTTCCATCAAATATATATACATATTCTTAATTCAATGGTGTAGTGGAATTTAGTATACGATCAATATCAAATAACTCACTATATACCTCATAAATAGATAGGACACATTTATCATTTAAAATATTATAATACCATATTAAAAATAAAATCTTAAAATTTCCCATAATTCATGAGATTAAATTTCTGTTGAAATTTTTCATAATTTGTTTGATGACATTTTATCATCTATAAAAATGATTATTTTTCAAACACATGAAAAAGTATTGATTGTTCCTCATCCTTATTAATTCCCCTATACATCATTTCTAGATCGATTAACATTGTATCTATTTCAATCAAGATTATTTTTATTACCCCTTGATATTTTATACTTAATGCATATGCTACCTTATTTTCCTTCTGCGTGTGGTAGCGTTTTGAGAAATAATAATCATTCAATATCAAAAGCCATTATATTTGCCTTAGGATGATCACCTTATATGAAAATATATATTTCTAAATGATAGGATCCATGTATCTATTACAAAATTCTAAAAAAAATATGATATATCAATATCCTAGAACACAATTATTAATGATTCCATAATGTGATCATTGGTTGGATAGTTTTTTTTCATGAATCATAAATAGTCAGGATTCATTTAAAATTACATTATTATTCTCCATAAGGACACAACCATGTCCCTTATTTGATGAATGGTAATATATAAAAAATCAATATTTTCCTAATGTTAGATTCATAATTAGATAATTATAACATATTTTATTGAATTGTTCAAAAAAATATTCATATTACATCATCCCTAAAAAATTAACACATTTAGGATTAGTCATGGTTAAAGTGTTAGCCAATTAGTAATTGTTTTTGAAAAAATCACATATACCAACATTCTAAAAATAACTAAAAAATGTAAATATGTTATGTTCTGTGGAATTTTCAATTATTGCAATATATTTTTATTCATAGGATTAACTTGGATTCCATCCACTGAAAAAATATGTCTTATAAAAGAACTATCTTGATGCCATAATTCAAAAATTTTATACATACCATATAAATATTACCTTTCTCTTACTCTCAAGAATGATCCTCAAGTTACTCCAATATTCCTCATTGTTCTTAGTCTACACAATGTATTCAATAGTAAATAGCACAAAAATATCACTAATAAATTACATGATTAAAATTTTCATTAGATATATTAAAATATAGTGTGAATTTGACAATCCAAATAGAATTATAGTGAATTCATAATGTATATATCTTGTATAAAAAGTAGTCATTGTAATATGTTTATTCATTACTAGAAAAAGATTCAACCCAGAACAAAGGTCGATATTTGAAAAATAATAATATCAGTGAATTTTTTCAAATAAGTCATCAAGGCTCGGTAGATGATACTTTTACTTATCCTAATTACATTTTTTTCAATTTAATCAATAAAAAACCTCCTAAAACCATCATTATTCTTAAAAAAGAACATGGGTTACCCAAAGTAAAACACTAGGGAATAGAAATACCTAATCACTAAACTCTTACTATTTTTATAAAACTCTGTTAATTTAACAATGTTTATTCTATAGTGAGTCTTTGATATTGGTCTTTTCTGAGGGATAAATTCAGTGGAAAACTAAATATTTTTATCATGTATATGTTAATGTAATTCTATAGTAATTATAAAAATGTACTCATGTACAATAGATACCTCAAAAAATTTCTATTTACCTTTTCCAACCATAGATTATGTCTTCCCTTCATTCTCAAGGATATCATTGAAAAGAGATATTATAAGTGGACATAGGAATCAATTGAATGATTATGAAAACCTTGAATTGAAAAGGACATCTATATCGTCATCACAAATCATAATTTCCTTATCATTTAAATGATGTTTATTCCCATATGTTGAATGAATTTATATAATAATTATATTAAAAAACCATAGTTATAATAATAAAGTCAAAAAATATAGTATGATTAAGTGTCATATTAGGAACTAGTTGACACATGATAATTACGGTTAGAATTACACTATCTGTCTTGATTGATAAATCAATTATTATAGTGCATGGAATGTATGTAATTTTTTTTTGGAAAACATGGATTATATAATATTTTGTGATGATCATCACATAAATAATTAGAAAACATTGAGAATCTCAGTGAAGTATATGCCATAACATTTTTAAGGACTTTATCTGAGGATTTTGTAATAAAAAAAGAATGGCCTTTCACTATTGGACTTTTATATGATGAATCCCATTAATTCCTTGAAAAAAAAATAGTTTATAGGTCAAAATATTCTTATATTTGAGGCATTTTATGTTGATATATTATTTATTTCCATTGAAATCATAATAATGTGTGAGATTCTTTGGATGGGTTTAGAAATATCACAATACAAGAAAGAATGTTCCATGGTATTAGGTTTAAAATTTATTAATACATGGAAATTTCCCTATTTACAGCTTACCGCTTTTGGTAATTCCATTTCTAGAGTCCTGAGACGCACTTTGCTTATCATTATTTCCTTGTAGTATATAATAGTAATGGAATTATTTCTCATTATTTCTAACACATGATACTATTTCCTCATTTGATGAGATTTTTTTGGGAACTAGTTCCCATTGATAAATTTGATTATTCCTATTAATTAAATAGTCAATTTTGATCCATGGAAAATTTGTATATTCTATAGAATGTGTTTCTAAACATGTAATGTTTGAGTCATACATATCTAAATATTTATCTTTAATTTCTCTAATACTTTGGAATGTTATCTCTATATACACTCGTTTATTCATAAGAAAATATTTTTTTCATTAACAGTATCTTAATATCCATCAACTAGATGTTTTTAATTTCCTACTCATTATTTATTTTATTGAAAATTTTAACACAATATATTTCTATCCCTTGAGTGATGATAAACTATCGTGACAATATCCTCCCTTTTGTTAATTCAAAAAACATAAAAATTTATTCTCTAAGAGGATTATCCATAGATCTGCTATAAATGATATGTAGACCCATTAAAGGATATATGTTTCTAATGAATAATGTGGAATAACACTGTCACCCCATATTGCGGTTTAGTAAGTTTTTTCATGTGGAAATGTTTATTATTCATAAACTGAGTCAGTTATCACAATATAAATATATAATTTTTTAACTCAAGCTATTTATTTATATCTGGTTTCATTATCTATTCCATGAGGGTAATCCCTACATGGATTCCTAACATTTATATAGTTTCCATTATTTCTTCAATGATATATTTTTTAATAATATAATACACTAGATTATATAAAAATATTATGAATCTTAATGTATAATTTCAATACTATTAGAAATATTATAATATTTTTTTTATTTATGTATAAATAATCTCAAAATCATTTACCTAGAATCATTTGGAATATTCTTAGGCCACAATAATGGATTCAAATTTTTCAAAAGGTTTTTTAATGATATGTGGAATTAACCACAGAATATCCCCCTAGAATGTTAATCTAGGTGTGCAGTAAATCCCATTGTCTTTCAAAAGTTGGAAGTCAAATGAAATATCAATACATCCTTTTTGGAGTTATCACCCTTAGGTATAACTATTGAAGAGAAAATCCACTTGTATTATAAAAACAAATATATATTTCATGTAAAACCACATAGCCTAAACCTTACAAACAATTTATAATTTTATCATATACATAAACTTATCTTCATAGGCATTCATAAAACCATATTCCCTAAAGTATGTTTCAATAAATCTATTTCACATGGAATCAAAAAAAATATATTATAAATAACTAGAATAAAAATTTAAACAATTTAAACAATACATACACATAATGAATATAATACCATATATCATAAAAATACTATTGACGAATTCTTCTATGACATCTTACACAAATGTGTAAATCATCAACTGAATACAAAATCTAGTTTGTCACATGAAATAAACATATTCATTGAGGGGATATAGTGGTCCCTTCAAATCACATACATAGTCCACTGAATTACTCATGAAATAATAGAATCATGATAATGAAAACTTTAATATTGTTTCACTAGCATAAAAATGTAAATCATTTACCCAATCCATAAATAGAGACATCATATAATTCATATTGAAAAATTGAATATGAAATTTTAATAATATCCCCAACAAGTAAACATAAGAATAAATCCCCCAATGTTATATAAAGAATCATTTAAAAGCTTTACACCACTACACAATCTAATCACAACCCATCAAGATAAATAATATGGATGATATCATTTTAGTATATCTATAGTTGATCATATGTTAAATTTCAGTTTTGGTTATTTATGAATATAAATACCATAAAATCTCATGAAACCTATGTTGGGGAATACATATTTTCACATTGAAATTAAATTTAAAAAAATTGAATCAAGAATATTTCGAAATACATTTTTTCAAAAATACAATGTAAAGTGGTAATGTAATAAGCAATGAAATAATAAGTTATAATGGGGATAATTCCATTCATTCTTAGTACATTAAAATATACAATACATTTACATTTTTAGTACATGTAAAAATGTAACTCATCTATAAAATGAAGTGGATATTTTATTTTAATAGTGCTTAATAGTGAAAAAATAGCTAAAAATATATTTAATAAATATTTTGAATAATGATTAAAATATTTTTCTCAAATATTTTTATAAAAAATGAATATTGAAGAAAATTTTTTTTTGGGTAAAGAGAGAAATAAATTAATTTACGATTAAATATTTTTCAATAATTTTATGTACCGAAGTGTATAAAATTGTATTAAAACTTCTAAATTTTATTAATAACTAGTTTATAAGAAAATATGTTGGGTTTTTTATATAAATATTCAATAATTCTATTGATAGGAACATAAATAAAAAAATCACGAATAATGATGAGATTTTTTAATAAACACTTACATAAATTGTAACTTTTAATTCATAACCCACATGAATGGAATAAAATTAAATGAAACATTAAATACCATTAAGATATATAGGTTCATGATATACCATTACATATGGGTAGTATGTAAAACACACATGAAAAATTAGAGGTGAATATAGAATATATCTGCTAGAAGTAAAAGGGATATGAGAAACCCTTACGTCAGGCCTGATTTCCATTATATATATTCAAAAATAAGTTATAATAAATATAAATATATTATAAATATATTAAATAATCATAATCTTATATATCTTACTATACTAATCTATTGACAATTCATTGTTTAAATCACAATTTAATGCAATAACTACACGGTTTTTCTTCTATTTTTCGATTTTGTATCTTCAGTCACTATACATTGATCTTTGATACATCATTTAAATTATTATTATAATTATAAAATAATATTATATATTCATTATATAAATTTTTATAGTAATCCATTAAATTTAGATAGAAAAATGAATTTCACCCTTCTTAGAGAATGTAAGTCATACGTATTCACGAACATTGTCTCAATTTTTTTAATGGTTGAAATAAAAGAATGTAAAATTATTTTTATAAAATTAATAATCATTATTATATGATTTATATTCATTAAATATATCATTATTATAATATGTTCCAAAAATAAAATTAATAACATACCATATCGCCATGTGGAGGTGATAATCCATAAAGATGAACAAGCAATGTTATCTTTTTCCAACATGTTGGAATGAAAGATTGTAGATGTGATATTATAATTTCATAAGTATAATTATTTTAATTTTATAATATATGTACATTAAATACCTCATTATATTCATCCATGTTAGGCATTGATGGAAAATGAATTACATGTATTCGTGAGGAGGTAGTCTATCGTACACACGATAGAAAGTTTTGTTTAACATTTGGTGGATGTAGCGAAGGATATTGTTTATAATATTGTAATATCTACCAATATTTGTGTTTTATATAAATATTTTAAACAAATTTCATAAATGGGAATTATTTTAAGGGTTTATAAGAATAAATAAAAAGAAGACGCCTAGTTCAGAACTATACATCTTCATCGAAGAACCTATTTCATTTTAAATCTAAATCCTTCTTAAAAGGGGTTTTGATGAACCTGGGACTCTATGTTATGAGGAGAGAAGCATGAATGTATATTTTTATCTATTTTTTAATAAAATGGGTTTTTTATTATTTATATGAGAAGAGAGTTGGTGTCATCTTAGAAGTGGGAGAGAGGACATCGTTAAATTTTTTTAAAATAATTAATTGTAATAACATATTATAAGTTCTAGAAAATATAAAATGTATATGTAATAAAATAAATATTAAATAATTTCCAAATATTAAAATAAAAAGGAATTTATACATGTTAATTTTGTATTTTATTATTATTATTTTTAACCCCAGTAATCCTATTTCAACCTAAACTGCAATTATTAATATTTACAATTTATACTATTCAATATGAAAAAATAGTTACATGAAATTTAAGAAAAAATATTAATTATTATTCTTTTAAATGTATGATATAATTTTTAATTCAAATCGTTATTTTGGTTGAACTTAATTTAAAATTAAACATCCAATTGCGTCGTAAAGGTGGTTTTCTAAAGGAAATGCTTTCTCATGTATGGAATGTTTTATATAAAAAATAACCAAAAATGGATTTCAAATACCAAAATTGGATTTATAATAGTATAATTTAACAAATTATATATTTAAAATTAATTTTTAGAAACATTGAAATTTAATATTTCTTAAAAGGAAAAATATGTTTTCAATAAAATAATAATTTTTTAGTATTCATCGAAAAAGTAATATTTACATAAAATTATAAAAAAAATACATAAGAAAACACATACATGTTAGTTTCAGTATTTTATTTCATTATTTCAAATTAATTTTCAAAATTTTAAAATTTAAAATTTAAAATATATTATTAAAATGTTATAAAAAAACTTAAAAAAATATATCATTAAAAATATATTTATTTATTTTTCATATTAGGTTTATTTTCATTTCTAATTAATTTAGAACCAATGAATTTATTTTATATAATTGGAAGCCATGTAAATTTCATAATTTATTAATTAATATTCTATCCCAAAAATTAAATGTCCATGATATAATGGTATACCATATTACAGTTCATTTAGACTTCCGGTAGGGATTATCACAAACTATCGATATGATTTCATTTATTTAATAAATATATATATATATTAAGGATTTTACATTCTAGTTTATCTATAGAAGGATTTGATTGAAATTCTAAACCAATCTTACTCGTGTATACACCCTAAGACTAAAAAGATGTATTATGATTAGTTACATCAATATTTGTGTTCGGGGATGAAATGATTGATTGTAGTTTTTCTATCATGGGTCCCTTATTATTATAGGATTGTGGTTGAACACTAAAGACATGATATAAAGCTTCAACCATTACCCATTCAACTATCGAAGTGGACTGATATTTCTATGTACATAATAATGGGGTTTCCATCTACTTTATGTGTGAATGATGTTATTTGAGAGATCATTTATTGACCTAAAAAGTATCTCATTTCCTTCATATCACGGAGTATATAAATATAGCGAAACACAGTTGGTTTTATATCCATTAGGTTAAGAGTCATTATCATGTTCCCTTTGAGATTTTTTCTAAAAGTGGAATTTGGTATAGAAATATGTTTTTTGAATGTTTTAATGTGTTAATGGGCTCTTAGTATATATTAATAACAACATATAATCCATATATATATGGAAAAAATGAGAGGGTTATTTTGGATTATGAAAATATACTCCTAGAATATGTGTTCATTTTCTAGTGGTTCCTATGAAATAATTCATAATCTAGTCAAAAAATACTATATTAATTTTTATTATTATTCGATTAGGATTTATCCATTTGAATCAATTTATAGATGGCCATATAGACCTCCCTTAGTTTGGGTAGTGTCAAGATAATAATGCTTGGTAATGATGATCCATTATAAAAAGACAATGGAGAATGTGTAGTTGATCTGGATGTGATTACTCATGAAAGTGTTGTATCATAAATCCTACAAGGATAGAAATTTTCATCATTTTTTATTTTCTTTTGGTGATTGGGTCATTTGTCAATTTTTTTTAATTTCTATAGACACATTCGGTTGGGTAAGAACAATATGTTTTCACTGATATTTGTTGTCTCCTTCGAGATTATGTAGAGTCATGGAATAGTGGAATAGATTTTGTAATATCCATATATTTTTACATAAATTGATTATTTATTTCATGTTTACCATTTTAGGAGGTATCAATTGGACCCATCCCATATGATTGAATCAGAGTATGTTTTCCTTGAACCAAAAAACATTATGTCTGAGAAATTGGTTAAGATTTTGGATCAAAGAAAAAGGTACGGTGTGGTAAAATAATAAAATTGTACCATGTTCTATGGCAGAGAAGAAATTATATCCATGACATATAATAGTAGGAATTATTGATGAAGAATTAATTTCCTTCTCCTTTTATATGTTATGTATACTGAGAACATTCTGGGGGTAGAACGATTTTATGGTTTGTACAATTGTGACACCCACTATGTTTTGGAATTATCTCTTTTTATTATTTGAATCTTGTCATTTTTTAGTTATGGGGGTATTGAAGTAAATTTTGGTTTTTTATTTAATGTTACATTATCCTCAACCATGGTTCGTATCTATTTGGGAATCGAGTGGCCTCAATATAGAGTGAACCAGTTGGGTGTGAAATAGACTCATGGAGCTATAATTTTGATTTCACAACCATATTACAGATGGTTTCATCATAGAGTAGGGTTTTAATTGTAGGCCTTCTATTCAGATAACCTCTTCTCTATAGAGGGTGTCATATATGGTGTGGAGTCCTATATATTGAGTTTGGTTAGTTTGGAAAAAAATGGGTAAGATTCATTATAGGTAGTAGGTTGTGTGATAACACCTCTTTACCAATTATGATATGATAAGTGGTGGTATTTTCAACACTGTATCCCCACTCTCCTAGAAAATAGTATCTGTAACATATAAGGGGCCATAGATCTCTAACTTGATTTATACCATAAAAGAAGTTGATTTCATTAACGATTTGTTTCATATTACTTCCAATGTTATTCAATTATATTATATGTTAGGGGAAGAATGTATGGTGGTGTTATATTTTAAAAGAGGACTTAAAATATATGGTTCTCCATCCAAAAAATTTCTTTTCAAAATTTTCTCTCGATCAATACATTCCCAATATAGATTTCTGATCACCATTGAATCATATTTTGATAAGGCTTAACCTATGGTATAGGAAAATAAATTATTGGTATTTTCTCATTGTTTATGAGGTATTTGTTTATATTAAAATGTTTCAATATATGAATTACCTAATGTTATTATAAAATTCATTTTTTATGGATATAATTGATTTGGAATAAGGGTGTAATTAAATTCTTAAATAAATGTTTTGAAATTTATTTTTTATATAAAATATTTTAACATACTATGTCTAGATGAAATTTCTTAAATGTGGGTTCTCACAAAAAATGGTGTTTCAAGAATGGAATAAGATAATATTTTTTATGAATATTTTTAATATAATGGTATAAAGGATTTAAAATGGTTTTCACAAAAACATGTAACATTGGGGACCTTGGTTGTGTATGTATAGGGAAATTTTTCTTTAGTGTGTGGCATTCCACTACAGTTTTTGTGACATTTGAAAAGTTTTTATGGGACTTAATATTGGTCATACCAACATTATTCCTACGATAAGATTAATTTTATTTATAGTACATATTACTATATTTTATATTCCAATATTTTGAATTGACATTTATAATATATTTTAATCATGATAGTTTATTTCATTTTTGGTTTCTATCAGATTCCTCTTCTATTTTATTTAAAGATTTATTTTCTGATGTTAACTAGCTTTCTTTCATTTACATGATGTATTCCTTGTTTATGAGGGAAGATAATAATTTTTTGAAAATCCAAATGATATTTTACAAAAAAATTATCATATAAAAGAAATTTATAATTTTTTAAAAATCTATAGATTACCTCTTTTAGGATATTATAATTTTTATAGATTCATTGGGGAAATCCTATTTGGATTTCTAATCACAATCTATTTTTTTTCTGTTTTTCATTTTTAGACGTTGTTTTTAAATATTTTATAATGGTAAGGACATAATTTATTTCTCCAATTTCTCTCATATTTCGTATCCATTTTAGTGGTGTAGTTAGTTGGTGACAGATTGTCACATGGATCTCATCCAATGGATTATTTATTTTTGTTTCCAGTTTTACCTAGTTTAGTTTGACTTTGTATTTATCATGGTTATGTAAACTTTATTCCACATTCCATCATATTAGTACATTTCTATTCAATTTTACACTGTATGTGGTTGGTTTTTTATATTATTATGGGTCAATTTGGGTGACCTATCAGTCTGTACAGTGTTTTTAATGAAAATCCTCTAAAACCATTAAAAATAAAAATTTTCATCATGCATACTTGTGGACTAAAACTAATTTTAAAGGTGTGATAAATATTTCATCACTTACACTAATTATTATAAATGTTTATTTCATGGATTAATATGATATTTACTATGTTATTAATATTCCAATGTTATAAAATTTTAAATATAATCCTTTTATTATATAGAAATAAAATGTTTCACCCTTGAATACATGTGGACTACCACATCCAATAAAGTGACATATTTTATCATTCACTCAATCCTTTTCATTCTTACCGACCTATATTCTTACCTAAATCATCATATTTTGTATATCTAATTTTTTAAAAGTTATTCTAAGGAATATTTTTATTATGAAATAAAAAAATTCAATCTAGGTAGAGGTATACCCATTACATAGCACATGGTCCTAAGGATGATTTCTCCAAAAAACATGGTCTCAAGGCCTACTATTGACTCATGCTTGCTTCATCATACCTACATCACCATGTCGACATCATGTCTAACTGACCTCCCACATCATAAATCTCTAAGAGTAATTGTAGGATTCAAACCCTGGTTTTTTGTATATATGATTATAGGGTTTACCACTTTAGTTCCTCCCCCAATGCTGAATTTCAAATTATAATAATTATTATTTTATATTAATGACATTATGAAAAAATAATATATTTTCCCATCATAATCATATAATGATTAATGTTTTTTTTCATGTTGGGTCAGTTTAATCACCTAAATTAAAATTTCCATAAATTTATATTATGGTTAGATATAGAAATATAATTACAAGTTATATTGGATTATAATATTTAAATAATTATTATTATTTCTTAAAATTTAATGTTAATATCAAATATTTTATTAAGATACCATCACTCTATCATTGAAATTATAAAATAATTTTTTTACAAACAACATAATCATGAATCATAACAAAAATACTAATGATATAAATTTTAAATTTTTCAATCAAAAAGAAAATATTTTTCTGTTACATTTAAAAAATAGAGAATGATAATAATTGAATTATAAATAAGAATAAACATCACCATAATGAAACCTCTAATATAAAAAAAATTGAAACTAATAACATATGATGGAGAAAAATAAATATATCATACTAATGTAATATATATAAATGATTATCGGTGATGATTATAAAAAAATTTATCTACAAATAATGTATTTAAATAGGTGAATAATGTAATTTTTTATTCATGAGGTAAAATATATTTCGTTGAATTTATGAATGAAGCTGATGGATTTTTCATCTCAATTTTTCATCAATGAGATATTATATGTTTCACCACGTGTTTAATTTTTTTTATATTGAACATGAATTAATGTATCAAATATATTTCATATATTATATGGAATTTAAAAAACTAACTCATTCTTCACCTTTCATGTGTTCCTAATTTGAGTGATAACAATGATGTAAGGGTTTTTCTATCAAAATATTCAAATCTATTAGACAAGTTGGATATTGTGCACTGGGTTTTTTATTATATAGTTTATAAAATAAAAATTTGATCTGTAATATTATGAATTATATATTATTCATGGTCTTTAAGATCTATTTCAAACTACCTCTTCGCAGAATATATAATTAAAATATACTCAAGACATAAATGTGTTTTCACCAATATCATTTATATGTTTCGATTTCTTCTAAAGTATAATCCATCTTGGGAATTTTTATACTTTTTTCTCTATTAACCCATAAAATTATTCTCCTCTATTTATTCTAGGTAATTCACATATCTTCTCACAATTTTATTTTATCCTTTTCCCAAAGTTTACCCATTGTAAGTGAAACTGGCCTTATCACTTCTTTTTAATATCGTATCATTATCTTCCATGTCCATATTCCATGTATGAATTAAAAAATAACTTATCCAAGTAAAAATTATTTATTAATTTAATATATTACAATTTAATGTTATTTTAAAAAGGTTTTAAATATTTTTTCACTTTTTCTCTGTGGTTCATTTTCATCAATGTGTGAAACACACATCTTTTAAACATTTATGTTTGAACAATTCATTCTATTTTTTTATATGTTTCAATAAAAAACGATCTATATTTTTTATTGGTTTGTAATAGAATATATTAATCCATATTTTCTATAAAATATTTATATTTTAATGATTTTTTAAAAAGAATTGTTGTCATTTCATTTTTCCAATGTACTTTTTATGGATCCTATAATGTATTTATATTCTTTATCAACATAATTTTAAATATATTTCTCTTGATTGAATATGTATTTCAAATAGTACCATAGAAATTATTTCATATAGTGTATTATAATAATTTATTATATATCTGAGAGGAATAATCCATTTGTGTCGTTGTTTCCTAACAATGAAATATTGAGAAATGTGTTTTCTTTCATATTCCATTCCTCTGTCTATACCCTTTATAATATTTCCTTAATTGAATTTTATTTTCCAATAATGTTAGGGAATAACTTTTGATACCAATTATTTTCCATGTGTTATTATGTTATGATTATTGATCAAATTTTTAATAATTTCATTATATGATTACATTTGAAAAGAATATAGTACCCATGTTCATCACTTGGGTTATTTATGATTTTATAAATTCATAACTCTAATTGTAATATAAATGGATGGATGATGAAGAGTGGGGACCTATATTAAAATCAAACACATTTTTTATTATTTTCAACCTCATAGAGTATGCATATGTGGGTAAAAAAATATTTAATTATATGTGTGATTGCAAGTATTGGATCCTAATGTTGATGATACCCTATACTTATTTCTGTTTTAAGTTTTTTCTTATTCTACTTTCATGGTCATATTACATTTCTATTCCATATAAATACGATTATTCTCAATAAATACTTGTTGTTATATCATGATAACAAACTCTTTTACATTCAATATGTTTATTCTATCGATATTACATATCCTTCTATCATGACATATGAAAACACATATTGTTACATGGTATTTTTGATAATATATATATATAATATACTTGTGTTTTCATGTATGATCATGATCTAACCCTTGATTACATGTTGATTAGTTTTCCAATGTAGAGAATTAACGAAAATATTTTTTGTATGTTTCAGTTCCCCATGTTTTTAAGATGAATACAACTTATGATATGTGTATAGGTGAGTATAGTGTGGCTCAATTATAAGGAATTATAAAATATTTTTCTAAAATAACATTCTTATGTAAATTATTATGAAATACACTAGATATTCAATTCATTGGATAATGTGTTATCTTATGATAAGTAATGATAAAATTATGGAAATAATGTAAAAAAGATAAATGTTTAGCTTATTCTATATCACATTGTATCAAAACAATAGATTAAATATAGTATATTTTTCATAATAACATGGAGTGTGGGTTTAGAGTTCTTCAATTGGTATCATATTTGGGTTTTGTAATATTTGAGTACCTGTGTAGATTTTTTTGGGACATGTTTAGTTATTTAGGGGATTAAGATCAGGTAATGTTCTTAAAACCCTTAGAAAAAAGACTAATTATATGTTAATATCCCAAAATTTTGTAATTTATTTAGTTTTTGGTTTTCCTATCAATTAAATCCAAGTATTGATTTGGGAAAGTAGATTCTGTTGTGGTGGATATGCGCCTAAGGGTATAAACACATAAAAAGGTTGGGTAAGTTTCATATATATATTCACTTAGAATGTGATGAGATTAAATAAGATTTCATACATAGATTGAAAATCAGGAGGGATATTATTTGGTTGATTATATTCTTTTTATTAGCCATTATGAAGGATAAAAAGTGGATTAGATGACGTGATATATACCATGTACTTTCACAGAGCCTAATAAGAACACCACTATGGAAAACCTATGATAAGATGAAGGATATATTGGTTGATCTAATTAGGTAATAGTAATAATATAAGTAACATATATTGAAATACATTTGTTATTGGAGATGACATTATATGTTTTAGTAATCATGTTCATATAATTAATTAATTTGATTTTCATTACACATAATCATATATATTCTGGTTATTTATTTTGTTGGAATCATAATGATGAAAATGAATTTTTAAATGGTATGTATCTTGAAAACCATATACCTAACAACCTATATGTGGAATTATATTTTTTTTGAAAATGGTTGTGAAAACTAAATATATAGCTTTATGTTTATTTGGAGGAAAAATATGAGTATCCTATTCTTACCATGGGGAGAATATTAGTTACCTCATTTGGAATTAAATATTTGTTTATTTCATTAAAATTCTATTATATATTCTTATCAATAGGAAATAATTAAAATTTCATGGTTTTAATTCAGTTGATGGGGGAATGTTACACAATAATATTTTTGAATATATTTTTCTCAAAATTATTACTTGGTTCGATAGCTTGTTCACAAAATAACTATGAACTAATAATTTCCATTACATATTTGATTAACTTGATAAATAAAATTACTTTAATAATAAAATATCTAAAAATTAAAAAATGTTAAATAATAGAAAATACATATATTTATATGATATATAAATATAATTTAATTTTTAAAAACTGTATTCAATCTCAATTAACTATTTAATCTATTAATAAATTAAGTTGAATACTTTTAAATGAATATTATTATAAAGTATAAAATATTAAAATATTAACAAATCTATTAAAATTTATTAAACTAGATATTTGTATTTAATAATATCAAGAACCCAAAAGGATTAATAATGTAATTTTTCAGCAAAAAAAATTATTTATTTATAAATTTTATTTTATAGAAAATACAACTATAAATTTAAAAATTATATTTTTAAAATTTAAAAATAATACATTAATTAACCATTCTTAAATTATCATCAGATTTCTTTGGAATTTATCAGAAATAATAGTTATTTAGTGAATAGTGAAAATAATGTGTTTTTACTAAAATTATCTTATCTATGAAAATATAATGAAAAAATTATAACATAAAAATGGAAAAAAATATTTCATGAGAGTAATATTTATTTATGAATCGAAATAATGATCTATGACAAAAATATTTTGAATTGATAAAACCCATGTTTAACGTTTTAAAAATGATGAAATATTTTTCTTGAAAATTAATTTCTTATCATATAAATTTAATTCTATTTTCGATAGATTAAATCAATATAGAATTTTATTTTGAAGTCAAATAACTCCCATATCATCAATAATAAACCAATTAATGTTCTATTATTCAATAAAATTTAAATTTTCTCATATACATAACATTTGTGCTTATGAATATAAGTTTTTTAACAAACATGTTTTTACATCTTACATGTGCTGCAATAAAAATTAATATTTACTAGAAATATAAATTATATTTTATAATATTTGTTTAATATTATTAATAATTTGGTATAAATTATTTATCAACTCCCATTTTATTTTTATATAATTAATGTAAATTACCTTTGTCAAAATATATTACCATGATAAAAAGAAAAAAATGGTAGAATGAAAAAATACTAATAGTAAAAGACTTAAAAAGTGGATTTATACACGTGGTAAAATTAATACTGCAGTTACTATTGAAGATACATATTACCTAACTCATTTATTTTCCATGTTGTCTTTACCTTCAATGTGAAATAACTTCTTTCATTATTTGAAAATGATATATTTAAAAATATTTCATTTTCATCACCTATAATAGAAGTTCCCATACACCCCATTTATCCACAGATTATACATCATTATCTAAAAAAACACTAATATAATATCACTTCCACTATCACCCATTTTCCAATAATACATGGTATTTCCAAAATATCAATCTATAGATCCATATGGTGTTACCAAAGCGATGACATCCAATGTGAGAATCATAATTCTAAATCAAGATTTTTTATATTTTTTTATTCTTATACACACTCAAAAATATTCAATCCATAAAATTTGTATAATATAAATATTTCTAATATTGTGAAATTATAATTTACTAACTGAATATCGGTTATATTAATTTCTATATTACAATTCAAATAATGATGTCTTTATCATGCATATGTTCTAACTACGATCTCTAGAAAATATGTGTTTGATTTTTCATCACCTCTATACATTAATAGTTTAAATTTTCCATTTTATTTAATAATAATGCATTTTAAAAAAATTAAAAATCTAAAATTATATTCAATTCCCTATATGCCATATGTTCTATGGAAAATGATTTTCTCACACTTGAATACGTGCGGAGTAATACCTCCCTGAATGAATTTATTTTTTAACTAACGTTTTTTATTACTTTTAAATCCCTATTATATTATGATATTATACATTTAAAGAATATAAATAAAAGGAATATGTTTATTTTAAATTTTTATTATGCCAAATTGATTCACTTTTATGTCCATAATCCCCATCTTGTTGAAGCATTATCCTATTCAGGTTGGTCTAATCACCTACTTTAACAATGCAATATATTTCTATAATAGAATGATAAGGAAAAATAATTACATGTTATTTTGGATAAAAATAAAAATAAAATTGTTTTAAAATGGTAATGATAATTTCTTACAATCTATTAAGTTACCAACCCTCGTTTATTAAAATTACTAAAACGACATACTCACTAACTTCATCATCACGAATCATAACAAAAATTCTTATAATTGAAATTAAAAGATTATTAAAAATATATAACATCAATTAAAGTAAATGAATTTATCTGATAATGTTAAAAATTAAATATTTATATACGAATCATCCCCGACATAATGAGACTAATACTAACAAAAAATATGAGACAATTTAGATATGATAATGAAAATAATGTAAAAATAACATAAGTATTTTTTTTTAAAAATTATATAAATGAATTTTCTAAAAGGTAATATGTATGAATAATATTAAAAATTGGGTTATTAATATATTTTTTGTTTTTGTAATGGTGGTTAAATTTATATCCTGGAATTTGTGAATTAATGGTTTCTGCATCTCAATTTCCCATATTTAGATATGATGTGTACACATTACATGAGTTATTTTTAATATATATAATTATTTATAGGATTTCATTTATCGTAATATTCTATAAATAATATTGGATTTAAAAATTTATATGTTATAAGATCATCGTTGATTTTTCAATTTGAAAGATAATGATTATGTAAGGGTTTTTAATCTCAATTTCCAAATTCATGAGACATGTTTGATATTGTGAATCATGGTTTAATTTCAATAGTTTTTTCAATTCCCATTTGATATTTTATATCAAAAATTATCTTCTTTTCACATTTTTTATGATCATTTTCGATACCACTTTTGAAAGAGGTTCAAATTAAAATATACTCAAGTCGTAAATCATTTCACACAAATACAATTTACAAATCAATATTTCTTTTGAACGATATTCCATACTTGAAATTTGAAATAATTTCCCTATAACACCATCCATAATTTTTTCCACATGTATTTATTATTTAGAGATTACATGTATTATCACCATTTTAGTCGCCCCTTAGACAATAGTTCACTTATAATATGAGAAACTGACCCCACCTATTATTTTTATTTGGGTGTCCCTCTCATCCATGTACATATTCAATGTATGATTTTCTAAATGACATGTTTTTGTTAGTTATTTATTATAGTTTATTGATAATTTTTTAACATTATTTTTTAAAAAATTGAAGTAATTTTAATATATCCATGTGAGTATTTTTTATGAGATATGATGGGATTGTATTTTAAAAATATTTGTGTGAACACATAATTCTCGAATTTTTTATTTTATTTAAAAATTTCTATCATTATTTCAATGGTCTCTTAAAAAAGATATTATTTCTATGGACTCATAAAATAGTTCTATTTTGTTAGTTTTAAAATTTCCATAACTATTTCGAATTTCCAATGAAAATTTTATAATGCTTCACAAAATAATATCTCATATTCATCTAGATTTATTTTTATATTTTATGAGGGATAAGGGATATTATTTAAATTATACCATTTTCTTACCTTCTCTGGAAGATTGAAAATTTTAATTTTATATAATAATAATTCACAATTATTTTTTTATTAATAATAAAAATATTTAACATCCCATGTTTTCAAAGTATGTTATCTAACTAATGTAATTCAATAGCTTGTGCTACACGCAACACCAAGATCGAGTACACCACAACTTACCAAACTAGCTGTTCAAAAAGTGGTTAATAAAAGTATTAAATTATATTTGGAATCTTATATACTCTATATAATTTAAACATATATATTATATGTTTCTTAAAAATAATATTAGAACAAATTCAATTTTTCAGATAAATGAAGTATTTTTCAAAAAATGTCATTTTATTGCCTTTTATTGGTGGACCCTTTTTAAATTCAATATTTGAGAATTTTAAATTAATTATGAAAAAAATAATCATATTATTTAGAAGAAATATATAAAAATTTAGTTTAGATAAATTTTTGGTGTTTTTCTAATATATTTCATATTTGGATGAATAATGAAAGATGATAAATTTTATTTGAAAACAGCTTTTTTAATGAGAAAAATTCACAGTGTAAAATTATATATTTGAAAGGTATTTTAGTGTAAATAGATTATAATTTTATCATTTAATAAAATTTTCGCCATTATAAGTAATTTCACATTTAAATAGGACATAAACAAATGTCAATATTTTGATAGTTTTTACCTTTTAGAAAAATTGGTTTTTGGTTATGACAACGTGAATTAATATTAAATTAATAAATGAAACATCTATTTTTTTAATTTGGTATAATATAAAAAAAAATTTAATTCGTAATATCCAAATTATATTAGGTTGAATTTTTTGTAATTTTCTAAAAACGTTAATTTTTTTATGAATAGTGAAAAACACTGCATTATTATTTAAAACATAATTTTTATTTTAATAAATATTTAATTTATTTAAATTTATTTTATGTAGAAATAGGTAAATAATACTTATATAAGTTCAATTTAATTCATTGGAGCCATTTTATAAAAATATTGTGTGTATTGAATGTTATTGAACTTTTTACCGTCTTTTTTCCCACTTTATAGGCACATTTGAAAATTTGCCTAAAATGTAATTTAACCACTTCTATGAATTGAATTTCAAAAATATGAGAGACATGGTTGAAATCATTAAGGAAAATTTGGTTCAATAGGTTGAAAATAATTTTTGGTGAATAGTAACTGTTGAATTCTATTTACCATGGTTAAAAGTAAATAGAGTAATTAAAGGTAAAAATTGTATTATATTAACCCTAAAAATGTACTAATTATGTTGGGTAAGTATATTTAGACCAAAATAAACATTATTAAATAAATATTTTGCTTTTTTATCCACTTATACAATTTTCGGACATTAATTATTATTTTATTTAAACGAAAAGTTAAAAGTGTAAAATTAAAATTTTAATAACTAAAACATTTCTATTATGGGTTTATACATTTGATAAATTAAATTATAAATATTCATTAGAAAGGTAAAATTATTTCCTACATCATGGTATTTTATTTATAATTTTTAGACATTAAATAATTAAATTTCTCTATGACACAATGATGATGCAGTAATTACCTTATTAAGGAAAGATTCAAATAAATTGTATTATTAGAATTAAAAAAAAATTCAATGTTTTGATAACATCAATGAAATATCTTAATGAATATGAAATTTTAGGTTGTTATTAATGTATTTTGTTAAAGTAATCATGTGTTCATGACATTGACAAAAACAAAATACAAAATAGTGTCAAAATTGACAAAAATGGGTTTTTAAATCAAATACTATTTTATTAAATTATATAATAGTCCTAAAAATATATGGTTCCGAAAAATGATTTCTATATTAATAGATATGTAATTAATGAGACACTTCAGGTTCACTTGTCATTTTATAGTATGTTTATTAAACATGTTATATAAAAATACAAGAAGACATGGTAAAAGTTAAACTATTTAACTAAGAGTTAAATCTAAGAGAATAGGTCAATATGGTTACCTAAACATGTATAAAACATTTTTGTTGGGAATATTTCGACCCATAACCAAAATAGGCTCGAAATAAATCTATTTTGTGCTATTAAAAACCGGAAATGATTTTAGAAGAAATTAATATTTCAAGATTTTCAAAAAGTGCCCCTCACCTCTCTTCTAAAAGGGTACTTCCCCTTCCCTCAGAATAACACCCCCAAAGCAGTTTGGGTCGGCAAAAACCAACCAAAATTTCCTCCCAACTTTCATAAAATCAACATATAAGCTTTCCCTTGAGCATAAATCCATACTATGGAGGCATTTTTTTTCAAATTTGATGGAAACACCCAGAGAAGAGGTAATTATTTCATCACATCTTTCAATGTTCCTTTCTTCTTCCACTTCCTCATTATTTGTTGTTTCAATACAAAAATAATTAATCTATTACCTTATATATAATTTTATGTTGTTATAAATATGATACAATCATATTCATTATTCTATATGTTCTATGATTGACAAGGTCACTATATCTGAGTACGTACGGATTACCGTCTCCACATCGCGGTGATGTTTGTTATTCAACATGTCCTTATTTGGATGGGTATAATAATGCGTATAATTAATTTAAATAATAAATATAACATGTTAATGATTCTATATATATAATATACAATTATATTAAATGTGATTTCACAATCAACATAAATATATCATCACTTGTGCGTATGTACGGCTTATCGTCTCCATGACGCGATGAGATTCATTTCCACATTTACAATTAAACCATGATTATAAAAAAATATATTATTAATATATATGTAATATATTAAATAATAATACTACTGCAAATGTATATATATGAATTTTTTTATTTATGTATTTACATATATCTTAATCACTTACTTCTAATCAATATGATATGAAAACTGAAACAACATTTATGCGTACGTAAGTCCTTCCATCTCCATAAATGGTGATTTCAAATTCATATATCCATATATTATACATATTTATATTCAAAATATATATTTGATATAATACATTCTTTGTATTCATTATGTATTTAGATAATGAACTAAATGATATGATCAAGAATAACATGTTAAAACATGTTTGATAAAAAAGCAATTATTACCTGAAATGTTAATTTAACATGGAAATCATTACTAAATGGGTAGTATTAAGACATAAATAAATCATGTATGATATAATAAAAATAAATATGTTTTTGGTATAATTAAATAACATACTATTGTCATTATAGAAGAGGTTAAACATACCCTCGTCCAAAAAAAATTGCAAGGTAAGGTTTAATTCCTCAATCTCAGTATTATCTATGATTGTTTATGTGTAAGTATTTATAGGGACATATTTATTATCCATGTCCATGGTTCATAGAATAAATTTTAAAATTATTATTTTAAGGTACTATTTATCTAAACTATCATTTTAACTATTCTAGATATTTATTCTTCTAAATCTTTTTCACTAATTACTATGTTTTCAAAATGGTTTTACAGATTTATTTATATAGATATGATTATTTTTATAATTTTAATTCCTTTCAAAAGTATCAAAGTGTTATGTGAAACATTTATTAAAAAAATTTATTTTGAATGGATTAATATATAAATGTGTGACATTTAAATGATTTCCAAAAGGGATATTCCTCTCAAAAAGATTTACTTATCATTTTCAATTTTTTCAAAATCATTTAATAGATATTATTATTTATTAAGGTTGAATTATTATAATACAGTCTTCCATATTGTATTGAATGAGTTATGATATGTTTGACTGTGGATATTTTATTTTTATACCCTTCATTGTTTATGGTTGAATTATTAATATTACGTATTCTTGTTTTAGAACGAATGTTTATATTATGTTTCTACATTTTCATATGATGAATGTGATGGACATAGTAAGTGACGGGTGGGGACCTCTATATCCCCTCGATGAGTCGGCATGTCTCATGAAGAAGAATTAGTGTCTTGGATAAAGGAGATGACAAAAAATTTATTTTTATTCTTGGCACGTGGCCTTGACTATGTGGTATTGATGTCCGGTAATAGACATTCCCTTATTATGAAATTAACTATTAATTACGATTATTCGACAAGTAGAATATCGATGTGCATTATTATATGGTATTTTTTTATTTATTTTCCCCATATTCTGTCAATGTTTATTTTTAAATGTCATTTGTTTTTATTACACATATTGACTTAAGAGTTTATAGATTCTGCAAAATTATTTACCCTTACTGAGCATTCGAGCTCACCCCTTTCTTATGTTTTTTCCCAGGATTCCATGAATTGTATTATGTTTGATATGTCACATTAATCTGAGAAAATAATAGCGTTCTCAACGTATTATTTATATTTTCAATTATTTTTGAATGTTTAATGTAATTTTCAGGTATGCAATCTATTTTCCAAGAATGGCTAACTGATTGGTGTTTCGTGACTTTATTCCCTAGTATCATGCCAATGTTTTATAATAATGCAATGGCTCCGGTATTCTGGGGTCAGGACGTTACAGTTGGTATCAGTGGAAGTTTAGAAATAACCATTGAAACTAGATTTAGATAAACTATAATTAGAGAACATTACCTAAAATAGACATTAATAATTAGTATAGAAAAACTTCCTAGAATATTGGTAATGTAGTGATTTTGTGAATTTTCCATGAAATACATCCCTATCTAGATACGATAAGGTAGAGGCGACTCTGGAACAATTGTACATAGGAGTTAAAACTATGATAAAGAGTTTTGGACTTGACCTGGGGTATCCTGGTAAATGATAATGGGCCTTTCTAGACTATTGGGTATGAAACTACCGGGGGATATGCTTAGGATAAATTTACATTTTCATTACAAACAATTATGAAGGATTTAAGTGTAAATAATTTCTCAAAGAAATTTTTTTATGATTATGGACTGTCTTCATAATCTATATGATTTATGTTATGTATTTTCAATGTTTGGAATTCGGAATTGTGATTTATAAACTAACCTATTTGTATACCATTTTATTGAAATGGTACATAATAGAAGGAATGAGAACTCCAACAATATGCATGATCCATGGAGTTAGAAGTATAACCGATTTCGTGGTGTTAAGAAAAAATTTACAATGAAAATAGTCTCTCATGTATTCTCAACATATGAAGATATAATATAATGTGTTAATATTATAAGTAAATAATTCTCTAAATCCTATGGATATGAAGGGAAGCTATAGAAGAAAGGGATACTAGAGAAAAAGATGAAAAAAGGGAAGAAGGGAAAGAAGGATTTTCCCATATGTGATATTTGTAGAATGAATTTCTCTGGGACGTTCTGGAAAGGAATGAAAGATTCTTATAAGTGTGGCGAAAACAGACACCATTTTCATGATTTCAAGGGTTGGAAACAGTTTTAAAATGTATAATGATTCATCTTCAAAGATTTGGGACACTAAACAAGTCTATGTCCCATTCCTAAAAGTATACCTTAAAGGATAATATTAGATAATAATCATGTTATGATACCACTACATATGTTGAGTAATGAGTAGTGTTATTAAGTATTTATTAAAGAATTGTGTAAATTTAGTACAAGTTATAAGAATTATAAATTATATAAGGATTGTACTGAAGTATGTTTTAATTAAGAATTTGATATTTTATGGTACCAAAAAGTGATATAGTTTCAAGTTAATAATTTTGGAAATTATAGGGTTGGGGGGAATAAAACCCTTAATATGTTTCTGAAACAAAGATAATGATTTTCGAAAAACATATAATTGAGTTGGATAAATTATATTGGATATTATTGACTATCATGGAACAAATTAATTGTTATTTTATTCCATTATTGTTGGAGTATACAACATTTTTGGATTTAAGGAATATATCTTGTATTCAATTACGAATAAGATAGAATGAACATATAGAATAAGGTTCTATGGTAATTCAGGGTCTTACCATGTTTTAATGGAATATATGATGAAGGTATTAAAATGTTATTACGTGGAAAAAGAAATCTTCATTATGTTTACCTTCCTTATAAACATTGGACTGTGAGTTTGGACAAAAGTATTTTGGATTAGTGTAAAGGTAATAATGAATTATGTTGGACATTGGATACGATAGTTTATGGTTAAAAAATTTCTTAAAATTATTTTTGGATTATTATAAAAATGAAAACATGGAAGTCGGACGACAACCTGTCGCGTCCGGCCAGGTCGCGAGAGTTGAACCCGCAACCGCAGAGCGACAACGATTTATCACCTACCAATGGCATACGTGATGTCCTGGTTTGAATAATGTAGTTTTTTATGTTATTCAAATGAACTATAATTTAATTATTTTTTGATACCTATACAATTAGGTTAAATAGAATATTTTTTAATTCTGTTAACTTTTGTAGTGAAAGATGAGTCTTTGGTAGAAATTAGTTTAAGGATAAAACTCTACGTTTCAAGTATATTTTTTACTCTTATTCTATGAAGAAATTAATTCTTAAACTTTAGAGAAGGGATCTTAAACCCAAAAATTTGTTATCCTAATACCTTATTTATTATTGAACCGATGATATTTTAAATCATCATAGATTTAATTCTTTGAGGATCTCAATTTTACACATTTTTGTGATTGATAACCTCAATCGCTCCCTATAAATATTTACGTTTTCCCTCTAATTATGTAACTATAATTTCCACCAATGTTATCATATTTGAAACCCAAATCTGGTGGTGACTGTTTCATTTAATTTCCCATCTTATTAATACTAAATTTTATTAAACATATTTCTTATGAGGGTTTTCCACAAAGGTATTTTAAATTTTAATACATTTATTTTTGAAGTAAAATTTCAAATTAAGAGGATTAAATTTATTGAAGTATGGGATAAATAACATCCAATAATTTTATAGTACGCTATCTCATTAAGGTAATTCAATAGTTTGTGCTACACACTGCATCGATTTCGAGCACACCACAACATACCAAACTAGCCATTCAAAAAGTAGTTATGAATATTATTAATTGAACATTAAATATTATATATGCCAGATAATTTTTAAATCCATATTATGTGTTTCTTAGACATAATATAAGATCAAATTCAATTTTCCGGATAAAGGAAGTATTTTTTAAAAAATGATATTTTATTTCTTATTAATGGTGAACCATTTTTAAATTCCTTACTTGACACTTATATATTAAATTTTAAAAAATATAATTCTTATTTAGAAGTGGAAAATAAAAATTTAGTTTGGATTAATTTTTGGTTTTTTCCTAATAACTTTCATATTTTTAGGAATTGTGAAAGATGTTAAATATTAATTGAAAAAAACATTTTTAATCAAAATAATTGATATTGTTAAATTATTCATTTAAATTGTATTTCAGTATAATTAGATTACATTTTTGTCATTTAATACAATTGATCTCATTACATGTAATTTCACATATAATTTAGATATAAATAAATGACAATCTTTTGATAGTTTTTACATCTTAAAAAACCAGATTATTGGTTTTGACAACATGAATTAATTTTTAATTAATAAATGAAACTTATATGTTTTCAATTTGGTAAATTATACTTAATTTTTTAATTTCGAATATCAAAATTATTTTAGGGTGTATTTTTTGGAATTTCTATGAAAACATTCAATTTTTTATGAATAGTGAAAAAAACTTCGTTATTCTTTAAAACCGACTTTTTATTTAAATAATTATTAATTTTATATAAATTTATATTAATTAAAAATAGATACATAATACCTATATATGTGTAATGTAATTCAATGGAGCCATTTTATAAAAATACTAGATGTATAATATTTTGTTGAACTTTTTACCGTCTTTTACCCAACTTCTCGGCACATTTTCAAATTTCCATAAAATGTAATTTTATCACTTCTCTGAATTGAATTTCAAAAACCCAAGAGACACAGTTGACATCAGTATGTAATATCTTGTCCAATAAGATGAAAATAATATTTGGTGAATAATAACTTTGAAATCTTATTTACCATAGGTGAAAGTAAATAGGGTAATTAAAGGTAAAAATGTTATTATAATTACCCTAACATATGTCCAAATTCTATTGGATAAATTTATTATGAAAAAAATCAACCTTAGTAATAAAATATGATCCTTTTTAATCAACTTATATTAGATTAAGACTTTTATTATTATTTTATTTATGATTTAAAAGTGTAAAATTCAAATATTAATAATTAAATTATTTTTAAAATAGGGTTATATATAAGATGAATTCAACTATAAATATTCATTAGAATTAAAAAATTATTTCCTACATCATGTTATTTTATTTATTATTTTTAGACATTAAATAATTAAATTCATTTATAACACAATGATGTTGTAGTAATTACCTATTGATGGAAGAATCAAATAATAGAATTATAAATATTTAAATAAATATAATTTCAGTGTATTGATGACATATATGAATTTTTGAGGTGAATATTACATTTTAGGGTTGATTAAATTTGTGTTTTTCTATTTAATCTTGTTGTGATGACATTCACCAAAACCAAATATTAAATAGTGTCCAAAATGACATAAAAGAGTTTTTAAAACAAATTTTATTTTATTAAATTAATTAATAGTTCTAAAAATATACTATTCGAAAAAATGATTTATATAATGATATATTTTTCATTAATTAATTACTTGAGGTTCTCTTGTCATTTTATAGTAATTTTAGTAACCATGTAACATAAAAATACAAGAAGACATGGTAAAAGTTAAACTATTTAACTATGTGTTTAATCTAAAAGATAATGTTAATATGGAAACGTAATCATGTATAAAACCTACTAGTTTAGACAATATTGACCCATCCCTGCCATAGGCTCGAAATAAATCCATCTGGATCTATTAATATACAACAATTATATTAGAATAAATTAATATTTCAAGCATTTCTTAAAGTTCCACTCACCTCTCTTATATAAGGATACTTCACCTTCTCTCAAAATCACACCTCCAGTGCCATTTGGGTCCGACAAAACCTACCCAAATATCCTCCCAACATTCTTTAATTAACCATAGAGGCCTTACATTGAGCATAAAGCCATCTTATAGAGCACTTTTGTTCCAATCAAAAAGAAACACCCATAGAAGTGATAATTATTTCATCACCTCTTTTAATGTTCTTTTCTTCTTCCACTTCCTCTTTCTTTGTTGTTTCCATACCAAAATAATAAATCTTGTACCATTTAAAAAATTTGATGTTATTATAAATATAAGACAACCATATTAATTATTCTATCAATTCTATGAAAGACATAGTCACCATACATGCGTACGTACGGATTACCGTCTCCATGTCCTGGTGATGTTCATTATTCAACACATCATTATATTGATGGGTATAATAATGAATATAAATGATGTAAATAATAAATATAGAAGTTTAATGATTTTTTATATATAATATTACATCCTATTACATAATATTTCACCATAAGGATAATGGTATCATCACTCCGGCGTGCCTATGTCTTACCGTCTCCACGACGCGATGAGATTCATATCCACATTTACCATTAAACAATGATTATAAATATATATATATATATATATGACAGTATTTAATATGTGACATGATAATTATATTGTAAAAATATATATGTATTTATGTACTTACATATGTCTTAATCACTTACCTCTTTTCAATACAATATGAAAACAGACACAATGTTTATGCGTACTTATGGAATACTGTCTCCATAAATGGTGTTTTCAATTTCATATATATATCTATTATACATATTTATATAATAAATATATGTGATATATAATTCATGTTTTATATTCTTGATTTATTTAAATAATTATCTAAATGATACGACCAAGAATAACATATTAAAACATTTATGATAAAAAAAGTGATTATTAACTAAAATGTTATTTTAACATGGAAATAATTATTTAATTGGTAGTATAAAGTCATAAATGAATAATTTATGATATAATAAATATGAATATAGTTTTGGTAGAGTTTATTAACATAATATGGTCATTATAACGAAGGTAAAACATACCCTCGACCAAATTAAAGTGCGGGGTAAGGGTTAATTCCTCAATTTCATTATTATCCAAGATTGTTTATGTGTAAGTATGTTATGGAAAATATTTATTATCCATGTAAAATCTATATAAAATAAATTTCAAAATTATTCTTTTTAGATACCCTTTAACAAAAATATCATTTTAAATGTTTTAAATATTTATTCTTCTAAATCTTTTTCATTAATGTCCACGTTTTCAAAATGGTTTTATGGATTTATTTATATCGATATGATTATTTAAAAATGTTAATACCATTCCAAAGCTTCATTTTAGTATGGGACAATTTGATTAAAAAATATATTTAAAATAAATTCCTTTTTAAATGTTTCACTTTGAAATGATTTTACAAAAATGGATATTCCTCTCAAAAAGTATTACTGACCAATTTCAACTATATCGATATCCTTTGCTGGATATTATTCCATATTAAGGTTTTTTTATTATAATACAATCTTCTATATTGTATTTATTGAGTTATGAAATGTTTGATTGTGGATATTATATTTTTATACCATTCATGATTTTTGGATAAAGTATTGAAATTTATTTTCTAGTATTAATATGAATGTTTATGTTATGTTTCAGCATTTTTATATGAGGAATGTTGTGGACATATTAAGTAATGGGCCGGGCCTACTATATCCCATCAATTAATTGGTAGGTAAAATGAGGCAAATTATTGTCTTAGAAAAATTCCTTGAAAAAAATGTATTTGTAGTCTTGGAACAAGTCATTGACTATGTTGTAATGATGTCTGGCAATAGGCATTCATTCATTATGAAATTTATTATTACATTTGATTATTCGACTAGTTGAATATCCCTGTGCATTATTATATGGTAATATTTGATTTATTTTATTAATATTATGTTTATGATTATGATTAAAAGGCTATTGTTTTTATTTCACATCTTTCCAAAAGAGTTTATAGCTTCCACTAAATTATTTACCCTTACTGAGCATATGAGCTCACCCTTTTCTTATGTTTTCTCTAAGGATTCTAATAAGTGTATTATGTTTGATATGTAGGGTTAAACTAGTGGAATAATGGAGTTATCTGCATATTATATATGTCATCAATTCTGTTTTTATTTGTAATGTAACATTCATTTATGTAGTATATTTTCCAACATTGTTAAATTGATTGGTCTTTTGGCACTTGATTCATTGTAATCATGCCAATGTATTAAAATAATGCATCGACTCCGGTCTTATGGTATTGGGGAGTTACGTAAAATTATAATAAATACATTTTTATCATATTTCTTTTACTCTATGAGTACCCTATATTTAATTTCATTATTTCATGTGTGTTAAATTAGATATACACACATTGATTGAATTTGAAATCTATTGACTAAATAATATTTATTTTATTTATATGGTGTAAATGCAATATACCACTCAATCATAATGGAAGGGTTTCTACATGGAAAGTTACTGAATACCATTTCAAAACCATTTATTTCATTAAATTATCATGTTATGATTATTTATGGAATAATGATTGATTGATTTATGTGATTGCATTTCTAAAGGAAAAAAACCCCATTTTATTTTCTTATGGTCATTATAAAATGTAGGATGATTAATTTCATATAGAACTTGTATATATGGATTATGACTAGTTGGGTCCTTTATCTACATCTACTACATTGGTTAGAAGATTATACTTAATGAGATTTGTATATGATGGTGAAATTTTGTTTTCCCTTATTGAATGAGTGGGTGTAGTGACTCCATAAGATAATGATACAATGTGATTTTCTTTGTGGAAAAGTTTATTATTATAATGTTTTCATTAATAATAAAGATAAATCCTCCTTTTTATATGAGTGAAAATACTATTTAAATTGGGGTAGGGGGAGACCCATTATGTATCAAGTAGTCACAAGTCCATGTGTCCCATGGCCATTTCCTGATGACCATGGGGCTTGTTAGCCTTAGTTATTGACCTAAGAGCCCTTTTGTCCCAAATGCCCCTTTGGGGAATAGTAATGCTATTGTACACTATATAATAATTGTTTTCTATCACCCCTTTCTCATGTTTCCATTCCAAAGACTTTTTTGGATGAATTTTTCATCTGATAAATATATATAATAGTGTAGTGTTACTAATTTATTTAATATATTCATATATTTTATAAAATAAGATTCTTGAATAACAAATTATCAAATATATGAAACATTCTATTATTGATATTTTATATTTGTATTAGTTCTAATGTTCAACTTTTTGAAATCATGTATAATAAAGATATATTTTTTTGGGTCCTAGATTTTTTTAAATTTAGTGTATAAAAATGGGTTTTTAGAACTATATCCATGTGTTTATGTATATGGTTCCTCATACATAGGGGTAAAATCCATAACAACATAGGATATTACAATACCACATATAACCCAAATCATTACTAACATCCCATCACATAACAAAAATTAAACATGATCATTTTGAATTCCTTAAAATTGAAAAATATCATTCATTATATAACAATGTCTCCTCAATCAAATGAATTATACCTATATATATACATCAGGATGAGTATCATCCCTATAAAATCAAACTAAACGTTTCTTGATTCCTACCCTATATGTTACTCTTAGCACATCAATAAAATGTTCAGTAAATCAAATCAAATCTTCCAACTCAATTCACTACTCATGTTTCTACATTATTTTTTTGTTTAAAGTAATCCATGATCATCTTCTTACTACAAGATCATCTAAAAAACCTATTTGGATGTCTCATCATCAATTATACCAACTAATCCTTTAAAATTTAATCACAATATGTTTAATTGAGAAATGCTATTCATATTGAAAACAACTACTTAATGAACCACATCAATGTGACAACATGGATTATCGAATTTAGACAACCCAACACTACCTCCTTATTCCCACGAGTCATGTTATTATCTATGACCTACTCATGTATCAACACCTCTAAAAGAAAATCCAAACAAAACATGTTCATATGTGCCCAAAAAACCTTCCAAAGATGATATTTGAATATCTATACCTTATAAATATCATACCATTCCAATATTTATATAAAAAATAACAGATATGTGAATCTCACTGCATAATCAATTAATGCCACCTCTCTCTATATCAATTACATAAAATCATGGTATTTTCCAACCCTCAATATCCCAATAAAAAGGTACTCAAAAACAATAAAAAAATCATTACATTTCAACCAGTGATTCCAATATTCTTGTCCTGGTACATCACAAAAACATTTTATTGGTCCCATAATCACATAAATCTCAATCTTCACTAGTCACGTATGTGGAGTCTCAACGTTATCTATGATTATATAAATATACTCTTATTATTAAACATCTACTTTGGTCCTCCCTCCCCCTAAATTAATGTATTATATAATACCTAAAACTAGAATCTCATTTGTTATATGTATGGATTTCATCACAATTTAATTTTCTAGATTTCTCAATTCAAACTCTCCATGAACTTTTAATAAATACATTACACCAGTTCCAATGGCCTCTATAAATGACCCAGATACCTCATAACCTTAACCTATAGATCATTATCATATTTTTAGAGGGTTATATTTGATAAACATATCTATATAGACACAATTTTTCATGCCAAAAAGATAAATTATGTTTTTCCAAGATACATATCACTAAAAATTAATTTTAAAGATCAAATTAGATACATTTAATAATACACAGATCCTAAATATATATTTATAAAAATCATAGTTAATTTACTTATTCCAAAAAAATCCCAATCCACACTAATTTATCATGTTATCCAACCTCACAAACACATCAATGTGTCATAGTTTTAAGTACCAAACACACAATACAAATACAAAATATAAATTCCTCATAACACCAAAAATCACATACCACATTCAAATGAGTCAAATGACACTAGAAAAATATTTTTGAAAACCCGATATATGTTATTTATGAAACTTTAAACATAAAACCTATTTTAAATATATTATATCCATGAAATTTAGTAAAAAATTTGTTATATAGATCACATATGCCGACCATAAATTGGAATACCACCCCACTCCACTTGATTTAAAGCAACCCATTATTTTAAAAGAATTAAATTATATTTGATAGAATAAAGGAAACAATATACTATGATTACCTTACTTCAATAAAATAACGCATTTTATAATTCTCTATAGGAAATTCTTATATTTATATATTTGATAGTGTATTAAAAAAGAAACAACAATATTAAATAACCTATGATCAATGTTATAGATATAACATAGATGTTAAATTGGTGATTATGAGATGTATTATATAATTTAAGAAAAATATAAACAAGTATATATTTATATTTATATTTATTACTCAAAATATATTATTAACAAATATTTATTAAAAAATAAATATATTTTTGTAAAGTGACTCTATTCTTAAAAAAATGTTTTATTCAAAAAATGATTTTAATTGATATGCATGAAAACATATTATAATAAATTTTTATAATGATCAAATAATTTTTTCAATAAATAATAACATTAATAATAGAAATCTAAATATTTAATTTGAGTGAAATTTTTTGTTTTAGGGAAAATATGAAAAAAATAGTGAAAAAACTCGTTTTTTGTAAAATTATTTGTCTTCTTAATAAATTATATAATTAAAAATACCCAATATGATTTGTATGATTTTTTGATGTAACATAATTATTATATAGTCATATTTATTGAACAAAATTACAATGAATCATTATTATAATAATTTAGTATAATTATTTGTTTAAATTTATTTTTTTTAAAACACTTAAAATTCACAAGTTTCTTAATTTTAATTAATTAAAATAATCCCTAATAGTGATTTTTTACAGGAAATTTATATAATATATACCATTATATATAATTTTATTCCTGAAAAGTTTTATTATTACTCTTAAATTAACTATAAAATCAACTATTTCTATAAAAAATCTATTCTTATAAATCTATTCTCTTTCTACAACTGGTGAATTAATATAAAATTACATTTATTTCAATTAAGTGAATATTACTTTGAAATATGCATTCCATATTTGTAATAAACATAATTTATAATTTATAATAACTTCAAATTCATTTTTTACCATAATTATTTGTAAAAATAGTTAAATTTAATCACACCGATTAAGGTAAAAAGTAGATTAACAAATGATTAATCAATGACCATAAGGTTAAAATGAGCTAAATTTTTTTCCAAATATCATTTTATAAAAATATTTATACCATTAAGAAATTTTGATACATTATTATGAGTTAATGGGAATATTATTCCATGAAATTGACATATATAATGAGTTAAGTAAAAAAATACAGAGAAGGGTTCTTTTTTGAATTTAATTTATATAATTCTTTTGGATACTGAAAATACAGTATAGGATTCGTTATAAAAAAATATTCCGAAATAAATAATATTTTTTCTATTTTGAAATGTTATTTTATTTATCTTTCGATGAATTAATTACTTTATATACATTACAAACTCTGAAAAATTAATTATTTAGTTATTTTTTAAATAAATAATTGACACTAAAAATATAAAATATTAATGAAATATAATTAATAATTTTTCATAAAATAATTATTTAGACTACTATATCATGTTACACATTTTTGGGAATAATTTATCTTTATTCCATCCATGTAGAGATATTTTTAAATTGAAATTAAATAAGTGATGTTGAAATTGGCATTAATGTTATTTTGTAATAAATGATATTTCATTAAATGATTTAACTTATTAATACACTTATTCTCAAACAAGTGATTTCTAAATATCAATAAATATCAAAATGTTTTATTATTTTAGATATTATTATTTTATAATGAATATAATGACTGCTAAAGAGTAGAAATATTTGTTATTGTCGTCATGGAGAAAGGGTGATTTTTTCACCTTACATGTGCTTGTGTTAAAAATAAATTTCAAAAACCTATGAAATTTTAATTTATAAAATGAATTGAATTATTAAAAATTGTACTAAAAAATTATATAATAATTTCAATTTTAATTTATTCTTAATGGATAAATAACTTTGGTTAAAAAACATGTAACCATAATTAATGTCCAAAATTAAAAAATTTTGGAAACTAAGTAGATAAGGAACAAAATATTTAAAACATGTGTTATTTTCTGTGGTGTTAGAGTATCATTACCATATAAACCCTCAAAACCATTAACTATTAATATTTCATGTACATAAGGTTTTATTTACCACCCAATTTATATACTATTTGTTATTTATATAAATTCTACTCCTCCTCAACTATAAAAGCATAGACACACCCCTCACGTTTTCAAACATCTCAGGCCATTTGGATCATCTGTAACTATATAAAATCATCTCAAAAATTCCCCCTCTCATCCTTAATGCCTTAAATTATTATAAATCCATCCAATTATGGTCTTTACTGAAGACAAAAAGTCATTTCCCAAATAATAGGTAAGGTTCATCAATGAAATTTTTTGGTTTGTTTCTTTCTACACCCCGTTTAATTATTATTATAATATGATAATATATAAATTCAATATATTTCATAAAATTATATGTTTTTATGTTTTTGGATATTACCTACAACCTATAACACTTCCGTCAAATGGGTTACCAAATCATCATTCATGTGTACGGTAGACTACCACCTCTCACATTTGGGTATGATGATGAATCTAATGTTTATATATGATATTTATAAAATAATATTACCATTGAATTTTTTTTATCATTTATTCCATTATATGATTCATTTTTAAGCGTGTGATAACATTGCCCATCAATTGTCCATATTATCACCTCGTGAAGTGATGTGATTCGTTTTTCACTAACACATTATGTAGAAGGTAAGAAGGGAAATGACAATCATTATAGGTGAACTAAATGAAATATTTATAAATATTTTAAACTATTTTCCTTCATTTAAATATAATACATCATTTTTGTTTTACCTTTTCACACAATAAAGAAAATGATTACATCAATCATGGGAATGTGGAGAATCGCCTCCTCAAAGAGATGTGATTTATTTTTTCACCACCACATGAAATGAATTTTATATAAAAACATATAAAATTAAATAATTTTTTATTTATTTTTAGTTAAAATATTTATCAACTTCTTACTATACTAATCCTTGGAAAATGGAAATGATGATTTGACATGTGTATTTCCTACCATCTCCATTATTGCAATAGTAGTTCATTTTTCACAACCATCCTTCATTATTGGTTTAAAATTATAATTTATGTATAAATATGATAAAGATTATATTATTATTATTATATATATATAAATAGTTACCCCTTTTACAATATACAACTAACCTATATTCTATTTTACCCACAAGCCAAATGTGTCCAAATCATTCGAAATAAACATAATTGATTATGTTTTTGTACCTAGCATGTTAATGAATGAAGTAAATGTATATATAAACTTGAAAATTTTTATAAATAATGTAAATAATTAATTTTAATTAATTATTTATGTAGATAGAAATAAACATTATTGTTTGGACTCAAGATAATGGTTTTTCTCATCTTACATTTATTTCTGTGAGATATATTCTATATTCAAAAAAATGATGTTGTGTAGTCTATATCTTTCCCATGAATTAATTTTTTTTAACATATAATTAAATTTAATGGGATTTTCAAATCCATTTTTAGATCTCTCTTTCATTGTGTTTTCAATTTCAATTTTACTAAAATGGTAAAGGATTTTAGTCTCGATTACCCTTCATTAGGGCGTATGCTATATAATACACATATATTCTTCATTGAGGAGTATATATCCACCATTTTACATTTGGTGTCGTGAAATTTTTTATTCGCATGTTATTTTATGTATAATTTATTTTTATCATTTACCAGGGCTTATGAATAAATGCTACCAATGTGGTAAGAGTTTGATATTTCAATCTTATCATTTGAAGATATTATTTATGATTAAGTATACATTTTTGAAATTATATGATATTCGTGTGCATAATTCTCATTAAATATATTATACATTATTTATTAATGTAGTTTTTATAATGCGTTTTTAGGAAAATCATTATTCATTTCTCTCTTTGGTCAAAAATATATTTTCATCTGAAACCATGTTTTGGAAAAATTATTTCAAAAATTATTTAACATTATCAAAAATGATTTATTAAAACTATTTTACTCATTTATTATTTTTTAATAAAAAATAAAATGAATCTTTTTTCTATATACTGATCAAGGCAGTTTTCTAACCATTTTTTATGAAAAAATAATGTTCTTTATGGAATATACGAAATTACCTACTTACATGACTATAATTAATTTAAATAATACATTGGATGTTTTCATTGATATTTTTAACAATATTTTTTTATTAATATTCTAGAAATTCGTACTTTTTATAAATTATTTTCAATGAATAGGATTTTTAATTTTTCTACTTTTTTAAAAATTAAATATAAAAATGGAAAAGATATTTTGCATAATAATTATTAAATTATATTTGAATGGTATTTAAATTAATCAATGTCAAAAAACATTTTTTTACATACCCTCCACTATGGATATTTTTTATTAATACTACAATCATTCTTTCTCTAGATGGAATAATATTATTTCCAAGGTGTTGATATGAATCCAATTTCTCTTTCAACAGTTAATAATTTTTCAAATTGATTACTAGAGAACATGTTTATTTTCACCATGTTAATCATGTTCCGTAAATATTTTTATAGAACCCATTTCTTTTCAATAGTTTAATCATGTTAACTAAAGAATACTGGTTTTTAATGAGTTGTTATGAAATGATTTTTCTTTTTTAATTATTTGTTATTAATATTATTGAAATTATAAATTACGTGTGCACCCAAATAGTGCAACAATGAATTAGGTAATGGTTATATTCTCTAAATAATTATTTTGGAAGTTGATCATATGGTTATTAAAATTTCCAAGGGTTCAATATAAGTTATATAAAGTGATGTTCTAATATACCAATATGTTTTATATAGGATTCTATGACTTTATGATGTTTCATTTGATCATGATTGATGCCACATGGCTCATGAATATTTATTATAAGGACTATTTCCTTTGATAAACCCTTATTACAGGTTTTCATGTTTTAGGATGTATTATTTTTATGAATATTTCTATTTTATACTCATGAACTTTTATTATGTCATTGTATCATTATTCTCTACTTATGCTAACAAATGACATTCATTTTAAAATGAATATATTTTTTCCATACTAATAATTTATCCCCACCATTCTTATGTGTCCATTTACTATGTTATATGTAATGATGTTGAATTAGTTATTTCATTATTGTATTTAATTTTGAGGTTCATGATGCCCTAAGGTGAAAAACAAACAATGGTTTACGGTTATAAAATGAACATTTAATGTCATATAGATTATTTATGTAGGATTTTATCATAAATATCTAAAACTATAAACCTAAAAGTTCCCTGAGAATGAAAATGGCTCATGTTATGTTGTTTTCATTTGACATTTTTTCGGGGAAACAAATGGGTCATAAAATTATCTATTGAAGCAGAAAATCTAATTTTTATAAATCCTACATCAGATTTGGGATTGTGGGATTTGGGCTATTATAGTTGGTATCAAAGGAATGATTTAGATAACTTTGACGAGTAGGATGATTTCATGTACGGTTATGTTAAGATTTATGTATACCATTCAAGGTTTATATGATTAATGATGATCATTAGTTTGATGTCCTAGAAACCCCTATGAGGTTTTATGTGAAGATATCTTAATATCATTAAGGAAATTTTAGAAGACATTTTAAAAGGTTTAATTAGTTATAATTATGTGGTTTAACAAGAAGTAGAAATTTAATTTTTTGGAAATGATATTTGATTTATTGATTTACATAAGGATTTATATGGTCTTGGATATTCATAATATGAGTTTTATCATATTGAAAACCATATGATTGAATATTTATTTGGTGACTATGTGATTAATGATAATTTAATATTATATCTCTTCTTTTTTCATGAAATCATATAAGTACGAGATAAAGTTTGAGGTTAAAACACTAATTAGTTTTGATTTTATTATGGTTATTTTGGATATAAGGTTATAAAATTTGTTAGTTTCATCGTTGTTTATTACTGTTGAAATCTAGTGATTAATGTATTAAAAGTTATTTATTTATTAAATAATAGTACATTTGAGGACCATTTTTTAGGATAGTTTCTACTGATAGGAATGATATCTTTTTAGGCTTTGGGGAATATGTGTTCCATTAAATTTTTTATTTAGTGATTTAGGCATGAATATTTCATTTGTAATGCACATTATTTTTATAAAATCATGGGATTTTTGTGGAAATTGAATAAAGGAATAAATTATACTCATAAAGTTTATATATTTCCTACTAATATTAGACTGGGTTTCAAGATAATTACTCAAATCATTAAAAATCATATCATAATGAATGTATTACCCAAGTACCTTCATTTTTTATAAATAAAGGATCCATTATATAATCATAAATTTATGGTTTTAGGCCCTAAACTCTCCATTGATCATTATCGTTCTTATGATCAGTGTCCCTAATCACTCTCTATAAGTTTTTAAACTTTCATGCATTTCAACCTATGTTAATATATTTCGAAACCTAATCGTTTTTCACTTGATATGACCTTTTTTATTTCCTAGATAACTCAAGAATATGAATTTTTTATCCATTTTCAATATGTTGGTTTACATCCAATTTTATTTCAATTGATGATCATTTAATTACCACATAAATGATTATTTTGATATAATGAAATTAATTAAAACGGTGGATGTAACCCCCCCTCCCCATTGAATTTATTAGAATATAATTGTTATCAATAGTATAAAGAAAATAAAATCTTATTCTATCATTAATTACAATAAACCGTAATTTTATATTTCATTACATGAAACAACAATATTTTTATGTTTGATAGCGCATTTCAACATGCAACATCGAACATAAATGACCCATGATATATATTACCAATATAACACGTCTATTAAATTAGTGAGTATGAAAAGTATTAAATAAATTATATAATATTTAAATATATTTATATGTATAAATATCTTAATAAATTTAAAAAGTTTATAATTTTTTTTAAAATAATATTTCTATTTTTTGTGAAGTGATATTTATTATTCAATATTTTTTTTCTTAAAAGTTGATATTTTTTAAAAAATAAAATAAAATGAATTTGTATAACCTTTATAAACATTTTTTGATAAAATTATTTTCATTTTCCTAATCAAAATATCAAAATTCACATTACGTGACTTTTTTTGAAAAGTATTAATTTTTGAGTGAATAGTGAAAAATAATGCTTTTTCTAAATGTCATTACTTTTTAATAAAATAAGTAATTGATAATTATCAATATTTTTTGAATATTTTTTTCATGTAATATGTGTATTATTTATTTATATTTAATCCAAAAATTAACTTTTTATCAACTTGAAAATGGTGTTTTGTATAAGATTTTAATTAGATTCAAAATGGGTTTTAAAAAAACTGTTTTAAAATACATAATGTTTTTATATTTTAAATAATTAAAGTAATACATTTGGTTAATATATTAAATTATATATATATATTATATACTATAAAATATTAATATAGGTTTATGAAATTAATATTATTAGTGATACTGTCAATATAGAATCTTTTTTCTCTAAAAAAATACTCAAAATAAAATGCCAATATCTTTAAAAGTTAATATGAATAATATTATTCTAAAATTATCAACATACGTGAATTTAATTTAGAAAAATGTCTTCCATATATATATTAATAAAAATTTATATTGTATAATAATTCAAACAAAATGTATTCCATAATGATAAATTAAAAAAGATAAATTTAAAATTTTTACAAATATAACAACCCACTGTCTATTAGTAATATTTTTTTCTAAAATAATTTTTTGTTTCTTTATATTTTTTAATATGATACACATACAAAATATTGAGAAACCAATAAAAAAATTATTTCAATAATTAATATTATTTTATTAATTTGTGATTATAACAATTAAAATTCCAATCCTTACAATTTGATAAAAAATAAAAATAATATAGAAACTAAAATGGTAAAATATAGATATAAATAATCTACAGGATTCATCTCCCCCACTACAAAAACTATAGAAAATAATACAAAAATTAGCATACAAATAAAAAAATTAGAAAATAATATAAAATATTTGAAGGAAATTATTTCAATAAAGAAAGAAATAAATATATGTATTTTTAGGGGGTAATGTGAATGTTTAAATAGTGATTTTGTTATTGGAATATTAACCTGGTCATTGGGAATATTGACCTCACCATTAGGAACAATAACGTGATAGTTGGAATATTAACTGGATCTCAAAATAAATGTATTTAATAAAAATAATATTTATCATGATTAATATAATTATGTATATTTATTGTAATTACAAAAAATAAATATCATGATTAAAAAATTAACATAAAATATAAGCACATTTTTAATATCCTCAATTTTTATGTATTTCATAAAATTAGTAATTTTTAAATTAAAATTAAATTCACATTAGTTATAAATTTATTTTGATAAATTGAATATCATTTTTAAATTATAACATTCAAATTTTACATGATTCATTATTTTTTCATTTTTATTTTTACTTATATTCTCTACAAAATAGTAAAAAATAGTTTCTCACATAATCAGGGTATCGTAAATTTCATAATTCATGATTTAATAATGAAATAATTATATATATAACATGGTATTATGAAATGATATAATTTAATTAATAAATGGTCTTTAAAATACAATAAAATTAATATCAAACCTAAAAATAACTTTCCATAACCCAAAGTCAAATCTTATTTCATTAAATAACAATTTTACTTTTTTTTAATTTACATGTTAAATAACTATTTAAAAAGATATAAAAAGGTTAATTAATGTCTTAAACACAATATATAATGTTTATATATGATATATATAATCAAAAATTCATTATTACATGTGTTAATAATTATATAATAGTTTATCAAATATTTTATTCTAAAACCCCCCCTCTCCTCAAGTATAAATAACCCCTCTCCCTCCCCTTGGAAAATGATTCATCCATATCTTACTAAATTGAATAATCTGAAAAAATAAACTCTATCAATCCCTTTATAAAAGTTATTTTTATTTAATTGTAAAATAACTCAAAAAGTCAATTGATTTATTGGTACACATGAAAATATACACTAAGGATTAAGTATGTTTCAAATAATTCTTCTTATTTTTATTTCTCCTCCTTAGTATATTTATTTCATTAACCACCCCATTAAAATAGAAAGAAATATATGATTATTTAAGAATTAATTTATCATTATATTAATGATTTTAACGTACAGTAAGTATCATATTGACAATATATAAAATTTTCAATCATCCATTTCCCATTCTCATCACAATGCCCCATCAATGGTCAATTAACCACCTACAGAGAAATTTCCAAGTAAGAAGATATAACCATCATCATGTATCGATATTATAAACAAAATATAATATATAAACATGTATTTACATGTATTATAAGAATCTAGAATTAATTATATTAATGTATAAAATACCTTGATCAAATTTACAAATTCAAGGTAAATGAGAAATTATAAAGAAAAAACATTATATCAAAATGTCTACTATATAAAAATGGGCATTAGGAAATATAATCAATTTACTATAATTAGTAAATAATCATAAATATTAAAATAATTTACTTATATATATATATATATTTTAATGAAATGATATTTATAAACTAGGAGGTGTAAATGTGATGAAATAAAGTTGTAATTAAGGTGATAGGATTCATGAACACAACTCATTTTCTTTGGGTGATCCCTCTTTCACAAAATATTTTTTATGAATATTATTATAATGTAATATAATTATCAATTAAAATATATAAAAATTTATTATCACGTATATAGATGATTGCAACATTTTTTTTTCAAAATACAATGATTTTCTTGAATAACCCCTCGTTCCAAGACACGTTTTTGATTCCAATTGATCTTTTTATTATTATCTCAAAAATGTTTATTATTATACCAAATAGCCTTTTTCTTTTTTATTTTGAATCCCCATTTTTATTCAATAATTCATTCTTTATGGAATAAGTGTGAAACCCATTCCATTACATGGGTTAATACATGGAAATGATTGTAACGGGTTCTATGTGGGATACAAGATTATGTAAATATTATGATGTGTTGGGTGGGAAAATAATTATATAGCATTTCAATGAATTGTTTAATGTGAGGTATCTCATTAGATAATGTGTTTTACTCATTAAAATGATTCTATAATTTTTTAAAATAATGATTTTATCATTATGTGGAAATCTTATACATTAACATGATTGTAGATTTGTTAAAAACTATGTGTTTTCCCTGAACACTAAAACCCAATTATTAATTTTTTTTGAATTTTCAAATTCAATGCCTTTATCTATTGATTTCCATATGATGTTTACGATGATCTTATGCTTAAGATACCGTGATGAATATTATTCTCACCCATGTTATATTGACCCATGTACCTTTTCCAACATATCAGTAGGATTTTCTCTCACCACATTCATTGATGTATATCTTAATGTGAATAAAATTACTAAGGAGAAAATGAGATTTTAGAATGATAAATAATAATTATTTAAATAAATTGATATATTTGGTTATGATTTTGAAATGTATTTGAAAATTGTTTTAGAGACACTAAACCTATTGATCCAATATTTTTATCTTTATTTTTATGTTTGTCATGAAATTAATGTAATTGATATTTATAAAAAAAATCAGGGTCACTTTAGTTGGTATCAGAGAATGGATTTGTTAATTTGGTAATTATGATAGGAATAAAACATTGAAATCAATAATTAAAAGTTTATATATAGATAAAACATATAAAAATAATGTTTTCATAAAATGATAATCCTAGGGATCACATTAGATATTCATTTTTTTTTTGAATTTCCCTTTGATTAATTATGATCAAACCTTTTCTATTTTAGAAAATTGTGGGAACCAGTTGAAACATGGCTAGCCACCTATAGAAAGACTAGTAAAATAATTAATCAAATGACATCCACAATTCCATGGGTGGTGGAGATCAGAACATAATGGAAATATATACCCTAATATCTTAGGCTCTAAAAAATAACATAAACCATGTTTAATGACCTACATCACCCAAGATGTTCTAATTATCCACATAGTCTTTTATTCTATAAATGACCACTATTATGTACTGAATATTTTGACCCAGTTCTCATGGAATAGTTGTTTTAATCATTGGGGAAGATATTTTTATGTGATCCACATTTATTAGAATGATATTTTGAATCTGATTGAATTTAATTTAGATATAGAGGTTAATCAATTTTGGGGGCTGATTATTAACACCAAGATGAAAGATGAACTAGATGAGATAGAGTGGGAATAATTTAAGAAAAATTTTGTTATAAGTATAAACCGTGATAAATTTAAAGAAATATCGATAGATAATTCATAGAGATATCAAGTATTATGACATATCATTCAACATGAATAAAAAATAAACCATGGGTTATTTTATAAATAATTATATAAAAATAGATAAATTCATTAATAGTTTTAAAACACACCTTCAAATGTCTCATTATATCGAAGACTTCGGTAGTTATAAAGAATTGGTTACATGATATATCAAATTAGAGATGGATTTAAGATACTATTTCCATGGATATTGATATATGAGGAAAATAATAGAGATTCAAGATGGTGGGATAAATGAAATATCGGTAAAGTGGATACAACTACCCACATGTCAATAATGTGGAAGGAAACATCGTGATTTTTATAAATAATTTATGGGAAAGGATTCATATGTGTGGGATATAACCTCACAAAATTCATGAATTTATATATTCTATAAAGAAGAAATATAAAATAATTAATGAAAGGAAATCACCATAAAAAATCAACACCAATGGTCCAATGATTAAATGGAGGGGAGGTATAGAAAATTGTATGACAGTTCACTAATCCAAGGGTCCTTGAGGGAAATCCATGTTAGAAACCACAAATGAAAAAGTAAAAATTGAAATTTTATCCAATCACTACCACAAAAGTGCAGTGTGAAAATGATGTTATGAAAGCTATACTTCCTATTAACTGAAGAATGGAAATTTTTTTATTTGATTCATGTTTTACGAATTTCTGTATATCCTACAAGTTTTCTAGAACTGTTGAATCGAATCCCCAATAACATTAAATAGATATACTAATAAAAAAGAAAAGTAGTGAAATCATTTTAACCCACATGTCGGGATCATATCTTATTGTGGTATGTGGGAATATTCTTCATGTAAATATCTTATTAATTCATTTTGTGGAATATGATGCTATAATGGTCATGGATTTTCTCAAATTATATAGACAATACATCAAATTTCAGGATACTGGTATATCTTTTCATACCTCAAATCATGAAATGATCATTTACAAATGTAAGGAATATACTGATTCTCCTATGTCAAATCCATCAATAGTGTGGATGTTGAGACCATATGAAAAATAATACCACTCCCAAATGGTTCAGTCTGTAAAATGTATCAAACTGGAGAAAATTCAAATTGTTTGCAGATAAATTAATGTATTTCCAGATGAATTACCCAGAGATCGCCTATATAAATAGGAATATTTCATTGTAGATCTATTCCTTAGATCTATTACTATATAATAATTTCACAATAGGATGTCCTCGATCGAACAAAACAAGTTAAAAAAGTAGATACAAGAAAATTGTACAAAGGATACATGTGATGTAGTATTTTTACGTGGGGTCAACTAAAGCTCTTTATAAATTAAGATGATGGATAAATGTGGTTGTCTATGTATTATCATGAGCTTAACAAGATCAACATAAATAAAAAGTATCACATTCTATGGATAGATGAAATATTCAATCAACTACAAGGAACTAAGTACTTGTCAATAGTGGATTCTCATTTTGGATATCATAAAAAGAAGGTGAAGATAGAAGATATTCAAAATACTACTTTATATAAAAGGTATGGGTTCTATGAGTTCATAGTGATTCTATTTAGTGATACCAATGACCTTTCAATTTTAATTGATATGATAAATTGAGACTTTAGAGACTACCTCAATAATTTTGTGGTAGTTTTTATTGATGATATTCTCCACTACTCCAAGATCAAGGACGAACATGAGTCATATCTATAGATTATTCTAGAGACATTAATTAATGATAAAATGTAGGCCAATTTTGGAATGTGGGAATTTTGGTGGTGAAAAGTCACATTCATGGAGAATTTGATCACAAGTGATGGGATTTCTATAGACCATCAAACTGAATGGAAATTCAATAATGGAAAATACCAACAAGTGTCCCAAAATTCCTTAGTTTTCTTATATTAGATGGGTACTAATAATGTTTTGTGAGTAAGTTATCCAAATTTAATAGCTTTATAACTATGTTAACATGGAATGGGTTAATTTATGTATGTATAGATGAATGTGAATAAGGATTTTATGAGCTCAAAAAAATTCTAATCACAAATATTTTACTCAAACTACAAAAAATTGATGAATTTGTTGTGGTATACAATGATACTTAAAATAAAGCCTTGAGTTGTGAACTAATGTAAAATGATCAAGTGATAACCTTTGCTGCATGATATTTTTAGATCCGTTTGTAGACTTACCCAAAAAAATATTTTGAGTTAGTAATTATGATCTATTCTCCAAATATTTTGGCAGTAGTGCATCTAGTGGGAAATTGTAATATATATTGATGAAAAGGGTCTAAATTATATATTCATATCAAAGGAGATCAATATGTGTGGACGATTATTGCAAAATCTAATAAAATAAAGGCTTGAGGTACCGTCAGTTCCTCTACTGTCAACGGGCCCTGTACTGAGGCCTCGTCGCTCGGCGGGCTATCGTCGCGCTCAACTCTCGGAACCCTAGCTGGCTGCTGTCATCGGGCCATCCTGAAAAGGAAACAAGTGAGCCACGGTCAGAACAGTATACCTGGTGAGCTGACACACGTAATCACAAAAAAAAACTTGAAACACACATGCAATCAATGTTTTCGTGCATTATGTCGGAAATCAGAAGTCAGGGTCCTGGTGTACGGATACGTCGGTCGCCGCACCAACACTGGACTCCCTGGACTAATAACCACACTCAATATGCTAAACACTATTGCTTCACATAGAAGAAAGATCAGAGTCTGCGGTAGAACCGACCGCCTCTGATACCAATTTGTCACGACCAGTCCTCGGGGCCTGTGCCGTGACTACCCCAAGCCCTCCATCCATAGGCCAGGGGCTAGAGACTAGAAGCGGGTGGTGGGCGACGCTTTGAGGCTCTACCCCCACCACCACCAGGAGGTCCGCCCCGACCATAGGGAGTTGGCGGGCAGAGACAGGCACAGCTCCAGGCAGCGGAGGCTTACGACCACGGCGCGCCAGAGATGATTTGAGGTACGATCTGTGTCTATTCCACCCTTGCTGCAGTTCTTATAGACACAGGAGTGAGTCACTCTTTCATAGCCTCTGCCCTTGTTCGGAGCTCAGAGATTCCGACAGAGCCGTTGGCTAGACCCCTACGGGAGTAGACTCGACGATTACTCACTGGTGCCGGCAGTGTGAGCTTACTCTAGGAGGCTAGAGCCTCAGCTGGGATCTTCTTATAGCGGCGTCAAGGCCTTACGACGTCATCTTGGGCATGGATTGGTTATCTATAGTCCATGCTCATATTGACTGTTTTAGGCACAAGGTGTGATGTGTATGCACTGACGGGAGAAGGTTCACCTTCACCGGTGAAAAGGGAGCCTTCACAGCACAGGATGGACTCCCGTAGAGAAGAGGGAAGCCCATCACTCATTAGTTGGCTAGCCTCATCCTTGGAGCAGTGGACGTGCAGAGTCCTAGTTTCCTGCATTGGTGGATCAGTACGCAGACGTCTTTCCCGATGACATACTAGGGCTACCTCCTTGCAGAGAGGTGGACTTTTATATTGATCTGTACCCCGAGACATCGCCGATATCCACTCCAGCGTATCGGATGGCCCCCGCTGAGCTTCGAGAGCTATGGGTACAGTTAGAGGACTTGCAGGGCAAGGGGTTCATCCGACCCAATGTTTCACCCTGGGCTTCCTCGATTTTGTTCGCCAAGAAGGCGGATGGGAGCTTGTGACTGTGTGTCGACTATCATCTCCTGAACCATGTGACAGTGAGGAACAAGTATCCGCTACCGAGGATTGATGACCTCTTTGATCAGCTCAAGGGAGAACAGTGGTTCTCGAAGATAGACCTCGGATCAGGCTATCATCAGCTCAGAGTTCGAGATGGGGACGTGCAGAAGACGGCCATCAGGTGTCGGTATGGCCATTATGAGTTCTTGGTTATGCCCTTCGGCATAACCAAAACTCCAGTAGTGTTAATGAGCCTCATGAACAGGATCTTACATCCATACCTCGATCGATTTGTCGTGGTCTTCATCGACGACATTTTGGTGTACTAGACCACGGAGGAGGAGCACGACTACCACTTGGGGGTTATACTAGACACACTCTGAGAGCACCAACTTTATGGCATGCTCTCGAAGTTCCAGTTCTAGTTACGTGTGTTCCACTTCTTGGGGCACATCATTTCTGAGGTGGGAGTTCCAGTGGATCCCGCGAAGATCGAGGCAGTGCTAGCTTGGGAGCCACCCAGGAGCGTGACAGAGGTGCAGAGTTTCTTGGGTCTATCCGGATACTATCGGAGATTTGTGCCAGACTTATCTAGAGTTGAGGATCCACTCTCAGCTTTGATGAAGAAGGGGAAACCATTTGTGTGGTCAGACAGATGTCATTAGAGCTTTCAGGAGCTATGGTAGAGTTTGAGCAGTGCACCTATCTTGAGGTTGCCTGAGGAGGGAGTTGGTTACGTAGTCTACTGTGATGCATCAGGGACCGGACCCGGGTGTGTCATGATGCAGGAGTGGGTCCGTGATTGCCTATGGATCACGTCAGTTGAGGCCGCATGAGCAGAACTTTGCTACCCATGACCTGGAGTTAGCAGTAGTGGTATTCACTCTGAAGACATGGCGACACTATCTGATGGGTGAGCGCTTTACAGTCTTTTCTGACCACCAGAGTCTCAGATACATATTCTCTCAGAAGGACATGAACCTGAGGCATCGGCAATGGCTCATGTTCCTCCAGGACTATGACTTTGGGATAGTTTATACTCCTGGGAAGGGGAACGTGGTAGCCGATGCCCTCAACAGGAGGACGTTCATCCAGCTACTTGAGGAGGCCATAGAGCAGCTAGCCGCTTGGCAGATATCCTTCGTTGATAGGTACGGAACAGCCTTCCTTCAGCCTCTCACAGTCTCTCCTCCACTTCTACAGTGGGTCAGAGAGGCACAGCGTGGGGACGCTGACTGTGAGACACGGCGTGCACAGATATCCTCGGGACAAGCACATGATGGTTTCTCCATTGTAGCAGATCACGATGTCCTTTTCAGAGGATGTACCTTGGTACCAGTCTCTTTACGAGAGGAGGTGCTGAGAGAGTATCACACTTCTCCATTGGCAGTACATCCTGGAGTGGCGAAGATGTACCGGGATCTCAGATGACAGCACTGGTGGCCGTGCATGAAGAAGGCTGTGGCAGAGTTCATTTCATAGTGCCTCACCTGCCAGCAGGTGAAGGCAGAGCATCAGGTACCAGCAGGCTTGGTACAGCCCTTGGAGGTCCCGGAGTAGAAGTGGGATGGGATATCTATGGACTTTGTGACTGGACATCCACGCACTTTCAGATGTCACGACTCCATTTGGGTGTTTGTTGACCGACTCACCATGTCGGCACACTTCTTACCCATCCGAGAGCAGGGCTCAGTGGAGAGCTTGGGGAGTCTCTACGTTCAAGAGATTATATGACTTCACGGTGTGGCATCGTCTATCGTCTCTGATCCGGACGCTCGTTTTACTTCCCGGCTTTGGAAGGGGTTGCAGGAGGCGTTCAGGATGCAGCTACGTCTGAGCACCGGCTTTCACCCTTAGACGGATGGTCAGACGGAGAGGACCATTCAGACTCTCGAGGACATGCTCCGCGCATGTGTCCTTGAGTTTGGTCGCAGCTGGAAGGACCACCTACCCTTGGTGGAGTTTGCGTACAACAACAGCTACCACTCTACCATCGGGATGGCACCATATGAGGCATTGTATGGTAGGTCTTGAAGATCTCCTTTGTTCTAGACAGACCCTGGGGAGTTAGCACATGTGGGACCAGAGATGTTCCGGGCCACGACAGAGAAGGTACAGGTCATCCAGGAGCGGATGAGGACAGCTTAGAGCCAGCAGAAGTCATATGTTGACAGGAGGCGGAGGCCACTAGAGTTCGAGGATGGAGACCACGTCTTCTTGCGAGCTCACCTCGACGTGGTTTACAGAGATTTGGCCGAGGTAGAAAGTTTCCTTCACAATTCATTGGTCCATTCCAGGTCATCACCAGGATTGGCGAGGTGGCTTATCGCCTGGCTCTACCACCTCAGTTGCACCAGGTGCACGACGTCTTCCATGTATCTAAGCTAAGGAGGTACGTGCATGACCCGACACACATCATTGACCATGGGGAGCTAGACGCGGATGATGGAGCGACTTTTACGGAGGTCCCGGTGGAGATAGAGGATCGACAAGAGCGGGTCCTACGTGGGCGATCGATTCCTCTTGTGCACATCAGATGCTAGCACGGGAACCTCCAGGAGAGCACTTCAGAGCGGGAGGCTCACATGCGTTCTCAGTACCCACATTTGATTCCATAGTTTTTGATGTATCTTTACGGGGACGTAAATCCCTGAGGTGGGAGTAATGTAAAGACCCGTAAATTTCAAGAATTTTTTTTTCTTCTTAATTTCCTTTGGAATTTTACAAGAATGCACTTTCTGACGGCACCTGATTCCGAGGCCCGGTGTGCCCAGAATCATTATTCGAAGTTTGGCTCGGGTACGTTCAATGAACGGACGAGCGGGTTTTTATAACTTTTGAACCAGTGCCCAGAATCGAATTCTGAGGGCACCAATGAAATCACAGCGCCAGTATTTGCTTAGAAACGCCTCTTCCGGAGTTGCATTTTCTCGGGTGTGGTTTTTAATTTTCGGGTTTAAAGTTAAGAAATAATATAAATGTACGTCAAACATTATTTTATTTCACTTAAGCCACTTGGATGCCACTTAAAAGCGGCTTAATCTGAGTTGATCCGGATATGATGCTATCCAGAAATATCCTACCCTCTTGGTAGGATATTTGTGAGGTAGGGCCCGCACGAGCCCCACCCTTTCTTTTCCGCTAAGTAATGCACCCGCGAAAACCCATCATTATGAAAGTCAAATGACACATTTTCTTATTTTCTTAACGCACCATTTAATTGGGCGGTTTATTTTGTTGAATTAATTCTATGAATTAATGGGTCGTTACTTACCTCTTTTTCGTTTGTTGGCGTAATAATAAAAAAAGACCAACACGACATTTGGAGGATTGCACGTCGAGAGGCCTTGGCAGAATTCTTGAGCCTTCATCCTCCTTCATGAAGAATGCGAAGAATTCGAAGAACGCGAAAAACACGTCACCCTCGGAGTTTGATGACACTTCATCCGAGACGTTCTTCCCCGCCCCGATCTCCGATCTCCAACTACTTGAGGTAAAAGATCTCAGGTTTTCTTTTTAAAATCTCCTTTGTGGTTTTTAACAAAACATGGATTTAATTATTCATAATTAAATCTGTTGTTTCTTGGTCCGTTGAGTTCGTCGACGCAACACCGGATTCCACGACGACGCGATGTCCTTCCGCGACGATGCGACGCCCTTCCGTGACGACACGACGATCCCCTTCTTCCGCGACGAGCAATTCCGCGAAGAACGCGTGCGACGACATGACGAGGTAGGGATTTATTTTTGAATTACCCCTTTTTATATTCCCGTGAATGTTTCATTAAAAAAAATTACAGAACCGGATTCATATTAACAATTTTAATTTACTAAAATTGTTGTTTCATGTGATGAATAAAATTATCCCGTTGTTTTTATCTAACGCGGAGGGTGTGGGCCAAACAAACACGGCTCGACAACCCTACACAGTTCTTCGTTGTTGTGCGGATTTGATGGGAGACAAAGGAACGTGCCGCAATGGAAGTTTGATGGTTCCACAGTGAAGAACGAGTACCGGGAGGAGCAACGGTGTAGACGGTAACAGAATCGGACCATCGGAGTGACTCCGGTGGCCCGCGGAAGACGCCGGTGGCACGGGTCGCCGGCGCGGCGGCGCCGGCAGCCGGGGGCGGCGGCACCCCGGCGCGCCGCTGAACAGGGCCACCATGGCTGAAGCCGCGGCGGCGCCGCCCACGGACCCGTGGCCGCGTGGGTCCGGCGCACGCGGATGCGACAAAGACGCATCCATTTGATCCAGCGCGGCCCCACGTGGGGGGCCGTGGCACCTCCAAACCGCGGTGGTGGCGCCCCGCGCTGTCTAGCCGCTCGGCCGCTCGGCTGAGCAGAGCCAGGCCGGTCCGACCGACCGGGCTGCGCCATGGCCAGGCTGGACCGGGTCCGGCCGGGTTGGACCGGTTTGGGTCGACCCGGTTCGGGTCAACCAGGTTCGGCCGACCCAGGGGGCGTCGGCCCGGGCCCGGACCCCCCGTCTTCGGACCGTTTTCGGTCAACTGCTCATACCTTGAGCTACGGGCCTCTAAACGACTTTCCGTCAGCAGAAACACGATCCTTGGATCAAGAAGGTCGTTTCGGTATATCGCACTCAAGGTTTTGGAATACTTTGAGTTCGGCCGGGTTGGTTTGTAGACAAAACCAACCAGGCCCTCGGAGCGGAAACACTCATATCTTGAGCTACGGACGTCCGATTGAAGTGCCCTCAGCTTTGTTGTTTTCCTCTATGTGAGACGGATATTTTGGCTCTCTCTGCCCGAGTTTTGGACGCAGGTGCAGTACGGTAGGGTTGGTTTTACCTTGAATACCAACCGCGCCCCTAGGACGAAAAACCCAATAACTCTCATACCAGGCGTCCGATTGACGCGCCGTCTTTGACGTTGGGTTCCTGTTGACGATACAGAACATTTGGATACATCATATTCGGACTTTATGTCAGTTTATGTATCAGCCTCTCGGCTCGTGTAACGGACCCTCCCGAACGAGCTTGCTGTGTGCGGGAACCCTAGAGCTGGCTGCGACTGCTTCTTTGACAGCGATGACTGTACATAGATCCTCAGTGGACTCTGACGATGACCGTGCAGAGATCCTCAGTGAACTGTGATGACGACTGTGTATAGATCCTCAGTGGACGCCGATGACGACCGTGTAGAGATCCTCAGTGGACTGCGGCGACGACTGTGCAGAGATCCTCAGTGGACTGCGACGACTACTGCACTCAGCGATCCTACGTGGATCAGTGCTACAGGTCCTGTGTGGGCCTGATCCTGTGTGGGTCCGATCATGTGTGGGTCAGCGCCCAACGGTTCAGTGTGAGCCTGTGCCTACAGGTCCTGTGTGGGCCCGATTCTGTGTGGGTCATTGCGGGGGTTAGTTACCTATCGATCCTTTGTGAGTCTGGCTACTTAGATGGATCAGTGATTATCTTTGTCGTCATCCAAAAAAGTATACATGTTTGAGCTGAATCATGTGTTACTCTCCTTTGTGGATTGTGTTGAGCTATCCTGTGTGGATTTACTGTTTACTCTCCTTTGTGGATTGTGTTTTGCTATCCTGTGTGGGTATATGTTTGTTTTCCAGTGTGGACTGGGTTGTGCTTGGGCTTGGACGTTGGAGCCGAACGGAAATTGAAGACTTAGGTATATGTATGGGCATAAACCTAAGCCGTATCAGATGTTTCTTCGTGATTGCATCTTTCCTTTGTGGTTTATCCTTTGTGGATTTAGGGAGACCTTCGGGGGTCTCGGGGTCCCTACTGATTAGCTTGTACTCACCCCTGCACGGGCTATGCCCGCACTACGTTGTGTTGGTTGCAGACGACGGACAACGCTGATCGTGGTGGAGGATTGCATAGCAGGACGGTACCTGGAGGTGGACCACTAGGCGGGACGTACTCGGAGCGGTCAGGTGGACCCGAGGAGCAGTGGAGGCTATCTGTACCCACCCTTCAGGTGGGACTTCCAGAGGACGGCTCGAAGCTGCGGCTTTTCTTTTCAGTTGCTGTTTTTTTCCTTTCAGTTTTACTTTACAGTTGGGTTTGTATTTCCAGCCCCTTTACATTCATCACAGCTTATTACAGTTTTTACTTAGTGTTTACCATTCCGCTTGCTTACTCTGTGGTGCTTGTTTAATTTCAAAGGCAATGCCTTCCCTTTTGTTGGGATTTACGCCTTGGTGCTAGTCGCCAGCCCCTAGCCTATGGAAGGCGGGCTTGGGGTAGTCACGACATGGGCCCCGAGGATGGGTCATGAAAAAATTATCCAAATTTAATAGCTTTATAACAATGTTAACATGGAATGGGGTAATTTATGTATGTATAGATGAATGTGAATAAGGATTTCAGGAGATCAAAAAAAGTCTAATCACAAATATTTTACTCAAACTACAAAAAATTGAAGAATTTGTTGTGGTATACAATGATACTTAAAATAAAGGATTGAGTTGTGAACTAATGTAAAATGATAAAGTGATAACCTTTTCTGCATGATATTTTAGATTCGTTTGTAGACTTAACCAAAAAAAATATTTTTGAGTTAGTAATTATGATCTATTCTCCAAATATATTGGCAGTAGTGCATCTAGTGGGAAATTGTAATATATATAATGATGAAGAGAGTCTTAATTATATATTCATATCAAAGGAGATCAATATGTGTGGACGATTATTGGAAAATCTAATAAAAGAATTTTATTTCTCTATTAACTTCCATCTAAGAAATGTGAACAAGGTAGAAGATGATCCAAGAAGAGAATAAATTTCTACTACATCTATGGTGACGATTAAGGAACACCCTAACTTCATCGATATTCAAAGTATGGATCTTGAAATAATAATGTAAAGGAATAAATATAACCTTTAAAAAATATTTTCCAACCATATGTCGAATAAAATATCAAGGAGGCTCAGAGGGATGAAATAGGGACACATTAGAAGGTGAAAGACATAATGTAAAGGATGATATATGAGTTTCATGTTAATGATGATGGAGTGATTATATTTGGGAAAGGGATTTTTGAGTATTCATCACATGAGAAAAAGAAATATCTATTTTATAGTGAACATAGAAAATCATTATCAATCAATCCCAGATTGACAAAAAATGTAAATTTATTTTCTTAAAATTTTCATGTGAGGTAACATTAAGGAGGTTATTTTAGAGTATATCATATGGTGTTTGGTATAACATTAAATTAATGAAAATTGATACAATTTAAATGGGATGATACACCAATTATCTATACCCACATTGAAATGGGAGAAATGACCATTGAATTTGTCACTAGTCTCCAGAATACAACCCAAGGAAATAATATGATATCAGTTATGGTGGATCGACACACCCTTATTTCTCACTTTATCTCTATTTTGGAGATTTATCAGTTGAATAAATTTCTTAGATATATGTGAAATAAGTGGTGTGGCTACATGGGGATTCACTTTTTATTGTCTTTGATCACCATACATGGATTACATTTGATTTTTGTAGATGTATTCAACATTCTATGAGAACTGAACTCAATTGCAGTACAAATATTCACCCCAACCTAATTTTAAATATGTATGGAATCTTCTGACACTTGAATACTTGATAAGAGAATTCTCAACGGAATTTAATGTATTATGGTATCAACATCACCCATTTGTTACAATTTAATATATAAAAAAGAATAAAATAGTGTATTCAAAGGGCACCATACGAAGCTCTATAAGGGTAGAAAAGTAAAAATATAGATTGTTCGGATAAAGTGGGATAATGAGATATACTTGGAAATGACCATGTACAAGATATTGAAGATATGGTTCAATCCATCCAACATCATATAAAAACATGCTCAGAGTTGTAAAAAAAGATATGATTACAACCCTATGAGGTATATGATGTTTGATGTTGGAGAAAAAAAAATTCCTTTCAATATCACCATGTAAGAGAGACAAAAATTTTTACAAAAAGGGATTCTTATCCATAACTACATTAGCCTATATGAGACCCTTGATTTCATATCGTCATTTTATTATCCTCTTCCACATCCACCAAGTATGGATCATGTACATAACATGTTCCACATTTCACTCATGGGGATGTACAAAACCAACAAGTCACATGAATTGAATCCAACGGTGGTACAACAATAGAATGAAATCACGTATGAATAATAGTCGATATAGATCATGGACTATAGGGACAAAGTTCTATATAACAATAAAAATAACCTTTTCAATGTGCTTTGGATGACCATGGGTATGAAGAGGAAACATGGGAACTAGAGAAAATAATGAAACGAAAGTACACTCATCTATTCATAACCGATAATCTCATACGAAATTTTAGTGATGAAATTTTCAATGGGGGGAAGAATTTCATTTATTATTATTATTATTATTAATATTTATTTATTAAATAAATATTCATAGTATTATATTATATTATATTTTAAAATACAAAATTTTTATAGAAAGAACCAAAAAAATATTTCACTAACAAGTATTGTTACATTTATAATCAAAGTAACTAATTAAAATTTAAAACATTGCAATTGGAAAAAATATAAAAAATAGTAAAGTAAAATTCGAAAAGATTAATATCCCAAAAATACAAGAATCATTTTCCCGATTAACAACACTATTCAAATGAAATAAATATTAGTAAACCCATCCACATCATAAAAAATAGGAAAAAAGAACCTTGATAGGAATTGAGATGAATCATCAATTAATATATATATATATATATAAGATGTATGAAGACTATTTGAATAGCCCTTTTACCACAAAAATAGTAACCTAGTTGTTTGTAATAGTAACCTTATCATTGGGAAGAGTAATCCGACTATTAGAATAATAATTTGGCATAAATATTAAAAAATATAATATAAATAATATTTTTCATGATAAGTATATGTAATTAAAAATATTGTAAAACAAAAAAATAAATATCATGATTAAAATATCAAGGAATGTAGAAGATAATTTTTAATATAAGGTATTATAAATAATTTCAAATAAATTACAATTTTTCAATAAAAATTCCAACTTAAAAATGATATATATTTTTTTATAAAATTGATTAAAAATTTTCAAATCACATTATTAAAATTATACATGGGTTATTTTTTGGTATTTTTATGAAATACTTCAATTATTTAGTGAAACGTAAACAAATACAATTTTTCACATATCCGTTGTATCTTAAATTACTTCATTCATGATGTAATAATTATATAATACTTTTGAGAACACAAAATCCAGAAATTATATATTTTATTTCATTAATGTTTCATTTAAATATAATAAACATAACTTCATAACCTGGAAAAAATCATTCCAAAATATAAGTCAAAATAGATTAATTAATATATTGATTTCCCTTTTTTCCAAATTCATTTTTAACAATCTAATGAAAAAGATTAAATTATTACTTAATGTCTTAAAATAAATTTATGTTTTACATATAGATATAAATTTAGTTTTAAACAATTCTTTATATCATGTTTTACCATTGTAAGAATATTTTATGCAATATTTTATTCTAAAAATACCCCTCCACAAGTATAAATAACCCCACTCCCGCTTAGAAAATCACTAACCCTTAACTTAGTAAATATAATATTCATCCAAAAACTCCCCTAACAGGACCCTTAAAATAAATAGGGATGTTTTGAGTAAAATGACTCCAAACATCAATGTATTTATAGTTTCATATCTGAGAGGCTACACCAAGGATTGAGTAATATTTGATCAACTCTAATTCATCTTTTTTATTATTCTTCTTTTGTTTTTTTATCACAATCCAATTCTCAGAAAAACTATAAAAGATTAATTATGTAGTAATATAACATTATAACAATTATTATAACATAATTTACTTTTTATATTTACTATATAAATAAATTTCAAAATTCATTTTCTCGCTCTCCCAACCATGTTCTCTCAAGTGACAGTTAACCACATATGGACACACTACCGAGTTAACAAATTAAAATATCATCATTTATAGATATTTGAAATTATATATATTATATAAATATTTAATTATATTCATTATAAACATATATAATTAATTATACAAATACCTAATTTTTATTGAACAAAGTATAATATAGTGGAAAAGTGGGATTTATATTAGTCAAATATGTTATCAAAATGACACCAAATAACAATGGAAATTTAAAAATATAATCAAATGAATATAATTAATAAATAGTTTTAAAATTTAAAATTACTAACTTCTGGATCAATGTCTTAAAAAAATATTTTTATTATATATGTGGTATAATTGTGATAAAATAAATATGGAATTAAGGTAAGGTGATTCTAAAACCCAACTCATTTTTTTTAGGTTATCCCTATATCAAAACACATTTTTAATGAATAAACCTATAATATTATTCTTATAAAAATGATTTTTTCCATTTTAATTTTTGAACCCCATGTTTACTCATTAATTATTTAGTGATGAAATCCTTATGAAACCCATTCCCTTTTTAGGGGATAATTCCTAACTATGATAGTAATATGTTCTATGTGGCATGAAAATGATGTAAACATTGTTTTGTGATGTGTTTACCGAAAATTATGTAACCCTCCCATTCATTTAGTAATGTGATGTTACTCAAGAAATCATGTGTATTATGTTTGATCATGATGTTATATTTTCTCAAAATGATGATTTTATGATTATTAATATATGTTATGAATGAACATCATACTAGATAGTTTCACAACTATGTCTGGTACTTGACCACTACGATATGATGTTTCATTTTAATGCATTTCCACACTACATAAAATTATAAAATGTTCTCCTAAAGATATTGATGTTGATATTTTTCTTACGATATGATTATGATAATTATGTTCAACCATTTTATATTTATCCAATTAACCACTTCATATTCTTAATTTCCTTTTAGATATCCTCTTTCATTGTCATATTTCACCACCTAAATACATCTACTAAATAAAACATCAGATTTTATATGGTTAAATAAGAAGGATGTAAATAATTCCATATGTTTTATTATGTTCATGTTATGTGTGATCTTAATTTTCAAAATACTCTAATATTTTTGATCCTATATTTGGTATATCTATTATGTTCTTGATCATGAAATTATGTAATAGATGCGTATTAAAAAACGTTTTTATAAAATATGGTAAAAATATTTTTATTGGAGGGACAACATTAATAATAAATGAAAAAATGGATAATAATGTTGTAAAACCCCCATTTTATTGAAAAATAATGACACTTATGACCATTGGATCTATTTATATGAGTTAATAGGGATATTATAACATGAAAGTTAACTATATAGTATGTAAATTAAATAAAACAAAACTATTTTCCTTTTAATATAAATTTAGATTTCGGTTTGGGAAAAAATATGGGTTCTCTTATAAGTATTATTTTTAAAGATAAATGAGTTGTTTCTATCATACTAGTTAATTTTAATATTTATAAATGAATAAATATCATTCAATATATAAGAAGAATAAACACAATAATTATTTACTCAATAACTAACAAATATCTATAATACAATTTTAAATGTTGAGTAATTTTAACAAAAAATAGTCTTATTTTGATTTGTTAGATTAATTTATCATGTTATACATGTTTGGGAATAAAATATTTGAATTCAATAATTTTATTGATATTTTTATATTTAAATTAAATGAATAAAACCAACAATTAATTTAATGTAATTTAATAAAAAATGATATATTTTTATATAATTCAAAATTACTAAAAATAATCTCAATGTCAAGTGATTTTTATGTTATAATAAATATTCAATATGTTATATTCTAGGAAAATTATTAGATTATAATTACCTTATTGAATGCTAAGTATTAATAAACAATATTATTATATTTTAGGTTAAAATGGTTTTTTTCATGTTACTAGATCTTGTGTTCAAATTAATTTTCAACACACATTGGATTTGTATTTGATAAAATGGATTAAATTATTATAATCAGAAGATCAAAATTATATAATAATTATTAAATTAATTTATCTATAATATGTAATTATTGATTTTAGTATATTAGTTACTAGTATGAAACCCCGTAATGAGAAAAATAATGAAATTTGGGAGTTAATGGAAAAATGATTGAAATATATTTTTTTGAGTGGTGGAGGTCTGTAAATACTATATAACCCTTAGAATCCATTAATTATGAATCATTTATCTACTTGAGGTAATATTGGCCTCCCAATATAAAATACTTTTGTGTATTAAAAATATAAACTTTTCCATATATATAAAGGTGCACACACTCCCCTCACATATCCACACCTATAAATCCATTTTAATATTCAAACCCATTAAAAAATAACATAAAACCTACTTCTTGTCATCCTCTAATCCTAGATTATGGAATAAATACAACCATTTGAGGCCTTTTAATCAATCTAAAAGGGGTTACATGATGAAATACATCATCATGATTTTTTATATTATATCTTTCTGTACCCCATTATAATATTTTTATACAATGATAATATATTATTAAAATTATCTTCCAAATAATTATATATTCTTTTTTGTAGTTATGACCAACATCCACAATCACTTCCATCAAATGGGAAGTGAAATCAACCTTTGTTAGTTTGACAGACTAATGCTTCATGAAATGATGTCATTCATTTTTTCATTTCCACCTATAGTGGTTTTCTATGATTATTGATATAAATATTATATATATTATATATATTATATATATAACTATAGAGTCATTATGTCATTTATATCCTTTCATGTTCCTTTCCATATGGGATACAATAACGTAGTTCATGTGTATGATAAACTACCACACCATGAAAGGATGTGATTTGTTTTCCACTAACGAGTTACATAGATGGTAATCAGGGTAATGATAATAAATATATGTGATATAAATGAAAAAATTATTATACTATTTTAATATTTGTATTTTTATAACATTCAAAATCATATAAATTTTAATTCATTTTGATGAAATGATAATGTCATTCGTGGTAATGTACACTACTGCCTTCTCGAAGCTCTGTGACTAACTTTTTCACAAACGCATCAAATGAATTATATATATAATTAATTATATTTTAATAAAATGGTATTCATTATATTTTTAATATTCTATATATATTAACCATTACATACCTTATTATCATGATGATAATTGTATAATGGAAATGTTTCTCATATGTACGTGCAACATATCATCCCTATGATCCTAATTTTTCCTCATTTTTTATACATAACATTCATGGTGGTTTTAAATTTTTTTTTTCATATATATGATAAATATTTAAAAATTATAAATATTTTCATGTTTAAATATTGACCTATTTGACAATATTCACACATCCTAAGTATTTTTTTCACTTAAGATGAAACTAGTTAAAACATTTGAAATAAACATCATTTATTATGTTATTGAATATAAAATATATAAAACCATAAAATGTAAAAATAAACCTGAAAATGGTTCTCAATATTGTAAATAATTAACATTAAGTTAATATTTAGGGATATAAGGACACATATGACTAGTCAGACAGAAGGTAATTTTTTTCTATCAAACTTTTATTTCTTTGATACATAAAACATAGTCACCAAAAATTTCTATATTTCATGGAATATAGTGAAAATATATGTTATTTATATTTATTATAGTTTTATTTATTGGTATTTACAGACCCATTTTAGTATTTCTCATTCATGGGGTTTACAGTTTCAACATTACCAAAGATTTGAGATATTTTTGTGTCAATATTTCTTCTTTTATATGTATGTTAGGATATACAATTACTATATTCTATGATGTTAATATAAAGACATTTTTTCATGTAATAACATGATTTTATTTCTTCGTGTGATCTTTTTTTAATTTAATTTTATCATTTTCGAGTACATTCGATTCAATGTTACCAAATTTGTAAATGTTTGATATCACAATCTCATCAATTGATTGGTATGTTTATGATTAAGTATCCAATGTTGAAATATCAGGATATAGCTCTCACTAATAATCAATAATTACTTATTTTATGGTATTTCATTTTAATTACATGTATTTGTAACATTTTATCACTATTTGTTACCAATAATTATCGAGAATGATTTTTTAAGAAAATATTACCAGATATCACTCTTATGTCATTAATATGTTTTATTCCAAAATAATGTTTTCTAAAAATATTTTCAAAAATGGATTTAAACATTTGAAAATTATTTTTAAATCCATTTATTCACATTTTTATTTTTCTTTAAATTATTTCAGAGCAACCTTCTTTACATGTTCTGATCTGGGTATATTTATAATCTTTTTTACCATAACAAAGCAATGTTATTAACAAATTGTAAGGAATTTCTTGTTGACATGTTTTAAATTTCATTGAATAATCCCATGGAGGTTTACAATGTTATATTTTTAATAAAAAATTAAAATTTGAAAAAAAAAATTATTTTTTCAATGTGATTTTCAAAGAAAAGGATTATGAAAATGATTTATGTTTTAAAAAGTTATTTCCAAAATAAAATCGATATATTCTATAGGAATGTTTTTAATTCTATTTAAATGGTACTTAAAATCATATGAAAATGATTTATGTTTTAAAAAGTTATTTCGAAAATAAAATCGATATATTCCATAGGAATGTTTTTAATTCTATTTAAATGGTATTTAAAATCATAAAAATCAATAATATTTATTATTACATGTCATCAAATGAGGGTTTAGGTAGTGATAAAATCCTCATTCTTTCTCTAGATGAATCAGAGTGTCTCAATGGGAGTACCCAAATAGTGGAACTCATCAACATCAATAATATTTATTCCCCGTTCACATGGTAATAATTTTTCAATGAGATTATTGTGGAACTCATTTATTTACCGTCCTTTAATCATGATTATAATAGATATTTTTATAGAACCTATTTAATTTCCATGTATTTATAAAGTTCTAAAATTAATAAATATTGATTCAATGATTTATGATGAAATCGATTCTTTATATTTTTTATTCATTATTTTGTTCTTAGATTTTATAAATAATGGGAGTACCCAAATAGTGATTTTATACATTAGGTAATGATTATGTTTTCTATAGAATTATATTTGATGTTGGTTGTATGGTAATTCCAATTACATGGGGTTATATCGAGGATTATTAAGGGTTCTATGATATGATGTTACATGATACAAATAAGTTATGTCTATTCTTGAGAGGGATTTTTGATGTTTAATATGATCAATATTTATATCACATGGATCATAATTGTAGATTATTAAGACTATTTCTTTAATTAAGTCATTATTACATTTTTTCATGTTTAATGATCGAAGTATTGATGTGTATGAATTATCTTATTTTATACTAATCCACCTTGACAATGTCGTCATTCCCTTACGATCATTATATGTTAACTAAAAATATCCATTTGTTAATGCCTACATTTTTTCCTAACTTAACATTTGAGATCAGACTTTATATGTTTATTTTACCAAGGTTATAAATAATTAACTCCAATGAGTAATATCTAAAAGGGATTTAATTTTGATGTTTATAATTCCTTAATTTGAAAAATAAAATCTATGTTAAGAGGGAGAAATGATCATTTTATATCACGTGAATTATTTATTTATGAGTTTATAAAAATTATTTCGAACCTTAAATGAAATGGACCCTATGAATGTAAGTGATCCAAGCATTGAATTAAATATTTGAGTTATGTATGGTAAAAGTGGGCCACAATAATTGGAATTAATGCAGTAAATTTAATGATTATGATTTCCGCACCAAATCCAAGAGTGTGGGTTTTGGGATGTCATATCAAGACATGAATCAAATAATTAATTAATAACATAAAATACAATATTCAATAACATAATAAATCTAAAATACAGTATTAAAAATAGTAAAAATAATTGTCATTCCCCTGGAAACATGTAATTCACCCTATAATAGGGTAATCTTGGATTAAAATACAACATATATCCAATGTCTCAATATTGGCCTAATTACATGTTTATTGTGCTACCAAATTACATAAGAAATCTCCACACGTTCTAAAACTATGGGAACCTCTCTCTAACCCAATATGATGCCAAATTGTGGCATCCCAATGTTACATAACACAGACAACACCTAATCTAAATACCCAATGGTCTCATTCATTCCTCCACATATAAAAATTCCTTATAACTATCAATGAGGGATGATGAATTGAATATATAAAGAATATACCCAATATGGATAAAATAATAACAACAATAATGGAAATAAAAAATAACTAAATATAATATCATAAATAAAGAACCATACATACCACATTATTTGATATGATGTATATTTATAGTGCAATACTAACTATTCTTAGGCCAAATGGATCACCCATAAACTATTTTGATATTTAAATTCCAAAAGGTAATAAAAATAATAAACTAACCAATCATAGTGGATTAAACTATCCCATCTCAAAATTTATAAACACTCCATAATGCATCCATAACATCACCAGTGTAACGTCCCCAACCTGAAATCAATTAAACAGGTGATCTAAGACTGGTCACCATATGACCTCAAATGCGCCTCCACATATTCAAATGTTTTACATATAGTGTAGAGAGTCTGATAGATCATGTGGGGAGATTATACCCTCTTTATCGTAGTAATATATAGTAGATAAAATACAATATAAAAGAAAAAATAAAAAAATAAATTTGAATTTTGAATTTCCAAACATTTCTCTAAACTGGGTACAATCCACATCTAATAAATAAATATTCCACATCATCATAAAGATGTCAAAAGTAAAGAAAAAAATAATGATCGACATGATCATCCATAAAACTCGTCTTGAATACATGTCTGGATCCATAAAACATGGAAGTCTTATATCCCAATAAAATCCCTAGCATAGGCCACTACCACATTTCTTAATCCATAACCATGAAATCATGTCAGGTACCTAATGGAGGCCGGTGAAATTTTTGATTATATGTTTGTAGGACATCAAAAACAGTGTACAAAATATTTAATCTAAATAGATAGTTCAGGAAAGTACTAAATTAATGAAAAATTAACAAATGATAACTGAGGTTCTATTAGTGAACAATGTTCTCTTTAACAATTTTCATCATTTGTTTCATATGATAAGAATTTATATAATTTAAACTATGTCCTAGACATTAAGTAACTATGAATAAGGGATTATATGATGTTCTATATCTCACTAGGGATAATAATTTCAGAAAAAATACAATTCACTTGCCTTAGGACCTCAATCAAGGTAGTCTCATTAATTGAAACTGTTAGGGGTATAGATCCTCAGTCCCCTTCTATATCACATGAATTGTAGTTCGGGGGTTTAAAGAATTATATTTACCTGAATCATGGGTTTAGATCCTCAAGTCCAATACACCACAACTACCATGAAATGTTAACAAGATAATTTATCCATTAACCTCATATAAACTATCAAAAACTATTGAACATTTATACACATAACATTCAATATTAATGATTATTGACCATATAAATCAATATCAATAATTAACCTAGTGGAACCATCAAAAATTAAATTATATAGACCATTTAACACATTTACTATTCTCATTCCTTAACATATTAAGAATATTTAACAATTCCCCAAAATTATCTCATTTAACATATTCATCACATCACATTGTTTAACCAAATTATTCATTTCATTACAAACTCATTATCCATTTTTTTATATTCACTTAATTTCATTTATACCTTTCTCATTATTCAAAAAAATCCTTTATTCCATTTCCAATGACTAGACACAACTACCTTTAGTTCCTCTTTATACTCCAACCATCATATCAATATTTTATATCATTGGATCTAACTCAACATAAATACTGAAATTCTTATCATTACAATTTTCCATTTTTGGGAATATTGGAACACCCCATGGGTGTACCTAAGTAATATAATAAATCTAAATTCATCGCAATGTTATAATTAGAGTATGCATTCATAATTTAGTAAACCATTTTACCAAATATAACTCAAGGCACCATTTTCAAATCAATAGATAAGAGATAACACAACCACACATTCACAAATCATGTTCAAGGCTTTAGTATATAAATTGTATAACACATGACTCGATTATGAAGGAGAACAATCACATAACCTTGTCCTATGACTCAGTTTCGAACACTCTTTTAAACCTCAACCAATGATCCACTACAAAAAATGGGTTTTATGGCTTCATAATAATAATAACAAGTATATAATATCAATTCTATTCTGTAGAATAAAGAGGATCATTATACATAAATGGATCTTCAATCCTCAGCAAAAAAAACACTCCAAACAGTTTAGAATCAATGCATACTAATCTTTGGGAAGATTTTTTCTTGTTGGTTCTTAACTACTATTGTTAGGAGATTAATGGGGACAAAAAAATGGGACAAACACTTAAAATATGGAAGGGAAAATAGTAAAACATGATTTTAATGGGGAGCATGGATTGGCAACACAGTTTTCCAAACTATTCACCAACCATGTCCCAATCTCTGTCAAATAGGGGTTAATGTACCAAAGTTACCATGGAAGTCATCATTTTTTGAAAAATTGTGCTTTGAACATGTTTAATGTCTATATCCATGACCACATTATTTTTCCTCCACCTTTTCATGGTTTATATAATGTTTCACCAATCCTTCTAGCTATCGTGGTTTGGGTGCACAGTTACTCCTAATCATGCGCAAACTATACAATGCGTGCATGATTTCCATTTTCCCCCTATCCTATCATGTCCCAAACACCTTAAAACCTCCAAGACTCATATAAAACCTGGTAAACACTTCATCAAACAATAGTAGTGTATATAAACATATAATTATAACATAGATGTACCTCACCAGATGTTTGGTATATTACAACATCTCCACTATATAATGTCTCATATTTGAGACACTCTTATCAAGAATCATTGATCTTATAATGGAATGATATGGGTCCACTAAGTCAATATACCGGTCTGCATCTCCCAATATTCTTCTTGATCATTTCCATGATACCATTACACCAAAATAAAATACGCAGTCATTCCCCAGAATACTTTCTCACTATGATCAACAATACGAAACAAATGCACTTCAAAGGATACATTAGCCTAATTCTCAACCTATTAATAATAAATCACATGGGATGGGTCTGTGAGATACTATCAATGTGCCAACACTTGAAAAACATCATTCATTCTGCTACACCACTATGAAAGTGGCAATCAATAAACCATCAGTCTGGTACTCTCCATGATCTCAACAACCCCACATACCTAGGATCTAAAATACAATATTTATTAATCATATAGTGACCCAAACTTGTTGACACTCATAGATTGACATTTTATCCCCAACCACAATTCATGACCAACATCAGTTCACATATTGAGGTCCAATGATACCATTCAACAATGGAACATATAAAACAACCCCAAAACAGTCAAGCCACTTATCCTAATAAAATAGAGAGATTTATTATTATCAAGTACAAATCACTATATATATACTTACTTGAGTTCATTTGCCCCAAAAAAAGTCATATTATCAACCTACCATGTTCCCACAATAGTGATAACCCCAATATGCCTTAGCTTACTAACACAATATTTCATTGATTGACACTTTCACCATCTCAAAGGCTGAAGATAACCACATTAAAAACATAAAAAAGATACCCAAAACATTTCCAAACACAGTGTGACTTGATATCAACGAGAACACCATCTGAAATTGGAATCTATAATTTTCATCAAAACCACATGTGATGGATAAGCATCCAACTCCCATTTTCTATCTATGAAAAACTTGAACTCCCCCAAATTCACCTTCATCTTCAAACACACTTTCTGTTGGAATCATAAATCCAGATGTGTCATATAACATACTGTATCTAAACCCATTACATTGGTGTTTCCCTCAATTCACCATAATGTGAATCCTACTAAAATATGGCACATGACCATCACCCAACCCACCTACCTTTTCATTCCACTATTTATGTTAAAACTCTATTGTCATGGAATCCAATACACTTTAGGCCATCATCATCCTTTGCCACACCCTTCAATATTCCTATTACAACCACTTCCACTATCCATTAAGTAACTAAAGATGACTAGGTTCTTACTCAAAACGCATTTTGGAATTTTGAATGTACTTTTCACTTAAAAAAACTCATTGATGGTGGTTTACAACTCCCCACATTCAACCCTTATTCCAAGATGAGTAGAAATTCCCCCAGCTGACTCATATTTAAAGGCTCAACATCACCACTGTAATGCCACTAAATAACTTGATTAAGAAGAATTTACAGCTATGGACACTCCATGGTTAACCCATTACACCTACCAGAGTCTATTCCCAACCTTAACATAGGTTCTAGCACCCAAACTACCCTTCTAAAAACCATTTTTACACCTAACCATGACAATCAATAACTCTAACATATGTATATCAAAATTTCATTTTAAATGACCCCGATCCTGAGGCCTAAACGCAACTCATTCAACCACCCCATACATGGATCACCTATCCCATTCTGAGGGATTCAACGTGCACCTCACAAGTTGCACATTTTCATTATGATGAAAGCACATCAACTCTATTAAATTCTCTACACATTCTTAACATAATAATCATTCCCCACCTTTGGAGTATCATTAACAAATAATTAATCATATAATTGCAACCACCAAACCTCACTCTAATATAATAGGATCGTCCCAAAATCCTAGAAGTAGTCGTATAACATTCTACAGATCAAAAAACACACACCGTATGATCCCTTTAATTGTATTCCTTCAAAAGAACCTGCAATATTCTTCGACACCCAGTCCATATAGAGGACCTCACCCATAAATTGAAAATTATGTACATTCACCCATGAAAATCCACATATACTGCTCGATGATAATAACCTCTATTTAGACTCAAATCAATCCAACGCATATCCTGGTAGCTAGTTGTAATGCTAAATCTCTCTTAGGAAACCCGAGAAGATGTCAATATATTTGGCATGATCATCAATATAAAAAGGAATATATATATATGTCTCCGATGAACACCACCAAAACTATCTATCATTGGTATCACCTCTATCCAACAAGACATGATGACCTATCAACTATATTAGTATTCCCTCTCTGCCAACACATCATCATCACTCATCCAACACATCTGAAGTGGGGTTTGAAACAAAATCACAAACAAATTACAGAATCTCTAACAAAAATTCATGAATCGGTTAATCATGTGGAACTATTTCTACCACACCTCTCGATTTCTTCCAGTACTACACTAGTTTCACATTATAGAAATGCATCATTCCAAAACTATCCAATATCTTCCTACACTAGTGCTTCCCCAGAATGATTCTACAGAAAGAAACATCTTATTACATATGAACCACCCATGAACAAATTTATACATCATCATATATCTCTAGCACGTTCCAAAGCTCAGTCCTTATCATAATAATCACGGGAATGTGATTCCCTATAGTTACCCATTGATCTTGGCTAAATTTCTAACAAAACATACATCATTAGGGATAGGCCCAACGCCCTCTCAGACACTAACAACATATCTTCATCCATCAGAATCCATGATCTCAAGGAATTATCAATGTTCCCTTCCAATCCACTGATCCTTTAACACACATATTCAACAACCTGACCAACTTTCATCCCGAGTGTAACTTCATTACTTATAACAACAATCTGTACTTTTAAAATATTTATTTTTTCACCCAGATTCGTACTCATTCAATAGTCATGATTTTCCAATAACACTATTTCATGTATTCTCACTATTTTTCCATTCTAAGATGACTTTACAACAAACCAGAGGAGGTCAAGGTATTCCCTGAAATAAACCAGGGCATAACCATATGATTTATTGAAACAAGGTGATACTCACTATGTATCGATAACACATTTGAAGAATCTCCCATGATAAATAGCTCTTACAAAATTGGGAGAACCTTCCAAAACCATTTTTCATCACACTTGGTCCTCTAGACCATACTTGAACCATTCCAAATTAAATAAAAACACATTTTCCCCATGTACCATGGAAGACTCACAACATGACCGAACCTTTTCACTGGATGATCTAGAAGGACGAACTGTACTAACATCCAATGAATGAGTTATAAAAAAAATTCCCTAATATCACCCTCTCGGAAACAGACATACAAAATCTATCATTTCTCATCTCATGGGTGGAACTCGTTCTCTCATTCTAGAACACATTGCATCCAACGCACCATAATCCATTTACTGTAGGTTCAAAACCCATGAAAATGCAACCACTACAAATGGCACCATGAACCAAGTAATCCATTTCAGAAACTAACCAAATTATCCAAATAAAAACCCAAAATGGTTACCTTATCCATGTTATATGATGATAAATCTCAACCTTGTGGACACAACCTAATCACAATCACAAAAAGAACACCCTTCAATCAAATACTTTAACTATCCATGGTCTCCAAACTATGGAAATCTCACTACAAAGACCACAGACACATAGGATGTACTAACAACACCACGGATACCCATTTCTTTTGTCCCTTCATGTCCCAATATTCCCCAAAATCGGCACTCAAGTCCACATTTTCCATCCAACATCAAAGTATTTCAAAACGAAAATTCTCTATCCGTATCAATCACACTTGACAGAACCATCTTGAGTTTCATTCATTCATCTACATTTACTGAGAAAAATTATCCTAGAACTAATCCTCCCCACTGTTGCCCTAAATCACTGGGATCCCTTTTCCCACTTATAGGGGATCATTCTTGTTGATATCCACTTATTTAAAACCTAGAACACTTCTTCAAGATCAAATTTCACTACAATTCATAACACATATCTTAGAACACAAAACATAAAACACCATCATTTGTCACAAAATAATTCTCTTTAATAGCCGTAATAAACTCATCCTACATACATTATTTCAATGAATATAAACACATCCTTATCACTAATCAAAGAAATCCCTACTATTTTTCATCATCAATTGGGGTTGACTTTCTCACACACCTGCATGTATTTTTATTAAACATGAATTTTGTCGTTTTCACTCTAAAAACATAAATCTACCTATTTTGGCACCACTCTATCGTTCTATATCATCACGAAAAGATAGAAACCCATTAATGAATCTTAATTAATAACTATTTAATTATTTGTTCATCAAATTTCTGTCTATTTAAAAATATTAATCAACATTATTAGATAACAATCTCTTTATATTTACAAAGAAAATGAAATGTATTTTATCAAGCCAATCTCACAGATCTTCCTTGTGTGTGTGACTACCATGATACATCTCATATATATCCCTATGTTCTTAAAATGATGCATGAATTCACAACTATTTTCCATTTCTAAAATGATCAAAATATCATAAAAAAGTTTCTAAACAAATTAATTAAATCACCAAATGGTGAAATATCATTCAACTTTAACAACACACATCAGGAAAAACAATTCTCAACCTTGGTTCTTAGGTTTTACATTGTACATTGGTTACCTACTCCACATAACAAGCTCATTTCCTGAGAAAAACACTTACTAATATCTATTATTCCATTCCCAATTAGTGCGACATATAAAATAATGACTCTAATAAAACATTGTAACATTGCAACCAATAATAAACTAAAATGGTTCCCAGAGAAGGGCACCACATAACCTCCATTGTGCATCCCTATATGCCAAAGGTTTCTGATTAGCAGAAAGGTTATGATAGATCGTTTTTGGAAACTATACCATCCATATCATAGTAAGACTCATATGATAACATAATAAATAAAGGAAATAATAAATAATAAACCAGAAACATGCATTACCAATGATTTTCTGAAACTGGGTACACCCCACAACCAAACAATAAATATTCCATGTCATGATATCAATTTAAAATTTGATGAATAGAACAAATAAATACCAAAATAATTATCCCAAAAATAGGTCCTAACTCTAAGATCATATCCTTTATCCATGCACATCTGATGACCAAATCAACTCAGTAGAATAAGTACATTCCCCGTGTCCTAACCAGAAACCAAAAAATCTTCTTGGGTATCCGATATTAGCATGAGAAGTGTGTGATTACATCATAGTAGGCCACGACTAGAAGTGTCTACAGAATATCAAGTCTAAATTGATAGTTTATTAATGTAATAAATAAGATAGATTGTAAAAATATTCATCACGTTCTACTAGTTAAAAATATCAACTTTAACAATTGTCATCATCTTTTCTATGGGTTATGAATTTTTATCCGTTAATGTAAGTCATAATATGGTTAATTACTATGTATAAGGGAATAATTAAAGTTATATATATCACTAGGGAAAACATTTCATAGAAAAATACAATACACATTCCTTGGAGCCTCATTATAGGTATTCTCATCGAATGACACTGCTCGGGGAATAAATCCTCGTTCCCCTTCCCTAACACATGCATTATAGAGGTGGGGTTCAGAGCCTATGTCTATCCCAAGAAATAGGTATATATGCTCATGTCCAATACCCCACAACTAACATTCCATATAAACATGGTTTTCTATCTATTTACGACATATACCGTATAACAAAAAATACACATAGAATTCACAATTCATAATTATAGAACACATATGTTAACATAAAGCCTTAAACCATTAGAAAATTTTCCAATTACATAGAATATCCAATTTAACACATTTCCCTTTCTCATGACTTAAAATATTAAGAAAATTCAACAATTCCCATATATTAGACCAGTTAATATATTAATCAATTCATATGATTTAACTGATTTATGAATTTCAATTACAAACATGTAATCCATCTGTCACGTTAACTTTAATTCACATATCCCATTCACATTACACCAAACAATCCCTTATAGAATTTCCATTGATTAGAAACCAATACCATTAGTGACTCATTATACGTTAAAAAATATATAAATATTTTTTCATGGTCTCTATCTCAATATAAATCAATATGATGCATAATATTTTAGTTTTCCTTGTTTGGAAATATTTTAACTCACCGTCGGTGGACCTAGCCAGTTTCATCAGACTCAATTCATCCAACATTGATCATGATATGTTAAATTCCACATTTATTTATAAATTTAACAAAATACTACTAAATTCATCAATTTACATCAAGAGAGAAGTAATAACAAAACCACACATGAACAATTCTACTTCAAGACTATGGTATATAACATATTGACCACCTACCTTGATTTCAAAGAAGAACGCTCCCTTAACCGTAGTCATTAACTTAGATTCATACACCATTTGAATCCTCAACATGTGATCTTATGAATGTGTGTTTTACGTACTCAAAAGATTAATAAAATATCTAAATTCCCTTATTAATTAATGAGAAAAATGATGAGTGTTAGTCCTTACTAGATCTTCAATCCACATCCAACGACACTCCAAAGGGATTAGAATCAATGGAGATTTATCCTCAGGAAGATTCAGTCACATTGGTTCATTACTATGAATATTGGGAGAATAATTTGTATTAAAATTTTGTGAAACAGTTAATTTCCCGAGCGGAAATGGTATGAAACACTTTTAAAGGGGTTTACGGTTTGGCAACACAAATATCCATACTATGCACCAACCTCTATCCAAGAGGGGTCCAAGTCACATTGTGCCCTAGAGAGGAAAACAGTGTATAAAATCATGAACCTACTGTGAAAACTGCCTCTGAACAAGAAAACACATTGTGGACTCCCCCCGTCAAAGTTTTCTTAACTGTGCACCCCTCTTCATGGACTGCACAGTTTCGGAACACTGTTCCTCCCAACCATTATCTAACCATGAATCATGCAGTAGATAAACACATTTCTCCTTTAAATTCATGTACTGAACCCCTTCAACACCCACAACCCACCTATTACACCATTTAAACATTTCAGTAACCGATAATAGTGATTTTTACCCTATATATAAAACAAGGGCGTACCTCAGTTTATTTATGTGATATTACAACCCACTATATAGATCCAAATGGAATCCCATTTCCCATTCCTATATCACATGAAATAAGGTCCACATATTTTCTAGAGGTCACATGTAGAGTGTGTGATTATAAAACTCTATGGTCCACCACCAATAGAGAACCTAAGTAATATTTTTAAATATTATTGATTATGAATTTGAATTAAACAGAAAACACTACAACAAGCACAACTTTCTCCCATGTTCCCAAAGAAACATGTGTGATCCCTTTACAAGATTTCTCTGACAATGGATTTGGGAATCACACCCCTTGAATATAAAAATAGAAGTTACACAAGGATTCCTATCAATTTATCGAATAATGGTGATGTGCAGCAACCATCACCTACATGTCTAACTATCATACTACAGATGCTTCAAAATCTCATCCATAGATCACAACACATGATCTATGGTAAAAAATATATCTTTCAGAAAAACCTAAAAAATTCATTGACAACCCCATATTCCAACCATCAACCTAGTAGCCTGATAATTTCCACCATTATTGATTATCTAATCCCATACATCAATCTCAGTCACCAACATTATCATGATGTAACATATGGAATATCCAACCCATGATTTGATGGTCAACACCATCACCCTAATCAAGTAAAACAATGGATTATATTTCCAAAATATCATAGAAAATACCACATAAGTGTCCATGACAAGTGTGAACACATAACCTATATCCTAATAACTATATTGAGTAGAAAGCACCAATATCATACAACTAGATCATGTCTAGTGAGCTACAATCATCCCATCAATGGTGAATGTTGTATCATCTTTAGACATTCCAATAAACAAGATCGATTAAGATTCCTATGGGTTACAATAATCATATTCCAATGGAGGCACACAATATAATATATCCCATGGATAACTACATTACAGTAACGAAATCATAACATTAAACCTCCAAATACACACAACCAACCATTATAATCCATACCTCAACAGTAACTTCATCACCCATATGATATAACATCTTACATCTCACATGAAGAACTGAAACATCGTGTTACTCCATTTTTGGCATCTCATAGAACCCTATCCACCCCATAAAATAACATTTCACATTAAAACATATATACCATATTAACTATGTTGGAACTACCTACCCTGTACACGAAGGGATTTAGATACCAAATCACATTTAATAGCTTGACATGATAAAATAAGATCATGAAAGCAAATTAGAATACAAGAAAAAATACTATACTTTGAACTCATCCCAAATATCATAAAAAACAGCATACAATAGATTTCAATACAAACAATAGTTACACTACAAACCCATCATTATAAACATGAAATTAATTATTGAGAATCCCCGTGATAATAGAAAATTAAATAATATGGGGGGAGGGGATGAATGCATACTATAATAAATAATGGGTATTAGACTATATCAAACAATATTTTTACACTTTAGCCTACAATTGAACATTATAAAAATAGCACAAAATAGGTTTAATTGTGAAATAAAATTAATCACAGTGTATCAGCAAATATAGATCCAAATTATGTTGTAGCCCATCGTTCATGGTTTATCACATATATACTAGACATAACACCAAAACTAAAAGACCTATTTTGGAGACCATATTTTGGTTTAACCCCTTGGGTTCACAATAAAATAATCTAAACAACTAAGTAAGCATAACCCATCCCATTTTATTGTTGTGTGACATTCTTATATGCACCAATACATTAGATCCACAAAAAACTTTTCATTCCATGTTTAACTCATTAGAAATTTGACTGTCATCTAACACAAAAAGGTATCCACCCATGCAATAATCAATCATCCACATTGTAGATCCCTTAGCTATGGATTTGTAACTTTCTTACTATAATATTTCTCTACTAAGCCGGATCTAAAATCATGAAACTCAAATGTAAATCAATTCCAACACATAAACATGGATAAATTACATGTGCTAAACTCCTAATCAAACCATATTACCTCACATGAATAAATTTTCCATTTTAATTTTCCTTTTGGATAATTCATCAATCAAATGGGATAACCAAAATATTTCATATTTAATCATTGATTTATTTTAAATGAAATAATAATAATAATATAGAATAAAATATAATATTCCTTAGTGTTATAATCTAGTTTAAATTCTTAATGAATATAAAATATATTTCTATCAAGGATTCATTCCTGTGAATGTCACATCCCATGGATATTCTTAGAATGAAGAGAAAATCATGTTATAGACATTTCAAAACATCTAAAATTAAAAAATAAATTATTTTTAATAATTATTAGTCATGAAATAATATTCTAATTAAATAGTTCATGTTATTATCAAATTAAATATTGTTTTTTGATATTTTTCTAACAATTAATAATATTAAATGATAATAATTGAATAAAAAATTAAAATTATTTTTATAGAATAATGAAAAAATAATATTAATTTAATTTAGTAGAATTAAACTGAGTGAATTACCAGTTAAATATTTCCATGGAACCTCATTTAATTTAACTTGGAAATCAAAATAATCTACTATAATTTATTGAAGGTTTTTTCCAAGAGGTTGGTTATAATGATTGGATAACAAGAAGAATCTTGTTTTGAAATTACATCTTAATTGGTGAATATATAGGGATTGATGATTATTTATCATCCATAATTAGTTATTGACAACTCTACCATGAATAAATCCATATATAATTTCATTAATAGAGATAATATTCCAAATATAATTCTCCCACTAAGTAACTAGAGAGGAAAATAGATTTTCTCTCAAACCTTACAATAATTTAAGAATTAAAACATAGTGGATAATTAATTTCCCCACATAAATTTCATAATAACAAACCATTTAGTTTCCCGTTAACACACAAATAATTAAAACATATAATAATGTAAATTTAAGTTCCAAAAATAAAATCTAACCTATAAAAAATATACGATTTGTTTCCACAACAATATGGAAAATCTATTCCATGTCACCAATACATGTAACAACCATGTCGTTATGCCCGATGTAATAAAAAATATTTAATTTTTAACATGGAATTAGGAATAAAAATTCATATATGAGGGTACTAAAAACATCTGGAAATTTTTATACAACTCATTGTAAAATACTATCCTTTTAGACAATATCACAGGGTTGTAATTTTGATATGTAAATATGTTAAGTAATTGTAAAATGTTCACATATGTGTGGATAAAAATAATTTATTTTTTATAAAATTTAGTATTAAATGTTTTTGATGTAAAATAAAATAAAACACTATTATTAAAATATTTTATAATATCCAAAAAATATTTTAGATTGGGAATTTATATAAATCCCATGCTATAACACTTCCTTCCCAACTATAACATGGAATGATTGACAGTGAATTGGTACCATTCATGGCACATATGAATTGGGCAATACTATCCAGGTATAAATTATCTTATGTTTTCAATTCTAACATATTATGTATCTGTCATTTAGATAAAAAGTAAAATTATTCTTCCTTGGGGAAACTGCACATTTTTATTTTTTATAATCCCCAAATAAATTCATGTGTATATATATAATATGTACCAAAAAATCAATAGATATATTCATCATAATGGATATGTACCAAAATTCATCCTCAACTACATTATCAATTATTAGAATCTTTTAAATACAGAAATTTTAATACCCTTTTAAATTATTCGATAAAATTATTATCTATAACAATTATTATTAGAGAAATGACTCTTCACAAGTCATTTTATCACATATTGATCTCCCAAAAATATCAAATATTTTATTTTTATACTCATATAACTATCATAAAATAAAATAAAAACAATCAATTTTGGAACTATAATTGGTGAAAATTATCTACTATAACTCTTAATATGATTAAAATAACAATAGAGACCAAAATATCTCATAGGAATGAAGTAAAATTTTCATTCTAATCATAAAAAAATATAATAATTTTTTAAATAAAATTATATATTTATCATCCCTTCCTCAATTAATTATTATCAAAAAATACCATTTTGGTGACGTGGCTGTAAAAAAGTTGTCGATAAACATATTGAACAAAGACCCATTGTGGATTTGTTTCACAAAACAGTTCTAAAAATGTAAACTTATGTCATATAAATAATTAAATAATTCATTTTACATATATATATACCTAGTCCCACCCAGCATATAATAAAAATATTTATGCATGCCTCATGGAAATGTATACACTCATTATTTTATCATAGCATTATCAACTCATGAAACAGAATTTATTTCATGAAAACATTCACAAAATGTGATCAGAAGATATAAAAATAATGTAACTGGATGGTACAATAAATGATTATCCCCAATAGACTACAATAAATAATAAATAATTATTCCATTAATGAATATAAAATAAATAATAAGAATTCATATTTCAAACAATAGATTAAATACTCCATTATAATTTTATAACTATTATTTCAATGAGAAAAATTCATACAAAATGAAAAAAAATTAATTTTTAAAACAATTAATTCATTGAAAATAATCATTTTTATGAAAAATATAAACTAATATGAAATTTCATTCATTTCGTGAATGTTAAAAATAAATATTCCTATCAATTTTTTTAAAATAATATCGATGTTAGAAGACAAATATCAAAAAAAAAACATTAAAGGAATATTTAATTAATATAGTAATTCAAATACAATAAAAAATTCCTTACAAAATCTTATAAGTGTATATAATCACATATATAGAAAAATAGAAAATATGTACATTGAGGAGAATTATTTTTGACATGAACAATATATGGGGACAACCGAACTCAAAAACATCATTTTGATTGAGTTTTAAGCCAATGGTGGTGAAACAGTATGAAGGATTATAAACCATAATAATAAGAAATAGGTATAAAATATATGGGATTTAGTGTTAAGGTACATATAATTCCCCCATATGGATGTTTAAACATAAAATATATTAATTTCTTTATGATATTAATAAGTAAATCATTAACAATAATCCTAACATACATGAATGTGATTTAATATCATATTTAATAAGCCCAACCAAAATAATATTATTTTTAAAAAAACCTATTTTAATATTTTTTTCATATATAAAATTAAATTATAATAAAAAATTTAATATAATTTAGTTTTTTATTTTTTTCGTCAATTGGTGTCATTGATTTTGATTATTATGTACAATTTTCACAATATTAATTTCATTATTCATCCATTTATAAGAATCTCATAATTTCCATTTTATTAATGGTAGTGTAATTATATTTTCAAAGAATATATTTAGTCTCAAATTTATTTAATGTAATTTATCTATATAGTTCATGAGAATGGAATCCATAATGGTCATTTTTCATGTATTATAATAATAATAAAGTGTCACATAATATTAATCATACATTTTTTATACTACAATAAATATATTGAGGAAATGAATTATTATTTAATTTAATTTTTTACTTGTATCAATGTCATGTAAATAATTCAATTTATAAATGTGTAATATATTACAACATAATTCATATATGAGGTTCATAAAACCAAAACATTATCATATTTCACAAATGAATGAGTAAAATTTTTGAGTTATAACAAATTAATATAATTTTCCAAAATCCATAATGATATTAATATAACCCAATAATAATGGAGTGGGATATTTTGAACTATTATATTTTAAAATGTTATTTTAGGTAATTATATTGAATAATTATCTACTCCTCAAAGGCTTCATAGAAATGATGGTTTCATGTAACCATATTTGATCAAGAATACATGAAATGTCATTGAAGTCATTTGGGTATAAAAAATTGGTATGTTATAAATATATAACCCAATGATTTTTGTGTTTTGGGAGGTTTAGTGTATGTTTCCTTTAATAATTTATTACCTTGAGGAATTTTATTAAATATTATTTCTTCAAAATATATTAGTTTCATTTAATTTTGTCATTTCATAATGATTTGAAAATAGTTTATATGGTTAATTTATCTACTCAAGAAAAAATATTGATAGAAGAGTTTTTGGAATCCATGGTTGTTCAGTTCTCCCATAGGGTGTCTTTACACGGACCTAACTAGCCTCCTAATGGTATTATCCTCCAATAAATATGTTAATTCCATATTGTGGAGTGTAAAGTCCCAGTGCTAGGTGGGTCATAGATATATTATAATAAGAGTGTAAATTTATCCCAATTACAAGGCCATTTGCTATGGACCTAAGGTAGGATTCCATTGGAAGTAAATTGTGGGGAGTGGGATGCTCCAAATTATACATTATAATGGATTTATGTGAGATGTTGTGTAATGATTCCTTACCTACAAGTGGAATAAAATTATATGAAATGTTTGAAAAGCCCTAATTTAATTTTGAGGAGCGTTTTATTGACCACTTGGTGGTCAGGTTCTCAACTATAGTTTTAACATCATTTCTATAACCATTATTCTATTTGTGTTCCCCAGTTAAAACATAATGAGTCCCAAATTATGGTGTGGGAAGGTTCAAAAATTATTAACACCAATTGTGTGAATTCATCCATGTCTCATGTCATGTAACTATTGTATGTGGTTTTGATTCCCTTGTGAGAACATGGAGAGGAGTAAATTCAACCAAAATAGATTATATCATCATAATATATGAGTGATACATTTTTATAATATTTTTATTATGGAAATTTATTTTTAAAATATTATTCCCCTCCTTTTAATCCTACTCCAAATTTTTTTTAAATATTTTGTGACACTGATTCTTTAAAAATAATGTGATAACAAATTAGTGTGTGTTATCTATACATTATCCAGAAAAATGTTTCACTGTATTACATATGATAATTACCCTTATTACACATTTGAATTATTAAATATATTAATCAAGTTAATTGGAAAACTCTAAAAAATCCATGTTATCTCTAATCAAGATAATAATACTGGAATCTAATCAGTATGTAATGGATTTTTCAACAAAAACATTGATTATATGAATTCATATATATCATAAATAAGACAACTAGAAACATGATCTCATTATTTATCTATCCCCAGATCATAGACTAACTCCTTTTAGATTGTTCCCCAACTCACTAAATAAAAACTGAAAATGGATATTTGAACTCATGTTAGATTCATCATCCCTTTCTCGACCACTTTTTATTCTTCTCCAAAACCCATAATGTTTTACGTATTTAGAAATGTCTCAAAATATCATATTTATTTTACATGAGTGTTCATGATCCCCTTTTTTCTTATTTGTTATTTATTGAGAAATTTACTAGGTCTATCAACAATATCATTTTACAAAACCAATGTATTTCTATTCCTTCATCTATATTATAGTTTAATTTTAAATAGCATGTTGTAAAGGTGGATCAATTTCTTCTCATATGGGGGTATTATCATTATATTAGTCAAAAAAATTAGTTACAATCTATGTTCAATCCAAATTAACATTCATAATATTTCCACCACAATCTCATATTTTTTTCATTTCAACGGAGGCCTCCATAAATGATAGTTTATCCAATTATTTATATATCTACTCAATATTTTGAAAATAAAGAAAAAAAATTGGATTATCTATCATCTCTAACAGGATGGACTTATTATTTTTCTCGTAATATAATACCAGATTCAACCAATAAATCATCATCAATGATGTCTATTTTTAACTGTATCAATATAATCAAGCATGACAGCTCCCTATAAAGAACTATATAGGTCATTCTAGAACATGTAAATTCTTATAGAAACAAAGATCTAAATTAGTATAATCTATATGGAATACCTATAGATTTTTTGATTTATTATCCACATATGTATAGAATGTTCATCAATATTAATGATTCTTTGTTTTCATCACCTAAGGTTGAGTTTCAAATATTCGCATTTCAAATTCACTTAATAAGGCAATAATAACCTTATTCTTGACTTACAAAACTCATGATAGGGTAACACCATGGATTTTAAATGATTAATGGGTTTTTAGAAATTATTTAGCGGTACAATAGTCACCTGTATTAGTCTTATACTTCAAATTTTAAATATGGCAACATATTTTTTTCTACTTTATAGAAATACACAAATTCTACAATCTGTAAATATTTAAAAAGATAACCTATCATCTGTATAGTCCATGAAATAATATTTATATAGAGATATAATAATAATTAAATATCTAGATGAGTAATAGAAATTGTACACAATATGTTTACAAAAACTAGTTTTACTCAGACCTAAAGGGTTTGATGTCTATACCTGTTGATCTTTATGCATACACAGTATTGGATTAAGCTTATATAACAGCAGGTTGATGCTTATGAATCCAATACATTTCCATTTGTTATTGAACTTCACTCCATGTCCCTTATAAAACTATGAAGGTTATTCCTATGAGTTACTATATTGTTTTTATGGGGAATAATCTTTCATTACGTTAAACCGGAGACTATACTTATAGTATTGCACTTTTTCAACTCTCCAAAAAATTTAAATTCTAAAATATCCATTAAAATCATACAGACATCCGATTAATTAAGAACAATAACACTATTCATAAACATTCTTCCAATAGTTACTTAACTCATAATTTATCATCCTTTATTATATCAAAATTTTGACGGTTTCTTAAACAATTGAGCTCTCCTTATTCTTTGAATAATTTCATTTCAATCTCCCCACTAGCTAGCTCCTTCCAAATCACTTAATCTATTGTGTATAAAACTATAAAACATTTATATATACCAATAAAATTACAATCAAATCCTCAATAAACACATCTAACCATTTTCTCACCAAGAAACCAACTTCATTGTTCATGGAGAAAATACCTAGGTATGTTTCTCACTTCATTTTCAAAAAGAACTAGTTTCTCTATTGGAAATAAAATGCAAACCATGACATCCTTATTTTACCCACATTGACATAATTCATTTTGAAATTAAATAAAATCAAAATTCTCTAAATCAATGATAAATGATATTTGACGATAATATAATTATATATCATTATGATTAATTATTTTTTACCTCATTTTAGATTAAACATGGTAACACAATTGTTACCCGATAACATTGTTTACTAATTAAAAATGAAACCCACCACTTTATTTGATAACAACTTGTTAATTAGAATTATTAACTCTATATAGTTTTATAAAATTTCAAAATATGTGAAATTTTAATTGGAATTGAAAATTTTATATATGTAAATGTATATAGAAAAACTATATTTATTTAAAAATAAAACCATAAACATTAAATGTTTAGAATAGTCTTTATTATCATTTAATAATTAAAAAATTATTAATGAATTTAATAATGTTTTTAATATATATAATATAAATCATTAAACAAATTATCATATTAAATTATAATGATGAAAATACATACTACATAAAAATATATTTGCATGAAAAAATAGCATTATTTAGAATTTGCATAGTTTAAAAACATAATGCTAAAAAATTTAATTAACTTATAACCACTTTATTTTATCAATCCACTTATAATAATGTTTTTATTTTATTTTTATAATTATTTTAAATAATTATTTGATAATTATGAAAACATTTATTACAACCCATATAAGGAAATACATCGAATCTAGGACACAACCCGATTTCTACCACTTTAACACGTGAAAAATATATATTATTATAGAAATTTATATTAATAAAATATAATATTTTTAGGTCACTCTTTAATTTTGAAATATATTATTTTCAAATTATGTTATAAAAAAATGCAATTTCAATATACTTATTAGATACATGCACACCCAATTTCCATATATTCATTAGCTATATTTATAGAAACCATATTTCCACCAACTACATATATAACAGTCAAATTTCATTCCTATATATAGTCTTAATTACATTCATATATTCATTCATCATATTCATTTATTTCTCTCTCAAAAGGTATCTTATATTTATAATTCAATAACGTACTTACATTGTTCCAAATGATTTTCTAATATTTATTGAAAAACATAAGGATACATATTTTTCATTCATGGTTTTATTTTTAAAATAATGGTGTCTTCCACTTTATTTCCTAATAATGAAATCTATTTTATTCCTAAAATTCAATAAAATCTATAATTTAATTTAATAATTTCTCCCCATAATATGTATCATGGGATTTTCTATTTTGTTGTTTGATATTATAAAATCTATACCTTAAAATATTTATTTAATTAAAAAATATATTGTTAAATCATGGTGTGTTACCTTCTACCATTTTAAAATAACATATTCCATGATATTTCGTGACACAACTGAAGATAAATGATTGTATACATAGATCAATATATATTATGGCTCAAATATTTCTTCTTTGCACAAATTATTTCACATGAGAACATTAACATTGAGGGTGGACTTATTTTTTTATCTATGATCCAACTTTATAAAATTCATTCCACATATGAGATATCATTTTTTTAGTTGTACTACATCTAACATCAGTACTTTTGAATTTTCAGGCATATAATTCCTTAAAAGTGATACATTGAACACATAATAATATTCAATGAAGATTGGATGATGTGTAAAATAATAAGTTACCAACGTGACACAATAAAATTTTATTATATGGATAATTTATTTAGGTATCATTTTTCTCGTCTTCTAAATAACATAAACCTATATTATTGTAGTATTGAAATGAATACATTGTATCCAATTTAATAATCCAAATAGATATGATTCATGTTACTATAGATCATATGTCACCATTATGAATTCTTATTTGATGCTTAATGGTTTGAATATTCTATATAATTTATATATATTGATTTGGTCCCCTTATCTTAAAATCTACATATTTATCCCAAAATGTTGGTCTCCCTCATCCCATTCTATAAAGGGCTCATATATTTCCATATAAATTCTAGAATGGAAATAATTTATAAATGATAACACTACAAAGGGAAGTATTTGATCCCAACAACATTTTAATTCCATTGGATAGGATCTCAATATATCCTGAAGAGTTTGAATGGTCCTTTTGGATTGGGCATCAATCCAAGGATAAAAATCATTGTTGAATCTTATCATTAAGTCTAATAATTTTTATTACATTTAGAGCACATTGGTGCAATCCATAGTTCTCAATTGGATAAAATTGATAATTTTTATCCATGAAACCTTTATAAATTCATTATTTATATCCTATAAAGTCAATTGAGTAAGATACCCTTATAAATAGTAATGAAATATTATGAATTCATATGGTAATCATGAATACCCCAAATAAAATTATTACCATTATAAGAATTAAAAATATATAAATTGAAATACAATACCATGCTTCCCCATTTCTATACATGTAATTGTAATTTTTGTGACATCCTCATGGACATATATCATTCTATATTACCATTTTGGAAACACGTTCCTTGAGATACATAATTTGCAATATCTCTCATCATGTTTTCCCAATATAAAATATTCTTGATATCTATATACATATTTATACATCCTAGATAAATATAGATTAATTAGATATATTCATCATAGTAATATTATTTTTGGTTATTGTATTTATAGAACACATATTCAATTTCCAAATCTTATAATTCGATTACAAATTTTAGCTCTAGAATATTTCATTCCATTTTCTATAGATCAATGTATACATTATGGGTCTCCATGATCATTAGATAGAATGTTTATTGAGCATTTATTTAATAAATATTTGATATAATCACATCCCACATCATATCATGGTCAACACTTTTGAAAACACAATATATTATGTATCTATCAGTCTTAGTAATGGATATTGTAGCATGATCCTTCAATATTTGGTTATCAACAACCCTTTTTCCTTCCATGTGTGGTAATGTATCAATAAGTCATAGAATTTGATAAACTCAAAACACCTCCTTGGGTTATTTTCCAACTCCATAAATGTGAATATATAAATTAAAATATGGTGAATGGTACATATTTAATAATGTTCATGAAATGGATATTTCATGCATATATTCTATAAAAATATTAACATATATATCTCTAAATAATGTGTAAATAATTATTCCCTTGAATAAATAATTATTATAATGTATAATTTACAATTACTACATTATGAATGGAGCAACATCCTGTTACCTTCCTTGATTAATAATATATATAATATAAGACCTTATCCACTATAATAAAATGATAGTATATGAATATTGGAAAACATTAACATGAGATCCTTAAAACATGAATCATATTAATTTTTTCATAAAAACTAGAATTAATTCTATATTTACCTTGTTATTAAATTTAATATTTTTTATAAATATGTCAGATAACATCAATCATACACATTTGATATAAGAAAAATAAGAATCATTTTTACATTAGATGGGAATATAATTTTCATCATTAACCTCTATATTTGTAGGATTGAATTATATAACCTCCCCTATGATTACATGGCACAAGATTTATAATTTATATAGTCGTAACATAATCATAGAAATTTTTTATTTCAATTTCTCATTTTTTAAGGTCTATAGTACAATATTATAATTATCTTCATTATCTCCCTCAATCTTTTTATAATAGGGATATCATTTATATATACTAACATAACTTTATCAAGGTAATCGTTAATTAAACTATTAATCCTATCAGTGATGATAGTGGTGTAATTGTTGAGTCTTTATTTAATAACTATGAATTTATAGTCTCTATATCACTTGTTAACGGCTTTCCTTGGTTTATCATATTTATTCACCAATATTTATTGATTTCCCCATCAATATTTAATAGTTAAGATGTATTGGTCCTTAAATAGAGAATCAAACAAATTATCAATACATGGTATGGGATACAGATTTCAGATTGTAATTTTTTTATGTTCATGATAATCAATGAATAGAAACATATTTTCATCATTTTTTCTTAATAATAATGAATGATTCACCCCATAATCAATCAGTTTGTCATATAAAAACTTATCAATATTTATTTGATATTCACATTTTATTCATCTAATTAAAATAGGTCTCTTATATAAAGATTCATTAATATAGGTCTACTTATATATATATATATTAAATTAAAATATCATCCTAAAATTATTGTTTAAGACCCGAAAACTCTTCTAAAAATTCAATGATATGTCCTCGCATTATAGGATAATCATACATATCACATTTTTTCTAGCAAATATGATTTATGAATCCCCCATGATTTAGTATAAAAAATAATATAAAAGAAGTATTTTCTATAGGGAGTTCGGAGTCATATAAGAACTAATAGTTGATTTCAAGATAATACTGGATATTAAATCAGACTTCCCTGGTGTTTTCATAGTCCCATTATTCCTAATATTAATAATTAAAAATAAATATTTTGTTTTTTCATATCCATTTTATGATTTATGATACTAAATAAACTTTCCAAAAAAAATGTTCATATTTTACAATGTTTGTAATCGACCAGAGAATATATTTGATAAACCAGATGACTCCCTCATCAAAAGGTATGAATTTATGAAATTAGAAAAATGAAACAGTATGAATGAACTGAGTGAATGAATATTTTGTTTGAAGATATTATAGATATCATGATTTTCACAAAGGCATAGATCAACTCCGCACCTAATATATAGATTACCCTACATACAAGATGATTTTACCCCAAGATCAGCCATGTGAATACAGGATGAAGTGAAAGATACCATCTACAAAATTTGAACATTCATCATAGAAAAATATTTACTATATGAACAAATGAATTTATTGTGGTTAGTACTCTAAAAAAAATTATATTGTATTGGATCATTTCTAAGTGCATAGTGATTGTCCAAAAGTGCAAGGTGATTGACATCACATACAAGATGAACGATTGTAATTATAAAATTATTGACCATAAGATAATGTAGTCGATCATAAAACATATCAACTGTTTAAAAAATTATAGAATACACTATGGATGAAGACATGGATACTATAAAAATTAAAATCTATAGGTTTAATTGTTAAATTATTATATTAATAAATAAATTAATTAATCCAATAATAATTGAATAATTAACCAACATCGATAAGAATTTATTGATCCTAAATATTCTACCAAATTATATGGATATTCATGATGATTCAATAGTGAATATTTCTGGAGATAATTTATTTAAATTCTGTATAAAGATATAAAAGAAATATTATAGTGAAAGAGTTATTAGAGTACGAATAATGATATAAAAATAATCAAGCGTTACGCATAGGATTTTGAGGTTTTCCATCAATAAAAATGATAATCATATACACTTTTTCAAATGTATTTTACACCATCTTCTCCATAAAAACTGAAATATGTATATGGTACCATTTTAATGTCCTGTTTCATAAATTCTAAATCCAAATATTACTATGGTAAGGGAATAAATACTTTCATAAAACACAAATAAATACTCTGTGGCAGAAAATAATTTTTTCCCTTACTCTTTTTCTAATTATTTTTCTGTTGTGTTTGTGTTTTATTGGTTATATTTTTTTACAATCTATTATACAGAACTGTATATTATTATACACTCTCTTATTTATTTATTTTAATATACAACATTAATCATTGGAAGAGTTTGAGCAGCCTAAACTACCCGAATGAAGTTGTTATCGTTTATTTTTTCACATAAAAATATGGACGAGAATTTATTAATCCTAGAAAACCTTATGTGGTATTGTGATAAATTTGATCCATGTTTTCTACCTATTTATTTTATATTAATCAATAATGAAATTGGTGATTTCAATGTGGTGCAGATTATTTCTTGCATGAATACTTGTCTACTTGAATATTTTACCATGTTTTATTATCAATTTTTTCTTATTATATTTTTTGAAATATATTTTTTTTTCTATTTTTAAAGTATTTAATTAAATTATATTTATACATTATTATTTATTTTTATGGTATATACAATGATTGATTCATGTAAAACTATTGAATAATATAATTGATTTTGAAAACCTGTTTTAACTGACTTGTGATTAAACATATAAAAATATTTTTGGAAATAACAAAATATATAACACTATTATTTTAGTTAACTAGGTATATTTTTTTTATTAGTGGGTTTGAATTTGAAATAATTTTTATTATAATTTTTTTTTGGAAAATCATTTGGAAAATCATTTTTATTGATATTTTTCAATGTAATTTTTTATGTGATCCAATTTTGCTAAAATATTTTCAAATTTATATTAATTATAAATTAAAATGTAAATTTAAAATAATATAAAAGAAGGAATTAATTGTAACTAGTGTTCATATTTTAATGTAACTATTTATTCTTTGTGGAATATCAATATGAAAAACAATATAGACAAAATTTTCATTGATATTTGAAAAACCCATATTCTATATAGTAGAATGGAATGATTCCACTAAGGACACATATGAAAAAAAGTTATAAATTGATGAAAATGGTATATTTTTCTTTAGGGGAATGTGAATTTAATATAATATCCTCTTATTGTTCTAATTTTCAAATATTGTACACTCTAGATATTTCACATGATGAAAATATTAATGTTAAATAGATGTGAATAAATACATTTACTATTAAATTTAATTCTTTGAAGACCAAAACTAATGAATAAATTTATTAAATGTATAATCAGATTAATGATATTCAGAACATAATGAATCCACTTGGGAAGACCATTAAAGATTTCATGAACTGGATGAGATACCCAAGTACCCTGACACTTGAGTCAGCACACACATGGATGGAAAGGTGCTCTAAATCCATATAGGTTAGAGACTAGAACATTGTATAACAAAAGAAAAAGATGGAATGATTTTCCTAAAAAAGGTAGAATAAATAGTTATAAATCAGTATTCTCAAAATGAATCATCACATTTATAACAATAATATAATTTTAAAAAGTAAACCAACCGAAATTTGTACCACTATGTAATAGAAAACATGATACAGGTCCCATGTACCAAGAGAAATAGCACTCCAAGCTCAAACGATCAAAAATTAGAATATCCTCCACGTGTTTATTTCCCATACATAAACCTTGATTAATTTAATCTGCAAACACCTAATAGAAAAGGTATGTCATGAGATAAAATACAATTAGGTTCTTACTAAGAATTTCATAAAAAGATTCCACATTAAAAAATCAAATAATTCTTTTAATTTTTAAAAAAATAGGCTAGATTGAATCAAATAATATTTAAATTAATAATTCATTTCATTTCAAATTATGAAAAAATTTCAAAATAATGGATTAATAAATATCTAATATAAAACAGTTTATATAAATAAACATGTAATTGATAAGAATGTTTACAAACAATGGAATATATATAAAAAATAATCACAAAATAACATCATTGTCCTCTATAAAATGGTAGAATGGTCCTAGAATTAGGGAAATCACATACTCAAATAGGTGATCATGGAAATATGTGTACTCATGTCCCTTAGGAACTAGTCAAAGATGACTTATCACCATAACATATAGGATGTTACCTACTACATATGTTTTCTTAGAGTTGAAAATATTCAATAGAGTGTTTCCTTAAATAAATCACCAACTAACTAGTACTACATTTGCAGAAAAAAAATCAATAAATGAGGATATTATTTCAAAATTGTTCAAAATACAATGTCCCCATTTTTCATTTCAAGATTTCAATTTCCCTTTTAAAAATATTAACATGGGTTTTTAATAATTTTATGAATTAAATGATGATAAAAACTAATGGGTTTCAACCAAAATAATTTAATCAATTTTTATCAAATAAAATTTTGAAACCAATCTCCCAAATCAATTTATAAATTTAATTTAATGATTTAATTTCAACATTTCCATCCAATTTCCACAACTCAATCCTCAATTTAATGGTATTGATGGTCTTCCCCATACTGTCATGCCAAAAAAAATCATATCACAATTTTCAGAAAATGGGGGTTTTATAATATAGTTGAATGAAATTTAATTTAAATTAGTGAATTTTGGGTTTAATCAATTGGAAAATCATAAATGAAACCACCTATATGTATATCATGGGATCAAAATTTACAACAAAAAAATGGGAAACATCAATGAAGAATAGTGGAAACTAATATCCATGAATAACACCATGATTAAATATATAAAACAGTGGGGATTAGATACTCCAACAATATGGAGATCTATCAATCACTAAGTATTAGAGCGGATGACCGAGGGAGAGAAATAATGAGAGAATAACTCTTCCCTAGAATGGATTGAACAATGATCACCTTGATATTATCCACCGTAAAAAGGATTTGGGGGAGACAAATTGGATCGATGGGATACCGATCAACCATGCGGGAAAATACCCAGAGTTAGGGTTGAGGGGGAATCAAAATAGGTTTTAGGGATTTTTAGAACAATTTTTGGAATTATTAAATCATCCATGCATAGTTATCATGGAAAGGATGCACTGTTTGTTAAATTGTGAGCCCTTACAATGAACCCCTACTACAAGGTTTCATGGTTTCTATATTGTGGGATCATAGTTTTTCAAAAATATACCCCATCCATTCAAACCATCACTACTTAAGCCTGCATGGATTTAACTAGTTGGGCACTTTAATTTTAAAAACAGTGTGCCTACTTTACCCAACCCAAGAGCCTTCCAATATTTTTGAAATTTTCCTATAGAACCCATCAATAAAAACCATCCAAATAATGATTAAGAATAAGGATCAATTGGGTACATGGAAATAGTAATAAGATGTCACATCCCTCCCCACCATAGAAACAATCTATCCCTAGAAAACCTATTAAAAACCATCCATGTCAAAAAGACGATACCACTACTTCCTAATCAATTTGTTTATCTCTGAAGTCACAAATGTATCATATATATCCTTCTATATAACATGAATAAAATGTATCATTATAACATGAAGTACCTTGGATTCAAAATTGACAATGTGGACTATTATCTCTATCATAGATAAATCAGCATCAACATTAATATCATTCTAGCTCAGCACATGAGATGAATCAAAAATTTATTTTCATTGTTGAGATACCTGGAACATGTTATGTAACAATATCATCTATGGTGGAAGTCCTAAGTGGTAAGAAACATTTATCACCTACACAAAAACATCAAAAAATCCAAAAAATATTAGAAATTTTCCCTTGCCTTCCAAGAAATCAATGAGGCCAATGAGATGAATACTTTAATACCAACTGATCACCAACAGAATATTCGAGCGGTCTGTGAAAATGATCATCATACAATTTATACCATCTATTTTTTTCAAAATTGTATGATGAATCAATTATGTAATTTCTATCATATCATGAACCAATATCGGTCCAAAAAAGGAAGATTGACCAATATTATACCAACGCAATATAGATTTAAAGGTTTATACATTCAAGGCCTCAAAATAAACCATTATGATCATGGGCTTGTAAATAGTGTAATAAAAAAACTCAACCAGCCTTAGATGGTCATCCCAAGAACCAAAAAAGATGATAATGTTGGATCAGAGCACATCACCAAGAATTTATATAGATCATTATATATAGCCTTCTAACAGAATATGGTATTTCATTATTAAATGAACCTAAGATACAACTTCATCCTTACGACCACTCTATATTTGAGAAGTAAATCAGATATATTTATCATATAATATAGTCAATTTAATTCCATGAAAAAGAAAAAAACCATTTACATTGATATATCCCATCTCTTCAACCTAGGTTTTATCACAAATGAGTATAATGTTTTCTGATATTGTAATCATATTGATCATAACCAATATCATTTTATTCATTCACTGGGTGCACGGTAACCCCACCAAAAAATTAATAGGGTTATCAAATAACTTCCAAGTTGGTATTGAATGTTGATGAAGAAAAACAATAGTTAAATGGTTTATTTCCATGACATATTCTCATGATTAACAATTAGAGTCATAATGAGAAATGGCTTGCCTCGTAACTATCTTTTAGAATCGTCATTGTATTTCATATAAGATCATCATGGTTCTTGGATTCACTTACCACTGGGAATTATTAAATTCTTCCATAACATATTTCCTTAAAGTAAAATGTACATTAAAATGTTCCAGAATCAATGAATACCCTCTATATAGAATTACCACTCTAAAAAGGTCTCAACAATATAAACACAATTTATAATGAAATATAACTCACCATAAAGTTGTTGTTCCTTAATAATCTTCTTGAGAATATAGGATGTCAACTAAATATTGAAAAAAATTCATCCCATGATTTCAAAACGTCTGTATGAAACTATGAAAAATTATCTATAAATACACTCTTTTGGGGTAGCGTTTATGGATTGGGTCATAAGCATCATAGTCAATGCACCAGAAATGAAATTACATTTACCCATGGTATATGTTATTTCATTGTTAAATGATTATAGGTACTCCACCCAATCCCTCTTTGTGAGAATAAAATATTTTTTATTGAATATATAAGTCATTCTCTTATGGTCATAATACATGATTAACCTTTCTATAAAATGTAATGTTACTAACACTTCTGTTCAGACATCACAACTATATGTTTAGGTTCATGGGTAAAATAATACTTATCATGTGGCCTAAACTATAAAGGGTCATTGGAAATGATGTGATCTACCAATATAATAACGAAACCAAATCTAAAACAAGATGCATCATAGAATACCACATAACTCTGCTCAACCAATAAAAGAGTCAACACTAGTGCCTTAGTCAAAAGAAATTGTAGATTAACAACAAAACTCTAAAATTTCGTATATCATTCAAACATTACACCCCTATGATTTAAAAACTCATCAGAGAATCCATATTTTAGTATCAATTTATAAACCAGAGATAATATCCAACTAGTCCAATGAATCTCTGAATCTCGAAAAAAAATTCATGGTTGTTCCCATGTCATAAAACGGGTCACCTTTTCAAATTCAACATAAATACCATGTTATGAAAAAATATGTCCAAATAACCACACTTCCTGAATCTAGAAATCAAATTTGAATTATTGGAATAATGTCAGTGATCTATCCATAGTTTGTAAATTAATCTCAAATGAAGCACGTGATCCTGCTCAGACATAAAGTGAGCAGGGATGTCTTAAACAATGACTACAACAAATTTTTCAAGATACGTGAGGAAAATATTGTTAATTAAATCCATAAATACTATAGTATAATTTTCTACAATAAATTTCATGAAAATCTACTCATAATAGTCTTACATACTCTGTAAGGTGGTTTTCTGTATTTTATATTCTTTTATTCTCAACTAATGGTAGACAGATCAAAGATCAATCTTCTAGAACCTGTTCAACCACATAGACTCAAAAAATATACCATCAATCAGTGGAAAAACATACTTTTTATTTACCATATATTGTTTTAGTTTCTTATATCCACCAAAAAGTCTATTTGACCCATCAACATTCATAGAAAAGATGACATGCACTGCCAAAGATTACACACATGAGCATATAAATCCATTATCTAAAAGATCATCCAAATAATATTTTATCTCTTTAATTTTAGTTGGTCTCATGGACTAAGATGGAACAAACACTGTTTGAGTACCGTGAACATAATTGATATAAAAATATAGCACCCTTACCAATGGAAAACAAAAGATTTCAGAAGAAAAAAAATTACGAAACTTGATTCCAACTAGAGGGAGATCATAAATCAAACATTATAGACATAGATGACAAGATACCATTGATATCACATTCCCTAACTCATGATAAGAAGGAATAATTCTATATGACCTTTATACCCATTCTATATGAAATATAAAAAACACCCCTTAAGGTATGGTACAAGAGACCTATCTAAGATAGTAATCAATTTTGGATTTATTGGTAATGATCAAATACATCATAATAATTATCTTAAGATGTTTCATAATGAGAACAGAAAACCAAATGGAAGCTCAATATCTCATAATGAAAAAAAAGGTGGAAAACAAAGAACAACTTATCTTTTTATTCGGAGGATTATAGTAATATTCATCACATTAGATAAAATATATATAAATAATAATAATAATAAAATAATTCAAAATGAATGAATGAGTTTAACCAATATAAAATAAAATAGTCACTAATTTAGAATATATAGTGGTGGTACCTCTCATATTTGATCAACCCATATCTTCTTCCTTTGTACACTCTTGGACAACATTAGGAACATAGTTCTAGATTCATGTAGCTGAACCACTTTTTCCATGAATAATGTAATGAAACGTTATTTGTATTAGGAACTAATGAACAAATCCCTCTGCATGGAGAAAAAAATTCATGTAAGAACATTTATAAATTACCTAATCATCCATAGGAACCACATATCTTGGGATCCTTAGAAAAAACATGTTTCGAATTCCCCAAAAAGTTATATTGTTAAAAATTAAAAGACCATGTTCCAGGAACCACATGACGTATAGAAAAATGATTCTATTGAGATCCACCACAAGATTCACCAAGATTCCCCTTTCACTGAAAGGAACTCAATGTTCTATTAGTAGAAAAAGGATCTCATATCAACCCTGATATGAATGTCAGGTCCAGTTCAACCAGCAATGATCTATCGACCACATTAATATAATAATGGATCTTCAATAAGAAATACTAGGAATGAAATTCATATTAGAGTTAAATACCAACCTAGTTATTCTTCATTTTAGCATATGATATTATCTTAGGTGAAAACAACATAAGCTTAGTAAATCAATTTTCATATTCAGTCTTGGTTTTTTCGGCCTTATTGAGTTTGAAAACCCCCATAGACTAATCTAATACCATCGATTCTCGAATGAACTGGTTAGGGAAAATAACTTGAGTGTTTTTCCAATACAATACCTCATTATTCTTCACCAAAATCATCATATCCCAAACTTTTTTATTATGTCCCTATATCATGAAGGTGGAATATATTTCTTGGAATTCATCTGATATCTCCCCCAACACAAATAGAAGGTTGAAATTGTTCAACCAATCCATAATAACATGAGGATAAATATTTTCATGGAATGATAGTATATTTTTGTGAAATACTCCATTTTAATGAATCCTTAGTCTTCCCCATTGAGGTTACACAACTGAATCCTAAATGGGGGATTTTGGTCCATTGGAGGATTTTATTCATATGTTTCATCAGAAGGATACATTTGGATCTTACTCCGATATCGTCTCAAAGGTATTATGCTACAATAAAATTATAGACAACATTGAATTAATCATATAAAAACTCCAATAGAGAAACAAGGGAAATTAATCACATTATACAAATAATCCCAATTTTGATTTCAATTATTCTAATTAAAAATTATCGAAAAGAAACGGTCTAATCCTCTAGATATTTTTCCCAAACCACCATTAGTGACATAAATCTCATTTTGGTGAGGGTTTTCTAGGCACTCCATTATTACAACGCCCAATTTACAATCAATATTACTCATCTTTATACTGACTTCATTACAAGATTCCTATTTTATATCAGATAGTACATTATCATGAATTAGTCCAGATACCCTGCCACCCTGATACCCATTGCACCAATAACATGGCCCAAAGGGAGTTCTCGAACCCCATGGGTTGGAAAATTGAACTGGGAATCATACAAGATAAATTGGGATCAATATTTCATCATAAATAGTGGAAGAAACGTTTACAAATCAATGTTCTCAATATTAGACTCCATACAGAACTGTAAAAGATTCCATGAAAGTAAAAAAACCTAATGTACTACCACAAATTTCTAGAAAATTTTATAAAAAACCACAGGACCCAGTGGACATAACACTCTAAGCTAATATGATGAACAAATAGTACCCCATCCACGGGGAACATTCCCCTTCTTCTAACCATGTATAAGATAATGTATAAACACCAAAAGGAAGTCGTAGTGTGTGAGATAGAAGACCTATAAGGTCTCACCAAGGACAAAATAATATGACTCCACATCAATTAACCAAATAATGATTCAAAATTTTAAATAAATAGGGAGGAAAATAATAAAATATTTAAAAAATCTTACTTTTCATTCAAATTGATGGATACATTTCTATACAATGTATTAATATGAATTTTAAATAAAATAGTTTATATAAATTCGCACTATATGAGTAAAATATTTTAAAAACAATGGATTATATATCAGAATAATCAAAAAGGATAATCCTATGGTTGAGGGGTACGATTTGGTTAATAAGTGAGCCTACCATTATTATCCAATTATCTTTCCAAAACCATTAAAACATTCGATGATGAACCCCAAAAAAATACCCAACCAAATCATGATTAAAAATTTCGTTGAGGGGTACCTCAAAATAGTAACATTATGTTATATTATATGAAGATCTGTCTGTGAGTTTTTTGATATGTCTTACTGATTGTGGTGTTGGGAGATGTTTTTCTATTATAGGATCCTCTGCAAACGGAAATTTAATAATATAATATCATATCCGAAGGATTATGTTGTTTGATAAGGTACTCAATGAAAAAAAATATTATATAGATGAAAGAATAGGAATGATTTTTTAAGGATATCTTTCTCAAAAAAAAATTGATCATCAAATATTACAGTTTGAGTGATGATGAATTATAGTGTGAATGATATGAGTAGATAGTTCATCTAGCTTGATGATTCAAAAATTGATACTAAGAGAAAAAATTATTGATGGAATAAAAATATAATGGAATGTGTGAAACTATAGAAAATTAGATGAATGGACTAAAAAAATGAATATTCAATTAATGAGATAACATTTTATGGCTAAAATGGTAATGGAATGATCATGGATGACTTTACAATATGAAATATAATAAAGTGTATAAGGAAAATGTAAAAGCATAAGGAAACTATATGAAATATACATGGAGTGGCTCTAATCATAGTTCGTGTGGAACTGACTTGAATAGATAATAAAAAATTGATGGGGCTAACATGTTTGTGAGAAAAATACATGTACGTTAATAAATATTAGTCATTCTTCCCCAATTAAATTTTAATATCATATTAAGAATGATTTTTTTTTGAAAACATGATCCTTGATTACTAGTTTTAGTAATATAATATTCTAGTGGAATCATTCAAATTTTTTAATTATAAATATAAATGTTCATAGAATCAAATTCCATAAATGTTTTTTGTTGGTATGAATTTACTGTACAAAATTAAAAAAATGACCAATTAGATTTTGAAATAGTGAAATAAAATTTCACAATGACATAATAAAAATGGATATTTTATAATTTAAAAATATTAGGGAAACCCTTACCATATTACATAAAAAAACCACACCCTTGTATACATCGGGGATTGTTTACTAATCTGTACATAAGAGATGTTATAATGATTTTGTTCCCTATCTCATAGTATTATTCATATATAAACAATAAAGATCATAATTATAAAATAATAAGGTATTTATATAAAAATACAATAAAATAACCTATTATTCCTAATTTTTCTATTAATAATATTTCTCAACCTATGAAAATATGTGTGACTAAATCAATTTATTTTTAATCGTTAGAAGAAAACCTTCATGAAGAGTACCCAGATATATTAATGGGATGATGATAGATTATGTTTTAAAATTATTATCTAGGGATACTCGAGAATTAATAACTTTATCAAAGTAGATGACTAATATGTAAATATTTGTGAAAATTCAAAATGAAAAATAATTGGACCTGGTTAAATCTATAATTCTATTACTATTTTTTCAAATAATTTTTTATATATGGATTATAAAATTATATTTTTATAATGTCACAATTATCTGAGGATGGTTATAATGTTATTTTTTAAAATAATACATATCCTTTTTATTCAAATCACGATTTAGTTTTTATTTATTTTTTTTATTTACAATTATCATTCTATTAATATGTATTCACTCTCAAAATGATTAATTTTTATGTATGATTAATTAATAATATTTTCTATAGAATAAGATTTTATGCCCTACATATATCACTTTCATATGAATTATCTTGGAATGGGATAGTCAAATTTCAATGTAAAAATGAATTCCAATTAGAAGAAATATGTAACCCATGCCAAAAAATGATGAAACATAAGATATTTTTCAATCCATATATACATGTTTCAACATCCCATCCCCTAGTATTAGTTCAAATGATGTTTTTTAACACAATAGAATTTATATCTTAACTATAATGAGTTATGACTATGTTCTATTAGATGGATTTTCTTGACACACCAAGGAATCAATTTTATCTTCAAAAATAAATAATTTTTATAATTTTTCCAAAATATGAAATTTTTTGGAAAATATTATCAGAATATATACTATTTCCATAAGGAGGTATCATATAATTAATTTTTATATTGATTATATGGAATATATATTCCCATAACATTTATATTATAATTGAATTTATTATCATATGATCACATAGAAAAATAGTGTTGTAGAAAGAAAAAACAAAAATTTTATTGGAATTTCATATACCGTAACTGATGATTTTATTTTAGCTAGTTACATTCAGTAAGATGCAGTTAATATAAATTGAAATGATATTAATAGAGTTTTTTACCTATTTTCAATGAGACCCTTATATGTGTTATAGAATTAGATAAAAAAATGTTAATTATTTTATTATTTGGAAGTAAAGTCCCTACCCTATATAAAATTTATAATTTAGAAATGATTTCAATCCAAAATCATGTAGGAATATTAATAGTTTATTAAAAATCTAATATTTCATAGAATTTTTTCAATAAATCAACCATAATCATCGATGAAAATACACATGTAGTTTTTTTATGAAATAGATCCACATGAACCTAAGCCCCCTTTAGAAAATCATGATGATGTAATTATTAATCTTATTATCAATGTGAATCCAAGTGAATATTCCATGAAACCCGCAAAAAAATTACCAACACAAAATCATTAGACCAAAACTAGTAAAAGATATTGTTGTATATTATCAATATATTCCTAGAAATGTTATGACTCATATAAAATATCCCATAGATAATGTTATAGTATCTCTAGATAGGGGGACTCAAACTAGAGTTTCCTTAGAAATAATATTGTACGTAAACCCTTATTTTTAAATCATGAATATAAGTACATAACTAGATTAATAGATTATGAAATATCAGTAATAAAGAAGAAATAATTACTAAATCATTTTGAGAGGAATGATGTATAGGATATAATATAATGACATAAGGAATTACTGATAATTAGCACTAAGTTGGTGTCAAAGAATATGGCTGATTAAAAAGGTACAATAATTAGAAACTAATCTATATAGGATATTCAATGATATAGTCATGAAAACATTATTTATTCTGTGGAACTATTTAATCATCAACTACATATGACGCTATAAATTTGATGCATACATAAAAAGAACATATTAATTTCAAATAATTCATAATGGATATCAAGAATGTATTCGAAAAGGGTTATATAATTGTATAATATGTTTTATAATATCCTTAAATATTAAAAACCCATCGTTTTCTAAATAATCTATTTAAATTATAAAAATCATAATATGGATAAAAACAATTCCTTAGTGATTTTCATGATAAGGTCAATAGGTTTCTATTTTATTTTTTTGATAAAAGTTTTTTTACCAATAACAATTTATTAAAATAGTTTCAAAATATTTTTTAGTTGTAAATATATATATATATATATATATGATAATATCAACAGATTATTGAAAAACTAATTTTGTATTGAATTATTAATAAATGATGAAAAATGAATATGAATTGAGTTTAATTATTGAGTTTAAATAAATTATTGGATTTGGAATTTTTCAAAAAAATAAGAATTGATTTAACTCAATGAAAATAAAAAACAGATATTTTAAAAGGTTTTGTCTAGGTTAAAACCAAATGCAGTGAAACACATATAAGTACACACTGTAAGCTTCATCATGAATAAATTGAAGACTAGTTGATCGGAATTCATATAGATGTATGATTGGAAATTTATTATAATTAATCGAAAAATGAATTGATATTATGTTTATTGTGTGGATGTGTTAATGTTTTAAATAATACCATAAATAATGTAATTAAAATCTTATTAAAATTATATCTAAATAGATCATGGATGGAACTATTTTTGGATTGATTTTTCAAAAATGAAATGTATCTGGTTTTTTAGTTATGCAGATTCTGATTTTGATGGTTGTGAGTAAGATAAAAATAAAACCATTAGAAGATGACATGTTTTGGGAAAGTATTTAGTTTCTTTTTATAGTATGGAAAAAATTATGTTTCAATTTATAATGTGGATATTGAAAACATTGTTCTAGGTAGTTTTTAATGTAGTATTCATGTGTGAAAACCAAATTATTTGGCCATTGATATCCATTGATACCTCTCCCTATAAACTATGGCAACAATCGTGTTTTTAAAAATTCATAAAAACCTATATCAAATTCATGGAAAACGTAATTATATCAGTAATAAAATATGGAGAGTACATTTTTGAAAGGATAATATAACCTATCAATTCATTAGTACTAAACATGATATTGATGTTTCCTTTTAAAATACATTTAATAGTGAGATAATTATTTCTATGAAACATGAACTAGTTTCCATTAAAATTCTCTAATTTTATTTATAAATATTGTAAATTTTATTTTAATCATATTTTGAATATTTTTATTGGTATATATATTTTCCAATGTTATTGATTTTTAATGTTTTATGGTTTTTATGTTTTATTTATTAGACTTTATAATATATATCATTCTTGAATACAAATAAGTTAAATAAATATAATTTTTTATCTGAACACTATAAAAGTAAATCCATATATTAATATAATATAAAAATGAGATTTAAATAATCAAACTCATTCTAACCATAACCAAGACCATCATTAAGAATGACATTCTCAAACCCTACTGTAAATACCTACATTTTATTGTCTTGATTCTCCATCTATTCAGTTGATACAAAGATATATTTGGGAAGGAATTTTCCTGAATCATCAAAGAGATTGAATCCTAGTTCATGTTTATTGGGAAATCTCTCAAATTTGACACTTTTCCAAAATAATATAGTTTCTAATATATAATTTCATTTTCAGTTTTCAAGAAGTAGTTTTTAATTACACTATAGATAAGTATGACATCAAATATAGACAAGTTGGTTTCTAGATGAAAATATCCCCTTTTATTAATGAAAATTGATGGAGTTTTTCCTGAACATGGTTTTTGATGATTGTGTGTATAAGGATGTGATTTTAATAGTTCTAAATTTTTAAGAATGTCAGTTGACCTAGATCTTATATGGTTACTATTTAAGTGTTAGTTATATTGAATAATCACAGTTATTCAATATCTTATAAAATATGAAGCATCAATATTTCAATATTGGGAATGAAATAAAGGAACTGATAGAAGAAAAAATCCACTAAAGTCCATTTCAAAATGAGATATGTGGTAAATTCATGTTCATGATGAATTTTATACATCACTACAATTAAAATATGGGAAATTTGAGATCTATTATATATAAATAATTTATCATTATATCCCTATTCATACATGGAATCCAAAAAAAGCTTAATGATATATTGGCAAGATATTTAGAATATTTAAGGAAACCATCATCTCAACTAATCAAAATTCCAATTCCTAAATTCATTTATATATTGGTATAATGGAAAATATTAGATCATTTTGGATTTTAATGGCTTGTGGATTCTTCTAGATTATTTCTAAATTAGAATACTAGTATGAGAATAAATATCAACATAAATCCTTGGAAAATCATGGGTTTATTGATGAATATATACCCAATGAGATATTAAATTTAGTATCAAATCCCTCTAAGAAAAGAGATTTTATTTACCCTATTTTGGAATAACATGAAATTACATATGGTGATTACCACTATAATGAGGTTGGATACCTTATGGTGGATATATAAGAGGAATCTAGATCATATTTTATGGAGGTGTTAGAAATGGATAATATTTATGATGTTCTAGTTGAGGATGATCCTATGACCGTATAAGTACATTCAATATAAGAAATTCAATGTATTTCGAATGATTATGTTTAAAATTATATGGATCCTAAATTACCATTTATAGATTAATCTATGAGAAATGATACACCTCTATTATGGGAGATAGTTTTAAATCTATACTGATTATCCCATTCCATATAGATTAAAATTGTGATACAGAGGTGGATCATATTTTTATAGAGAATAAAACCATTTTTGAAAAAGAAGAACCTACCATTTTATTATTTAATTTAATCTAATTATAATGACCCTATAGACATCCCATTATTTGATATGGATGTGTATTCTCCAACATTGTTTATAGAAATGATAAATATAATGCTAATGAAACTATGAATGATGAAATGTATGATTTGGGTGATGAGAATATGAAATAATGTTGATTATAATAATCATCCAAATCCACATTAACCTCTAATAAATATAATTTTAATAATATAAGAAGAATCAGTTCCAAAAATGATTCCATCTACTCCAATTTCAGAAAGATGAGTCAGTCCTTAATTTCATAAAGATCTATTTAAGTTGTTGGCTAGACTAAATTCTTCTAGAGATATACCTTAATATCTATCTCACAAATATCATATCTATAAATCTTCTCCTAGGAACAATGTTTTGGTTATAGATGATTGTGAAAAAAGGGTTGATGCCTCAATAAATGAATTTGAGTGACCTCATGGTCTGTTTTCTTCTAATGATGAAACTGGTTAAATGAACTATAGTTATGAGATTATTTGTATTTGAGGATGATGATTTTTATATTGAAGTTGATTATTATTAATCTTAAGAAGTCTCACTTAAATGGTTGGTCCTTCAACTGTACCAGACTCTATGATATCATTAATATACGTAATTCATTTAAAGAGTAATATTGTTTGAGGTCTTAAAGGAATATTTTTTGGGAATCAATTGTCATAATACTCGTGAATTAGAGGAAAAACATCCACAAAATAATATAAGTGTTGTATGAAAAATCCTCCCCACTATGATTCAAAAAATAAACCATATAATCAAAAAAAAATTGATCATTTATAAGAGATATGGAATTTCATAAAAGACACATTGGAGAACCTCAAAAAGATTATTTAGATATGAGGGCTACCAAAAATTTAAGGTATTATTTAGTGGTAACCACTATCTGAAAACCATCAACATTGTCTTCAAAACATACTTTAACATCTTTTATATCTATTGATGGGGACTTGATTCAGAGATTCATTCAAGAAGAAATTACGAGTGTCTATGAAATTTTAAAGCATGAATAAAACCAAATGAAAATAAATAGTCCTTTTAAAGGATAAAGTTATTGATATTGTAACAAATATGAATCCATTAATATTTCCACATATAATGGTGTAATCAAGGGTATAATAAAATATTATATCAGAAGGAATTAAACATGGTATGATCATATGAATATGTTCTTATCATTGGCTAACTAATGAAAGATACCACCTGTAACATGTGAATTCAAAGAAATTATAGAGAATTTATTGGTAATTAAACATCTAGTCAATCAGTTTATGTTATAAAAATATGAGTTCCACCATGTTATGGAAAATAATAAAAGATTCATTTCTATTAAAAATTGGATCCTAAAGACATTAGTGTATATTGAAAATTCCCTTATTGATGTACCTTATTCTGTTCCTAACCCTCATACTCGTACCTCTGTTACATAAGCTTCTACCCCCATCTAAGATTCAAATTATTCATCTATTACATCCACAACATCAATTATACATCAAACATGATCATTTAGTATCAATATTTTTCAATACCTTAGAAACATCATTCATGTTTCAAATGGTATTTCAATTCCTAGAGCTAATTCCACACCTTAGAATACAATTTCTCTTATCCATGATGTTGAAAAACTAAAATGATTCCCTTTACCCTTCATCCCATATATTGAATAATGATTATAATTTTTAATAAACTCATATAGTGCCTATGTAATATTGTTTTATCATTTCTTGAAATGTAATTTTTTAACATTTCAGTGTGTTCTTTTTATTATGATTCTTTCATCTTTACTCAAATAAACCCATATTAATTTTTTTCATAATCACAATTAGATAGTAAATTATATAGAATAACTTTTAGAAATTTTACATTATTTATTTGATTATACAGTTTTTTAAACAATATATCAAAGAACCCTTTTTATAATAAATTTTCAATGATTAATCATTATTTCTAATTACATGATAAGAATATTCATTCATTAATGCCTATGATTTAATAATTTTATATAGATTTTTATGACATGACCTGTGATAATTTACATGGGGACATTGTTGGATTTATGAAAGAATATTTATTTTAATCATATCAAATCATTTATATGGTTTTTTAATCAGTTTTATGTTTAATGATATTAATTTAACTTTATTGAAATGAATAAAAATATCCCCATGCCTATAATTGACCGCATGACATGTGTGATCTACTACATGACTACCTGATCATCCATGATGAATTTATGGAAAAGGAACTAAGTGACCATAATAAATAATAGTGAATTTGAATGTTTTATATCAAGTGATCATGTTGATCAATGTTTTTCTAAAATGAACTGATAGGCCAAATGATTATAATTATGATCAACCATGATAAATTTCGGTTCAACCTTAAGATAAACCAAGAGACTTCAAGACAAAATAAATGAAAAAATATGTAAACTATAATTTTATTAAATTATAGAATCTACCATATGAGAAAATTAAGTGATTGTTGTGAAAATAATCAAAAACATTAATGTGTATTATTGACTTTATATACCAAATAATCGTTATCTTATTTATGATATCAACCTCATGTAAAGGGTGATTGGCCCCAAGAAAAAAAAATGTTCGATAATGAGAAAACATGAGTTCCCATACAACCAATAAATGAATAAGAAAGTAGTGGAGTCGACCACGGATACTTGAATGTAAAAACATGAAACAATAGTTTCTAAAAAATATCTATTATATTTTTATAATATTAAATATATTTATACAAGTAGTTTTCAATGATGAATTAAATACTAGTCAGATTTATTTATTACGACTAGATCTCTTAAAAAATACAACATATTCAGGATGATTCACAGTTTACAATTTCTAAAGAGCACTTCACTCTTAATATAATAATGAAGATTTGAAAACACACACTCAATAGAAGGGATGTTTGAACAATTGTAATGGTAAAAAATATGCACACATGACACAATGACATTGTAAATTATCCATAAAAAATGAATAAAGTATACTCTATTTAAAAAATATGTTACCCTAAATTCTCACCGTAACGTCAATGATGAATCAAAGAACATCTAGAAATCTCACTCCATCATTACAAAATCAAAATATATCTATGATAAGGGAAGAAATTCTTATGAAAAAAAGAACAAATTAGTCATTTTACAGTGTAAATGGTTTATCATACACTATTATTAATTATTTTTGAGTCAAGTGGTTTGTATTTTGTTTATCTTTTAGCACAAATCGAAATGATGAAATGGAGAGGGTATGAATCTCTATTAATTATTTATCTATTATTCAAACATAAAACATTAAAAAAGGACATGTATCCTGGACTACTTGTGTATAGATGTAATATTTTATTACTCCAACAAAAAACTATAGAAGAGGCTTTGCGAAGTCTAGAAACATTGTTTTTTTATTTAAAAAACAATATCCAAATTGTGGATCATTTTATTTTATAATAAAAATTTGGGAATTGGGTGATTAATATGTGGTGAGGATTAGGTGTCATCTTGAGACTGAATCCCTTATTTAATCTATAATGTTTTTTATCAGTTTTCTTTTACTCTATATTTCAAAAATAAAACTGTTTCTATTTTTAAAATAATATAATGAAATATTACATTGGTAGTATAATTTAATATTCTTTTTATATACAGTGTTTTATTTGTATATAATAGAAATACCCAAGTATTTTAGGATATAAAACTATGCATGATAACCTATATCCCACATAACATAGTGCCTAAACGACCCATGGAATATATAATCCTTATAAACTAATCATTATATTAGAGATTATGAAAAATTAGAAAATAATTTATGATATATATATATATATATATATATTCTACTCAATATAAATTTTTATTAGTTTTTAGTAAATAATCAGTCAATTTATTTAAATTAATTTTATTCATCAAAAATATGATTTCGTCACAAATTAGATTTTATAGATTATCATGAAAAAAATATTATAATTATTTTATAGAACAATGATTAAATATATTTGATAAATTGAAATTTATTTTTTAAATCAAAATATCAAAACATTCTTTGGGAGAAATTCTATGAATTTTTTGTGGATAAAGAAAAATAATGATTTAAAAAAATCTCAATTATTTTCAATAAATTAAGCAATTTAAAATTACCATTATCTATTTAATATAATTTAAAATAAATTTGTTATTATTTATATAATTTATTCAACGTATTTTTTTGAAACCAAATTCATATTGGGGTTTTCAAAACGTTTTTTCATTGTGTTTAAAAATAAGATTTTTTTGAATTCTGTGTTAATTTTCATAATGTTTCAACATTTTAATTAATAATAAAATCCAAATATTAGGAATTATTTAAATGACATTTATACAATATATATTGATATATATTAATTTATATTCATTAAATTTTTATTATCAGTCATTTTATTAACATAATAACATTTTAAAAAAAATCTCATTTTGAAAAGCAGACTTGGCATCACATATATGTGTTTCTTTTGTTTTTATTAATTATCTGAATTTAATTTCCTTAAATGGATTAAATGTTTGGAATAAAAATAATTTCTAATTTCTAATAATTATAACATAAATATTTTCCAGAATTAATAGTGAAAACAGTAGATTTAATTACCACCATTAAGGTAAAAATAGATTTACTGAGGGGTTGGACTAATATGATAAGTGATTAAATGACCTGAAACATGTATAAAATATATTGGATGGAAATATATAGACATTATCATGTTTAACTATCTATAATACTAATTTTCTCACCCTTCTGTCATTTTAAATATGTGGGTGAACCATTGTATATTATAAAATTTGATGTTTTCCACTCACTGAACTTATAAAAGTCCACCCTATACTCTTTTATTTACACCTTAAAAGTTAATTATTTATGAAAATACCTATCCAAGAAGTTCCAAAAAATCCCTAAATTCATACTAGTTTCATTTTTTTCATAATTACTAAATGTTAATCCATTTTTGTAATCTAAAAGAAGTTACTCGAATAAAAGGTTATGTTCTTCAACATACATTTTTATTATATTTCATCCACATCTTGATTAATTTATTCATAAAACATTACTATATAATCACATATGTATGTTTCATGTTCCTAGATGTTATTATATTAATTTTTTCATATAAAACCATCTCCACTACCATAAAATAGGTCATAATATAATAATTCATGTGCCTAGTGGACTACTGTCTCACGAATCTATATAATTCATTTTTTCGTTAACACCACTCATGGATTATTTTGGTGATGGATATGAAGTACATATATTTTATTTATAACATAATTATACATCATGAGTTACATATTCTATAACGCCCCAAACCCAGTTACCCAGATTCGATGCATTATTACATAACATTGGAATGATCACAAAATTAAAAGTCTCGAAAGACCGATTAGTTTAGTAGACTTGTAAACACAAGATATATTCAAAAGTCTTACATTAATTGATAAAGTAAAAAACTACAACAACGTCTTGTCTTCTTATCCCATCATACTATCCCTGCAGGTCATTCATAAATAACTTCTTCACATCTTGGGAAAAATAAAACATTGAATGGGGTGAGCTCAAATGCTCAGTATGGATAACAATATAGCGGAAATATTCATAATTAAGCCTAAACATTTATGGCAATGTTTATCTAAAAAAACTCCTTTTAAACATGAACTTCAGAAAAATATGGCAAAAATAAAATTAAATATTTCCAATTACATATTCCCATGGTTATTCTACTAGTTGAATAATCACATGAAATATCAATAACCACATTCATAATGATGGAATGCATAATGCTAGACTATCAAAACCACGTAGCCAAGGCCTCGTGTCAAGAATACAAATAATATTTTGTCAAAGCCTCATTCCAAGACACTAGTTAGTCTCATGAGACCTACCGATGCATCGACGAGCTATAGCGGGCCCCACCCGTTACTTATTAAGTCCAATTCATTCCTCATATGAACAGGTTTAAACATAATATAAGCATTTGTATTAAAACTAGCATATGAAAGGTCAATACTTTCCTCATAAACCATGAATGGTATAAAAATAACACATCCACCGTCAAACATATCACAAAACCTTCAATAAAATATGGATGTTTTGAATCATAAAAAATAACCTTCAAATAAGCTTAAAATCCATCAAAGGATGTTGACATAGATGAAATCAAAACTATTTGAGAGAAATATCTATTTAATTGAATCCATTTAAAAGTATCATAATTATAAAATAAAACATTTACTTTGAAAATATTTTTATAATATTGTAAGGGAATCTTCGATGATTTTATATCGGTGGAAAATAGTCGCACCTGCCGTATAAGTTTAAAAAATCCATTTTTACCTTAATTCCGTCGAAGAGGTTAAAAAATAACTTGTTTAGAAAACAATAGAAATATTCCTTTATAAACATCTTATAAAAATTCAACAAGGATAAAAATTACTTTAACCCATAGTCTATAAAATAGTAATAATGATTTGAAATACATTTTTAAGAAACATGGATGTGGATGATAAAGAGGTCCCAATATATAATTATGTATAAACAATCTCATATAATAAAGAGATTGTGAAATAAATCCATACCTTAAACATTTCTTTGGTTTAGGGTAGTTTAACCACCTGTATAATGGTGAAATAATTGTTATTAAATTATACAAGAATCATATACATTAATATGATATATTATATGATCTTTTAACAATGATTTGTTAATAATATCTAAGTATTATCATCATTTTGGGTGTTAACTTACTCGTTTTATTTTATATTTTTTGTTGCCTAAGTCGTGTTTCTTAAGGATAGGTATTATCTTATTCATGTACATAATTATATTAAGTCTTTAAACATTATTTTTCAAATCAAATGAAATTTATTCTTGAATGGATACGATGGGGAATGAATCTCCTCGCGTTTGTGGAGACAGTATTCCGTACGTACGCACGAGTGACAATATCATTCTTTTGATATTAAAATAATATATAATTTGATGGTATATCATATATAAAGAATCATTATCTTGTTATATTTATTATTTACATTATTTATACATAATTATCATACTCATCCAAATAATAATGTATTGAATAACAATTACACCATGACGTGGAGATGGTAAGCCTTACGTATGCACATATGGTGACATGTCATTCAAAGGATGGGTAGAATATTGAATATGGTTGTACCATATTTATAATAACATCATATTATATATAATATACTGGATTTATTATTCTATAATGGAAATATCAATGAAAGAAGAAGTTTAAGAAGAAAGGAACTTGAAAGAGGGTGGTGAAAATATTACCTCTTCTTCGGGTTCTTCCTTTTGATTTGATCAAAACGGATCCATAGGATGGCATTCTGACTAAAATAAGGCCTCTAGGATTAAAGGAGGATAGTTGAGAAAATATTTCGGTAGGGTTTGGCAGAGCCAAATTGCGTTAATGGTGCTAAATTGAGAGAAGGTGTAGTGCCCTTTTATAAGAGGTGTGAGGGGCACCTTAAGAAAAACATAAAGTATTATTTTATAATAAATTTATATTCGGTTTCTAATGGGTAAAAAGTGGATTCTTCATTTTATTTTATGGTGATGGGTCAAAATAATTTCAAATAATATATTTTAGATAGGTTTGGGTCATTATATTAACCTTATCTTTTAGTTTTAACTATTAGTTAATTAGTTTGACACTTACCATGTCACTTATATTTTTATATTATATAGCTAATAGACTTACTATATACATCCAATCGACCCCCAAGTGGTTCATTAATAATACACCTACCATTATATATGTCCTTTGTCTAAGACTTAAAATTTTAGAAATAGAAAATGAATTAATAATATAACATTTATTTTAAAAACACTTTTATATCAATTTTGACACTACTTGGTATTTTCTTTTTTATAAATTCATATCAGCATCATTACTTCGTAGAAAACTCATATAAAAAATATTAATATGTCATATTAATCTAGAAAATTAATTTAATTCATAAAATGTTTCAAATTACATTTATTTTGGTATTTATAATATCAATTATCTTAATATTTCATTAATTAAGAAATTACTACATCACCATTTTGTCATAAATAAATTAAATTATTTAATGTCTAAAAATTATAAATAAAATACCATTATCTATTTAATCTTGTTAGATTTCTAATGAATATTTATAATAGAATTTATCTTATGTATAACCCTATATTAACAATGTTTTAGTTATTAAACATTGATTTTAACTCTTTTAACTCTTCTTTGAATTAAATAATAATAAATGTCCTAATCTAATCCATGTGGGTCTAAATGATAATATTTTATTCCTAAGTTTGTTTTTGGTCAATATACACATGTCCAATATAATTAGTACATCTGTTAGGGTAATATTAAAATCATTTTTACCCTTAATTACCCTATTTACTTTTAACCATGGTAAATAAAAGTAAAAAAAGACACTATTCATAAAAAATTATTTTTATCGTATTAAACAACATTTTACTCCTTGATATTAATAGTGTCTCTCAGATTTTTGAAATTCCACTCACAGAAGTGGTAAGATTATGTTTAATGTGAATTCTTAAATTCTCCTAGGAGGTGTGTAAAAGGCGGTGAAAAGTTCAATAAAATTTTTATATATCTAAAATTATTCTAAACTAAATCCAATGAATTACATTAAAAATATATAGGTATTAAGTATATATTATAATATTAATTAAATTTAAATTAAATAAATAATTATTTAAATAAAAATTCATTTTTAAACTATAACTTAGTGTTTTTTCACTATTCCTCAAAAATTGAATGTTTTCAGAAAAATACCAAAAATTTACCCTATGATAATTTCGCTATTACGAATACAAATATGATGTGCATTTTGAAAGATAAAATTTATAATATTTCATAATTTTGGTATTTATATTCATAACGGCTAGTTTGATTGGTTGTGGTGTGTGTTAGAACTCGAAGTTGCGTACAACACACACTATTGTATTATTAAAGGAGAAGTGTTTTTTAGAATCTTGGGGTGTTACATTCTCCCCTCCTTTAAATAATTTCGTCCTAAAGATTTATAGAATATTACTGCATAACAAGACTCAGGTGATTCTTCATCATATGTTCTTCGGGTTCCCATGTTGCCTCATCCATTTTATGGATTCTCTATAGAACTTTTACCAGACGAGTAATCTGGTTTCTCAACACTTTTTCTCTTGTATCCAGAATCCTGATGGGCTCTTCGTAATATGATAGATTGGGTTCTAGTTCTAATTCCTCAAAAGTGAGTACATGCGTTGGGTGATGCATTTATTTTGTCAATAGTGATACGTGGAACACATCGTGAAATTTGGAGAGACATGGCGGCATTTCCCAATGGTAAACTATGCCCCAATTAATTCTAGAATTTTGAATGGTCCGATGTACCTGGGATTCAATTTTCCCTTCTTGCAAAAATGTATAACTCCCTTCCATGGAGATACCTTCATGAAAACTTTATCTCCCACCTGAAATACCAAATCCTTCTTTCGGTTATCGGCATAGCTCTTCTACCTACTTTGAACTGCTTTGATGTGGTTTTGGATTACCTTTACCTTTTCCATCATTTCCTCTACCAGTTCTGGGCCTACAAGTTTTCTTTCACCAACGTCATCCCAACAGGTTGGTGTGTGACTTCTCTTTCCGTATAACTCTTCATATGGTGGAATCAGAATACTTGAATGGAAGCTATTTATATAGTAAAGTTCTACCATAGGTAAATATTGATCCCACGTACCCAGAAACTCAAGTGTGCAATGTAGAGACCCATACATCACATACATTTTTAATACTTCAAAATTGATGCATACTTATTAGAACATATAAAAAACCCACAAAAGGACCGTATAGGTATAGTTTCTTTAGAAACTGGGAAACGTAAACAACTGGTTAATAAAGCGTCTACACTGTCTCCCATTTATTTCATCATATCTATAGTCCCTTTTGGAATATCTTACTTAATAACCTTCTTCCTGACCTAGCGAAAGAAAACATACAAAAGGGTGAGCTCAAATGCTTATTAAGGGTAAACAAAAGAAATATAAATCACATCATATTCATAAGAACATATATCTTTTGGAAATCTTAACCTGCAAAAGAGATCATAATTTCATAACATGGGATAAATCATAGTAGTGAAATGTAATCCCAATAATCATAACATAAAACATTAAACTTTGTGGCATACACACATAATCATAGAGAATCATTTCTTATTAGTCAAGACTCACTGCCAAGACTATCGTAGGGGACAAAGTCCCTTTCTGAACCGAGTTCACTCCTCGTTTCAGTCCTGTTTCACTGAACCTGTATAACCTACCATTCTAGCCATGTCTATCTCATGAGATATAAAATCTTTACCCAATGAATTGGAGAGATATATATGTCCCACCCATCTCATAATGATACCATTCTTATGTGTTCCACAAAACCATAAATCATACATCATTGCATAACCCATGTAATAAAAATGGGAATCTTAAACATTGTGACATCCTCAAAAAATTCATATAAGATAAAGGAATTCATAAAAATAATTTCATCACAAAATAATCAATTCTATTTATTAATAGGGATATAAACAGAGCCCTATATTTTCTTAGATGGAAAATAATTTTGATAAAACACTTGAACTCCATTCTTGAGGAAAAAATCCATTCAAATTCAAAAAATACATTTTCCTTTTTTCAACATGTCACACAATTTTAAACTAAATATGTTAATTAAAAATAAACTTGAAAACTTGTAAAGGAAGCTTCATGTAAATAATGTTTTAAAAATCCATTCATGTCATATAAGTTTAAAAAAACATTCTTCGTACTTTTGTCGGAAAATTCAAAAAGTACCTCGTATGAAAAACGACAAAAGATTCCTTTCATATCCTTTACTAAAAACTCACCGAACGGTAAAATTGGATTTAAACAATTGTAGGTGGATGTAAATAATATTAAATATTGTGGAAACATGGATTTGGATGATAAAATACACCCCAGTAAATACTAAAGTATAAACAATCTCGAATAAAAATGAGATTGTGATATTTCCCTTACCTTAGGTCCGATTTGTTTCGTAAGTGTCCGAACCACCTGTATAATGATTTAAATAATGTTATTTACTTATTCCAGAATCATAATTATTGTTATTATATCATATATGGTCATATTCTTAGCTTATTATTAGTAATATTCCATTACTACTTGTTATTCGGGTGTTTATTACTTTTTTGTTCTTATGCGTGTTTGTCGAATAAATTATTATTCTTCCCTTTAGGTTATAGATACCTCATTTAGAGAATGGTATTATTGTAATATATATCATATTGATTCATTCAATTCATTTATAGAATCATTATGCAATGAAGATCATGTAGAACGAATCGCATCACATCGTGGAGACGATATTCCGTACGTAAGCACGAGTGATGATATCGTTCCTATGATCATGGAATTGTATTGGAGTGTATGTATAATATTTCAGAATCAATATCACTTTATAATAGTCATATATAGTCATTATTTACACCATTATACCCATCCAAGTATGGTGGTGGTGGAAAATAGATTACACCACGGCGTGGAGACGGTATTCCGTACGTACGCACGCGCAGTGATTTCTTTTTCCATATGATGGATAGATGGTGAAATAGGGTAGTTTAATACTTATAATAACATGTAATTATATGATTGATACTGATGTTATTACTTAATAATGAAACAACTAAAGAAGAATAAGTGGAATAAGAAATAAAGATGAAAGAATCGGTAACGAATATTACCTCTTCTTTAAAGTGCTTCTTTGAGTCCTCCTTTAGGGCACTAAAATAGGTCTTTTAAGAAAAAAAGAACCTCTATAATGTTTCTAGGGAAGTGGAGAGGAGAAATTGGAAGGGATTGGCCGAGATTGAAGGCTCAATGTGGTGTGAGGAAGATGGAGAAGGAGGTGCCCTTTTATAAGGGAGGAGAGGGGTACCTTTGGAATAACAAAAGTATTATTTTATTATAAAGTAAAATTCGGTTTTAAAAAGCTCCAAATTGATTTATTTTGAAACTAAGGTGTATATGGGTTGAAAATCTCTCATCCAATATAATTTAGACAAGTTTAGGTTCCTATTTTAACCTTATCATTTAGATTTAACATTAAGTAAAATAATTTCACTTTTAATGTGTCTTCATGTGTTCATATACTATAAGGTTAATATACTTACTATAAGAAGACAAAAGAACCCCAAGTTGTTTATTATTAATATATATAACATTATCTAAGTCATTTGGCCCAACCATAGATTTTTAGGAATAAAATAACAATTAATAATATAATATTTGTTTTATAAACTATTTTATGTCAATTTTGACACTATTTAGTAATTGATTTTTGTGAAAATCATTACTTAATAATTAGTTCGAAAAAATTTAATTAAATCAATAATAACATGTCATATTAACCTATAAAATTAGTTTAATTCATAAAAAGTATTAAATTACATTTATTTGGGTATTTATAACATCAATTATGTCAATATTTCATTAATAAGACAGTTACTGCATCATCTTTGTTTCATAATAAATGATAGTTATTTAATCCCTAAAAATTATAAATAAATTCTTATGATGTATATAGTTGTATTAGTTTTCTGTAGACTATTCATTTTTTAAGTTTCATTAAGTTTATCACTAAATTAAAATTATTATACTTATAATATTTAAGAAAGTTACATGTTGTCACATTCTTTGGTTTTAATAATAATTAAATTATTTTCATGGAAAAAATTCCATTAAATGAATATAATCTGATCCTTAGGTGATATGGGTCGGCATTTAGTCATCCAATAGGATTTTGACATGTGTTAGGGTAATTTTATATTATTATATTTACCCTTAATTACCCGATTTACCATTAACTATGGTAAATAAAATTTACCGTAGTTACTATTTATAATTCCCAAAAATAAAAAGTAGATTATTAACATAATTTTCATCCACTGATTCCAAATATGGAATCCATTTTTCCAAATTCAATACACAAAAGTTGCAAAAATTAAAAAAAATATTAATCATGTTGTCGAAAGAAAATGGGTTTTTCTTTAAAACATTGCAAAAGATTGAATTGATTTATCCTACGAATTCAAGGTAGAATCAATGATAATGACATACATTATATTAAATGGTAAAAATATATTCTATTTATAATTTAAAACCATTCAATATTATAATTTAACCATATAAATTATTGCGATGAAAAAAAGTTGTTTTTAATTAAAATATAGAGTGTTTTTACTATTCATCAAAATTTGAAAGTTACCAGAAAGATATGAAAATAAATCCAAAGTAAATTTTTATTTCATCATTCCAAAGAAGAATTTTATTTTGTCAAATTTAACTTATAAACATGTCAAAACTATATTTAAAGTGGGTGCTCCATCAAAAGGGGACAAAACTGTATTTTTTTAAAATACTTATATTACCCGAAAAAATGATTTTGTTCTTATACCATATTTTAGAAAATGTGAAAGATGAATAATAATGTTATTAAATTCAAAATTTAGTTAATACTATTCATAATTTCTAGTTCATAATAATATTATAATAATATATCGTTCTTTGGTAAAACCCGATATTGTGTACAATACACACTATCGAGGAAGGTCGTGATTGCGTGTAATTCAAACCAAGTCATGGTTGCATGCTGTGAAAGAATCCTTAGTTGTTTCATATAACATAATCCAACCATATTTCATTTATACATTGAATATATATATATATATATATTCAATGTTTCGTAGAATAACTATTATCAAAATTGTGTGTAACACTATCCAAGAATATTGTTGCATATACTGCAAGCTAATACGGTGTTGTGTATAGCGTAAGGTAATCTTGGTGTAGCATACAACAGAAGACATTAATGAAATTAAAAGAATATTTTTCATAAAATCTCAGGGTGTTACATTCTACCCCCCTTAAAATGAATTTCGCCCTCGAAATTTGTCGGGGTTATAAATGGTTTACTATTCGAAAGTTTCTTTAATAGAAACCCACATCGTAAAAAGGAATACCAAAACCAATCTTTAAAAAAAAGTATGAAATGTAACAGTTACCCAAATAAACTAATCACTGGGTTTCCACAAAGATGAAAATATTGATATGGAAGAGAAATCTAACCATCTTGTTCTGATGAAGATTGGTAGAGAACATGGCGCTGGAAAAGCCAGCAATCACAAAGACATAAAATTGTGATGATCTAAGGTACCATCTAATTCATCATATATACGAGCACAAGGACAACATTTTTGGTTTTCAAGATCATTTCCCTAAAGTTGATGATATGGGAATTAGAATAAATACTTTTGTGATTCTGGTATAGTCTCACCTTTGGCCGTTCTTTGGAAAATTCCACTTAATCCCTTAAAAAATGAAGTTGAATTTGTTATTCGTGATGTGTTAGCAGATCATGTGATAGAATGAGGGGTCATTCCATCTGTCTCAAACAAAAGGTTTGAAAAGTTATAAAAAAATACGTAAGTCCATCTATAGTGAGATTAATCATATATATAGTTCCTAAAATGGACTTATACTTCTTATATTATACTGCTTAATATAATAAAACGTGTTTCTACTAAACATGGACTTCCTGTAGGCCAGTGGTAGGTGATAAAGTCTAGTCGCACTTCGGTTGTGGGTTCGATTCCCACAGCATTGTCCAACGCGATGGGCTGTCGCCCGTCCCGAAGGTTGTCCTTTTTCTAAAGATATATTACTATAACATCCCATCAACAATATCGAATAAATTTCAATCCTTAAACAATACTAACTTATGTCCAACATAATCCATTCAAACCTTTTAGATTATCTAAAATACTTCGGTCCAATCTCATTGTATAAAGAATATGATTACTTGAATTGTTACATAATAATCACGTGAATTCCATCATTTATCCCCCATATATCATAAGATATATCTTGTCGGTCAAATTAAAAACATGTGAATACCTTAATCATGTATTCTCTTGAAGAATGATTAATTGAACCATAGAAAAACGTTATCTCTTTCCACATACCAAAATCCAAAAATTCTATATACTCAAACCATGATATAACCTTCTCCTTATATCAGTCATGAGCCAATGAATACTGTCAAACATTTCATTTTTTTCCTTATCCCTTCATTATGCGCATATCATATTTTTTCAAAAAATATTTCAATCAATTTCCATGGTTACCGGTACCAAAAAATTATTGAAAACCAGAATAGATCAATACATAAATATTCCAATATTCCATGATACTATATACAACATTATTTTTGAATCCCATTACATAAACACTAAATCATTCCACCACATTGTTGTCATATTCAACATCGCCAATGGTGATCGCATGTGACTTCCCTTTATCCTTTCCCTTAAATGGTTGCCCATGTCCATCATCCCTAACCCTTGGATTAGGGCATTTATTAGCATAATTCCCCATTTCCATGCACATTAAGCATTGATGTGTTGGTGGTGTGTTCTCCACAGTCATTTCTTTATTCACATCATTAGAAACCCTTTTTCCATTACTTCGACACTCAGCTGCTCGATGACCTTTTTTCCACACTAAAAACATTTTCTAGTCCCTTTAAGACAATCTCCACCATGCTTCTTTCCACACTTTATGAATAAGGAAACATTCATCTTCTTTTCACAATTCATCTGATATTTCTGCTTGATCTCCATCTTTCATTTCTTGTCAAAACTATGAGATGGATAAGTAACACCAACTTCCATTTCTACCTTGATAGCACAATGTACAATTTCTTCATAGCTACTGTAGTCTCTTATAGCTAATTCCCTTCGATGATTTGGTTTTAAGCCACTGAAAAATCGATCAACTTTACTTTCAGGTTGGATGATAAATCCAGATGCATACCTCGCAAGCCTTGTAAGATTCGCTTCGTATATACGAACAGATTCATCATCCTTTTTCTTTAGTTCAAGAAACAAATTCTCCATCTTTGTTCGAAGAATACGAGGGAATAATTTATTGAAAAATATGTTCTTGAACTTGTCCCATTACATGGACTCAATTTCATCTCTTGGCCTCGTATTCTTGATAAGATTCCACCATTTATCAACTTCAACTTCCCAACAATATACTGCGAAGATGACTTTATCATGTTCAAAACATTGAAGAACTTAAAATATCTTTTCAGTGGTAATGATCCATTGTTATGCAACAAGTGGATCAGAAGACCCGCTAAAAGAAGGTGGATGTTGCCTCATGATGGACTCAATAGAATGTTGTTCCCATATCTGCTCATTTGGATGTCCAGAATGATTCATATCTTGTGTATGTATAGCAATAATATTTTTCACTCCATATCCTATAACATTTGTTTGTTCAGGCGGAAAATCATTGCATTGTCCATTACATTGATCAACACGGTTCCTTCGGGTTCTAGCCATCGTCTAAAACCCAAAAAAGAATAGTGTGAGAGGCAAAAATCATGTTAGGGAAAACAACATAATAAAGGAGGAGTATCCTCAATATCTAACATCTTCGCTTAAATTCTATAATCGTTAACATAGTTCTAGGACTGTATCCTATACGTATACTTATCCTTAGGGACATCCCTAGACATACCTTAGAAATATCTATAGGGATCTCACTAACGTTTTCACATCCTAGTTTCCAAAGGTTAACTAAACATTTCCTCTGATACCAACTGTAGTGACCCATACTTTACATACATTGTTAATAATTCAAAATTGATGAATACTTATTAAAACATATAAAAAAACCACGAAAGGACAGTATGGGTATAGTGTATTTAGAAATTGGGAAACATAAACAACTGGTTCATAAAGCATCTACAATGTCTCCCATTTATTTCATCATATCTATAGTCCCTTTTGGCATATCTTACTTAATAACCTTCTTCCTGACCTGGGGAATGAAAACATACAAAAGGGTGAGCTCAAATTCTCAGTAAGGGTAAACAAAAGAAATATCAATCATCTAATATTCATAAGAACATATGTTTTAGAAATCTTAACCTGCAAAAGAGATCATAATTTCATAACATGGGATAAATCATAGTAGTGAAATGTTATCCCAATAATCATAACATAAAACATGAAACTTTTTGTCATACACGAATAATCATAGATAATCATTTCTTATTAGTCAAGACTCATTACTAAGACTATCTTAGTGGACGAAGTCCCTTTCTGAACCGAGTACACTCCTCATTTCAGTCCTGTTTCACTAAACCAGTATAACCTACCGTTCCAGCCATGTCTATATCATGAGATATAAAATCTTTAACCAATGCATTGGAGGGAGATATAGGTCCCACCCATCTCATAATTATACTATTATTATGTGTGCCACAAAATAATAAATCATACATCATTACATAACCCATGTAATAAAAATGGGAATCTTAAACATCATGACATCATCAAACAATTCATATAAGTTAAAGTAATTCATAAAAATAATTCCATCACAACATAATCAAATCAATGTAATAATAGGGATATAAACATAACCCTATTTTATCTTAGATGGAAAATAAATTTTATAAAAAACTTGAACTCCATTCTTGAGGAAAATATCCTTTCAAATTCAAAAAAATATTTTCCTTTTTTAACATGTTATACAATTTTAAACTAAAGAAGTTGATTAAAAATAAACCTGAAAACTTGTAAAGGAAGTGTCTTGGAAATAATGATTTAAAAATCCATTCATGTCGTATAAGTTACAAAACATTCTTCGTACTTTTGTCGGAAAAGTCAAAAAGTACCTCGTACGAAAAACGACAAAAGATTCATTTCATATCCTTTACTCAAAAGTCACCGAAGGGTAAAATTGGATTTAAACAATTGTAGGAGGATGGAAATAATATTACATATTGTGGAAACATGAATTTGGATGATAAAATACACCCCAGTAAATACTAAAGTATAAACAATCTCGGATAAAAATGAGATTGTGATATTTCTCTTACCTTAGGTCCGATTTTCTTCGTAAGTGTACGAACCTCCTGTATAATGATTTAAATAATGTTATTGACTTATTACAGAATCATACATACTATTATGATATCATATATGGTCATATTCATATCTTATTATTAGTAATATTTCATTACTACTTGTTATTCGGGTGTTTATTACTTTTTTGTTCTCATACGTGTTTGTTGAATAAATTCTTATTCTTCTCTTTAGGTTATAGATAACTCATTTACAGAATAGTATTATTGTAATATATATCATATTCATTCATTCAATTAATTTATATAATCATTATGCAATGAAGATCATGTAGAACGAATCGCATCACATCTTGGAGACAGTATTCTGTACGTACGCACAAGTGATGATATTGTTCCTATGATCGTGGAATTGTATTGGAGTGTATCTATACTATTTCAGACTAAATATCACTTTATAATAGTCATATATAGTCATTATTTACACAATTATACCCATCCAAGTAAGGTGGTGGTGGAAAATAGATTACACCACGGCGTGGACACGGTATTCCGTACGTACGCACACGCAGTGATTTCTTTTTCCGTAGGATGGATAGATGGTGAAATAGGTTTGTTTCATACTTATAATAACATATCAGTATATGAGTGATACTTATGTTATTACTTAATAATGAAACAACTAAAGAAGAAGAAGTGGAAGAAGAAATAAATATGAAAGAATTGGTAACAGACATTACCTCTTCTTTGAAGTGCTTCTTTGAGACCTCCTTTTAGGACAACAAAATAGGTCTTTGAAGAAGACCAGAACCTCTAGGATGTTTCTAGGGAAGTGGAGAGGAGAAATTGGCCAGGGTTGGCCGAGATTGAAGGCTCAAAGTGGTGTGAGGAAGAGGGAGGAGGAGGTGCCCTTTTATAAGGGAGGAGAGGGGTACCTTTGGAATAACTAAAGCTATTATTTTATTATAAAGTCAAATTCGGTTTTAAATAGATCCAATTTGATTTATTTTGATGATAAGGTGAGTATGGGTCGAAATTCTATCATCCAATATAATTTAGACAAGTTTAGGTCCCTATTTTAACCTTATCATTTAGATTTAACATTATGTTAAATAATTATACTTTTACCGTGTCTTCTTGTGTTCTTATACTATAAGGTTAATAAACATACAATAAGAAGCCAAAAGAACCCCATGTTGTTTATTATTAATATATATAACCTTATCTATGTCATTTTGCTGAACATTAGATATTTAGGAATAAAATAATAATTAATAATATAATATTTGTTTTAAAAACTATTTTATGTCAAATTTGACACTATTTAGTAATTGATTTTTGTGAAAATCATAACAGAATTATGAGTTCGAAAGAAGTTAATTAAATCAATAATAACATGACATATTAACCTATGAAATTAGTTTAATTCATAAAAAGTCTTAAATTACATTTATTTGGGTATTTATAACATCAATTATGTCAATATTTCATTAATAAGACAATTACTGCATCATCTTTGTGTCATTATAAATCATAATTATTTAATCCCTAAAAATTCTAAATAAATTCTTATGATGTAGATAATTGTATTAGATTTCTGGAGACTATTAATGTTAGAAGTTTCATGAAGTGTATCACTAAATTAAAATTATTATACTTATAAGATTTAAGAAAGTGACATGTTGTCACATTCTTTGGTTTTTATAATAATTAAATTATTTTCATGGACAAAAGTCTATTAAATGAATATAATCTGACCCATAGGTGATATGGGTCGACTTTTAGTCATCTAATAGGATTTTGACATGTGTTGGGGTAATTTTATAATATTATATTTACCCTTAATTACCCGATTTACCTTTAACTATGGTAAATAAAATTTACCGTAGTTACTATTTATAATTCCCAAAAATAAAAAGTAGCTTATTAACATAATTTCGATCCACTGATTCCAAATATGGAATCCATTTTTCCAAATTCAATACAAAAAAGTTGCATAAGTTAAATTAAAATTAATCCTGTTGTCGAAAGAAAACGGGTTTTTCTTTAAAACATTGCAAAAGATTTAATTGATTTATCCGACGAATTCTTTGTCGAATCAATGCTAATGACATAAATTATATTAAATGGTAAAAATATATTCTGTTTATACTTTAAACCCATTCAATGTTATAATTTAACCATATAAATTATTGTGATGAAAAAAAGTTGTTTTTAATTAAAATATAGCGTGTTTTTACTATTCATCAAAATATGAAAGTTACCAGAATGATATGAAAATTTATCCAAAGTCAATTTTTATTTCATGATTCCAAAGAAAAATTTTATTTTTTCAAATTTAACTTATAAACATGTCAAAACTAGATTTAAAGTGGGTGCACCATCAAATGGAGGCAAAACTGCATTTTTTGAAAAATACATATTTTACCTGAAAAATTTATTTTGTTCTTATACCATGTTTTAGAAAATGTGCAAGACGAATAATAATGTTATAAGATTCAAAATTTAGTTAATACTATTCATAATGTCTAGTACATAATAATATTATAATAATATATCGTTGTTTTGTAATACCCGATATTGCGTACAACACACGCTATCGAGGAAGGTCGTGATTGCGTGTAGTGCAAGCCAAGTCATGGTTGCGTGTTGTGCAAGAATCCTTCGTTGTTTCGTATAACATAATCCAACCATAATTCATTTATAAATTTAATATATATATATATATACTCAATTTTGTGTAGAATAACTATTATCAAAATTGTGTGTAACACGATCCAAGAATAGTGTTGCGTATACTGCAGGCTAATACGGTGTTGCATATAGCGCAAAGTAATCATGGTGTAGCATATGACACAAGACATTAATGAAATTAAAAGAATATTTTCCATAAAATATCGGGGTGTTACAGACAAGATCTCAACATTTCTTCTAAGGTTTTAATAGTCCGTTCTGATTGTCCATCTGTTTGAGGGTGGTAGGCAGTGCTCAAATGAAGCTCAGTATCCAAGGCCTTCTGAAGACTCTTCCAGAATCATGATGTAAAATGGGGATCATGATCAGGGAAAATTGATAGGGGTACTCCATGAAGTCTCACAACTTCATTAATATATTTTCTTTCTAGACTTTTATGTGGTATATCACCCCTTATATCATGTAAATGTGTTAATTTGGTAAGACGATCAATAATGACCCATATTGAATCATTCCTTCTAGAAGTCTTTGGTAGTCCCATGAAAAAGTCCATCATGATATTGTCCCATTTCAAATCAGGTATTTGAAGAGGTTTCATGACTCCTCTAGGCCGTTGCCTTCCAGCTTTCACATGTTGTCAAAACAAACATCCTGACACAAAATCAGCAATCTTCCTCTTCATATTATCACACCAAAAATGTTCCTTTAAATCATTATACATTTTGGTGCTCCCATAATGTATAGATAAATTGGTACAATGAGTATCATCCAACAATTCCCTTTTTAGATCAAGTATATTGGGACCATAAAGTCTCTTCACAAATTTCAAATTTTCATCTTCATACACAAAGTCACTCAATCTCCCATCATTCACAACTTTAATCTTATTTTGAAATTATTCATCATCAGTCTAAGAACTCTTAATCCGTTATAGTAAAGATGGTTTGGAAACCTTTTGATAAATCATTGAGGTTTCACCTTCCTTGGTAATTTCCATGTCCATCCTCATTAGATCCACGAAAATAGGATCCCTTTCAATTATCATATTGTTCAAAACTCCATGATCGTTTCTGATCAAAGCATCTTAAACCTTATCTTCCTTCCCCAGGTGGTAGTAGATCACCCAATCATAATCCTTTAATAATTTAAGCCATCTCCTTTGCCTCATGTTGAGTTCTTTTTTTGAGAATATATACTTCATACTCTTGTGTTCAGTATAAATCCCAAAATTTTCACCATAGAGGTAGTGTCTCCATATCATTAAAGAAAGGATCAAAGCTGCTAGATCAAGATCAGGAGTAGGATAGTTTTTATCATGAATTTTCAACTGTCGTGATGCATGGGAAATAACCCTATCATTCGGAATGAGGACACAACCAAGTCCTTTTTTCGATGCATCACTATAAATAACGAACCCATCATTCCTCAATGGTAGATTCAATATAGGTGAATTGACTAATATTCACTCGAGTTCATCAAAACATTCTTCACACTCTTTTTTTCAAACAAATTTAACACCTTTATGTGTGATATTCGTTAATGGGTTAGCCAATCGGGCAAAATTCTGGATGAAACGACGATAATAAACTTCTAAACTAATAAAACGGCGTACCTCAGTTATACTCATTGGGGCTTGCCATTCGTGGATTTCCTTGGAATAATAAGGATCAATAGAGATGTTATCCTTATAGTCAATATGGCCATGAAAAGAAATCTCTTTACTCCAGAATTCACACTTGCTAAACATACCATATAATTCATGTATTCTCAGAGTCTTCAATATAATGCGCATGTGATTTTCATGATCATTGTATCTTTTGGAGTATACCAAGATGTCATCAATAAATACAACTACAAAGTCATCAAGATATTCATTGAAAACTGTGTTCATTAGATCCATAAAAAAATTGGGTGCATAAGTCATACCAAAAGGCATTACTGTAAACTCGTAATGCCCATACCTGGTTCGAAATGCTGTCTTCGGAGTGCCTTCCTTCTTTACACACAACTAATGGTATCCAGATTGTTGGTAAATCTTTGAAAAGTGTTGAGCTCCATGAATTTGGTCAAATAAATCGTCAATGTGACGTAGGGGATACTTGTTCTTTATTGTTATAGCATTGAATTCCCTCTAGTAGATACATAACCTCATAGATCCATCTTTCTTCTTAACAAAAAGTACACGGGCTCCCCATAGAGAAAAAACTAGAGAGAATAAATCCCTTATTACTCAATTTCTCTAGTTTTTTCATTAGTTCCACTATTTCCACAATGTCCATTTTATAAGGGGTCTTTGATATGGGCAGTGATTTAGGAATAAAATCAATGGAAAATTCAATTTATTGTTCTAGATGATGTCCAGGTAAATCGTCTGGAAACACATCAACATATTCTCTCAAAATAGGTGCATCCTATATTTAAACATTCATTTCCTCACCCACAATTATTTCTTTGTCTTCCTTCCAGATAATTGAATTTAGTTGAGCTACTGGGGGTCGATCTAGATAAGAATCATGTGATGACAATTCTTCTCTAAAGATAAGGTGTTCCTTATCATCATCATCAAAAATTGTAACCTTCTTCTTCTAATAATAAATATTCACATAATGGGCTAAAATCCAATCCATACAGAGCATTATATCAAACTCAATCATGGATATGACGATGAGATCAGCAGATAAAGAACATTTATGTGCTGTAATGGGGGCTAATTCATAAAACATTGTAGCAATGATACTTCCCTTAAGAGTTTTAACCGACAACTCACTTATTAAATCAAATTGTAAATATCTAATTTTATTAGAAAACGTGGATGATATAGAACAATGCGATGATCCAGAATCAAATAAATCATTTTATATACTTGAGAAAACCATTAAATTACCAACCAACACGTCTTTCAGAGCTTCTACCTCAACAGTAGTGATAGTATAAGCTTTTCCTTGATCCCTTGGCCTTTTCTGAGGTAGATTCCTCTGACGCTTAGAACATTCATTTTCATAATGTCCCATCTCTATACAATTATCACATTCCACGTTGACATCAAATCTCTTTCCCTTGCAATCATGAGCTTGGTGGCCTTTTTCACCACACAATTAATAGACTCGCATTCCCTTCAAGCAAGTACTGGGGTGTTTCATCCCACATTTACTATAAGATGGATAATCAAATATTACCTTCCTCCCTTTATTTCCATTTCCAAAGTGGTCAGCAGATCTCTTCTTCTCTTGCTTTTCCTTAAAGTCATAAGACTTAGTGAATTTCTTTTCTATCTTGATAGCACATTAGACAATATCTTTGTAAGACGAGAAAGATTTTGAGTCTAATACTCGACAGAGAAATGGTTTTAATGCATAAAAGAAATGGTAATTCTTACTTCTTGGGTAACGTATATAATTTGATGCATGCCTCACCATCCTTGTAAAGTTAGCCTCATACTTTGCGACATTATCATCCTCCTTTTTCCTCAGACTCATAAATCGCCTTTCCATATCTGCTCGATGGTCACAAGGAAAGTATTTTTCTAAGAAAAGCTTTGTGAAGTCCCTCCATTATATATATTATACTTCATCATCTTCCTTCTTGTTTTGTATCAAAGACCACCATTGATTTGCATCTCCGGTGAGGTGATAAACTAACATGATAACTTTTTCCCTTTCACTACTCCCCAAAGCGTGAAATATTTTCTCTAGGGAACTTATCCATTATTCAGATACTAATGGATTTGTTCTCCCATTTAATGTCGGTGGATGCTGCGTCATGAAGTGATCTAAAATTGATCCTCTATGATGCAGATCAAGGTGCTCTATACGGGTAAGGTTATTATTAATAACCTGAGTGAGTTGTCCCAGTATGGTGATTAGCTGATCAGCACCAGTTGCATCATCAGCTACTCTATAATTACCTTGAACAGGAGAGAATTCCCTACATGGAGTGTGTGCATTGATACGATTTCAATTCCTTCAACTAGGCACCATTAATAAAAAATGGCATAAACGAGATCATTTTATAAATCAAAATACATAATTCTATACTTGTAAAACACTTAACATAAATGGAACTATTTATGGATATAATCCATAATAATAATAAAATGTTTTCTTTGAAGATGTATATACTAATATATCCTTCATAATGATTTGTAAATAAAATGAGAATTATCCTAAGCATATCCCCTGGGAGTGTCGTATCCAAGGGTGCAGCAAGGCCCATTTTCATGCACCAGTTTCAGTTCAAGTTTAGCTCAAAGCGGTGTTTTCGGGTTTTACCCCTAGGTGCATTTGTTCCAGAGCCGCCTCTACCTAATCATATCGAGATAAGGTTGTATTTCTTGGAAAACTCACAAAATCCCTATACTACCAATATTCTAGGATGTTCTTCTATACTAATGCTCAAATTCTATCTTAGGTCTCTGTGCTCTAATCAGAGTTTATCTAAATATAGCTTCCAAGGTTTGTACTAAACACCTCTGATAACAACTGTAATGCCACGAATATAGTTACCCTGAGTAGGTGCATTATTACATAACATTGGCATGATCACAAAAGATCATGTCTTGAAAGACCTATTAGTTTATTAGTCTTGGAAACAATAGATATATTCATAAGTCATACATTACATCATAAAGTGAAAAAAAACTATGAAATCATCTTGTCTTATTATCCCCTCATACTATCCCTATACGTTATTCATAAATTACTTCTTCACATCTTGGGGAAATAAAACATTGAAAGAGATGATCTCAGATGCTCAGTAAGGATAACAATATAGCAAGAAACTTTCAAAATTAAGCATAAACATTTAAGGCAATGTAAAATTAAAACAAAAGCCTTTTAAACTTGAACTTAAGCATAATATGGAAAAAATAAAATGAAATAGTTCCATTTACTTATTCCCATGGATAATCTATTATTAAAATAATCACATGCAATGTCAATAACCATATTCATAACGATGGAATGCATAACTCCAGACTATCATAACCACATATCCAAGGCCTCGTGCCAAAACTACAAATAAGATTTTGTCAAGGCCTCAGGCCAGGACACTAGTTGGTCTCATGTGACCTACCGATGCATCGAGGAGATATAGCAGGCTCCACCCGTCTCTTATTAATTCCAATGAATTCCTCATATGAACAGGTTTAAACATAACATATACATTCATATTAAAAATAATATACGAAATGTCAATACGTTCTTCATAAACCATGAATGGTATAATAATAACACATCCATAGTTAAAATATCACAAAACCTTCAATAAAATATGGAAGATTTGTATCATAATAAATCAACTTTATATAATCTTAAAATCCATCAAAAGATGTTGACATAGATGAAATCAAAACACTTTGAGAGAAATATCTCTTTTTTTGTAATCATTTAAAAGTAAAATAATAATAAAATAAAACATTTAACTTTAAAATATTATAATAAGCTTGTTGGGGATGCTTCGACGAATTTATAACTTTGGAAAATAACTGCACCCGCTGTATAAGATAAAAAAAGACATTCTTACCTTAATTATTTCGAAAAGGTTAAAAAGGACCTTTTTTGGAAAATGACGGAAATATTCTTTTATAAATATTTTATAAAAAGTCAACAAGGGAAAAATTACTTTAACCCATAGTCTATAAAATACTAATAATGATTTGAAATTCATTGTTAATAAACATTGATGTGGATGATAATGAGGTCCCAGTTGATAATTAGGTATAAACAACCTCGGTTAATGGTGATATTGTGAAATAAACCCTTACCTTGTACTTTTCCTTGGTTGATGGTAGGTGAAACTCATTTATAATGGTGAAATAATTTTTATTAAATTATACAAGAATCATATACATTAATATGATATCATATATGATCTTTTAACATTTCTTTGTTAATAATATCTTAGTATTATCGTCGTTTCAGGTGTTAACTTACTCATTTTATTTTACATGTTTTGTAACATAAGCCATGTCTATTAGGGATAATTTGTATCTTATTCATGTTCATAATGATATTAAGTCTTTAAACATTATTTTTAATCATCAAATGAAATTTATTCTAGAATATATATGATGGAGAATAAATCTCATCGCGTTCGTGGAGACGGTAGTCCATACATACGCACGAGGGACAATACCATTCTTTTGATATTAAAATAATATATAATTGGATAGTATATCAAATATACAGAATATTTATCATGTTATATTTATTATTTACATAAATTATACATCATTATGATACCCGTCCAAATAATAATGTATTGAATAACAATTACACCACAATGTGGAGACGGTAAGCCGTACGTACGCGCGTATGGTGACATGTCAATCAAAAGATGGGTATAATACTGAATATGGTTTTACCATATTTATAATAACATCACGGTATATATAACATAATTGAGTTATTATTTTATAATAGAAATAACAAATAAATAATAAGTTGAAGATGAAAGGAATTTGATAGAGGGTGGTGAAAATACTACCTCTTCTTCAGGTTCTTCCTTTTAATTTGATCAAACTGGCTCCTTAAATTGGCATTCTGACTAAAGTAATGCCTATTGGATTAAGAGAGGATATTTGAGAGAATATTTGGTCAGGGGTTGGCAGAGCCAAATGGCTTTGAAGGTGTGAAATTGAGAGAAGGCTGAGTGCCCTTTTATAAGAGGGTGAGGGGTACCATATGAAAAACATAAAGAATTATTTTATAATAAATTCATATCGGTTTAGAAAGGCTCCAAATTATATTATTCAAATTATAAGGTGTGTATAGTCTAAACCCTTTCAAATAATATATTTTAGATAGGTTTGGGTCATTATATTAACCTTATCATTTAGTTTAACTCTTAGTTAATTAGTTTGACACTTACCATGTAACTTGTATTTTTAGATTATATAGTTAATAAAAATATGATATACATCCAAGAGACCTCCAAGTGGTCCATTAATAAAGCAACTACCATTATATATTTCCATTGGCTGATGCTTAGAATTTTAGGAACATAATATCATTTAGTAATATAATATTTTTTATAACTGTTTTATGTCAATTTTGACACAATTGGTTATTTTGTTTTTTATAAATTCATAACAGCATTATTACATAGAAAAAAATTCATATAAACAATCTCAATATGTCATATTAACCTATAAAATTAATTTAGTTCAAAAAAGTGTCAAATTACATTTATTAGGGTATTTATAATATCAACTATCTTAATATTTCATTAATTAGGCAATTACAACATCACCATTGTATCATAAATAAATTAAATTATTTAATTTCTAAAAATTATAAATAAAATACCATTATGTATGAAATATTTTTATATTTCTAATGAATATTAATAATTTAATTTATCTTATGTATAACACTCTATTAAAAATGTTTTTTTATTAAACATTTATTTTAGCTCCTTTAACTCATCTTTGAATTAAATAATAATAAATGTCCTAATCCAATCCAAGTTGACATAAATGATAATATTTTATTAACTTGATTTTTTTGGTTGAGATACACTTTTCTAATAGAATTTGGACATGTGTATGGTAATATTAATATCATATTTAGACTAAATTCCCCTATTTACTTATAACCGTGGTAAATTTAAGTTAAAAGTTACTATTAAAAAAATTAATTTCATCCTATTGAACCACATATTACTCCTTGATATTAACTGTGTTTCTCGGAGTTATGATAGTCCACTCATAGAAGTGGTAAAATTATGTTTTATGTGAATTTGAAAATTCTCCTAGAAGGTGTGTAAAAGACGGTGAAAAGTTCAATAAAATTTTTATATATCTAAAATTATTCTAAACTAAATCCAATGAATTACATTGAAAATTTATGGGTATTATGTATATATTTTGACCATAATTAAACTTAAATAAAATAAATGATTATTTCTATAAAAATTTGTTTTTAAACTATAACTCAGGGTTTTTTCACTATTCATAAAAAATTGAAAGTTTTCAGAAAAATACCAAAAATTCACCCTAGGATAATTTCTATATTCCAAATCCAAATATGAAGTCCATTTTGAAAGGTCAAATTTTTAAAATTTCAAAAAGTGGGTATTACTATTCATAACAGCTAGTTTGATTAGTTGTGGTGTGTGTTAGAACTCGATGTTGCGAACAACACACGCAATTGTATTATTCAAAGAGAAGCATATCGTAAAAGCTTGTGGTGTTACATATTCCTTTTTTAATTTTAATTAAATAGGGGATTTGACAAATACAGCTCATTTGTATGGACAACCATCACCTCACGAAGTGATGTGATTCAGTTTTTCACTAAAGCGTTATATTGAATGTAATAATCGTAAATAAAATGAATTTATATCATATAAATTAAATAATTATGATAATAATGAGAAATATATCATTATTTAAAGATTATATAAAATTTTATTTTTTTATCATTTTTTCATTGAAAAATGGTAGAATCATTCTTGTATGTGCAGACTACCACCTTCAAAAAGTGATGTGGATCTTTTTTCATCAACAAAACATGGATTATATATTTTTATTTTTAATGTAATAATTTTGTATATATGATATTGTCACTTTTAATTAATGATGAAAAATTGCTAAATAACATTATATAATGATTTATGACAAATGGAATCATTACTCATGCATAAATACGTCCTAACATCTCCAAGATTATAACATTATACATTTCTCAATAAAATGTTTTATGATTTATCATAAAATTATAATTAATGTAAAAGTATGATAATTATATCATTATTATTATTCAGCTTATTTTTAATTAATTATCACTTTGGCAATGATCAATAATTTAATTCCATTTTGAAACACTAAAAATAATTACCTCAAACACCCATTATTAAAGTAACTGCATAAATATTTTAAAATTTCATTAAAAATGTATAAAATTAATTATTTAAGTATAATTAATAATAATCATAAAATTTTCTTATGAATTCAAATAATATATGTATTCTTAATAAATAATATATAAATGACATATAGGAATAATATGGACTCATGGTAAGGGTTTTCATCATCACAGTTTTACTTTTATGAGACATATTAAATATTCACAACTTGTTTTTATTTTTTGTTGTATATAATTCCGATTTTTTATGTAATAAAATTAATCCAGCATATATCATGTTATTTTATGTTTCAATTTGAATTAATTTAGCCATTGATATTTTAATTAGAAGATACCATGTATTAAAGAGTTATTTAACTCAATTTCCTTTCTTTGGGATATAAACCAACTTCATTTACTCAATAATGATATAATTATGTCTAAATTGATCATTATATTGTTGTATTTTATATTTACACTTTTTCATATGGATTTAAAATTTTTAAATATAATATAAACATTTATTAACTCTCAATTATGTGATATGAACACTGTAAGGGTTAATCATACGAAAATCACTTCCATGGGACATATGTTTATGATATTCATATATATTATTTAATAGGTGTATGTATTGAACTTTTGAAAATTTATATAATTTTTTTTCCTTATATTCATTATTATTATTATTTCATTTGATTTTTTTATTCTTAGGGAATATCAATAAGGCTTTAACAAATATTTTAGTGTTTTATGGTACTTTATCATCGTATATCATGTTTTATTATGTTTACACTTCTACTTATGAAATCTTATGACACATTGCTCATGAATCACATGATCTTCTGTCCTCGTGTTACATCATAATAGATCATGGTTTCCATTAATTTTTCATACTTTATATACTGAAGTGCTAAAATGAATTTGTTTTAATAAAAATCATCATTATTTCTCTCCATGTTCGACACCCCTTTTTTCAAAAAATAATATTTTTTAAAATATTTTTTAAATTTTTCTAAATATTCATCAATTGTTTTAATAAATAAATTTTTATACATAGGTTGTAATTTTTACAAGAAATTTGCAAATGAATTATAAATTATTTTCCAAAAATAATTCTCATTTTTATTTTTCCAAAATTGTTAATGGAATAATTTTTATGGTGAACATTTGGAATATAATTTCCATCCATCATGACCATTTTTTCATTTAATATTAAATAATAATGTTTCAACATTATTTTTAACGAAATTGATTTTCAAGATTCTAATATTTTAAATAGTTATTATAATGGAAAGGATATTTTCCTCAAGAAATTTTTAAAATTATTTTAAACTTTTATTTTATATGTTTCCATGGTTGTTTTCAATGAAAATTGTTTCCAAACTATTTAGTGAATATTTTTAATGTGGATTTAAAAATATAATATTTATTTTCCTAAAATTTTGTTTAATTATTTTTTTATTTAATTTCCATTCATCATCATCAATAACCCTAGTTGTTACATATGGTATAATGGGATATTATCTATTGAAAACATACACAATCATTATCTAGATGGATTTATATTTTTTCAAATAGATTTTTAAGGTACCAATTTCTTTTCAACAAATTGACCCGGTTTCAACTATATTGTTAGGGAACCCATTTATTGTACATGTTTTAATCATGTTTCTAATAGATTTTTATGTAACCCATTTATTTTACATTGGTTAATATGGTTAAAAATGAAATTTTGTAGAATATATTCCATTTCCAAGGGTTAATCATGTTTTAATGATATTTATATAGAACCCATTAAATTTCCATGTTTTATTCATGTTTCATAGGGAATGGTATGGAACCCATTTATTTTATGTGGTTAATCATCATTCAAATAGATTTTTAATAATCATATTACTTTTTCTATTGGTTTATCATGTTTCAAAAATATATTTTTGGATTTTTTTTAGTTTTTAATTGGTAAATGAAGTAATGAATGGAATATATATTATTTTTATGAGTTATATGATGATATGAATGACAAAAGAAATTTATACAATTTTTTCTTCCGGGACACTTCAATTGTGATGGGTGTACCCAGATATCACTAAGAGATCCTTTTATAGATTATATAGTTTGTTCACCCTTACTATGGCCCAAGTCATTGTGTATTGAATTAAACAATACTCTTATTCAATTTTTAAGGGTACTGTAAGGGTTATATATTAGTTATATGAATATAATATCGCACTATACCAAATTTTTATATATATGATTTTTATGGGTTTATAATATTTCATTTGACCATGATTGATGTAACATGGATTATGATTACTGATTATTATTATTCAATTCATTGTTAAATCCTTATGCCATGTATCATGATTGATGATTCAGGTGTTTATGGTTATGAGTTATTATATGATCATATTAATAAATCTGACTATCTATTCATACCCTTATTCATTTCTTTTTCTCATTGATGACATTCATTGGTTAGTAATTACATTTATGTTTTTGAGGATTTGATCACACCTTTCCTATGTTTCCTTTTCCAAAGGTTTTTATGTAATATTTTGAATTAATTAAGTCAATAAGGGTTTCAAATGGAGGATTATTAAAATTTATGTGAAGTAATAATATATGGTTTATTTGGGAGAAATTATCATTTAAATAGTTAGGTTTTTTTATGAATGAGTTTTTCTAAATTATATAAAACTATCAACCTAAAAGGTCCTTGATAATATAATTGAATCCAATTTTATCATATGATTTTTTAAGTTTTGGAAGGAAAAATATGGGTCCCCAAAATCGATATCAAATGTATAAATTTAAATTTGTGGTCTCATCACCAATTCTTGGAGACTGGGTTTAGGGATATTATAATTTGTATAAGATGAAAGGTTTAGATGACTTATTATATTATGATTTATCCATATGAGGTTATCTAATGTGTTATAAATAATATCATAGGACTATATGTTTATGTGTGGACATAAGTTCAATATCTTAAAAAGCCATATGTTTTTTAAGATATGAAATATTAAAATGACTAATTACACATTATGATATGCTTTATCATGTCAAATTGTATGTAATGATTTAGTTTATTATGTCATATTGCTTTAATTTTTTAAAACATCAGTTTAAGGTATCAAAAACCCTTATGGATGATATTACCGTGGATATTATGGTAATTATGGGAACATGTGCTTTATTCTAAAGATATACATGGGTTTGAAAATACTTTTTTGACTAATTATATATTTTTAATACAAAAGGATATTTCCATATTATGATGATTATAAGATGAATGTTAGGGGATAAACATTAATGTTAATAAAATTTAACGGTGTTGTGATTTAGATTATTTTGGATATAGGAATATTGAGTGATTTATTTTCTAATTTGGTTATTCTTGCTGAATCTTCCATATTAATGTATCATATGAAAGATTATTCATTTTCTGATTTATCTTACCATATTCAAACCATTGGTTTTTGTTAATTTATAAATAATAAAGGGCTATCTTGTTATAAATATTCTTGTTATGTGGAATTGAAAAATTAATTTTATTGCTTGAGCACTGAAGACTTCATCATCTATAATCCTCATTTGGTTCAAAAGATGTGATAATGGTGGAAATCTATTTAAGGATTGAATTACAACTTATCAACAAGGTATATTACATTATTTTGTTATACTATATGGAAAATTAATTCATCAACTCTATTTATAGGGTATTGAAACAATATATTATCATATTATATTAATTTCAAATATAATCAATGACATTTATTGAAACCTATTTTTTTTTATTTTTTTGGTTTCTAACATTCTCTATATAATACACATTAATTTCATCAATGATCAATGTAACACCATTTCATTATATGGAAATTGAGAATTTTTTCCATGTAAAAAAATTCAATTACCACCAATTTTATCCAATTTTTAATCCTTTCATGTTTTATTATAGATTACCTTCATCCATCCTTTTATCTATTATCAATATAATGTTTTATTAAACCTTTTTTGTATGTGGGTTTCCAACAAGATAAAAAAGCCATTTTCAAATGTGAAATAATTTTATATTAATAAAATTTTTAAATTGAGTGGAATAAATTATTTAATGTGTGGTGGATGTAACAAACATATATTTTATAAAACAAAACAATATTTGATAACATATTCGACATGCAACACTATGTATAAACGAATTTTGATATATTTACAAGTTATAACTTGGCCATTAAGTTGGCGGGTGTAAATAATATTAACTAATTTATGATATATATATTTATTTACTACCCAATATAAATTATTAATAATTTTTTAGTAAATAATAAATAAATTTTTAGTAAGATAATATTATTAATCAAAAAATATGTTTTCTTCAAAAATTATTTTTATTTATTTTAATAGAATAAATATTATTTCTAAACATTGGAACATATAGAAAAATTATTTGATAAAGTTATATTATTTTTTTAAATCATAATATCAAAATTAATTTTTGTTAAAATTTTCATATTTTTTTGAATATACGGATTTTTGTGTGAATGTTAAAATAGACCGATTTTTCTACAAATGTCATTTATTTTCAATTAATTAAAATTTTAAATGGTAAATTAATATTTAATAATAATAAATGTAAAATAGGTATTATATTTTTATTTAATATAGTTAATTATTTTTATTCATTTTCAAATTTGATTTTATTATATGTTATTCATGATGTTTAAAATGGAATTTTTCTAAAAACAAATTTAAATTGAATAATGGTTAATATTTTTAATCTATTAAAAAAATAAATTATGATGAAATATTTAAATTAAATTGATAGATTATATATCAAATATTATTAATTTAAATTCATATAATTATTTTTACGATTCCTAGAGTTAATATAATATCATATTTTTTCCTGAAATATACACTTCTTGATGACCTAGTTTTTCATCAGGTCTATGGATTTTGTTTCAATTTTTAATTAAAAACATAAATGAAAATAATTATTTAAAATTTATAATATATTTTTGAGTAATACTAATTTATGTAATCTAATATGTTCTTCATATATTCTTCCCATAATGAATAGTAAAAATAGTAAAAAATATTCACCACGGTTATGATTAATACAAATTTACTAGGGGTTAAACTAAAATGTCAATGCTTAAAATGATAACGAAATTTGTCATATATATATATATTTTATGGACATATTTAGACATTATAATTTCTAATTATATATATTACTTCATTTTTCCCGCTTCTATAACGATAAATACAGGGGTATATCTGTTTCTTTTTAAAAATTACAAGTGTGACACTTTCCCCACTTATAAATTGCCACCCCTCTCACCTTATTTTCAAAACATAATAGTCATTTAGATCTATAAAAACATACCCAATTAACATCACTAAATTAATACACTAATTTTAAAATCCTTTATTTTTTTAGATATAAATCTAAGAATATTTTCTTTGGAAACAAGAAGATGTTACCCAAAAGGAGTTAATGTTCTTCAATGATCATTTTTATTTCATTTCTTCCACCAATAATTTTAAATTGTAATTAGACAAATAAAATATAAAAAAATCATTATATAAAATATAATTATATTTTATTAGGTAAAATTTACAACCCAAATAATTTTTTATTATATCAAATGCATTATAAAATTATCATATATGTTTGTGTCAGACTATCTCCATGTGAACAGATGTCATTCGATTTTCCATTTTGACCCCTAAATATTGGGTATGTTTCTGTATATATATTATATATATTATATTTATAAAATAATTATAAATATTAAGTAATTATATTAAATATAAAATTTTTACTCCATATTCCATTATGAATGTGATATCCTCAATCATATGTACGGAGGACTACTGCCTCATGAAGCTATTTGATTTGTTATTCAATAATTCATTACATAGAAGGTAATAACAGTAAATATAATGAATATTTGTGATATAAATTACTTAATTATGATATGAATTACATATTTATCACTCTTATAGCATAACATATCATTTCATTTCTAAACATTTCACTCATAAAATAATGTTAATGTTGTTCCTGTACGTGTGCACTGCTGCCTTTCGAATGCGATGTGGCACTCTTTTCAAAAATAAACCATGTGGATGATATAAATTAGTATATTTAAATGAATTATATTTTATAAATTATATTATTATAATTATTTAAAGATAATTTATATCCTACATACTTTTAATAATGATCATTGAAAAATAGGAAAGTCACTCATGGATACGTATGGCCTATAATATCTATGATTATAACCTACATTATTTCTAAAAAACATATATTAGGTTTAATAAGAGTATAATTTATGTAAAAAAAATTAATTATGTCATGATTATTATTTTTTAGTTATTTAAATAATGAACTCTTTAAACTAGGTAAATGCAAGAAGGCAATTTTGAAATAATGAGCCAAACATCATTAAATCTCCCAACATGGACTATAATAATTTAATATATCAATATTTCAATAATAATAAATATGATAAATTATTTAATTATAATATACTAAATCGGGTTAATTTTAATGATAGATAAAAAATTTATTTACTATTATTATGTAAGAGTTCAAGGTTATAAAATGAATCATTGGACTCAAGGTAAGGGTTTTATCTCATCCTAAATTATCTTTTGTGAGACATATTCCATATAAACCACTTGTTTTGCTATGTGTTGTATATAATTCCAATAACTCATATAATATCTTTAATCCAATATTAATCATTTTTTATGTTTCAATTTGAATTAATTAATCCTTGGATATTTGAATGGAATATCATCAAGTGGTAAAGAGTTTCTTAACTCAATTTTCTTTTGTGGGGTTATAAAACTTCATTATTGGATTTATTATGACATGATTATAGATAAATTGATATGTAAATTTTTTTATTTCATATTTAATTCTTTTCTTAATAGATTTAAATTTTCTCAATGTAATCTCTACATTGATTCATTCTCAAATCAACGATTCAATCTTTGTATGGGATAATCATCCCAAATTCCACTCTTTGGAAAATATGTTTATGATGTAAAAAAATATTATTTTTAAATTTATATATAAAATTTTTCTAATTTTATATAGGGGGTTTACATATTTTCTTTGTATTTAAATTTTTATTTTATGATTTTTATTCATGGGTAATATAATTAAATAGTTTCAGAAGTAGTAAGTATTTTATAATAAAATATCATCATTTATTTGTATTGTTTATTCTTATCATTATTTTGATGAAATTTTTTGATCCATATCTTATGAACAAAAACGATATTTATCCAATAATTATATTTCATTATAATACATGTTATCTATTGATTTTATACCCTTTATATAGTCAACATTTTAAATAATTTTTTTTATGAAAATTGAACTTTATTTCTATCTTCGGTTGAAAACATAGTTTTTCAAAAACAATGTTCTTTGAAAAAATTAAACTAATGTTTTTAACTTCAATAAAATTATTTATTAAAAAAATCCCCATCATTTACTTTTTATTATAAAATAAACAAATACTAATTTATTTTAAAAAAAAATATTCATTTGGATTTTATTGAAAATGGTAAAGGATTATTTGTTTTAACATGTATGATATGAATATAATTAACCACTATTATTAAAATTACATAATTTTAAGATTAATGTATATTTTTAAAATTTTAATTTAAATAAAATGATTTTCAAGTGTTTTATGATATAAATAGTATTTTAAAAATATAAAAAATAAATCACTGGAAAAAATATTTCAATGATTTGTATTGCTTCCATTATATTTTTCACATGTTTTTTCAAGAAAAATTATTTTCAAAATATTTATTACTTTTTATTTTAATGCATTATCAAAATGAATAGGTTATTTTTTATCAAAATTTTTTAGTGATTTTTATTGGCCTTCCAACTAATAAATGTCAGAAAACCATTTTTTTTGTTTTGATATGATGGTAATATTTGTTATAAATAATTTCCCCATTAAATATTTTTATGGATTAATATTATTTCAAATTTATTGTTATGGAACTAATTTCTAGTAAATTATTTAATCCTGTTTCAAAAATACTATTATTATACCCTTTTGTTTTATATAGGTTAATCACGTTTCAAATAAATTAATAAAAAATCATTTCATTAACTTGGATTAAATATTATTGAAATATATTTCTATGGAAACCATTTTTCCAATGAGTTAATCATATTTCCAATAAATTATTATGAATCTCATTCATTTTACTCGGGTTAATATTATTTCAAAGTGATTGTTATGGAACACATTTATTTTCTATGTGATAATCATGTATCAAATAGATTATTATGGGAAACTATTTCTACTTGGGTTAATTATATTTAAAAGAGAACATTATATAACCTATTTATTTTCCTTGGTTTAATCATGTTATGAAAGGAATAATGATTGTTTTCATGAGTTTTTTAATGAAACTAATTCTCTATTTTCATTCATTTTATTGTCGTTGTTGAAAAATTAATAAATGATGGGTGTAACTTAATAGAATTGGGTGACAAATTTATAAATTATTTCATGGATGTTCTCTAATATCACTCTAATTTATACTATATGTATGTAGATTATATTTATAGTTCATTTGTATGATTTATGTTACAGTTCTCTAATATTTTGATAAAGTGAATTCCCCATGATAACAATATGACTTATATATTCTTTATTTGGGTTTATATAGTTTCTTTTGATCATTATTTATATCTCATTGCTCATGTTTATTGAATCTTATGACTCTTCCTTGGTAAATGACTTATTCCATGTTTCATGATTGATGATTTATTAATTTTTTTGTATGACTTATTTTATGAAATGTTCATGCACTCTGATTATCAATAGTATTGATGAATGAATTATATATATAAGGCTTTCATGTAGTTTATGATGTCGGATTAATGTGAATTAAGAAAATACAAGATGAGTGGGGGAAATTCTAATTTAAAAAATGGGTATTGATTATATAAGTGTTTTTCGAGATATTATAAAACTATAAATGTAATATTACTTTGATAATATAATTTAATTCAATTACATCTTCTGATGCCCTATGATTTGGATGGAATTAATTGGGTGAAATTCATATAAATCGAATGAAAAAAGTAAATTTTATTATTTTAGCACGGAAGTTTGGAGTATAGGTCCATGGATACTGTAAAAACTATTTCAAAAGTAAAGAGACATTTAAAACATATTTTAACTATGTTTTATTCAAGATTATAATAAAATTTCTGAATATATAAAATTATATTCATATACTATTTTTTTAACACATAATATTTTACAATTTTGGTGATTTCTATTTTAAATCGTTTTTAATAAAATTTTGATTAGAAACTAAATTATCCTTTAATGAAAGTTTCATAAAGAAAAAAATTCTTAAGAAATAATATAGATAATATATAGATAGGTTCAATCCATGAACCAAACCAAACCAAATTAAAATAATAGAAATTAATAATATTTTAAAAAATCATTTTCAACAAAAATTATCCTAGTGATGTGTTAAAGACATGGAATTCAATCATTCTACCACAAAGCATTTTAATTAATTATTTGATATCTATATATCTGAGTGTTATCAAGATGATTTTTGAAAATAACCTTTTTATGGAGTTATTAGATTTAAAATAATATAATATATTTGAAATTCAAATGTAGATGATATATAATCCTTCCATAATTTCATTCTTACCCATTCAAAATTTGTGATTTCACAATATTTCACATTCTCACCATGATTTAGAGGGTTTTTATGTTTATTTTCATCATTAAACCATATATTTTTCCACTGGTTGGAATAATTTCCTTACACCTTACATTTAAATCATTAATGTTTTTTTGGTTATTTAGGCTATGATTTGTTTACATTTATTACATTGGTTGGACTAATAATTTCACTTTTTCATTAACATACTTTACAACCTACTATTTCACACAAAAAGAATTTACATATCCCTCGAGGAAATTTCATTGTCTTTCCTCTTATATATTTAACATATAATAAGATTAATTTCAATTCCTTTATGATTTTATCATTATATTTTTAATGTTACATAATTTTCATATTGTTCTATACAAAATAATAGAAATTATTTGTCTCTCTGATTTCAGTTACTATCTCGAGAGTTTAATACTTTGATGTATTATAAAACAAATCTAATATATTAAATATTTTCAATATTTTATGTATTAATATGTTTATATTTATTTACACACAACACTGTGATTGGATTCAATTAAACAAAAGACTGGGTTTAACATTCATTACATACAACATCGAGTTTCAACGTAACATGTTATACTATTAAAAAGTTTATTATTTAATATGATAGTTATCACCTAGACATTGGGATAGAGGGTATAAACAGGGATAAATAAATTATATAGTGATGGTTTACACAAGTATCTATAATGATTTCATTATTGAAAAAATAATTATTAATAAAAACGAAACCCTTCTGAATATAAAATAAAATCTTCTTCTACAAACAATTATTTTATATGCACAAGTGTAGTTTAAAAACTAAATAAAAAAACACATTGGTGATTTATATTAATTTCATCTATATATTATAATTTAATAATTAATTTTCAAAAATTATATTATGTGTTTTCTAAAAAATAAAAATGAATAAATGTAATTGTATAATTAAAAATATATGTCTTCCAAAAAGTTTCTCTTCCATATTTTTATGAAGAACATGCATTAAAAATTGTATTATAAAAAATTATAAAATTTATTTCAAAAAATAATACTAATTTTTGAAATCATATTATAAAAAAATTAGGATAAATTTTTGGATTCTTCTAACATGGTTCATTTTTCATGAATAATGATGAATACTAAATCATAATTGAAAATTGAATTTTAATATGAAATATTTATATTCGTAATATATATTTCGAATGGGTTTTAACATAAAATTAGTTTAATTATATATCCATTCTTATAATTCGGTTAATTCTAATCAATTTAATATTTAAATTGAATTATTATACATTGTAAACCATTGAATATTTTAACATAAAAAAATCCACTTTCTCACTGTGTCTGTAGGATTAATTTTTATTTTATTTGTTTATATTATAAGAATGTAATTTTAAAAAAATTATTCCTCAAATTTATAATGACTATTTATATTATATAATAAGATTAAATTAGTTTTTCATTCTAATTATTGTTGAAAAAAATTAAAATTTATAATTCTAATTAGTATTAAAACATACTATTAGGCATCATAATATTATATTTTAATTTTATAGACATATAATATTTTAATTTAATAAATTGGATATATCATTTATAATATGTTGGTATAATTTATCTAATAAAACTCATTTTAATTTTATTCATAATAATTTAATTACTAAGTTAAATAAAAAGATATAAGTTACCATGGTAAAATAAATAACAGGGTAAAATTGAGTAAACATAATGGTTATAGAATGACATGTTAAAAATTCTGTTTATTTTTTGTGGAGGAGGTGTGTATCAGCCACATAATAGATAAAATAAATTATTTATCAATTTTTTTTGGAACACGTGGTAAGAGAGACCTCCCAATAGTGAATAATTTTGTAAATTATTATAATTTCAGTCCTCCTTAATTATAAAAGGGCATTCAACACCCCCCCACCTCTGGCAATTATTCACACTACTCAAGATCTTTGGATCAACCAAAACCTATTAAAATAACATATAAAATTACCTATATTCATTATAGAATCCTTATATTTGTAATTTAGGAAAACTATAATGAAATTGGTTTAAATCTACAGAGGATACCCAATGAAGAGGTAGTGTTCTTCCACAAGATTTTTAGTTTTATTTCTTCCTAAACCCATTGTATTATTATTATATCATTATTATATAATTAACTCAGTATATTATACATATAGATATATTATTATGATTTGGTAATGACCTAAAACCATCTACACATCTGTAATATGGTTATGAAATCATCAATCGTGTGTATGGAGAACTACCACATTATGAACTGATATTGTTATTTTTTTCATTACCACCTCTCATAGTTGGACATTATGATTGATTTATATTATATTTATGATATTTATTATATTTATGATATTTTTATTATTCATTAATTTATTATATCACATATAAATTCATAATATCCATTTTTTTGAGAATATTATAGATTCGTTTATGTGACTGGAGGTCTACTGCCTAATGAAGCAATTTGATTCATTCTTGATTTATAAGGAAGGTATTGAGTATAGTTTTAATTAAAATATATGATATATATGAAATAAAAATTATTCTAAAATGATAATATATTTTTATATCATATTATTTTTTTTCCTTCAACCCAACAAGAAAATAGAAACAATGAACATACATATCTGTGGTTTAATGTCTCATTGAACGATTTATTTCATTTCCAATCCCAAAATTATTATAATTTATATAAATACATATACCCTGAATATATATGATATTTATATCATTTTTTAATTTTAGTAGATGATGAAACCATTATCAACATACAAGGACTAAAAAATAAAAAATCAAAACATTTTCGAAAAAATTGATTATTACCTGAAAAGTGGATTTATGATTGAATTCATAACAAACAGGTTAATAAGGGTCATCATAAAACAATATATGGTATGAAATATATATTAAATATTATTTAATAGATTTAAAACAACATTATGTTTATTATACAGGACAATTTAATGAGTAAAGTGAAATTCAATACTTATGTTATAGGATTTCATTCTAACTATTTAGTTATTTAAGACACATTTCATATTAACAAAAAATTTATTTTCTGATGTTTATATACTTACAATGAATTTATCTTATTAATATTACAATAATAATTACTTTTATTTACATATCTATTTGATAATCTCTATTTCATAGGGTTAACAATTAAAACGTTACCAAATTAGTGAGGTATTTTTTTCTCAATTTTCCAACTATTATATGTATGTTGTCTTATATAAATACATAGTTTCATGAGGCCTATATATATACCTTTGACATTTATTCTCATGAAATTTTTATCCTCCTGATATTTTATGTTTAATTATATTTATTTCATTATTGGGGCATTCAAGTAAATGTTATCAAAGTAAGAATTATTCATTATTACAATGACATTATTTGTTGTGATTTTTTATGATTTTAAATCCATTATTGAAATGTTATTATCTAAGCCAAAATATTTCAAATGAATTCAATTATCCTATATATATTTTATAATAATACATTTTTCTCTTCGATTTAATCTCTTTATTTACTCATGAGTAAAAAATAATGTTTTGAAGAAAAAACATGTTTTTGTTTGAAAACGAATTTTTCATCGTAAACAATGTTTTCTAAAAATAATTTCAAATTTTCATATGTTTTAAAAATAATTTCTCAATATGGAATTAATATTTTCCTCTGAACTTTTCAAATTATTTTCAAATCATCCTTTATAATTATACAAATGTGTTTTTAAATAAAACTATTTCAAATTTTTTTATGTTTTAAAAAATTTTAATCCAGGAGGGAAGGATATTTTCGACAACAAATGTTTAAAATTATTTTCACATATTAATTTATAATTTATCTAGTTTTTTAATTAAATGGATTTAGAAATTATTAATTTATTTTAAAAGTATTTTATCAAATATGAAATGAATATTCTCTTCATGAAATATAATAAATTATCATTAAAACATATATTAAATTTATGAAGATATCAGTTGGTGTTACCTATTACATAATATGGATATGATCCAAGGATACTGCATGCTCGTGCGTCGTTGGCCCTGAGCAACAAACTAAATTTATAACCAACTTACTACATAGAACGATTGTAAGATAGTGTCCAACATCATATATTTGTAATGATGTTCATGGTGATCTAAATAAAATAAAATAAATAAATACACCCAAAACCAAGAAAAAATTAGTTTGGGGTGGTGATGTGATGTGAGTGGAAATTACTGTGTGTGTGTAAGTTAAGATGAACTTGTGAGTTCAAGGGGGTATAAAAGACTATAAGAAATTTTATGGGGAAAAGAACCAATAGATGAGTAGGGGAAATCCACTGACCGATTTTGATATCTCATAGACTTGTTCATGGACAGAAGATTAAAAAATATGGGTCTGATTTAAGGTAAATGGATAGATTAATTGTCTTGTCATTTTTTGATGAAATAACCCATACAATTCTGTAACTATAAAAATTTATTTCAGCCAATGGTGATGTGAGTCATATTTCACATAGCTCAAACTATTGGTTGATTTTAGTGTGTCTCTCTCATTTGATCATGATTCACATGTCAATGAATTCATCAGATTGAAATATTTTTTATTTAGATTCAAATGAAGTTGGTTTTCACTCACCCTTTTTTTTAAAAGTAAACTGCCCCACAAAGAGTGATAGAGAGAGAGATGATCCAAAAAAATACATTGCGTGAATTAGAGTAAAAAATATTAAATATCGAGATTATTCCCCCCCCCCAACCATGTTGAGCAAAACATAATGGTTTTCCACATTGAAGAAAATATAATTAAAATCAATGATATTCATGTTGAATTATGTTGAAAAAAATAGAGAATAAGGAAAATAAAGATGTTCGTCTCCCTGCTTGATCTCCTGAAATCTCAAATTCCGGGTGCTCGAAGGTGGATACAATGTTAGAGTGTGCTCGATGACCCACCATGGGAATCGAGGTATGAAATATTGATCTTCTGATCTGATTCCTCCAATATGCTAGCCTCTGTGAATTTGTATGTTCCTCCTCCTCCACTCCCCCAGTCTGGATTGATGAATCAATGTCCAGCGTCCATCCTTAGGGAATAAATGATATATTTTCTATGATGAATGCCAATGACCAAGTAATTGAAGGATTTGGAATCTCACTAGAGGTGTTCCCTAGCCTCCCCAAAGTGCTTTCACAGTTCTACTTCTTTCAAGTTGGTCACTGGAGAAGTTTCTCTTAACTGAATAATGGGTTGGGTGTGCTGAGCCACAACCCACTCTATGCATGGGACACCCAAAAACGCACGTGAGTCATTTGAAAAAAATGATGTTGTTATATATAAGTAAATATATATATTTACACTATATATTAATATCACTATATGAAGTTAATAAATATATTTATTAATATAAATATAAATATATATTATAATATATAATATTAAAATATAATTAATAAAACTACTTATTAGTTTTATTTAAGTTACTGTTATTATTACACATTAAATTATATTATTATTAGGTTATACCATATTAAAAAATGCAATATATATATATTAAATGTATTATGTTATATACATATATAGTTATTATAGTATAATCATTAGATAAAAATGAAAAAAAGCAATGATAAAGGAGCAAGAGAGGGGTGGGAGCGGACTATTGGGGAATGGGGTCGACACCATATTGAGGGAGAAGAGGGGAGGTCTCGGTTTGGATAGGAAGGAAGTGGTGGGGATGGTGATACTGAGGGGGGAGGATTGTGAAGATCAGGAAAGGAATGTTAGTTGTCGGTGGAGAGGTAAGAAGGTTAGGGTTCTGGGGCGACAGAGCGGCGTTGTGCGAGTGTTCTAGTAAGTGGAGGCGGCTCAAGATTTTGCGAGATAGAGAAGAGGTGGTGGATGATGTGCAGTGGGAATCAGTTCACGATGTAGATCAGCACAGAAAGAAAACATGGGTAGGGGGTCATGTGGCCAAGGAGAAGACGATGTTGCAGAGGTGCAAGCTTCGGTTTTGGAAAGAGATTCAAGTGGATGCAGACTAGTGGTTCGATTAGGGCAAGTTACAACTAGGTCCCGGTGGCTTTAGTGGCATAATAAAACAAAATATTGGATCTTCTTCTTCTACTACATTTTATTATTTATTTAGATCTGGTTCATGGTTTTATATCAATACAACTTTGTGAATTATTTTGGATTCATGTAATTTTTAGTTTCACTGGATTGTTTTGTTGTTGTGTGATTTTTTTTCTTTATTGTGTTGATGGATGTTGTGGTGGTGTTGTGTAGTTGAGAGATGAGAAGAGGAGAAGTTGTAGAGACGGGTAACATGGTGGCACCAATTCTAAAATGGTTCCAATGGATTGGAGGTGGCACTGTGAGTGTGGGACAATAGTAGAAGATTGGTGTTCTATGGAAAGGTGTAGAGGGGCAGTGCTACCATTTGGTGGTGATATGGTGGTAGAGTTAGTATTGCACTATAAAGAAATGGTGTCACAGTTTGAGTTCTGAAACAAAAATGGATGATTCGGTGGCTGGGCCAAACAGTTGCAAAGTGACATTGTTAAAAGTGGTGGAACAACATAGTCAATACGGTGACACCACAATAGCCTAAATACAGTGGCACCTTGACAGGGAGATACTGGAACACCTGCAAAATCAAAAACACAAAAAACAACCAAAATAAATTAACACTTAAATAAAAATATGCATAGTTTAATAAATTAGTCAATTCAATTATCCAAAGTATTAAAAAAAATAATACAATGTTAATTAATAAAAATATTTATTTTTTGTTTAAATGAATGAATTTATTTATATTAAATATTATAAACAAATTAATTTAAGAAAAAATTAAATTAATTAATGGTACATACATAAATTATTAAACTGATTAATTAACAAATTAATTAATTAATGGAATAAGTAAATTAATGAATGTAATAAAATTACATTGTTAAAAACCAATTTAATTATTTAATGTAAATTGTGTTATATATATAAAAATTAAATGTAAATATGTATTTATATTAGTTAATTGATAATTTAACTATAATAAAAAATAATAAAAATAGAAGAATAAAAAATAAATTTCATATTCAGAAGAATTTATTTGATTTAAGAGGTTTGTAAAATGACAATAATGCACAATAGAATACATGATTTATTCAAAAAATTATTATTTTACACCACAATGTACAAAAGAACAACGGTTAACAATGATTTAATAAAAATTATAATTTTGGTATAAAAAAGTCAAAACAAAAAAAACAAAAAAGCTGTGGAAAAGAGTGTGAAAACATTGCCACATCAAACTCCACCACACTTAAAACATTTTTTGTCATCAAATGAGTTCATGACATAGAAGTTAAAACAAACATATGATTTGTGAATTTTAGTTCAAAATGTTCTCGATCAAACATTAATACGTAGAGGAGAAAGATTAAATTGTAAGTCAGGCTATCCAAAGATATTAAAGAAGATTTCTTTCATAACATTAAAATCCACTAGAACTCAAAATCCTTACAAATTCATACACTTTAGTTTATATCATTCCTTCTATGTGTAATCATTATTTATAATAATTAAATTTCCAATTCAAGTTCTGATTCATGGACTGTTTACAAGTGAGATGAAGTGGAATTCAAAAAATAACCAAGGGAACCTTACATTGTCACCTTCCCCCGGGTTCAAAAAATTAATATCCATTAATTTCATAACTTTGTTGACATATCTCAAATGAATATTAACCAAGCCAATTTATCATTTCTTCAACTGGGTTCAAAATTCCCCTCACCTTAATGAGTTAATTTTTTACTAGGGAACTTTATTTCTATTTTTCCCAGCCATATTCCATGATTAAAGAACTGTGCATAGAACATATTAAGATTGAAATCGTCTTTATTTATTCACTGAAACACTCCCAACGCACCTTGTCTCAGATATTCACTTTGGGATCCCATTTTCCCATTTTACTCCAGTTACAAAGGACAAAACTAATAATCAATCAATTTATCTTCCTAAAGTGATTGAATATTATTATTTTTCAATAAACATGAGTCTCCTAGGTTCCAGTGAGAACTTCTAGTTACCCTAAGTCATGATCATCATCCCACAAAACCAATACTATCGCACTCACATCCTCATTTCCTAAACATATATATCTATAGAGACAATGATTAATTACAATCACCAATCATTCATGTTTAACAGTTTCTGACTATGTGCCACTCTCATCCGCTAGTGAGTGGTTACCCACTAAGAAGCACAAAATTTAAGTACCAGTGAACCTCCAATGGCCCTAAAGTGATGAATGAATTTGAATTTTTTTTTATTTATTTTTTATGATATTTGAAAAATTTGACAATTCATTTGTTTTTTTAAAAAAAAAACTCAGGTTCAATAAGGGGAAATTTGAAATGACACTAAAATGACCCCTCTCCCCCACACATAAAACACAAAATATACTTCAATGTTGAATTACATAGGGGAAGATAGATTAAGTTCAAAATAGATGGACATTTCGCTACTAAAGATATTGAGAGGGTATAAACAAGGTTTTAAATTTTTCTATTCCACACAAAAAGAGAAAGAAAATAAAACATCAAACAATGAAAAATAGAGGAATCCAACCCCACCAACCCTCACTAGAATGATGTTCCATTCTATTCCTAAACTATTCATGCTTAGAATCATTGTGAGCAAAAAAAATATTTTATCAATGACATTTAATTAGTTGCATGATTAACAATGATGTCTACAAGTAGCAGAATGAGAATAAAAATAGTCGGTTTAGAAAGTTTCAAAATTAAGATCAAAATCATTTTTCAAATAATTTGATATTATCTGTATTACACCCATGAAGGAAACATATTACACTTTTCACATGTAATTAAAAGTGGTAAAGGCATAACAACACTTCCCTAAAGTATTGACGCTTTAACACATACTTTCATAGATAAATCCTATTCAGCCACACTATGTGTTTACTCCTCTTCATTATCTTGGAAGTTCAAATATGTAAATTAAAATTACAGAGTTTTATGGTTAATAATGGTAACCCAAGGGAATGATTATAAAGATATTTTATCCATATGACGTAGTGGATTTCTCCCTAAATTTTTCTTCTCTATGTTTCTTGCAACAACACATCTCTCTCTAAAAAAATAGATCCTAAGGCACCATCATGAAATCAAGAGGTTAAACTGGAGAAAAAGTAGTAGGGTTTAACATTATTTAAGAGCAAAAATAAAATCAAAACAATGAAGCAACCATGTGTTAGTTCCCATGCGACACTGAGTTTATAGTCCTTTTTTACACATGAAACAGCTCATTCTTTGTACCAAGATATGGCATCCAATATATTTATATGCCCTTCAAATAAGTGATTTATTCATTGAACATTGGCTAAGAATGGTCTATTATCTTCTCCAATTATCTCAACAGCTCCATTAACCAGAACTCTAACCATGGAACAGGGTTATGACCACTTGGTCTTCAATATTCCTTGAAACAAATCCAATCTTGAATTGAATAGAATGATCCTCTCACCAACCTTGAAATTTATATTTTGAATGATTAAGTCATGAAAATACAATGTTTTCACATTTTAAATTTACACATTCTCATAGGACTCTACTTTAATCTCCTCTAACTCACACAAATCTAATTGTCTAATATCACCAACAGACCTAAAATCAATGTTAAGAGCCTTCACTGCCCAATAAGATCTATGTTGTAACTCAATAGGTAGATGGCATGATTTAACAAAAAGTATACTATATGTTGAGTCCGTATAAGATTTTTATAGGTAGCCCTATAGGCCCAAAGAGCCTCATCCATATTCCATGACCAGTCCTTCATAGATGTAGAAACTGTTTTCTCTAAAATCTATTTGAGCTCTCTATTTGAAACTTCTTCTTTACCACTATATTGTGGGTAGTTAGTGGTGAATTTCCTATGTGAGAACCCATATTTCTCTATCAAACCCTTTAAATTTTAATTCTTGAATTGAGTCACATTATCAATGATGAATTCTCGTGGAACAAGTAGCCTGGAAAAGATGTTTTTCTGGATGAATTTCACAACACTAGTTACTGAATTGTTGGGGAGAGCTACATCCTCAACCCACATGGACATGTAGTCCACAAAAACCAAAATGTACTCATTACCATAAGAGGATGGAAATGGTCCCATGAAGTCCAATCCCCACACATCAAATATTAAAACCTCCAGATTTCGTTTTTGGCACAGTTCCAGCCTTCTTCCAAAATTTCTCAACATTTTACATTTCTCAAAGCCAATAAATAGACTCCAAGCATCATTAAAAAATGTTACCTAGTAGAAAATAGCATGTTGGGTCATTTGAGTTTTCCTTTTTAATCTATGGTGGCGACCCCAAGGTGATGAATGGAAGCTCTTAGGTAGGGGAAAAAATATCATCCTCAACCACACATCTTCCTGAAATTCCATCAACACATCTTTGTAAGAGAAGAGGGCCATCCCAAATATAATATTACAGAAAAGATATAATCATTTTCCTCTTATTTTTTGAAATATCCTCGGGCATTACTCTAGCTTTCCAAAAATTTGGCATATTCTACAAACCAAGCATACTGCTAAACAGAGGTAGAAAAAAACTGTTCATTAGGGAATGAAGAGTTGATCACTCTTGGTTTCTTACTTGGGGTATTGGGAAATCGGGACTGGTGTTCTGGAACTACATTCTCAGCCCCTTTCTTGTCTTTAATCACTAAATAAAACTCCTATTACTAGAACATACACCTCATGAGTTAGTTCTTAGAGTCCTTTTTAGCTACCATGTACACTAGGGATGAATGATCTTTCAAAATTATCATCCTTTGTCCTACCAAGTACTGCCTGAACTTTTCCAAAGCTAACATCACAGCAGCCAACTTTTTTGTAGTGGTAGAATAATTCATATGGGAATCGTACAACATATTTCTTGAATAGTAAATAACATGTAGTTCTATAACCTTACTCTACCCCAAAACCACTCCTACTACAAGGTCACTAGAATCACACATCACATATATGGGAAGCTACCAGTCAGGAGCAGTGATTAATGGTGAAGTAGTTATCTTCTCCTTGAGCAGAGTAAATGAATATATACATTTCACATTAATGAAAAAGGGTGTTTTCATAACCAGCAGGGAGAACATGGTTCTAGTAATCTTAGAAAATTATATAATTAACCACCTATATAACCAATCATGACACAAAAATCCTTTTATTCCTTTGACATTTTTAGGTGGGTGAAACATTTTTATGACCTCAACATTAGAATTATTGGCCTCCAATCCCTTCATAGAAACCTTGTGTCCCAAAACAATGCCTTAAGTAGCCATTAATTGGAACATTTCCATGTATATGACTAAGTTTGTCTCATGTAAACATTCTAACAATAGTTATATATTATTCATACAATTCTCATAGTTATTTTCAATAATAGAAAATTCATATATGAACACATCAATTATCCTTTAAATCTTGTCTGAGAAAATTGTCATAATTCACCTCTAAAAAGTGGTAGGAGCACCACACAAGACAAAGAGAATCCATAGGGAGGAAAATTTCCCAAATGTATTTGTGACTGTGGTTTTCCATTGATCCAAAAACGGCATAGGAAAGTGATCTTTTCTTGTGGAATAATTAAAAATTATGTACTCTATACAGACTCTCTATTTATTCACTACACTTGTTTAGATTTTACCATTATTTTCATTAATTACCACTGCCACTCCACTCTTTTTGGGTACCACCTAGACATGACATACCTAGGGCCTATCATAAATTGGGAAAATTAGTCCCACAGGAAGAAACTTAATCACTTCTTCTCTCAAAACTCACATTATGTTTTGGATGATTCTACATTGGGAATCTTCTCTAGGATTACACTCAGTTTCCATGGGAATTTTATGCATGCAGAAGGCTGGACTAATCCCCTTCACATTAGCAAAGAAACAACCAATGATGGACTCGTACTTCTTCAAAAAACTATGTAGATTTTTCTATTGTATCACCTCTAGGTTGGATGAAATGATCATAGGAAGGGTGTAACAGTCTCATAAAAAGGAATATTTCAGATGGGTTGGGAGGATCTTGAGTTCGATGGTGGTTGGTGACTTACTTGAGGGAAGACACTTGGGCCTTGGTGGCACAAGATCATCATGTTTTCTCTTAAATAAGGAAGTAGAAAAAGATTCTTCATAATTATTTTAGCTTCGAAAAAAATTATCCTCAAACATATAATCCACTCTCGGGGTAAGAATGTGATCCAAAAAAAAACTCATCTAGGTTCTATAAAAATTATCCCATGTACTCATCAACAAATTCTTTTCTTTACATTATTTGAACACTAAGAAAGTTGCATCAATGATTTCAGGATAACTAATGATTTCAGCTATCATTCTTAGATACTTCTCTTCTTCCTTATCAACAATACTCTCATCAAATAACATCTCATATTTAGGAAAGATTGGTTGGTTGGGTTCTTGGAATTTCATACACACATTAAATTATTCTTTTTGTTCACCCATATTGAAAATCAGTTTCCCCATAGACAAATCTATCCCAACTCCACATGTGTCCAAAAAGGGCCTACCGAGAATGATAGAAACCTCCTGGGCACACTCCATATCAAGGATAAGAAAGTCATTAGGAAAAAATATTTTTCCTACTCCCACTATCAAATCATTGACCCTACCCTCTAGATGAGTAATGGACATATCAGCACACTATAACACAACAATGGTGGGTTTGGGAACTCATAATCTCATGTGCTGAAAAAGTGACATGGGAATCAAATTAATACTAGTACCCAAATCACCAATCAATTGATCTTACCACCTCTATCCCTAAAGGTTCAAGTGATGAAAAAACATCCTTGGTCCAGAATATTAAGAGGTATCCTATTCTTCATAACTACACTACACTACTATGTGATGATATAGGTTGAAGATTCATCATTTGTCTTTTTTTAAATATATTTTAATGAGTGATTTTAGATATTATAGGGTTTGAATCAACTATTCCTAGAATGGGATATCAATTTTCATCTTTTTAACAACATTAAAAAATTTCAACAGTTCAAAAGCATGAATTGGTTTCTTAATTCTTTGTGTGAAGGGGATTGCAGGGGGGGAAATTCTTCACAATTGGGGGCATCTCTACAGATTACTCTTCAAACGATTTCTTCACATTATTGTATTTGTTTTTCAAGATATTTTCATTGGGTTTTGATCATGAACAATTGTATCTAGATGTATTTTAATTGTTCTGTCTAGTTTTCTAGACTCAGGTTATTTCAGATTGAGTTTCCAGTTTCATCCAGTTTCTAATTTTCAACATTTTGGGGTTCTTTACTTGTCTTTTGGTGATTTTGGAGACCACTTCTGGGGTCACAACCATTGAATTATCCCTATAATTGGCATCAATGGTGTCAGGAAGTCTTCATTTTTCTCTATTACTAGTGTCCCTATACAACTACACCATTTGGATTTTCAATTTCTTCATTATGGCATCCATATAAAAATTATCATTATCATTTATGGCCTTTTGTTCATCAAAAATCCCTATAAACTGATGGAACATATCTCTCACTTCATATTTTGAGTTTGATGACTCATCCATAGGCTAGGGTTGGGGTTGGAATCACTGCCTAGGAGGGTGCTAGATTTTAGGAGGGGCATTTCATCAGGGGACTCCCTTCTCCCTCCATGACAGGTTCAGATGGTTCATATACCCCTGATTGTTGGTGTTGGAAAAATAATCTTCCATAGGCTGTATCCTAGGTCCATATCCAAAAATGATGGCACTCTCATGAGGCTGGATAGGCATGTCAATGTTTGGACTGTAGGTTTGAGAACAACCATGCATGCCTCAATGGAGGCACTAATCCTTAATGCAATGACGTGGGCTCTAATTGAAGAACACAGTAGCTTGGGATTCATCTTTATAAGCATGGTGAGGTTCCGTTCCGACAATGCTTATCCTCCTATATCATTTATTCATAGAGTTTGAGATAAAGTATTAATGATATATTTGATCTCCTCAGCAGTCATATAACCAAAGTCTCCTCCAATAGACTGGTCCACCAAGGTTTGGTGGTAAGGTGTCAGACTATAATAGAAGGTCTCCATGAGTAATTGTGGTATACATTAAAGGTTTGGAAACTACCCAAGAAATATTTTAAACCAATCCCAGACTTCATGAAATGGTTCTCCTTCATCCTGAAGGAATCTGATTATTTTGTGCCACATTTCATATGTCTACCTGCTATGAATGAATTTCATTGTCAAATCATTCTATACATGATCCCTTGTGAAAAATATTTCTTCTTATAACTGTTGAAACAATGTCATATCATTTAACTTGACAAAGAAGGGGAACACTCTCATTTTAAGATCTTCCTCATTGAGACTCCTAAGTGGAAGCTACTAGAGACTATAGTAGAAGGATCTGATGAAGTCAAGAGAGTCTTCATTAGGCATTCCATTGAATGTAGGAAGCTGACTATGAATGGATTGCTTGATTTTGTAATTTATTGAACTATCAGAGATTCTAATGCATGAATGGTTTCTAGAAACTGAAGGTAGCAAGAACTATCTCAAAATCTAACTCTCAGCAATCTCATTTTTAGGTTGGTTCATCATTCCAGGTTGGTTCAAATTATCAAGAAGTGGATTTTTTCATGTTTTTATTTCTGTTATCTTCCATTTTGATCATGTAATTTTATTTTTCACTTTATTGATGATCTAATAAATTTCAGGATTACAAGGTACTATGTATTTAGACATAGATTTGGTTTTCATGCAGTAGGTTCATTTGTTGAATTTCAATTTTCGTTTTACAGATTTGTTTTATTTTTTTTATTTTTTTATGTGAATTTTTGTTTTTATTTTTTATCACACCTGGCCACCCCGGACACGGAAAAAAACATGCATGATCGCGAATCATTGGGCATGTGCAACAAACTAAAATTATTAACCTACTAATTACATATAATAGTGGAAAGACAAGATCGAACCACCGAGAGGCATAATGTTGTGCTTCATGATCTAGAAATAATAAATAAAAACACCTTTAATAAAAAACAAAATTAGTTGGTAGTGGTGAATTGGAGTGAGTGTAAATCAGTGTGTGAGGAAGTGAAGTAGAACTGGTGAGTGAAAGGGGTAGATAGGGAACAAAGGAATCTTTGGGTGAAAACAACCAATATATGAGTATGGGGGATGTCCCCTAGAAGATTTTGATATTACTTAGCCTTGTTCATTCACTGATGTTTAATAAATGTGGATTTGAAAAAAGGTAACTGGCCATATTTATCTTTGATTATTTTTTGTGATGAAATAACCCTTGTAGTTCATCAAATGTACAAGATATTTAATCCAATGGTTATAAGAGTCAGATGTTACTAGGCTCAAACAGTCGGTTGAGTTCAGCGTGTCTCTCTCATTTCGGCATGATTAACTTGTCAATGAATTCCACAGATTGAAACAGCTTTCCTATAGATTAAAATAACTTCAATTTTCAGTTAACCTTGTTATTTTGAAAATATAACCATCCCACAAACAGTGTGAGATTGATGATCAAAAAACAATGTTGTGCGTGGTTTAGAGTAAAAAAATCTTAACCACCCAACTTATTCTCTCTCCCCCAAGGAGTTTAGAAGAACATAATGGATTGATTCAGTGCAAAAATATAATTAAAATCATTGAAGTTCATGTTGAAATAAGTTGCAGAAAAACTGAAATCAAGAAAAATAAATATGTTCATCTCCATGCTTGACTGAAAATTAATTTTTTATTTCAAACACTTTTACAGAATGTGAGAAACCATGGGACATAGACCACACAAGAACACAACCAACACAAAAAAACCTCAAAGAGCACCAAAAAACAACAAGAACATACCAGCATAACAAATAACAATAATAATAACAATACTCCTCACCACACCTGACACATGAGTCCTCCTCCATAGTGGCTGATTCGCATTCATAAGATTTTTTACATTGCATCTATAGACAATATCTTTGGACCTGGCTCCGCATTTCATCCAAAGAGCGTTGTTCCTGACTTGATTGAATGGATATTCTATCTTTTTAAACGCTAGGATCACCTAGTGATCTTGCTTAGGCGATGCTCTGGTAATCGCCAGGCACGATAGATAAGAATAATCCTTACTTGTTTTTCTTCTTGGGATAGCTGAAAACGTTCCAACATCCACATTTGTCTTATTTTTCCAACCTTGAACTATTTCACTAAACTAACTAGTGACCAATTCAATCATATTTTTTTATCACACCCAGATGAATACACCCTCTTTTCAAATAGAGTCACTACCACGGGTTTCTTGAACCACCAGTCATTGACCCTCCTACGTACATGATTTTATTCATTCAATCACATAAAGGAACCTAACTGCATCTCCATTGACATCAAGATAATCCTTCCCCTCACTATCTGTGGTTATTCTACTATCCTCTTCTTTGAGTTGCATATTTCCAAAGTCCCAGCAAGGATTCTCCTCCACCGGAAAAGATAACTCTGCGCAACCCCTCCCTTAATACAATATGATCTACATGAAGCCCTCGTCGACATCTCCGGCTTCCACATAATCAGAGATCAATCCTTCTTCTGTGAGATTATAGAACATGTTGATCAGCTGAAGTAGAGGCCCCACCAGTATATCAGGACTTCCCTCTTCTCGGTTTCTAACTAAAATGGTCACATCCATGGTAGTCACAACCCCTTCTCCTTTAACCAGTTGTACATTCTCCTCAGAAGAACCATTCCTTTGAGGTTCTTCATGCCTCTACTCACGATTAGAAATGGCCTCCTTCTGTGATCACTTCCTGGAAGGCCCCTCCAAGTCCGGCCTCATCCTTCTAAACACCTCAGCCACCATTGTGTTGTGAGCTGACGCTTCCATCGCCACCGGACCAAGAGTACAAACATCAGGCTTTTTTCGAACTTCATCCGAGGTTTCTTTCTCCAACAGACTCAGTGGTTGAACATCTCCTATCTTGATCTCCCAAAACCTCCAATTCCTTCTTCTAGATGCTGGATGCAATGCTGGTGACTGCTCGATGCCCCACCCTGGGAATCATGGTATGAAATGATGATCTGATACTCTGATGCCTCTAATCTACTAGCCTCTCTAATGTTGTATGTTCCTCCTCCTCCACTCCCCTAGTTTGGATCAAATAATCAATGTCTCACATCCTACCTTTGTGAATGAATGATCTAGTGCCCATGATTAATGTTGATGAACCATTAATCAAAGGCTCAAGAATCTCACCCTAGGTGTTCCCTAGCCTCCACGTGGAGCATTCATAGTTCTACTTCGTTCGTGTGTGTCACTGGAGCAGTTGATCCTAACTAAATATTGGGTCGCGCATGGCGAGAAATAACACTCTCCCTCCATGGGAACCAAAAAATTCATGTGAGTCATTGGAATGAAATAAAGATGATATGTATAAGTAAAAATATATATACTATATATTAATATAACTACATGGTGTTAAAAAAAATACTTATTAATATATATATATATATTAATAATATCTACTATTAAAATATAATTATTAATACTTTTTATTAGTTATATTTAATTTACTATTATTATTACAAATTAAATGATATTATTATTAAGTTACAACATATAAAAAATTGATATTTATGTATTGTATGTATTATATTATATATATATATATATAGTAATCATAGAAAATTTATTATATAAAAAAAGAAAAGAAACAATGAAAAAAGGAGGGGAGAAGGGGTGGAGTGTATACTGTTGGGGAATGGGGTCGACGCCATATTGAGGGAGAAGAGGGGCTGCCATGGGTTAGAGGAGAATGAAGTGGTGGGGAATGCGATGTTGAGGGGGAGGTTTTGCGGATTGGGAATAGAAGTTAAGGGGTTATTGGAGATAGAAGAAGGGAGGGTTTCGGTTCAACGGAGAGACGTTGTGTGGGTGTTACATCACGGGCGGTGGCATGGGTTTAATAAGGATGGTGAATCGAAAGTGGATGGTGTGTAGGGGGAATGGGCTAGTTATGTAGATCGGTGCGAAATGAAAACAGGGGTAGGGGTCATGCAATGAAGGAGAAGAGGAAGCTATTGAGGCGCGAGCATCGGCTATGGAAAGGGATTCAAGTGGATGTGGGTTAGTGGTTCAATTAGGGCAGGTCACAGCTATGTCCCGGTAGATTTAGTGGCATGAAGCAGCAAAAAATTGTCTCTTCATCTTCTTCTTCGATTTTTTTTGATTTCTTCAGATATGGTTCTTGTTTTTCAGATCGATAAAGCTTTGAAAATTGTTTCCGCTATGTGTAATTTGTAGTTTCGCTGGATAGTTTTGATGTTGTTTGATTTGTTGTTTCTTTACTTTGTTGATTGTTGTTGTGGTGGTTTTATGTAGGTGATAGGGGATAAGAGGAGCGGTTGTGGAGTATGGTGAGACGGTGTCATGAGTTAAATAATGATGCCAATGGATTGGAGGTGACACCATGAGTGTGGGGAAATAGCAGAATATTATTGTGCCATGGAATGGTGGAAAGGGGGTAGTGCCACTGTTTGGTGGTGATATGGTGGTAGAGATTCTGTGGAATTGTAAAGAAATGGTGTCAAATGTTCAGTGATAAAAAACCAATGGTCTATTTGGTGGGTATGAAAAATAGTAGAACAGTGACATGGATAAATGTGGTGGAACGGAACTGTGAAGACGGTGCCACCAAAACAAATTTAAGATAGTGGCACCATGACATGGTGCTACCAAAAAACGTGAAAAAAAAACAATGAAATAAATTAATAGTTAAATAAAACTATACAAATGATTAATAAATTTGTCAATTAAATTAAAAATTGAATAAGATATAAATCCAAAAATGTTAAATAATATTATTAATTATGAAATGTTTAAAAGAATGATTTTAATTGTGTTAAATATTATAGAAAATTTAATTTATGAACAAATTAATGTAGTTAAAGTTACATGCTAAAATTATTTAACCAATTAATTAAAAAAATAATTAATTAAATATTTAATTAAATTTAATAATTGAGTTAAATTACAATGTTAAAAACCAATTTATTTATTTAATGTTAACTGTGTTATTTATTTACAATTTAAAAATAAATAATTACATAAATTAATGAATTGATAAACTAACTAGAATAAAAAATTATAAAAAATAAATTTTAAAATTTAAATTCAAAATGAATTTATTTGATTTAATAATTATTTAAAATGACTAAAATGCACAATACAACACATGATTTAAACTAAAATGACTCTTTTACATAGTAATGTACAAAAGAATAATAGTAATAAAAAAATTAATAAAAAACAAAATTTTTGTATTAAAATTAAATAAAAAGAGGATGTGGCAATGTGTTTTAAAACACATCCATGTCAGATACCATTCATATTAACTCTCTAAATGGTTTATGTTTTAATTCCATGATGCAAACGAAACCCATTTTTCTACCACAGGTTATACTATAGGGAAATTCTTATGAAAAACACTACTTTTCATGGGTTATTGTCTAATGTAGTGAATATAAGTCGGTATCTTTTCCACATGTTATGATGTAATTAAATGTTTATGAAATCAATTTCATTTCATGGGTAATAATATGATGAATTTTTATTATCATATGGAACACATAAATATGGTTTTCATTATGTTACTATTTTGACCTATATCTACATCCAATGCATTGAGTAAATATTTATATCTCATGAGATAAAAATGACTAGAATGGTGAGTGAAAGTAGTTATATATGATATGTTCAAAATTGGGACAAAACATAGTTCAGCAAGATAGAACATGAATCGGGGGTGAACATTTTTTAGTAATATATGACTGGAATAGGAATCGAACTAGATTTAGTATGAAAGGTGTAGAACAAGAAGTGAACTTCATTCATTTTAATAGGACTATAAAAAGTTGTGAACCTAGTTCAGTAAGAATTAGCAGGAATGAGGATTGAACCTGGATTAGTAACCGAAATTTCATTCAATTTTGGTCTTCGCAGTGAGCCTTTAATTATTTTGAAAAGATTTTATATGATTATTTGTATACAAAAAATTAAATTCCTTAAGCTATTGTTATGATCTCATGGATCATGTTCTTTTATTTTTATATGATTCATGCCTTAAAAACATTCAATCATTATTACATGACTCAATATTGGGATATTTTATACGTAGGGTATGATTTAAACATTTTATTCTCATGTTCTCACTCCCTCATGTTGATGTTATTTTACAATATCCCATTTTAAACCTTAATGTGCATCTAACCTCAACCTTTCTTATGATTTGTTTCCATGCATTGTGAAAATGGTTTAAATAGGGTATTTTAATGATGAATTATAAAAGGTAAGATCTTTGTGGAATACATTGAAGATATTTTCCCAAAAAATAAGAAATTTTTCTCCATGTTTCCCATAGAACTAAACTATTTTGGTCTGCAGGCATGTGTTTGTGTAATGTGTTTAATATCCATCTAAAAAGATATAATATCCATGTATTAAAATATAGGTTACTATATTTGTTTTCAAAGGAGATGTTTAGTTAAAAATTGGATACATGGATGAGAAAACTATAGTCACATTCCTAGGTATATTTCTATGTATACATCTAGGCATTTATCTCAGGATAATAATATGTATAAGACAACATTTAGGTAAATGTATTGTAATTTTGGAAAAATATTGAGAGATTTGATTCCTAGAAATTACATCCTCGTATGGATACTACAAGTTGATGTCTCTATGGAATAAATATACACAAGGTTAAAAACCTTGAAAACATTGCATTAATATAGTCTTGATCGGGAATCGGTTCCTAACAATGACTCTTGTTGACCACCTGGTATGAAACACTTGAGGGATATGATTTTAAAATTCAAAAACACTTTCAATGTCATCAAGAAGGATTTAAATAGATGATGAATATGAATGACCAATGATGACATTGATTTCTAAATGATTCATGATTTATACCACCTTTGATTTATTTTTCATGATTATGTGGTTCCCAATTATTATTTATGTTTCACACCGTATGATTTTTGTCTTAGTTAATGGAGGGAACCCAAAGGAACTGTGTTAATGTTTCATATGATGGAAACTTTTCTAATGATAATTCAAATTGGATGATGACTAGAGTGAAGGTTTTTCTGATGATATCCCATCAGTTATAAATGGACATGATTAACAATATGCACTATAACCATCTCTCATTCCCAATAATATATAGAAGGATAGAGTTTGTGGAGAGTTTGGGTAGAGGAGACCATGGGGAAAAGAAAGATTCAGTTTTTTAGGCTGATAATGTGATAATGATCACTTAAGAAAATATATCAAAGGGGAGAGAAGATATAAATTTTTTGGAGAAGAAAACCAAGAAATACATTTATTAGGAAAAACTTAATGTTCGGTTAACTTAATTGATATGAATATTTGTGTCCCAAATTTATTATCAATGGATAAATTCCTTAAATTGGAATATTATGGGAAGTTTAAAATGATATGTCCTTTGAGGAATTATCATCATGATAATCAGCAAGGTGGTCATATTAGTGATTATAATTCTATGGGTAAAGAGACTACAAATTAAATATGAAATGAACAGTTATTAAGGAATTATATGATGAAGCTTTTTTAAATGTATTAGGATGAAGTGAAATTATTGAAGTATTAATTTATTTCTATTTAAGAATTATTTTATATAAATCACAAAATATTGAAGTATTTTTTGTATATTGTTTATGCTATGTAGTTGAAATAATATTTTTAATGATGATGGTGAACAAGAAAATAGATTTAATTGAATTGATATATTTTATAGAAAACACATGATTAAGGGGTGGTAATCCATAATATGTTACTAATGTTGAGAAAATGAAGTTTAACATTGATAAAGATATGATTTATATGGATGGAAAAAAATGAATTGCATTAATTACATTAGAACTAATAATGTTTGGTGAGAAAGTTGTTTATGTAGTCATTGATGGAGTTTAATAAATTGTTGTTTCTATGGAATATATTGAACAATAGATTATTTTATTAAATAAATGAGAATAAATTTATGTTTTAACTGATGTTTTTGGTTATTCAGGTAATTAACATGTTTGAAGAGAATATATGATGAAGGTATTGATATGTCTTGTATGTGACAATCAAGTGCCACTTTATGGTGTATGGGGGATTAATAATAAAATTGACTTCGAAATTTTGTATCGTGTGTTCTAAATTTTTTTAATCAATTTTAAGGGTCATAAAGTTATCCATTTATGAAATTTATTTGTTCAAACATTGAATGAGTCTTTTGATATTATTTTATTGTTTTTCAATATGATTATTTATATATATTAGATAACCAAGGTTGGCCATTTTATTGTGATGATTACTAAGTATAGATCAAAGTAATTTTCATTATATATATGGATATTATGAATATGTATTGAATTAGTATTAAAAAATTCCTCATCATTCCATAGAGTATTAGTTGAATTTTAAATTGAATAATGAGTAAGAAAAGGGAGATATTTTTAATAGAAAATTTAAGGAAATCATGTTAGTATATATTATTGGGAAAATTATTTAACCATAAGAAAACAATCTTAAAATGAAATATCTTCATGCTATCATAATTTATGATGATATCAACACACTTTTTTACTCCTTTTTTTCTTTATGGTTTTTCTTCATTATTATTCTCTTGATCATTCACTTTATTATGATAAAATATCTTTATCATTGTCTATAATTATTTATTCATTTCATCCATGTAAAAATATTTACATTTCATCCATGTTCTCCTTTGTATAAGAAAATATTTGAGCTCATTTTTGAAACCATTACATTATGAAATTCACATTTTAAGGGGTTTTTTATTCATTTTTACAATGTGGGATTCAATGAAATAGTTTTTTAATGTTAAACCCTTGATAATAGAGATTAATTTTAATGGAAAATTAATTTTAAGGGGGTAGAATATAAAACCCAGATATTTTGTGAATTTTTTTTCAAATATATTAAATCATTTTGATATTTTATGCCAAAAAATATTGTCCCCCATTACATAAATCATTATGGTTGGATTTTTTTACACACACTACTGAGTTTAGCATACATTACATGAAACTCTTAGTTTTCAAAAAATGTTCTATATTATTACATATATTATTATTTCATAAAATAGTTATCTCCCAGTCATTGAAGTAGAAAATATAAAATGTATTAATGAATTTATTATAATATAGTTTTCAAATGTATATATAACGAGTTATTTTGTAGACAATTAATTAGAAATGAATATTTCACTCTTTTGAAAAAAAGGTATTGTTTTGGAAAAAAATTCTTTTTGATGCATATGTGTGTTTTAAATCTATAAATTAATAAAATAATATTTTATAAAAATATTTTTGAAATTTATGTTCAATATAAAATTTAACAATCATTTCTCTATTTTATAGTAAGAAGATAAGATTAAATCCAACATTATTCTTAAAACATTATGTTTTTCTAAAAACCTTTTTTTTCCATTTTATGGTGTACAAACATTAAAAACATTTTTTGACACTTTTACATAAATTATTTGGAAAATAATATTTTTTTATAATCATAATTACATATTTCTATTAGGTTTACACTATCTTAATTTAATGAAAATATTAATTTTGTTTATGAAATGTGAAAAATAATTAATTTTAATTGAAAACTAGCCTTAAATATAAATTATGTATAATTTTATTTTTTGTCAGTCACATTATTTCTGTTATATATTCATTATTTTATTTTAGATAACTGGAATTAATTTCATATTTTAAGTGAATATAAAAACATTGTAATGGTTCGAAGAATTTCACTTTATAACCAACCTTTCTCATTGTGTTTTCTAGATTACTTTTAAATTAAATTCATCCACTTATTTGAATGGAATTTGGAAAATTGTATAACATGTTTTGAATAAAAATAATTTACATTTTCTATCAATTATAACATAATGTTTTACCAGAATACATATTGAACACATCTAAAAATAATTAAAATGAATAATGATAAAATGGGGTTTCTGCATTACATGAATTTGTATTAATTTTACATGAAAATAGGAATATTATTCAACAAATTTGAATTTATATTCTTAATTAGTAGTTATATATTATCTAATAAAAGTCACCTGTGTATTATTCTTAATGGATAAATTACTTCGGTAAATAAAAAGATACAAGTTGATATGGTAATGAATATAAAAGAATAAAAATGATTAGACATGTAGAATACCAAATAACAACATTATTTTTTTTATACTAGCTTTTGGTGATGTTTCTAAACCTATTCATTCCAACACTCCATTAATGATCAATTTTGGAGTCACATGAGGTGATAGTTTCCTCTAAATAGTGAATACATTAGAATGTTTTCATGAATTCCACACCTAAATTATAATAGGAATCTCACCCCCACACTAATTCACCACTATAAACACCGTTGGCTTAATAAAATGCATCCAAAATCTATTTAATGAGTCCCTATTAACATATGATAATTGATAATTTTTATGAAATCCATCATAGGATGTATTTAGTGAAAACCTAATGAGGATACCCGAAGAAGAGGTAGCGTTCTTTAACAAGCGTTTTTGTTTAATATCTTCTTATACTTCCTTAAATTTTTATTATATCACAATTATATAATAAAATAAATATATGTCATATAATGAGATGTTTTATATTATGTATATTACCTTAACTATCTCTGCTTCCATAAAATGGGTTACGGAATCAGAGTTCGTGTATAAGACAGACTACTTCCCCACAAACAGATGACTTCAATTTTTACATTAGTTTATCTCGTGGTTGGATATAATGATGGATTTATAGTTTAAACAGTATATTAATGATATATATTATTTTATTATTATGCTTGAATATATTATATCACCCATACATTCATACTCTCTATTTTTTGGGCTTATGATAACATCGTCCATGTATACGGGAGACTACCACCTTGGGTAGCAAGGTGATTCATTCATGCTTATATAGAAGGTACCTAGTATGGATTTAAAGATAATATGGGATATATATAACACAAAAAATTTCAATAATGATATTATATATTTTTATCATTTACGTTTCTATCCGTCAATTTGACAAAAAATAGAAATAGCGTTATTGCATTTATACAACCAACTGCCGCCATGAACGATGTATTTAATTTCATATTAATAGACTTTATGGATTAATTTAAATATATATACACTAAATATATTTTATATATATCATGTTTGAAATTATGTAAATTATGAAAATATTATCAATGTTAGTTGACCAAAAAAATAAAAAAATTGAATCATATATAAAAAATTGATTAATGTCCGAAATGTGACTTTATCATGTACTTGTTAATATACGGGTAATAAAAGGAAAAACCAATATCATATGTTGTATTAAATAAATAATTTTTATTAATAAATATATTTAAAATATTAAACATATATTTAATTTTTTGGAGGGATGAACAAGTACATTGAAAGGCACTACTTAGGGTATGAGATTTTCATCTCACTTTTTTCTTCTCTAAGACTCATCCATGTTTACCAACTATTTATTTTAAGTGTATTATATAATTATAAAGAATTTATATTATGATTATTATAATAGAAATTATTGGGATTTATATATCCATTCTAGGATCTCTATTTAATGGGTTTTAAGATTAAAATGATACAATAATTTTAAGGTGTTTTTATCTCAATTTTACTTTTTTTGAGAAATACATTATTTTATGATCCAATATTATTTAATTAGGTGTATATATATACCATTTACATTAACTGTCATGAATTTATTATCCTCATGATATTTTTGATCAATTATAAGTTATTCAGTTATGGGGACTATTATTTAATGTTATAAAATTGGTAATGACTTTATGTTACAATCTCATCATTTATTAAGATTTTTTATGATTAAGAAAACAATATTAAAATATTATGATCAATATTTCCATAATTATCGTAGATTTTATTTTCCTCTAGTTATTCCCTGATATTAAATGTTATCCCTTCTTATTTATCTTTTTTTTGTAATCAATTGTTAAAAATTATTATTTTATACAAAATCATCACTTTGGTTGAATACACGTCTCCCTCCAAATCCATATTTTATAAAAAGATGTAAAAATGTTTTATTTTTTTAAAAATATTTTTTAAATAAAAAATAATTTTTTACTCAATTAATGTTTTAAATTATTTCCTAACTATCTTTTATATGTTTTATTGTTGTTTCAGTGAAAATATTTTAATAATGCTGTATGTTTTAAAAATATTTCTTCAAATAAGGGATGTTATTTTTAACATGAAATGTATTAAATTATTTTCAAATATACTTTTATATGTTTTAATGTTTATTTTAGAAGAAAAGGTTTAAAAAAAGTTATGTTTTAAAATCGGTATTTCAAATCTGAAAGGATATTTTCTTTATTAAATGTATCAAATGATCGTTACAATTTATTTTCCATCAATGATCACATTCATTGTTGTAACATATTCATTATTATGGTTATGAACCATGGATACAATTCATAACTATTCTCAGAATGTTTTATGTTTTTATTTCTTGATGATTATGAAACTTGTTTTCCTTACATTGGTTATGCAATCATATAATAATTATGAAACATTATTATTTTTAACGGTTATTCTATGACGAAATGATTATAAAACATTTCTCTTTTAAAAATGATATGTTATGATGAAATTTTATATGGTATCATTTTTATTTCATGAGTTATGATATAACGGAGGTTTATGATCTTATATAACACGTAAATATGGTTTTCATTATGTGATGGGTGGTACCTATGTCTCGCTCCAATTAATTTGGAGAAGATTTAAATATCATGTGATAAACAGTATTAGAATGGGAAATGAACACAGTTCAGTAAAATTGGACTGAAAAAGGGAGTGGACTCAGTTCAGTATAATTGGAATGTAATGGAAGTTAACTCTGTTCAGTAAGACAATGCTCAAATGGGATTTGATCAAGGTTATTTAAGATAGAAAACGAATTAGAAGTGAACATGTTTCGATAATATGGTTTAAGAATTTGAACTGAACCCTGTTAATTATTATATGAAAGGTAGGGGAGTTAACGTAGTTTAATAAAGAACATTGGATACTATGATGGTCATTGTACTGAGCCTTTACTAATTTAAAATTTATTTTCAATGATTATTTGTCTACCAATAATTTTATCAACTATTATAATTTTATGATCATAAGAATATTTTAATGTAATATATTGAATGTTATTATAGAAATATTTAATATCAGTGTCTGAAAAATTAGAGTTGTTATAATGTTCACATCAAAAAAATTATTCATAGCTATCAAAGTCCAATATGAGTAATTATTTTGGAATCCAGGCTATTAAGATATTAATGAAAAGGTCGTTTTTATGTTCAGTGATTAAACACAATGTGTACCTTGAAATTTCAGTGAATCAATCCTCATAGGTACAAATGGATTCATCACACACCAATTTCAACAAATGGAATTCCCTCTCTATTTTAGATCATTGTGTTTGGGGTATAATTTAGTAAATAAATTCCTTCTTAAACTATTATAATTTAATGGATTAAATTTATTCATCATAACCTATATTTTTAATGAGGTTCCATCATTAAACTACTTTACCATCCAAATGATAAATGAAAAAAACAACCATTTTCTACTTCAAGCATTGTATAATAATATATTATTTCAATTATGGACATAAATCTCACTACAACATGTTGGTAAGAAAACTAACTAAAGGAGGGTTGAAATTTTTATACGATGAAACAATATTTTTTTTCATCTCATAAAATGTTTTATAGTTTTACATTATTCTTATTTTTTTTATAGCTTGAGATACATGGGTGAGGGTAGCCATAAGATTGTACACACCATCTGTCACACTATTTGGTTTCTAATTGGGATGATACCATCATTAACTATCTCACTAATTAATAAATCCAATCCTTATATTTTCATCAATTTAACAAAACAAAAATTATATGATAAGTATCATGAACTCATTAATTTTGTATGAAATAATATAATAATGAAAATAAATACCAATATGTCATAAATATTGTATCATTCATTTCAAACAAAACTATTTTGTGTTCATCCAGCATCACATTATGTACAAAATTAATTTTTTTAGGTTATATCCAATTTTTCATAATATCTTACTAATATTATATAGATTAACTCCCCAATCAATCTACCTATTGTGACCCGATTTCAACATATATACATGAAAAATAATTTTAAATGAATATTGATAACATATCAAAATAAATCAGATCCCAAAACAAAAAAATTTATTATCATTGGGTATTATATTTGTAAATATATTTTTCCAAAATATAATTAATATCTCCTATAAATAGTATTACCACATGAAACCCATTTTTCACACATCATAAAGATTACAATCTTTTATAACTTGGGTATTATAAACATAAGAAATGATTTTCTCATATTCCAATTATAGGTAAATATTATATATATTAATAAAATATCATATGTAAGAGTGATATTATCATTTTTTTCAAAAAAACATAATTAATCTAAATAGAAATAACCCATGATAATCATAAACAATATATAATTGATCATAAATAATTATCCACAAAATTAGGATTTCATATATCTCGGGAATTGATAAATATGAATGCTGAATCACCAAAAAATAATCTTAAGTCATTGAGACAAAATATAAATATAATGATGTCGGACATAAAAAGAATAAAAAATCAGTTCATATATCTATTATCACATCCATGACCATAATATCATAGTAAAAATAGTCTCATATTGGATTAGATTGCCTCTTAATTCTCAGAAACATAGTATATGAGTCCCAAAGATGGATGGGATTCATCCCCATCCCCATATATTTCACCAATTGAGATATAATTCCTTACATTATGAATTTTAAGGCTATATATCTTTTGGCCCACCCAACACATAATATAATATCAATGATATGATTTCAACATGATCATTAAAACATTCATACATATTTTAGATATTTATTAACATATGGAAATAATTAGTATTCTAATAAAAATCCACAAACACGATAAAGTATATATATATATATATAGAATATGGATGGTATCCCTAGGGAAAATAAGTTTGTGTGTAAATCAGAATTTGAATTATGGTATTATAAATTAATAATACTATATATGATAACTATAAAAATACTTTTAAAAATAATATGTAATAACCATTTATATTTTTTATAACATTTCATTCAAAAAGAAAATTTAAAAAACTGGTGAGTACATATTTTAATTTGAAAAAAATTAAAACATGATTAGAAAACTTCTTATATAAATACAATGAATTTAATGGAAAATATTTTCTTGGATATATCATTAAAGAGTAAAATTATTTTAACATTTTTGTAAATAAGGTAAATGTTGGTGAAAAATAACCACAGTCAAGATTTTAAAATAATATTTCTTTTGGGGTCAAATATCAGTCTTATAGAAAAGACCATATGCAATCATAGATTTATAGATAATGGAAAAAACCCAAAAATATACATATTATGGATTAGGAGGAGAAATATTCTCGGCTAGAAAAAAGAGATAATGTCAAATCATCGTAAAACCATCATTTCAGTTGTGTTTTAAACCAATGGGTTGTGAAATGGTTGGAAGATATGTAAACCTCATTAATAAAAACTACATAATAAACTAAATTGGTAATATATATATATAATTAAATTTCCCAAGATATATCTTAAAAAATAAAAAATCATTATTAGAAAATTTTAATGGTAAATAATCCCTTATATTTACTCACAAATTTTATGAATTTTCTTTACCTTAATATATAATTTACATAATGAAATTAAAAAATAATTATATAATATTAATTATATATATTTAATTATATTAGGATCAATTATAATCATTCATTTCATATAAATTTTTTTATCTATTTTCTATTTATCTTATTATATATTAGCCATGTATACTTTTTCCTAATTGTTTTATAAGATGATTCTAGTAATTGTTCCATGATAAAATGATAATAATTATTAAATCATTATATTTTGAAAAAAATTCCTGAAATTCATTATTTAGACACATTTTAGTTTGATGGAAAGAATGTTTATTGTTCACAATGATGAAATCTAGTAATAAATTATTTTGGCTAATTTACTGGTTATAATGAGTTAATTAATTTTAAAATTTAATATTTTATATATTGCATTATTAGATAAATTTTGTATAAATAACTTACACTTCAATATCATATATTACCAACATAAAATCCATTATATTCATTCATATAGTAAATGGTAAATATAGTATAACATGAATTATTTTTGTGGATAAACCATCAAAAACAAGAATATGTCATACAACCAAAAAAGTAAAATGATATAATTATATAATAGTAATGAAATTTTTATACAATAAAAATATATGTTATTATAAAATATTTAATATGTTTATTTTTATTTATAAATTTTGTGTGTGATTGGGAAATTAAAAAAATATGGTGAAGGCTTGTCACTAACTTTGATGAATTCTTCTCTCCATATATGGTTTCCTTCAGAAATAAGAATTTAGACATCATTATTAGAAGTAGATTCCACCAATATTATAAGATCTTATTTTATTAGGAAATGGGTAGAAATTAGTTATAGAATAAAATTAATTGATCGGTTTGGGATGGGTATTGTAGGGTTACATTCATTGGTTGTATTGGAGGTTCATTTATATAACCATTTTTTTCCATAATTTATAAGATCATTGTTTGAAAAGTTAACCTGATAGGAATGGAAAATAATTGATATGTTTAATTAATCACCTCATCCACAATATATATTATTTTTCACGATTTTCAAAAAAAAAATAGTTGAAAATTATTTAATCATTTTACCTTTGACATGTTAATTGAAATTTTAACTTGGTAACTTAATATTAATCATAAAAATAAAATTTAAATCATTTATTAATCTAAATATTTTAATTAAAAATTGAAATATCATTTAATCAATTTAAAATTCTAAATTTTGAAAATTTATCTTTTAATTGAAATATTAATATATATATATATAATACAATGTTTTATTGGAAATAAATTTTTAAAAATTAATTATTCATAATATTATATCATTTCAATAACTAACAATACTATTGTTCAAATATTTATTATACATTGAAACATGACTTTGTAATCACCATTTAATAGTGATACATTTAATTAATTATTTCAAAAAAAATTCACAATAACATACAAAAAATTTCTTTGACATATATTAATTCTGGAAATTTTATAATTATAACCACATCTAATTAAAATTATTTATTAATATTATAACCATAAAATTTTATCAACCCAATAAATTTAAAATATTTATTTTATTTTTAAAAATACATCAACTCATTTTTCTATAATAATAATAATATATAATGAATAAAAAAATTATATTCAAAAGATGCTAATAAATTTTAGTTATTTTCATTATCGATTTATGAGTTATATTATTTTCAATTTATTACTAAAAATTACATATCAAATAACAGTCCCATTGGATACATGCATTCCCAATGATCACATATACAAATATCATAATTATAGTGATAATATTTCAAAAAATATATATATTTCTGCCATGTATCATTCATCTATATAGTCTTACAAAAATACATTGAATCTTTAATCCTATTCATTTACTTATATCTGAACATGTCTATTATATTTGATATTATCGACCTCATTTCCATAGTTTCTATGAATATTATAATCTTCATGGAATACCATGAGCATAGTTATATTATATTCATGGTATTTTTATTTACTTAATGATTTATTCCACTTATAATGTTATTAATGATTTATTATTTAGTATTATCATAATGTAATAATATTTATCTTTTATTGAAATATTTTCTCTCAACATAATATATTTTTATTCTTATTAGTTTAAAATTAATTGTGAAATATTATATTCAACATAATATTTATTTAGTGGAAGATTTCATAATAAAATAGTGTATTTTTGTGTTGATATCAATTGTGTTTTATTCCAAGATACACTATTGGTTCAACAGGATCACACTATATTTGGCCCCACTAAATATGGTTTATTAAAAATAAATACACTACATTAAATCACTATAAACATTATATAACCAAAGAGATATGTTTTTCTAATAATCAGTTATAGTTTCTCATTATTATATAATATTGGTAATCCTCTGTAATATAATGAAATATTGACTATATAAGAAGATTCCATATTAAAAGAAGAAATGATTTTTGATATTGATTTCATGTTTTCCAACCATGTATGGTGTTAGAAGATCCATTATTAGTTGTTAAACCTATTGGATGAAAATGGGAATTAAATATGAAACTAGACATGGATACTAATTTTTGAACAAATAAGTCATCTATAGTGGTGGAATGGTTTGTTAAATTTCAAGGCAGTTACTATAATGAATCATTTTTTCCAATATATATTTTAAACTTCAATATAAATATAATTTTCATAATAGCTTATGGTGGTTATAACCATTTAAATATGGATGTTAGAACCACTTAATGTAATAGAATCATTATATAATATTTTTATATTGAATAACCAGATGAGTTTTTGAATTTAATAAATATTAATAAGCAATGTGTAATGTCCCGGATCAGGTGCCACATAATGGTTCCCTGAACCAGTTAATCCCATGACCAGAGGAATGCCTCCCCACATACTAGAGGATGATGATTAGTAGTGATGGTCTATCAACCATCATCGAGAAACAATACCCTTTTTTCATTTAACAGAGTGATACACCATCAAGAAAAGATAATGATAAAATAATTGAATAAAATATAACAATAAAAAGAACAATTCCAAGATCATAAGATTACAAAAAATGGAAATACACCATCAAAATTTAAAAGTAGATATGTCGTATTATGTACATGCCATGTGTCAATATAAATAACCAAGAAAGACATGTAAAACACATCCAAGCGGGTCCCAAACAACATTGAGTTCCCTCAACCATGCTCCATCACAACTAATCCATCTAACATAAGGCCTTTTCCTTTATCCTAACCTGCATACAAGTTTTATAATCCAGTACTGATAGGGAATCCCTAATAGGATGTGAGTATTACTCAGTAGTCCACCACCAACTATGTATAAAACAAATCCATTCAATAAAAGTGTTTGAAGTTGTATAAGAAAATAAGTATAATTCATAATTAAATAGTTATCAAAATTATTGAATAATTACTATTTAACCACCTAAACCAACACGATATCATATAAACACATGCCTCAATACCTTCTTTGGCATGTGTTGACGTTTAATGTATCCCTAAGTGAAATAAGGTATCTGAATGTCCATGTTACCATTCATTATCACAATTATCATTTGAATGTCCATGTTACCATTATTTTTTCTTAAGTGATGACTATATTTCTATTCACCAATTTCATCATTAAATGATCATCTTACCATTCTTGTTTTCATATATGAATGAAACTGTTACCATTCACCACTTTCTTCTCTGAATGACCATGTTACCATTAATTTTTTCATAAGTGAATGACCAAGTAATCATTCTCCCATTTCATCATTGAATTTCAATGTTACAATTATTTTTTTCACAAGTGAATGATTATGATACCATTCACCCATTTTATCATTGAATGTTCGTGAAACTATTATTTTTTTCATAAGTTAATGATGATGTTACCATTCACCCCATTAATCATTGAATTACTATTTTAACAATCCTGATTTTATAAGTAAATTTCTATTTTCCCTTTTACTATTTAATAATGCGTAATAGCATAATATCACACATGAATGTCCATGTAAAGATTCATTATCACAATTCTCATATATCACAGAAACACAGAAATTAATACATAAATTAATTAACAAAATTAAATAATTGGATATTCACATCATCCCATTAATTAATTCATTAATTTATTTAAAAAATTATATCATAATTAATTCAACAATTAAATATTTTGTTCGTAATTAATCCCATAATTAATTAAAAAATTAATTTTTCAATTGAAAATTCCTCATTCGATAAATAATGAAAAAATTAATTTTATCTATTTAAGATTCAAAATTAAATAATTTATTTTAAAATTATTTATTCTAATAAATCTTCCTTACAAATTCAAAAACTAATTAATCTAATCATTCTAATTAATTAATTTATCAATTAATTATTCAATATCAAAATAATAAAAATCCAATAATGAATCGCACCATTAATTATTTCATTCAAAATATTAATATTTTCGAATTATTTCCACAATTAATTTTCTCAATTGTCAAATATCGATATCTCAAAATTAATTCATCAATTAATTATCTATCAGTTTAAATAACACAACAGTCCACATTAATTAATTTCATAATTAATTAATTTATCACATTCAATTTCATTAGAATGGTAAATCCCATTCATTAATTCACCAACTAATTAATCTAACCCATTCAATTGAATTAACACCATAATCCCCACTAATTAATTTACCAATCAATTAATCACCATCAATCCTTTCATTAATCCTATTGTTTATTGTAACAATTTAATAATCATACCCACATTTTCCATATATCATAATTAATCTACCATTATTTATCTCAATCCATGATATTAATATCTCATTATTAATGTATCATTGATGATTTAAATTTATTACATCATTATCCCATATTTCATTCTATAATTAATTATCTCGTGTAATATTAATAATATCATATGATTACTTCCACTATTAATTATTTTATCTCAATCAATTCAATAATCATAACAATGTCCAATAATTAATACTATAATTAATTATCTCAAATCACAACTTAATATCACATAATTAATTTAACAATTAATTATCTGAAGATAAAAACTCAATACAAAAAAATTAATTCTTCTAATTGTTATCCATATTCATAAAAAATTAATATATCAATAAATAATTTTTTAGTTATTTATTAAATTTAAAAATAACTATCATCCCATAAAAAATTATAAAAATTAATTATTTCAAATCAAAATTTCATCATCATAACGACTCTAATTAATTAAATATACAATTAATTAACCATGTTCAACAATCTCAATTACCTCATAATGAATTAAAAAATTATATATTCATCATTAAAATTCCAAATATCCCAAATTCACATCTCCTTTAATTAATAAATTTCCATATTCAATTAATTCAACAAAAATATGATTTCTAAACATCAAACACTAATTCTATAATTATATACACATGATAGTAATCATGAATATGGGATTTAAATTTTAGATCACAAACATGAAGAATGATGAATTAGAACGCTCACCATCCAAAAACCCCAATTTGAGTGGAATAATTCCATGCAATGAGATCATTGCAAAATTCCATAATTTATTTATGAACAATCACCTAATGAAAATCCCAGATTTTAGAAATAATGATCAAGAACCTGATGAAGAACAATATCTTATCTCAATTCCAAGATACAGGATTTAAAACAAACAAGGCCTCTTGTTACTAGATCTAGATCAACTAATCATAGGTCTAGTTCAGTCAAATATAGATCTAGATCCATGAAAATAGAGGACTAAAACACCACCAATGGAATGGGAGTAGACTGAACGAGATATAATAAATCAATCAGGAATAATCCACTTACCTGGAGAAATGAGTATAAAAAATTAGAGGTTTAATTATCCATGAAAGGATGATGGGAGCCCTAAAAACCCCTATAGGGGCCTCTAAAAATGAGAAATTATGATTTGGTTCAGGACAAGGATCATTTGGGCTTAATATGGGTGTTTGGGAGATTTTAAAATCAATTTTTGTAACATTTATTTTCCTATACATGGTTATTTGGGTGAAGTCACACGGTCATTACTAACAATATGCATGTCATGAAACCCTTGAAAACGTAGCTTGCACTATTTGTCTAACCCTATGAAAACCATGTGATGAGAATTAATATTTTTTTACCAAGTTCTAAGCATCCGTAAACCAAATAAACCTTTTACACTTACGCTGCATGCTTTTTTAAACCATGGTCAATCCATACAAAGCCACTCCTTCTTCCAAAATTATCAATTTTAACCTATATTGACCCAAGTTAACACCAAAACATGTTATAGTCAAATCAGGGAAAAGAATACATATAAAAGATGTTGAAGAACCTCTAGAAGAGGTCGAGATCTTAGAATCCTTCCACCTTATAAAAGAACATCCTCAAGCTATACTCCAAGGAATCTATTATGACTCTAATTCAAAAAGTTAATGGCGCTGAGACCTCAAATGTATTTCTATACCCCATATTTATTTCTACAATGTCCATGATTCCACAAAACAAGAACTAACATCACATTCATTCCCCAAAACACCTTCTCACTATGTTCCAAAACACATACAAGATTCTTCTCAAAGACCGCATCAGTCTCAATATCAACATCAACAACATTCCTAACATGTTTTCCAAATAACCATTACCAAAAAAACATAAGAAAACCATCCAATATTGGAAATCATCATTTTCCAAAAAAACACCTGGAAACGACGTACATCTACCTCCTCCGTGGACCATATGGCCATCCTTCATTGAATTTAAATATGAAACTTACTGGTTCATCATTTCCATTCCGATTCCACCACTTCTAACCCATGGTTTTTCTCCTAAATCATTCTTTTGATATATCAAATACATGTTTATAGCATATTTAACATCACATGATCATGAATTTCAACCATAATAGTTTTTATCAACCTCTAGACCCTCTTGAAATCATAATCTGTAAAATGTAAATGGTGTACCATCCATCGTCCATCTCCATATATAATTCTCCATAACTGCAACCTCTAAGGGGGGCTATATCAAGATGAAACAGAATTAGATATCTAGACATAAATATAGAGCCCTCCCAATGTACCTGGGATGATTTCAAGGAAGGTTAAATGATTTTCACTCATTAAAATTACACAATAAATTCATCAATGAATACCACCATCAATCCACAATCACTGATTTTACCTTCTGCTATGAAAATTACATAATCTATTGAATGTCTCATCATTACATTCCCGCCAAAATCTCTCCATACAACCCAAAATCAGATGGAAACTTGCATAACCTACTTTTTATTTCACAAACTAGGGCATTCGGCTACCAAAATCACCCACATCATGGTAGAAATAGGCAATTCAAAGGATTCTTAATTCACAAAATGAACATAGTTATCTAGGGGGATTCACACTAAAACATGACAAGTCTCTCCCCAAAATAATTTTCACACGGTCAAAACTAATTCCTTATAACTACAATCAATCATCTTATACATAATTCCTGGTTAACATGCGTAAACATAATTTCATTGTTCTATTTTCTCCGTTATAAATCGATTTATTTGCATCTTATATCAATTTACAATCATTCATTATTTCATGTTAACCCACATTCTCAGTTCAATTTTATAAGTAAGGAAACACATTTTTAGTTAAAACACTCACCCAAAACCTACATTCACATTCTTCCATAAAATAATTCAAGTTGAAAAAATAATCTTGAGTTATTAGAATGATACATGAAGACACAACTCTCATCTCATTTAGTTTCATGAGTCAATATCAACAAATAAAAAAAATAAATCACTCCCCATAACAACTGTGTCACCTTAGTTGAAATAACATTCAACCATAACATCAAAGAGTAATAAAAAGAATACCTCCCTTGGTAAATGTATTCTACCCTATTCATAGGGTAGCTACTCCCATGCACAAGCTCATCACCAGGACATGAATCTTCCTACTGTCTCCTAAACCTTTTACAAATAGTAAATCAAAAGAATATGAAAATAAAATTAGTCTCTAATTTCAATTTTTAATGTCCTATCCCAGGTTCCACGCAACGGTATCTCGAACTATCAGATCACTTGACCTCTGGCCTGCCTCCACACACACTAGGGGCTGCCGACTAGCAGCAAAGGTATATTATTACAATGGGGAGACAATAACCTTTTTTAAAAAATAATTAGAGTAATGCCCAATGGAGATAAAAATGAAAAAATAACTAAATAAAATTAAACCAGAAACCAAATAGTACAAAGATCACAAGATGACTAAAAATTGAAATATAACATCAAAACTGAAAAATAAAAATTCCTTTCGAAGTTCATTCCATCTCTCAATATGAAAAAACAAACACTAATAAAGACATTGGAAACTCATCTAATAATGTCCTGATCTATGTATGGTTACCTCAACCAAGCTCCATCCAAACTCTTCTACCTAACATATGGTCTTTTCCCTAATCTTTTCCAACAATAAGGTAGTCTATTTGGGCACTGATCGGTCAGCCTGAATAGGGTGTCAGTAAAACTCAGTAGGCCACCACCGACTGTTTCTAATTTTTTTTTTCAATAATAGTGTGTGATGTTGTATAAATAAATAAGTACAATCAATAATTAAAAACTTGTTGTGACCTTACCCAAGGGGCTCGAGCTGCAACTCCCCATTCCCACCTCCAATATGCCAGGGGCTGGCATCAAGCGCCGAGTATGCTATCACACACATGGGAGGCATTAGCCTATGGTACCTGCACACACACACCCAAAAAAAATCTCCATGCAACAATGCATAGATATTGAAAACTGAAAAGTGAATGAATGCATACAACTATCCCACATCCAGAGAACAACAGAAGTACAAAATGGAAAAACAGGGCCCACCAAAAGAAAACTACAAAAGCACATCCAACCTTCTCTAAAGAAGGGGAAACGCTGCCACAAACACCCTACCAGAAATCTCCCTCAGCACTGCACCAGTAAACACCCCAATAAGCCTCTCTCACTCAGCTCCGCCTACTCCGAGTCCTCCTGGGACTCCGTCGAATGGCCTCTGGTCTGCATAGGACACAAACATGTGTGGGAAAAGCCCGCGTAGGGGTGAGTATAAACATACTCAGTAGGCACCCCAAAATCCCAAAACAAAAGACATCAACTGAAAGGCAATAGTCCGCTCATCCCATCCAGAGGGAACCCAGATGAGAAATAAATACCATCTCGTGACCATCCTCGTCTAAACACAACTAGTAAGCTCAGCTCAGGTGTATTTCCATACACACACCTTGAGAAATCCAGATATACTCAACTCATGCAACAATCCACCTGAGGTACCGACCTCGTCACCAGCGACGGTTCACAACCAGGACAACACACTCCATAATCATTGCCATCCCAGACGACACAAATCCATGAGAAACACTCCATCGGGTTTCTCACAACCATCTTAGATGCTCATCTTAGAGATCTCACTCATCGGATAGCATCACTGAGGAAACCCTGATGAAACAACATAACCACTAAACTCCTCGAATAGGGGATCACTCCTACGGTCTTATAGGGGATACCTGAACCCAATCCTATAGATGAAGATCTCACAGATAGAGGATCACTCATAGCTTCTGATGGAGGATACAACAACCTGATCTCGCATTCATAGATCTCATAGATAGGGGATCACTCCTAGGATCCACTAGGGGATACCACAACCTGATCTGGTTCTCAACAGAAGCAAGTCACTCAGATATGGGATCATCACCCATATAAATGTGGTCACGATGATACCAGAACCCTATCTGGTATAACTCGCAATATAGGGGATCTAACTGACGATGGTGCAACCCTACAGAAACCACGTGCTGAGTATGGGATCACATAACCAATGATACAACAACACTATTTTAAACCTGTTGCTGAGCAGGGGATCATACTGAGCACGGCCCACTACAGAGGGGATCATATTCCCGATGATGCCACAAACCCTAAAGGGTTAACCTATTAGATAGGGGATTGTCGCCCTTGGATAAGCGGTCACAGCGATACCAAGAACCCGATCTAGAGAAACGATGCTAGAGGATCCCGCTCCGGGCCCAACGGAGGGTTGCCACAACTCCAACAGAATAAACATCCCATCGATAGGATCAAAAGCCTATACTAGGGTTGTGATGTTGCGTGAACCCTCGTAGGAACGAACCAAGGGAGTACTCTCAACCACTACTGGTCCAGACGTCGCTAACCCGAGCGACCTGCAGCAATTCCACAATGCGTAGCACCAAGGCCGATACTGAGGCCACCATCACGATCTATGCAGAAAAACACGCAGGATAGGCTGTTTACACACCAGAAATGGTCAAATAGTGAGAAGGGCACTATTCACTATATCTAGCCCGTGCGTGGCACACACAACGATCCCAAAACTCTTCATGAGGATCATACCATGGTGATCCCCTCGGAAAAACACACGAGATAGACTACTTGTTCACCAAAAACAGTCACCCGGTAAAAAAGGTACTATTCACCAGAGCTAGCCTCGGTGGGGCCCACGCCACGATCCCGATACCCGTCTAGCAGATCACACCGTTGCGATCATCTCAAAAATACACACAATATCGACTATTCATGCGCCAAAATCGGACTCCTGGTGCGAAAGTTGTGTTTCTCCGCGAACGCCAAAACACGACATTGTGGAGCCCACACCCCATTCTCAGTCTCAACACCCAAAAACCATCTCAAAAAGTCTGCCGTACCATAAGGGTCTCAAATCCATTGACGACGCGTCAATCGGACGCTCCGGGAATAAGATACAACGGCCCGAAGTTGAATAATAATAAAATATTATCATTTTATTCAATTATTCAATCCCCCAGGACAAAATCCGAACTCACAAAAATCTCAAATTGAGTTTAAAAGGTCCGTCTCGACGCATGGAAAACATCCCCGCAAACGGCTCACAAATATGAGTTACGATTTGCGAGTTACGGGGGTTTATAGAACCCTCGGAAAATCCTGGTCGGACAACCGTCGGCCTCCCTGGAAACCACCGCGCCGCCACCGGATTTGGTCGCGCCGCCGCTGCTGTTGCCGGAATCTGCTGTGCCACTGCTGCGCAATGCCAGATTCCGCAGTTTACACCGCTAGAAAACTGGGATTTCCCCATAAATCTTCCGGGATCCACTGGTGGCACCCCGGTGCTCCAACATCAGATCCAAAAAATGTCTCGAAAACCTCAGAACCCAAACTACACAACCATTACAAAAAATTGAAAAAAACAACACAAAAATGGGATCTGGGATTGTAAAACTGAAACCACCTACCTCGTGAGCAAAACGCCGAAGATTCCCATGTAGAATGACGCCGGCGACGCCCAGAAACTTGATTTGTTGACGATCAGCGCTAAAAACGGGTGATTCTGGCTCGATCGGCAATGAACGGATGACGGGGGGTGGGGGGAAGTTGGATCATATGTTGCGCGTTGAACATGAGGATGTTGGGGTGTTGATTTTCAATTTTTTGTATAAAAACCTCATTTTCACACCCTGCCAACTCACCTCCATCCCGGTTCTCGAAGCAGACAAAAATAAGGTCACCCTTAGGGTAAACGCATCGTTCTGAACGCAACAGAGGACTCAACTTTGTCATCTGAGACCTCATTCAGAAGTTATTTGAGCCGACGCTCGTAAACCAACTTTTCAACTTATTAACGAAAACACCCTTGGTGGTGTTTTCTACATCAGGCCCAGGCCCGCGATGTTTACACCTCTCCTAGGGTAAACGGCACGTTTCAGACGCAACTGTGCCCTGAGATTCCCGTTTTGAGCTACCATTTAAGAGATATCACACCCCCACCACATGCATAGTACAAAAAAACTTAATATTTTTCTTAAATTAATTCCGGGAACACCGGGCCTCTGAATGTCACGCCGTATTCGCGGCAAGCTCTAGAATTATTCATAGAAATAATCTAAATTCTGAAAAGGCCAAAAACCGAGTCGCTACATACTCCCCCCATAGAAATTTTTCTCCCTGAAAATTCATAAGCACAAGGAAAGCAATTGGAATCTCAACTAGGTCTCCCACACCAGCATGATTCCCAACAAACCCCCATGCCCGAACACATATGTCAAATGGACTAATCCACCACAACTAAACACTATCCACTTTGGGCAGCACTGACTCACCCACATGGTTTTAATCACGTCACAAAAATGAGTCTTGTTGGGGGAATGATCCATCTTCCTCACGCATTCAAATCATGCCGAACAAGACCCACACATGATCTTACCAATGACCTGAACAAAACTTTAGAAAGCATCAAAAAGGAAGGGTACCGGTAAACAGTGTCTATCAAACTACTACAGAAAGTTGAAAGGACACAAGTTGTATCACTCTCCATCCGTGGAGCCTCTAGGTCAACAACCTCTAGGGCATGCAGCTGTCCTCGCCCTCGGCCACCAGCTCCCTGAGCATGGCATGGACCACCAGGGGGTGGGGTTGGTGGAAACTGTTACCACCTACTTCCGACTCCTGCTGCACTAGCTCCGTCGCCACATCCGCCGCCATTCGAACCTCCTTACATGAGACGCTACCTACGCCAAGGTGTTCCATCGATCGGCTCCCTCTCAGCTGAACGTTGGGTTGGAAAATCCCTAGCAAGATGTCCCCGACCATCGCAAGAGTAACACTACCTCTCCTACGGCTGACCAAAAATGGTATGTGAGACCTGTGAGCCCGGAACCTCAGATCCTCTATCCTGGGGTTGCCTCCTGAAACATTGCCCATTCCCAGTACCCTTCGTCTGCCGTCGGCTACCAGATGTCGACGTCTCAGCTCTCACGTGCCCAGCACTAACACGGGGAATCTGCTTAGCCAGAAAGCTCTCCACCACCAACGCTCACACCAGCACTCCAGCATAGGTGGGCATGCACAAAAAAAACACACTTGTTCGGATGTCTCTACGTAATCCCTGATCTATGGTATGATCCCTAAAGAAAGGGTCCTGAACCATATCTAGGGAGTACCAAGAAAGGTCTCTAAACCTTTTTGTGTAATCCGACATAGTCAGGCCCTCCTGCCGAAGCTGGAGAAGCTCGTGAATCTGCACTAACCTCAGCATCACCAGATATAACTCTTCCTTGAAGAACCGTTCAACCTCTTCCCACATGAGAATCTCCTCATCATGGGACTGTGTCACCAAAATCCATCATCGCCCAGCAGAATAATGCAGAAGGCTCGCCGCTAGGACCACCATCTGATCTGGAGGTGTCCTCACTAGGCGGAAAACTCGGGTGACTGCCTCAAGCCAGTCATCAGTAGCCTGGGATTATAGATCACCCCGGAACCTTAGAGGGTGCTACCTCTGGAACTCGTCCATCGCACTCAGCCTACGCGCAACCTCATCCTGCACTGTCAGTATAACCAGATGCTCGATAGGTGGTGGCTCAACTAGTGGACCACCTGGAGGTCCAGCCTCAGAACCTGCGCCCTGGTCCACAGCCTCTGCACGGGACGGATCATCACCACAATCCCACTGCAGAACACTCACTGGCTGTCGTCATGGCGGCATCCTGAAATATATTCATGACGCACCACAGTCAATGAGTATATATGGAGAGATGACTAAAAAAGGACAAGGAAAACCCCCAAAACCCGGTCATATATGATGCATGTACCGTTATGTTCATGCGACCTATGTACAAATGTCTCGAGTCGAATGGCAGGTCATCAGATTCATGGTGTATGGATAGGTCAGCCGCTGCACCAACACTGTAGTCCATGGCCTAAAAGCTGAACTCAAAACATCATAACACTGCCGCTATGCAACCCAAACCAAACTCAGAGCTAGACTAGCTACGATCTGAGATCCCAAAGGTGGAACCTCCTTCGATACCACTTTGTCACGACCCGACCCAATGGGGCTCGAGCCGCGACTCCCCAAGCCCGCCTCCAATAGGCCAGGGTCTGGCATCCAGCGCCGAGTAGGCTATCACACACATGGGAGGCATTAGCATAAGGTACCTATACACACGCAACCAAAAACATCTCTATGAAATTGTGTAGAGGTATAGAAAACTGCAAAGTGAGTGCATACATACAACTATCCTTCAACCAGAGTATAATCGAAGTAAAAAAAGGAAAAAAAGGGCCCACCAAAATTAAACTACAAAAGCACATCCAACCTGCTCTAAAGAAGGGGAAATTTTTCAACAAACCCCCGCCGGAAAGTTCCCTCGGCACCGCAACGGTAGACACCCCGGTCAGCCTCGCTCACTCAGCTCCGCCTACTCTGAGTCCTCCTGGGACTCTGTCGAAAGGCCTCTGGTCTAAAAAATACACAAACATGTGCGGGAAAATCCTGTGCAAGAGTGAGTATAAACATACTCAGTAAGCAACCAAAAAACCCAAAACAAAAGAGAGAAACTGAATGCAAACAGTCCTCTCATCCCAGCTAGAGGAAACACATACGAGAGAGAAACACCATATCATGACCATCCTCAGCTAAACACAACTAGTCATCTTAGCTCAGGTGTATTACCATACATACACCTTGACCAATCCAGATATACTGAGCTCACACCACAAGCCACATGAGGTACAGACCTCGTCACTAGCAACGTTTCACAACCAGGAGAGCACAATCCATGATCATTGTCATCCCATATGACACACATCCGAGAGATACACTCCATCGGGTTTCTCACAACCATCTCAGACGCACATCTGAGAGAACTCACTTGTCGGATAGCGTCACTGAGGAAACCCCGCTAAAACAACATAACCACCAAACTCCTCGGATAGGGGATCACTCTTAGGGTCCATTAGGGGATACCAGAACACACTCTGGTAGACGAAGATCTCACAAATATGGGATCACTCCCAGGGTCCTCTGGGGATACCACAACATGATCTAGCATTTGTAGATCTCATAGATAGGGGATTACTCCCGAGATCCGCTAGGGGATTCCACAACCTGATCTGGCGCTCGATAGAAGCACGCACTCATATAGGGGATCATCACCCATATAAAGGTGGTCACAATGATGTCGGAACCCTATCTGGTATAACTCGCGATGTAGGGGATTGAACTGACGATTCCAAAACCCAACAAAAACCACATGCTAAGTAGGGGATCACATAACCAATGATACCAAAACCCTAATATAAACCTGGTGCTGAGCAGGGGATTGCATACCTGACGATGCCACAACCCTACTGAGCACAGCCCACTGCATAGGGGATCGTATTACCGATGATGACACAAATCCTACGGGGTTAACCTACTAGAAAGGAGATTGATTCCCGTGGATAAGCGGTCAAAGCGATACCAAGAACCCGATCTAGGGAAACGATGCTTGAGGATCCCGCTCCGGGCCCACCAGATGGATGCCACAACTCTAACTTGATAAACATCCCATTAAGAAGATCACAAGCCTATATTAGGGTTGTGATGTCACGTGAACCCTCGTAGGAACAAACCAAGGGAGTACCCTCAACCACTGCTGGTCCATACGTCGCTATCCCGAGCGACCCTCACCAACGCAACACTGTGTAGAACCAAAGTCGATACTAAGGCCACAATCACGATCTACGCAGAAAAACACGCAGGACATGGTGTTTACTTTCCCAAAATAGACAACCAGAGAAATGGGAACTATTCAGCATAGCTAGCCGTGCGGGGGCCACACAACGATCCCAAAACTCTTCAAGTGGATCATACCACGGTGATCCCCTCGAAGAAACACATGAGATTGATTACTCATTCACCCAAAATGGTCACCCAGTGAATAAGGTACTATTCACTGGAGCCAGCATGGGTGGGGCCCATGACACAATCCAAAAACCCATTGATTGGATCACACTATTGCAATCCTCTCGAAAAAACACACAGGATCGACTATTCATCTTCCAATATTGGGCTCCTGGTGCAAAAGATGTGTTTCTCCACAAACGCCAAAACCCGCCTTCATGAGGCCCACGCCACATTCTAAGTCCCAACACCCGGAATCCATCTCAAAAATTCCACCGTACCATCAGGGTCTCAACACCATTGACGGTACGTCAATCAGATGCTCCAGGTTGAAGATACAATGGCCCGAAGTCGAATAATAATAAAATATTTTTATTTAATTCGACGTTTGAAGCCGCCAGACCGAAATCCCGACTCAAAAAATTATCAAAGTGAGATAAAAAGGTACGTCTCTACGCAAGGAATGCTTCACTATAAATGGCTCGCAAATCGGAGTTACGGTTTGTGAGTGACGGGGGTTTAAAGAACCCCTGGAAAATCCTTGCCGGACCACCGCTGGCCTCGCTAGAAACCACCGCGCCGCCGTCAGATTCTGTCATGCCGCCACCATTGTCACCGGAATCTGCCACGCCGCCACCACGCCTCACCATATTCTTCCATTGACACCACTTGAAAACTAGGATTTCGCTGGAAAACTTCTAGGAGCCACTGGGGACACCTCAGTGCTCGAAATTCAGATCCAAAAAATGTTTCAGAAACCTCAGTAACCAAACTACACAACCCTTTCGAAAATTTGAAGAAAAAGAACACAAAAACGGGATCCCGGATTGTAAAACATAAATCGCTTACCTTGCGGGCGAAACACTGAAGCTTCTGGTGGAGAACGACCTTGGCGACGCCCAAAAGCTCAATCTACTGATGATGAGCGCTGAAAACGGGCGATTTTGGCTCGATCGGTGAAGAACTGATGATGGGGGGAAGGGCCTCATCCATTGTGCGTTGAAGGTGAGGAAGGGGGTATTGATTATTATTTTTTCTTCTTATAAAAACATCATTTTGTCACCCTTCCAACTCGCCTCCGGCCCGGTGCTCGATGCAGACAAATGTAAGGTCACCCTTAGGGTAAACGTGTCGTTCTAAACAGAACGGAAGACTCTGATTTTTCATATGAGACTCCGTTCATAAGTTATTCAAGCCGACACTTGTAAACAAACTTTTCCACTTATTTACAGAAATGCTCTTGGTGGCGTTTTCCACAACAGACCAGTGCCCGTAAAGTTTACACCTCACCTAGGGTAAACGACATGTTCCGGACTCAACCGTGCCATCAGATTCTAGTTTTGAGCTACCGTTTAAGAGATATCACACCACCACCACATGCATAGTATAAAAATACTTAATATATTTATAAAATTAATTCCGGGCACACCGGGCCTCGGAATCTCACACCGTCTTCGCGCCCAACTCTAGAATTATTCGTCAAAATAATCCAAAGTCTAACAGGGCCAAAACCCAAGTCGCTACAACACATATCAAAATTATTAAATATTCTCTATTTGAACTCTTAAAATCCAAGGTTACCATAGACACTCATGCCTCAATACCTCCTCACCCGTGATAGAATCTGAACTATCCCCAAGGGATATGACTTATCTGAATGTCCATATTAAAATTCATCATCATAGATTAAATTTTAATTTCCATGTTACCATTATTTTTTTATTTAGTGAATGACCATATTACCATTCACACCTTTCATCATTTAATGGACATGTTGTCATTCTTGTTTTCATAACTGAATGATCATGTAACTATTCAACCTTATCATCATTGAATGATCGTGTTACCAATATTTTTACACAAGTGAATAACCAAGTTACCAATCAGACATTTAATCATTGAATGACCATGTCACCATTCTTGTTTTCATAAATAAATTATCATGTTACCATTCACCCCTTTCATCAATTAATAACCATGTTACCATTCTTGTTTCCATATGCGAGTGAGGAAGTAACCGTTCACCCCTTTAATCATTGTATTAACAATTTAAAATTGTTTTTTCGTAATTGAATTACCATCTTACCATTCACCACTCAATTAAACATAATAAAACAATTTCACAAAAGAATATCCATGTTACTATTCATTATAGGAATACACATATATCACAAAAACACATTAATGAATTCAAAAAGTAAATAATTTAATTAAATAATTGGATATTCACATCATCCCACTGATCAATTCATTAATTAATTTGTCAAAAGTCCTAAACTAATAATATCATAATTAATTCAAAAAATAATTCATCTATTCAAAATCTATACCATTATCAATTCAATAATTAGTTATTCAATTAATAATTCAACATTCAATAAAAAATTCATAAATTAATTTTTCCAATTCATTATTCAGCCTTCAATTATTAATTTAGTAATTAATTATTACATTAAATATCATTAATTAATTTATAAAATAATTAATCCCATTAATTTAATTAATTAATTAATCTATTAATTAATCCACATCCATAAACACCAAATCCCATAATTAATACCATCAATAATTATCCCACCCAAAATCTAAATAATTCAAAATCAATTCCACAATTAATTATCTAAATATTAAATTATCAATATCTCGTCATTAATTCATCTATTAATTATCTATGAACTGAAATAACACAACAACCCACACCAGTTAATTAACTCATTAAAAAATTTAACTCGTAGAAATGTAGTAACGGAACAATCCCCATTAAGTAATTAACAAATTATTTAATATAACACATTTAATACCAATAACACAAAAATTCCCAATAATTAATTCTGTAATTAATTAATCACTTTCAATATGTTCATTAACCAAATGATTTAATTTAAAAATTATAAAATTATACCATCAATTTCCATATCACATAATTAATCTACAATTAACTATCTCAATACATGATATTAATATCTCTTAATTAATGTAAAATAATTCTCTCAATTAGTGATATTGTTATCCCATAATTAATTCTATAATTAATTATCTCAAATAATAATAATAATATCCCGTTATTAATTCTAAAATAAATTATTTTATCTCAATCAATTCAATAATCATAAAAATCTCCAATAATTAGATATCTCAAATCTCAACTTAATATCAAATAATAATTTCTACAATTAATTATCTCCGTGAATCTACTCAATACCACATAATTAATTCTATATTTAATTATCCCTAACCAAAAACATCAATATATCAGTAATTAATTCATCAATTAATTGTCCAATTTTCAAAATATCTATCTCTACATAATTAATTTGAAAATTAATTATCTTGAATGAAAATTTCATAATCCTAACCAATCTCATTAAATAATTCTTCAATTAATTAACCAAGTAGTACAATCAATATTTCAACACAATTAATTTAAAAATTAATTTTTCATTATCTAAATATCCAATATCCCAATTTAACATGTACATTAATTATTTAATTAATTCCACAAATTAATTAATTCAATCAATAATTCTATTTCTAAACATCTAATAGAAATTACACAATTACATATACATAATTGTAATACAGACAAGGGATTTTAATATTACACCACCTACCTCAAAAACATTGATGAAAAACAATTTCCATAAAAAAAACTCAATATTAGTGTAATTTAAACATAGAATGAGATCATGATTCAAGTAATAAACTTTATTGGTGAACAATCAGCCAATGTAAATAGACATTTTCAGATGGAACGATCAAGAACATGACGAAGAATGAGAACATGACTCAATTACTATATCCATGATTGAATGAAATATGATCTCTTAATTCTATATCTTGATCTACAAATCCAAGAATTAGAAATAAAATATCTAGAACTAGATCAAAGAAAAATGTGTATAAAATCATTCCAAAATAATGGGAGAAGAATGTAAGATAGATGAGAAATCTATAATGAATAAAATACATACTTAGAGAGAAGGTGATTTGAAAAATGGGATCGGAAATTCCAAGAATAGAGTCTTGGAGCAATAAAAATCACATAGAGAGCCTCCAAAAAAGAATAGATTAGATGTCGGTCAATCTCGGGTAGATTTGTGGTTAATATGGGTTTTTTAGTGATTTTAAAATAATATTTATAATATTTATTTTCATTGTACTATTTTCTTGGATAGGTCTCACTATTAGTACTAAACCTGCACAAACCATTTAAACAATGCACACTTAGGCCGAACAATTTCATTAAAACAACAAAAACCATTTTTCTATGCATCACACATTTTTTAACCATGTACAAACCATTCAACCCTTGCACACATATGTTCACAATTTTTTTAACAATTCTCAAACCATGCAAATCCTATCCTCCATCCAAAATTCTCTAGTTTTCACTGAAATACACTCAAGTTAAGACCCAATCTTGTTAATGAAAAATCAAGGTGATATAATACCTATGAATGAGGTTGTGTAAAATTTATAAAACATTGTGTTCTTAAATTTTAAATGTTATAGAGACTTAGTTATCGATTACTATAATCCTCCATATGATAGAAAATATTCATTAATGAATATGTTTGGGTATTTCATTCATAAATATATAATATGAGATAGTTGAAAATTATCTATTAATTGTGAATCATGTAATTTTCGTTGTAGTACTCTTCAATGAAATATTAATTATTTAAAATTAGATATGTGTCACATTGTTAGTTAATAATTTGTTGAACAATTGATTCTCCATCAAGGACAAAGGTTGAAACATCTATATTCCTAGTATCTATATCAGTCCTGATAAATATTAAAGGTTTATATCACTATTTCAGGGTATATATATTTATAATACACATTATATATTTACTATGGAAAAATACATGATGATATTATTACTAATTTCATATTGAAGAAAAATTTTAAGGAACACTATTCCATAGCCACATGTGGAGATAAATAGGATAAAAAGCATTCCTTTCGTGATTTTGATAGGAATATTTTTGAATTCCATGATATATAATTATTGAGATATTGTTTATAACTAGATCATAGAATGAATACATCAATAAGATCCGACATAATAGAAATGGATCAATATTAAAACTATCCATAAATATATGATTCATACTAAGGATAACCCGTTGGTTTATCTAAAAGCATATATGTTTGTAATCATGGGATATATAGATGAAAATTTCAATATAGATAAACATGATCTAAAATCATATATGTGATATATTTTATATGTTAAAAAATGATATTTTTGTTTTATGATAAATAATTATCCCGTTATTTCTACCAGTACAATAGATTCTGATTTTATTATGACTACTAAAATAGAATAATAATGGCTATGGGTATGATAATTCAACTTGTAGTAGTTTACCATGAACCAAATAAATTTAATTTTGGACTAACATTTTATTCAAATATATGAATATTATTAAATACCATATTACATGATGATTTGTATTCTTCATAAAAACAATGTGAAAATTAATTTGAAGATTCTATCAAATTGAATGGTTCTATGATATCCCCAGTATAATAAAAACATTGATGTTCTATAAAAATATTTTTAATATTTTGATCTATGAAAAATGAAGTCAATTTTATAGAAAATGTATAGAGAAAGATATCATGTTTTGTGGGATTATAAGCCATTTTTATTTGTTATCATATTGTTCACAATTGGTAATCACCCTAAGAAAAGGTTATAATAGTTGGAATGCTTGTAAGAATTCCAAAATGTTATATGTGTCAATGGATGATCTATTCTAAGGATGTGTGTATTTTTATATAAGCATGGGATTATTATTAATGTATAGGATGAATCTTATACTTATAAATAATGACGAAAACCATAGTAACATATGCATGTAATAAATTATTATAAATATATGGTTATTAAGTGATATGAAATTCATCAGTAAATAATGATAGGTCTTGTCCCTTATTAGTTAATGCAATCATATATCATAGGTCCTTCGATTGGAAGTTAACTATCAGATAAAGTCCATGGTCAATGTATTTTTTTCAATGACCTGATTTTAGTAACATTAATGTATGATATATCAAGAATATGAGTTGATTAAATAGTCATACCACTATAATTATGTGAAATTGTGATAATTTGATTATATTATATAGTGAGATACCCTATGTGGTTTTATTCATTTCAAGAATAACATCTCTCTTTATGGATGCATGGCCATGTACATAAATGATGATCATAGTAATTAGGATAGTTATCATAATTCCATATATAATAATGGATAGAGGGTCAAAAAATAGTCTATTCTCGAGCATGGTTAAATTTTATTTGATTTTATTATTTGAAAAAATATAAAATTCTAGTTTTTTAGATTAGTATTTATTAATGTAATATTGATACTATAAATATTTATTGAATGAATAATAATGTGAAATTTTTATATTTAAATAATTATTTAATATTAAAATCTCTATAAATTCCATGGCGTATAAATGGTATGATTTATAGGATAGTTATATGTAAAAATTAATTAATCAATGATTTTTGCTCAAATAATGAAAAATATAATAATACTATTATTATTTTAGACATGGGGTTCAATTTATATTTATAGAGTGGTTAAGGTCATTTTTGGAATAAAATATACTATGAATTAGGTGAATAAATAATTATATATCATTAAATGGTTAATTAATTTTTTGACCCCATTATTTATACCTTTGGATTTCTCTTAATTCATAAATGGAAATTATCTAGAACAATCTCATGAATGGAGAACATCAATATTCATCACCCATATCAAGTAAAAATAGAACCAAATAGAATCATTTATGCTCATAATAAATTCTTTATTCAATTAATAATTAATATTAAAAATGGATGGATAAAAATATATAGTAACCAGATATTGTAGAAAGATATTCAGATGTTCATTGAGAACATGTGAATACCTTTAGAGGGATTCTACACTTGAATCCATCACTACAACAATGCAATTACAAGTAGGGTAAAATGAATCAGAAAAAATAATGAGCTTTAGGTGAAATTTGTTTTTTGCAAATTATTTATAAATTATAAATCCAATGATCCAATATTAGATTCTTTTGGGTTTCCAATAATCATGTTCGAGAATTTATAGAATGAAACTGAAAAAATGTATTGTTGGTCATGGGAAAATTTCACTTCTATTACACCTCAAGCAATTCAATATAAATATATATGTATCTATATTTTTTTTTGAAATATATGTCCTAAATAATGAAATATATATATATATATATATATGTTTTAAATAATGTCTTTCCAATCTAGAAATTAAACATCACTTGCAAAACTGATGCATACTAAAATATTGGAAAATATTAAAAACTCTCAGGATATTGTTGTATATCTAATCCACATAAATCCAAATGATATGGTTTGTAAGAGAGATAATATCAGAAGTATCATCATTCACCCAAATCATTATGTAATATGAAATAATTGGTTTTCACCACTCAAATGAATTATTTTCACCATACTCGCATATCGAGGATGTTGAAGAAAATAGATGTATCCACACATCTCACCTATCATGTTCATTAATTTGAGACACTATACGGTCTACCCTTCCATAAATATCATATACATGATATGTTAATTTAATTCAATTATCCATAACTACTAGTAAGATCAAGTCATTTCCTAGATATAACCGACTTTCTATTTTTTTATCCCACATTGAGCTAGTTTAATTTATTTGAACATGGGTTTTCAATACATACTCTTTCATGGTATGTTATAGGATGTTATAAGGACTTTCATGAAGAATTAGAGTGGTTTACATGAATATATTAGTTATGGATGATTCTAAACCATGGATCTCTACACTTTTTGAGAATGCTGGTGGCCTCATTGTGGAGGTCTTTGCAATGGAGTAAGACCTTTAGGAAGATCGACATCAAAACTACTACCAAGTTAGGATTATATATGGAATGGATAGATGGATTCATTATAAAGGGATTGATAGAGGATTTTGGATCTACTATCTTTTTGGAAAAAAATATGGTGTGGAGGTAGGATACAGAGTAGTATGAATGAGTAATGCAGTGTAGATAACATGGTTTTCAGGTAAGGGAATGGGGTGGATTTTTTTCGATTCTTCCAAAACAGGTACCCCTGTAGCATAGAAATATGAAATTTCATATCCTGTATACTGGGTTTGTAGGTTGTTTTGTGTCATGTGTTGGGATGCATCATGGTCCATCCCCAACTAAATAAGAACTTTTGTGTGGTCCTGGCGAAATCATTTTGAAGTGGTTTGACAAATGATGTTATTTCATGGTCTTGGGTGTAATGACCTAAAAATGAATGAAAAAATATACTTTTCATTTAATATAATGACTTATAGATATATAAAACACATTCACTCATTTTGTTTTTTATATCAAATTAGATTTAAATGACTGTTATGTTTCCTTACCATTGATAAAGTAGTCGTTGAACATTGATCACATGACTCGTATAAATATAGAAATTTAACAAATCATTTTGACACAAACAATGGAAGTGATTACTTCAACTAGTATGATCATACCCTATAAATCCAATTTTTCAGAGCTTCCCATGGATATATAATTATTAGCTTTTATCCTAGACCAATCCCATGCTGATTTCCAACAACTTAATCATGAGTGAAACCATTTACGGGAGATATTCAAGCCTGACAAGATCACGACCAAAACCATTTTCACTGAACGACCCCATGAAAGACCCACTATCACACACCTTACTCTAAGGGAGTATGTTGGTGTAATAATGGTATATATAACAATACACTACCATTATTTTTATATGCATTATTTATTTATTGAATAATGAATATGCATTCATTTTGTTATTCTTTATTTGTAAACTATTTTTACGGTACAAATAGTATTATTGATTCATATTAAAATTCAATTAATAAATCTATTTTAATAAATTTATATATTTTTTAATTAAATTATATTTTAATAAAACATTATTATTAAATTAATTTTACTAAATAAAAATTATCATATAATATTTATGATGTCAAATGTTATATTTGTTACGGTCTTAAAACTGTTTTAATCAAAAGATATAAATTGTCAATAAAAAATAATTTTTTATTTTAGAAGTGAAAATTAAAATATTTAGAAAATTATATAGATACATTGAATTTTTTTGGAATTAGATTTTCAAAATTTTCCAACGAAGAATTTTTTATAATTTTCTATTATAGTTGATTTTTTTTGGTAAAAATTAAATACCGTATAAATATATAATCCATTTTATGACATCATAATGACCCAATAGTGATGTAATAAAATAATATAAAAGGTTTATTCAACCAAATATATTATTCTTCTTAAAAATAAGATAATTTTAGATTTATTTGATGAATATTATAAAGCCTTAGTTAATCCACCTTGACATATAAAATATTTTATCTTTTTAAAAATCACTTCCTTGAAAGTGTGACTCACCTCCACATAAAAATGGGAAATATTTTTACATATTCTACCATTAACCTTGTAAAATAATGTATTCCACACACATATTCTAGAAACCAATTGAAAAAACTATGGTATGATTAGTAGTTTTTAAAATTTTACTGTGTAGTGTCCAAAACCAAATTAATAAAGAATTCCCCCACATTTCCAATATAAACCCACCCAACAACCCAGTTCCCTTCAATAAATATCTTTGAAGATCTAGCCCCATCTCACCCATACTCCCTATAGTCCTACCAAGGTGCCCCAATCTCCCAAGAAGCCTCTACCAATACATTGGTATTACACATCAACGTAAGGGATCTTTCACTTTCCTCCTTTAGGAAGCACTCCTTTTGTGATATGCCTTTTAATTACAATTTTACTATGGTGGTATATGTTCTTAAATACACCCCTTACTGTCTATTTGATTTATAAATAATCTGATCATTCTTCTACTCTCATTCATACATTCATCATCCTTTATATACACCTGTTTCCATGCATAAATTTCTTAAGGGATTTCACTCTCCTCATTCCCATTAATCCACATCTTTTGTATTATGAATCTTAAATTCTATGTCATATGATGGGATATTATGATCCATCATCCCCATACTACCCATTTCATTTATAAATGATGAGAGACTCTTTTATCTCTTATCAACCCATTTTGAATTTTCCATACGACGTTGATATGCTACCGAAATTACACCACAATTTTCCATGACAAAATCATCATGTAGTGAATACCACATGAATTTCTATATAAAGGGTTTTCACATTTATTCAGATATAATTTTTTATTGAGGGCTTACTTTTATATATTCCACATTAATGGATGATGGAATAATTAATGATGTTGAATGAATCCATGTTATATGATATCAGTGGAAAAATTAAGCATGATATTGAAATGATTATGAAGGGTGCACCATGATACCACTCTAATGAATTAGGGAATGTTTAGTATCATGATATCCATGTTTAGACATGAGTTTACTTGATTTTTTACGGGACTTTTTCCACAATGTATGGATAGGGGTTTTCCAAATTATTTTTTGTTTATGATGTAGTATTTCATGTATTTTACACATTTTCATGTTATTTTAATAAATAAATTTCATTACTTTAAGTTAATCATTCTATAAGGTTCCATTGATATGACTATTTCTAAACATGTATTCAATTATTCATTTTATGTCATGTTTACTCCCTTAAAAGGCTTTATAGCTCACGATTTTCTTATTTATGTCCTCAGGTTATCCCATGAAATGATAAGTATGAAGGAATGTTATGGTCACATAAAAGAAGTTTTCAATAAAGATGTGTATTTCATGTTTAATGTTGTTATTCAATGTTTATATACTCCAAAGACACTAGACCACTCGATCATCTATGTTTTATTAAGTGAATGTTTTTTTAATAAGTCGTGTTTGAATGTGTCATAAAGAGTAGGGTTTTTATAGTTAGTATCTTAGGATAGTTTTATTTATTAATGGGATTAGTATTAAAAAACTCTTGTGAAAGCCTTAGAGATAATACTATGTAAAATAAAATAATCCCTACATTCTTGTGAGTATAGAGTATGTAGTTTATCATGAAAATACATACTTGGTTTGATACAAAAAATTAGAGGTGACACTATCACATATGTATATAGCGGTAAAACCCAAATAAACCTATTTGAACTAGAATCTAACTAGAAATGGTTCAAAAAGATGGAACTTGCTACATTATTGCATTGACACTCCAGGGGGATATGTTATGGTAAATTCATAATCTTAGTACGAACCATTATTAAGGGAACAAATAAAAATTCTCCTAAGAATAAATGTTAGTAAGTAGATCATGGATAACTTAGATCGAAGAATATAAATTTATAAGTTAATGAGAAAAATTTAATTTATATGTTTTTCCTTTATGTCATTGGATTCACAATTATGTGTTTAAAATATTAAAATATTTACCCTTAAAGTTACTTTTTTCTAGAAAATAGAAAGTAAAAGGAGGAATATGGATAAAAAATAACGTAAGGATCAATGTGATTGCTGCTGTAATGATATGCCCAATCTGATGGAAGAAGCAATGAGAAACAGTGTCACCACACTGACTCGGTTTACTCAAACTTTTAATATAAACCTTTATCATGATGAAAATACACCCCTTAAGATGGAACAAGTCACCATAAAGAGCTTCATGTGACAAAAGAATCCTATATTAAATTGATCAATTGATCCCTCAATCGTAGAACAACAGATCAACTCCATTGAAAAAGTCTTCTCCATCTGTCAATGTTATGAAAAATAAAAGTTTCATCTGGATGTTTATTGAATGGAGGGTTTAGCTGATTAGTGGTGCACATTGTTCAAAAATAGTAAGCCTATTGAAGCGATCGAGGCGATGAGATGGAAGAATTTTTGGTACATGTATTTTGATAAATATTTTCCCTGCACCCACCATCTAAATAAGGAAGGAGATTCCCCTGAACGCAAGAAAAAGGATGAAAAATATATTGTGGAGTATGAGGAAACCATCACCAAATATTCATGATACTCCTATTGTCTTTTTGTTACCCCCTAAATCAATATTGACTACTTATTTGGTGGGATAAAGCATAGCCTATGGAAATACCTAGTGATCCGCCACATTGAAACTTATAAAAAGATTTTATGTTGTTTCCTCAAAGTTGATTTGGAGATCAGATAATATCGGGGGTATCATTGGGATAATAATCAGGAAGTGGACTTTAATTATAGTTGTCTGATGGATTAATAATATAGTTCTAAAAACATCTAGCACCCCAGCAGTTAAAAGTGCAGAATGAAGAACATGATAAATTGTCTGAAGGGGATGTGGAAATGGTTTTGGTGCAGGGAAGAAGGTATCCTAGACAGTAATTATAGAAAAGAAAAACATGCTATTGTGACAGAGGAAAGGAATTATCCATTCAAACCTCAACGTTTTATACTTTTCGACAACTTCAAATTACTCGGGTAATTTGTGAACAAGTTCCCTATGCCAAAGGAAACCAACATCTTCCAAATAAAAAATGGCAAGCTTTTCCATCACTACATCCGAAGTGAATCCTAACAACGAAGTGGTCATAGGTTTACTGGTTATTCCTTTCAGAATATAGAACGGACTTTTTGATTCCATTTCTACACATTCATTTATTTTTACCGAATTTTATGTAGAATAATCCAATCCCCACCACAAATCATGGAAATATAGATGTCCGTGAAAATTACAACTGTGGAAATTATAGAATCTCATGCATATGAATCACCCCTATCACAATTTGTGGATTGAAATTCCTATATAAGATATTCATTCATCCCATGGTCGAATTTGATACAATTCTTGGAATGGATTGGATTTACCTATATAGATCCAACATTAATAACTATGAGAGGGAGAGAACTCTCCATATGTTGAATCAACCCTCGATTCTATACAAGTGAAAGGATGAGGTTGAATTTTCTATAGCACCATCATCTTAAGAATATATATTACTACCAAATGCACACATGTATATTTCTCAGATGATTTAGTCTAAGGAATGAATCACCTAGAAGTTATACTTATTGTTATTGAATTTACTTAGGTATTTCTTATGGAATTTCATGGTCTTCCTCCGATAAAAGATGTTGAATTCATGATTTATCTTAAAGTAGGGGTGTTTCAAATATCCAAATCACCATATATAATTGTTTTTGTAGATCTTGAGGAGGAAAAAAATAATAAGTGATTTTGGATAATGGTTTTATACACCCATGTGCTTCACAATGGGGTGCACCGGTCCTCATCCTCAAAAATAATGATGGGTCACTGGGCCTTTGCGTTAATTATTGTGAGATAAAAAAATCATGATAAGGAACAAGAAAAATTTTCCATAAATTGATGAATTATTCGATCAACTATATGGAGAACAATATTTATCCAAAGAGGATCTTCGGTTAGGATATTAACATATATGGGTGAAGAATGATGATATCCCCAAGAATACTTTTTTACAATGTAAATGCAATATGAATTCAGAGTATTTTCTATTAGACTCACTAATTCTCCATCAATCATTATTGAATTCAGGAACAGAGTGTTTAGATATTACCTCAAAAAATTGGTAGCCATTATAGATGATTTTATAATATTCACCAAAAGAATATAGGATCATGAGGAGCATCTGAACACTATGCTAGAGACCATACGAAAGGTGAATCTCTGTGGAATGTATGGAATCTGTGAGTTCTGGTTGAAGGAAGTCTCATTCATGGGGAATATCATGTATATATTCCAAATTCCTTGATCAATTAGTAAATACGGATGTTGAATGAATACATGTTATATGATCTATGTGGAATACATAAGCATGATATTGAAATGATTATCAAGTGTGAACCCTGTTAGTGATATGATGCATTGGTTAATGATTTGTATCATGATACGTCATGTTGGGAATAGTTTATACCTAATTCCTTTATGATACTTTTTTCAACCATTTTGGGATAGGTGTTTATAATATTTTTTTGTTTGTGATGTAGCGTTTTATGTTGATGCCAGATTTCCATTTTATTTTAGTCCATATATATCAAGAATTTAGGTTCATGTTTCTCTTATTCTCCATTGATATGACTATATCCTAAAATTTATTTTATTATTCATGTTATTCATTGTTTCCACCATTACTGGCCTTTATATCTCACCCTTTTTATGTATGTCCTTAGGTTATCCCATGAAATATAATGTTTGAAGGAATGTTGTGGTCATGTAATTGAAGTCTTCAATAAAGATGTGTATTTAATGTTTCAAGTAGTTATGTAATGTAACTAAGTAATAATGCCACTATAACTCTCTATATTCTATGTTTTATTAAGTTAATGTTTAGGAAATAAATATTTATTAAATGTGTATCAAGTGGCAGGGTTGTTATATTGGCATACTAATCAGTAGTCTTGAGTTTCTTATATTTTCTCTAAATACTCTAAACTGCCTCTAGAGACATTATAATCCCACATTATCTTCTCTATCCATAGGATTCAGGGAGATTATTTTGAATTCATTTTAATCCCCTTTTAATCGGATTTAACCCCCTAAATTTTGTGGATCAAACTAAGTTGTTACAAGCATTCCAATGGAAGAATATTAGAATCCTCATCAAAGAAGAAAAAATGTTTCATCATATATTAGTTTTCCATGACTAAATCATGAAGGAAATACAAAATGATAACAATATAATATATAATTCTTTTTCTAATTTTGATGCTTCTTTGAGGTGGGTATCCTAGAACAACTCCCTTCTCCTATTTTGATTAATTTTATATGCAAAATAATTGAAATCAATTCATCATAATGTATGAACAACATAACTAAATTTTTAATAATTCCCATTAATAGGAATTTATAAGTTGATACCTCAAAAGGAACATGTTGTGCCTATTGCCATTTTGGATAGTATTGTTGTCACCTGAGATGTTTTCATAACCATTGAACTGTTCATATACTAGTTGACAAGAAAACATGAATCTGGTGTAACATTTGTATTGGTAATAAATGGTATCTCATCATGGTCTTATGTCATTGATTCATCCTTATGTAGGTGAATCTAATATTTAATGGTAAATTCCTATATAATTGATAATGGAATAAATTACCCAATTTTGGATGACATATGAATTTTGATAAAATATACACATATATTTCTAGTATTTGATTTTTCTAATTGGTTTCCTGATTGGAAGATTCACAATAACTAGGTATTTGTAATTGGTGTTTCATAATATATTTTTAGAACCACCACTTGTTATTGATTACATGGAACATCGGAAAGTTGTTGTCTTGGAAGACATATTTAATTCTATAATAGTCTATGATCCCAGTGAATTGGATACTTAACCCTCAGTGATGTGTTCTATTAAAAGTTGTTAGTGGATCTTAAATAGTTTAAGGGCCTACTAGGATGAATTATTACCCATGGAAATGAGTTATCTAGGAATACATAAGTTGTCCTTCCTCACTCTATGTTCCTAGTGAAATATTGTTACATGATACATAATACTACAAATTCATCATAATGCTGGAGAATCATCTAGTATTTTGGGTGACCAATCCTAGAAATTGGAGTACATGCTATCTGAAAAAGAATTTTGACAAATATTTGATGTTGGTTTTGCTGACATGTCATCCTAGAACTTGTGCTTCATAAAAGTTAATTTATTGTGATGTGTTAATTTTCTATTTAATACCCCTCTTACTACATAATTGTTATACCTATTTAGATATATTGTATTTTTTTAGACAGTGTGGGTGGATGCCAACTAAGTTACATTAACATCATATTTAGGATTCCATTTTCTACTGGTGGTTAATTCATCATTTCCAGTGTGGATAAGGGAATGGGTGCATTCACTGATTGATTTATTGTTGGATGGGTTGGATGATGGATAATGTGACAACATGGTAATTGGTTCAATTGTTTTGTTTATTTTTTCAATATGTTCTATTATTTATATTTTTTTAATTTTAAAACATTATTTATTTATATTAATACCTCCATTTTCATATTCAATTTTAGGATGTATTTTTTTATTTTTCATTTATCCAATAGTGATGGATTATTAATTATTATTATTTATAATTATATATATATGGTATAGAATATGTTATATTCTCACCAACATATTTCTCACAGCCTCGCTACATTTCAGTAGCCTCTAGAGTATAGGGAGGCACACATGAGGTCGCATAATATCTAGGTGTACCTGGTCTGAGGATATTACAATGTGGTATAAAAGACTCCAAAACTATTTTCCATTTCCATACTATATTGAAATGTTAGTATAGATCCTTTGATTTGTGGGGACATTTTAATGGACTTATTCATCGAAGTAGATAACCTATGTATGTGAGAAAATCTATGTTCCCTAATATCGGATTGTTGTTCATGTTGTACACATGCTAATGTTTGAATTATATTTATCATTGGGTGATTCACCAGACTATTGATGTTATAATTATTGAAAATTTACTCATGGGATGGTATAGAATGATATGAGTATGTATGCAGCATGATTTACTTGTAAGGATATATATTAAAATGAATTCTTCAATCAAGGAAAATATATATTTCATGTGGAATATCTTCCCAAATAATATATGAAATAAAATTCTATAGAATACCTAATAAATAGAATTAAATAATTTATCATATTATACAAATTCACAAGTTAACACATGTAAAGATAGCACATTGGTTATTGATTATATGTTGTTCAAAACTTTTTCATTTCTCTCATTTTAAATCCTATGCTATAAACAGATCATTTTAGGTTAAATTCCACAACATCATCATTGAATTTAATTATTTGAGAGTGGTGATAATAACTCTCCTAACACAATTGAGAAAGAAATTCCATCTTCTCTAGATAACAAAATGAATGTATTTTTCTATGACATCATCTATTCGATCCAATAAGAGAAGGATTGATCGGGTCATACCATTGATGAAAAAGCTAAAGAGACACTTCCAGTTACAATATATGCCTACGAAAACTATGGAGGGTGTCATCTAGGGAGATATGTTATATATTTAGTGAATTAAAATGATCTTTATGCACATATATATTCTCACATATATGAGGGTAAATCGTATAGCTTACATATTGTAAGGATAGCCAAACATTTGTAGAACATGTTTAAGCAATTATGGGAGTAAAAGGTGTTATCTTGGATGAATTTTGAGTAATATTATATGAGGAACATCTATAAATAGGTGTTAATGGATTATAAAGATTGTGAGTATAATAAATTGAAACAATTTGAACTATTAGTGATGGATATGAAATATGCTTCACCAACCTACAGTTTTTAACTCCTTCCTTGTAAGGTTATGAGATAACCAAAGGATTATGCTTCCAGGATCTTTCATAATGATATAAGTTCATAAGAGAATTTATTTATCCTGAGAATCCATACATACATGATGAATTATACTATCATCACAAAAGGGAATCCTACAGAGGCCCTCAGTAGTGGTCATGTCATTTTATTGGGGATATCTAAGAATTATTCTCTTAGTAGTCACAAGAACCTCTATGATAGTTATTTTAAGGTTAGTAGTGATCATAGAATATAGTGAAGTAGAAATTAATCCCACTATCCTTACATGTTAGAGTGATTTTAGATTTACAAGTGTGGATTCAAGCACCTGTTGAGTCTGTTGCTCGATGTGGATTTCCATTCATCCTATAGGATCTTTCATTATCAATGTTTTTTCAACACCCCATAGTATAATAATAGTGTTAGGAGATATGGATATTTGTTGTAGTCTATAATATACTCAACTACCCATTAGTAGTTAGGTAGGTTGAGTTCCACCAGAGGTTCATGTTGAGGTAGGGGACATGGTACCCCAGCGTCAGTGTAGTAGTACTTTATAGAGTGATCATCCAAGGGGAGTTAGTAAAAATCCCAGATCTTAAGCTAGAGTTAGAATAATGTCATTTAATCTACTAAGTTTAGTATGAATATAAAAACTTCTTCCATAAAATGTATTATTATTGTATAATCTTCACATGAATTTGTTTTATTTGATACATGGTTATCCTATTCATTTCAATATTCTATATAAATATGGTTTGGTTTTGATCATGTTGATAATAGATTTTATTGGCAACATCCATAAACTTTGGGGAATGTTTATAGATGATATCAATGTTTACAAAAAAATTCCTCTTGAAATTAGTGGCTATAGTTTCCTTTGGAAGAAATATGTTTTGGAAATGAAAGGATTAATTTTAATTCTAAGTTTGTATTAGTTATCTATGTACTATAATTATATCAACTATTATGAGAAGGTATATTATTCACTATCTGTAGAAGGGGTTACCTATACTAAACTGGGTTAACGGGATCTTCGTGATGCTCATTCATAACAAATTCAATGAAGATTGGATTTACTCATGAATCATAAATCGTGTTTTGTACTAAATTGTGGTAGAATATTAGATGAAGCATATCTACCAGTGGTAAATAATTTTAATGATGTATTTCATGATGAGTTCACTAGATTAGAACCTAAGTGGGAGGTCAATTTCAGGATTGGGTTAGTGCCTGAACCTGATCCAATTTCAATATATCCTTATAGAATAAATCCTTTAGAGAATATTAAGTAAAAATTTTAATTGAAGGATCTAGAATAAAAGGGATTTATGAAATAGAAACCAATATTTTTAATAAATAGTGATTTTATTACATTGTAGAATAATTAATATCACAAATGGTATTTTATGGTTTAGTTTCACAGAAGTTAGAAATATAATTCATGAATAACATATATATTCTTCTAATCTACATGAAATACATCATCATCTATTCATTATAAGTTAATTTTAATACATATCATATCTTGTGTATGTACATCAAAACAAATGTTTCAGAATAGTTGAAAGTAGGGGATAAATAATGGAATAGAACAAGAATGATAATCATGAAAATAAATTAGGCATTATTTTAGAGAATAATATTATGTAAATGATATATAACATTGTAATTTGATATTATAAAAAATTTATAAATTCTTATTCATATCAACCTTGTGTACAAAAATAGTTACTAATGTTATTCACCATGGATACTAAATGTTTTCATCAGTAGAGATTAATTATTTACCCAATGCATTGAATTTATATCTGTATTCACCCTTCATAATAATTAATTCATGTGATCCCCATTGATCATAATAAATCAATTCTTCAATAACTCATTGATAATAGAGAATTCATTTAATATAAAATTATTGTGTAAACACGTTTTTAATGACATGATCATTACATCATTTTTAGACCAAATTAATGGAATATGAGTTTTTTACATGTGAATCCCCAAATCAATGAATTAAAATTTCATCTTAGTGAATTTACATAGTTGACTAAATATATTGGGTAATCATAATATAAAATTTTTTCATGTAAAATAGTGATATTCAATAATTTAATTCAAGATAGTCATAGTATTGAATGTGGATTAAGGAAATGGAATAATTAGAGGGGGTGATCATATCCCATCCATAAAAATATATTTTAGATGTAATAAAAAATATAATAATGTATATGAAAATATTATAATACAAAATATATAAAACATTTGACAAACGAGGTTCCTAAATGAAAAATATAACATGGAGAATTTTATTAACTAAAATGATGCTTTATTTCACATCTTTTACACCTCTTCAAAAATAGGTTTAAGAATATTAAATAATGAAACTGATTTTTAATAATTTTCCGTTTTCAATACTTATCTATTATTATCATTGGATTATACTTATTAAGATCCATTATTAATGGTTCAACGTTTTGATATGATACATTCCATAAAATTTATCATCTTTCTTCAATATAAGGATATTACTAAATAGTTATTTATAAATTATCATTATTAATTATAGATTATTATAAAGAAATTTTATTATTCATTTATATATTATAAGTGATTAATTATATTTATGAGTATGGTTAGTGATAAGAAAATAATTTTCTATATCTTTATGGGAGGTTAACCGATCATTATCCGAAAATTATAAAAAATGGGGGAATAGAATTATGAAATATGAATATGTTGTAAAAATGATAATTTAATTTTTTTACATAATTGATATAGTTCTAAAATTCTACATAATTTATCATGTAATATTTGGGTATGAAGTGAATTTTGAATAAGATGACTAAAGGTGGAAAATGAGGAAAAAATTGATAAAAACACAATCTTATGTTTATGCCGCTTCTCTTGTACGAAAAAAAATCATAAGATTCTTATATTTTGATTCATATAGAATGTATCTCTGTGTTATAAGGGGATTTATAGAGAGTATTTTTAATGATTATTGTATTTGGAAATTGAGGGAGGAGTGGTTTTCCAAGTAAAGGTATAGGGGTTATTCAAACATGGGGAGAGGGGTATTTTTAAATAAAATAATTATTAAAATAATATATCTTAGGTAAAAATTGTAATACTTATGTATTTACACTATGAATCATATATCGAAAATATATGATAATTTTAATATTTTAAATCCATTTTTAAAATTAAATCATTTGTTTATATTAAATGTAATTTGATAAAAATGGAATATAATTATTTAAAGGGTATAGTATTAATTTTTGACTTTGGAAAATTATCTTTAGGATATGAAATTATATTTAAGGTTTATTTAATTGAACAAATTATCTTATTAAAGTGATATTAGGATTAAATAACAAATTCACTATTTATAAGTCATTATTGCATAATCATTTAGTTATAAAACATGTGGTATTTAAAAACATCATTTTTTAATACATACATAATTATTGAATAATTTTCGAAAATGAACTGAAAATAACCCCTAGAAAATTTTAACAATTTTTTTTCCAGATATGAAATTTATTTTTTCAAAATATGTTTCTATCATATGAATTTTTAATATATAAATTAATTTTTTTGAAAAAATTAAATAAAATATTTTTTATTAAAAAGAATTTTAATACTTTTATTCAATATTTTTATTTTATATTGGTATAATAGTTAAATTTTCGTAAATTACTCTTGATAAATATTATTTATATCACATTATATTATTTTGATATCAAATTACTATTTCAATGGTCATGATACCATTCTCATTGTCCAGATTACTATTTCAGGGGATATATTACTATTACAAAGGTCATATTACCTCTTATAAATACTTCTTCATTTTTTTATTAATAACTCGCTAAAAATCTTCTCATTGTTTTATACACTCATTTTCATATATGAAGATTGGTTTACTAAAATAAATTTCCATTTCTAATGTATTTTTCATGGGAGGAATGATTCTTGGAGACTACTGCAATCTATATATTTTTATTATAGGTAACTTATTTTACATTTTCACCATTGTAAGGTTTGAAATTTTCATTGGTTTTTTTGTGGACTAATGTACAGGCTTTTAGTAATCAAATAATGTTGTTTTTGATTCTCTATTTTGATGTTATTTTAAAATACCATAAAATATAATATGAAACACATGTATTGATGAAAAAATTATTACTACTAATGTTAATGTCGTTACATTTATCCACTTATTAGAAAATTCTTCCCTTACATTTCAACCAATTCTCTTAATTGAGAAATTTTGAGGGTAATTTTGTTTTATTTTTTCTTACATTTCACATGATTCTTGTTCATATATATAGATTTTTTAATCCCTTTTACAAGGTGAGTTTTCTCAATATGTAGAACATTTTCTCTATGGTCCAGGTTCTTCACCAAATACTCCACCTAGAGTGGTCATTCTCTAATTGTACCACCTTCAGATTTAGTACATGAGAGGGATCCTGAATATACTTCCTCAATAGTGACACATAGAACATGTCATGAACATAAGATTATTTTATAGAAGTACTAGATGATGAATAAAGGAACATAATTTACAAACATTGATATTACATTAATTTTGATGAATATTCATTACAAAATATATAAAAACCAATCATGGATTATATATGTTTAATGTATTTACAAACTAAGAAACATAAATAACTCAATCATATGACATACGCATAATCTCCCACTTATTTCATCATAACTGGACCCCTTGAGGCATATCTTACATAATAACATTCTACATTACTTGGGGAAAAGAAACTTAAGAAAGGGTGAGCATCGATGCTCAGAAAGGGTAAAAAGGGCGTTATAAATCATAATAAAAATCATAATCATAATACATGCAAACATAACATTTGATAATATAATCCTATATATGAAAGAACATGAATACAAATTATGGGATAAATCATAAATGTTCATAATAATCAATGAGTTTAAACCCAAATGTCATAACATAAGGCATGCTTTTATTTGTAATTCATATAAGAATATAAAATCAATTCATATAAGTCACGGAAATTTTTGAAAACCATTACAGAAAACAATTTCCATTATTTATCCATGATCAATCATCATTTCAGCACTATATTACTGAACATGTATCATTTCCCATTCCATCCTTGATTATCTAATGAGGTATAAATATTTACCCAATGAATTGGTGGGAGATATTGGTCCCACCCATCTCCTAATAAATTAAATCTTATGTGCATCAATTAAACATAAATCATTTATCAAAGAATAACCGAAATAATATAAAGGGATTCTTAAACATCATTCCATTATAACATAATCCATAAAAAACTGTATTTCATAAATGGTATTCCATAATAAACATAATAAAATCATAGTTATAGTAGGGATAATATACTTGATACATAACCCTTTTATATAATTCCATCATAGATGGACTATAATTTTCATAGAACACTTGAAATTAATTCTTCATGGAAATATACTTTCTTCTCAAAAAACATTTTATTTTCTCAAAAAGCCACAATATTTTAAATGAAAATAATTTATTTGAAAATAAGATCTCAATCATGTAGAAGATTCTTCATGGAAAAATATAATTATGAAAATGAAATAAATATGTTCATTTAATATAATTTAATAAAAACATTCTTCTCGTACATTTTTCTTAAATTCAATATATTACATCGTATCAAAAATTAAAAAATATTCCCTTCATAAAATTTAATAAAAATTCACCAATGGGTAAAATAGACTTTATAAAAATTTATATGGATAAAAAGAATGTTTTTTTAAAAATATTCAGGAATCATGTACATGGAGGATAAATATACCTCTTTTAAAAAATCTTGGATAATAGTGATTTTAAAAATTTATCCCTTACCTTAAGTTTGATATCCTTTATTTATATTGAAACAACGTGTATATAGATATTTATAATTTTATTGACATTTTTTTTAATTAACACTCATTTTTATGATGTCATATTTGATCATTTTATCATCCATTTGTTAACAACATTTCATTATTACTTGTTATTCAAGTATTAATGGTTTTGTTTTCATATTTATGTTCTATCGAATATGTTATGCTTATCCTTCTTAGGTCATATTTATATCATTACAAAATCATATTTACATAATATAAACCATATTAATTAATCTATACAATTATATAAATTTTCTTTAATTGGTATCAAGTATAATGAATCACATTGCATCGTGGAGATTGTAGGTCACACATACGCAGGAGTAACAATATCATTCGTATAATTGCGAAATGGTATGTATGTGGATGTTATATATTTTGTTCCATAATCAATATGTAGTTATAATAGTCACATATAGTTATTATATTCATCATTATATAGATTCAATTAAGGTGGGTTGAAAAACATATTACACCACAACGTAGAGATGGTAAGCCAGACGTACGAAGGTGTGGTGATTTAGTTTTCCGTAGGATGTATAGAAGGGGAACATGGTTGTTCCATATTATTAATTACACCTAATTATATAATGGATATTGTATTTATTACATTATAATGGAAACAACTCCTAAATAGACATTAGAAGAAGAAAATAAATTCGAATGAATCAGTAAGGAATATTATGTCTTCTTTAATGAGATCCCTCTAGATCTCTTCTTGAAGAAATAGAGTTTGAATTTAGAGAAGATCATATCCTATAGAATTTTAATAGAGTATTTATGAAGGTAAATGGTCAAGGGATTTCTATGATTTAATGTTCAAAATGAAGTTAATAATTGAGGGAGGTGGTTTCTTTTTATAATTGAGCAGAGCTGCACTTATTGTATCTCTAATATTATTAGTTTATAATAAAATAAAATAACATCCAAAAACATGAAAAATTTCAAATTTCTTAATAATATATGAGCTATTATTTAAATTTCATCATAAAATAATTTTTATACATGTTTTTATGTTCATTTAAACCTTATCATTTTAATTTACACTTAGTTATTCTATTTAATTTTAACTAAGGTAACAAATATTACAATATAACAAGGGTGTGATATTAACTTATTTTATTTCAATTTCACCATTAATTAATAATTTTGATAGTTTTAGACCATTTCATAATTATTCTATATCTTTTAAATTTTTTGATTTTTAATTATTTTAATAAAACATTATTTTGGTAAAAAATAATTAGTGTCAATTTGGAGACTATTAAATTAATTGAATTTTAAAAAATATGAAAATAAATTATGAACCTAGAACTACATATTACATTTTTATGATTTTATAGTCATCTATAAAATTCATTGGATATATTAATTTTCCCATATTATAATTAGATCAATATTTTTAATAACATTTATTTGTTATCTATATTAATGAAATTATTACAACATCAAATTTCAATAATTATTTAATATACCTATTATTTTTTTAAAATTAAAAATAAAATACTATAACAAATGAAATTATTCTATATTTCATAGGAATATTAATATTAGAATATATCTTCGATAAAATCCTATATTAAAAATGTTATATCTATTTAAATGAGAATTTGACTACATTAAAATCATTTTAAATAAAATAGTTTATGGGTCATAATATCTTCTATATGGCTCAAAATTATCAATAACTGAACCTGTGGATGAGTATGATTGAGATGTACTTGGAAAATTAGATTTGGTAAAGTTTTTTAGTATTTTCATGGTTATTATTATATTGATAACTTTTATTTTATTAATTTCTTATCAACTAAATTATTTATGCATCATGAATGTATAATCCTTAAAGGTAATTAAATATTTGATAAATATTACAAATAAATTACCATGATAAATAGAAACATTTTGGATTTCAAAATATTATTTAATTTTGAATTCATATTTTGTATAAACTTTTATTAAAAATGATATAGTTATTAAAATATTAGTAATACATATTTATTATTTCTTTAAATAAATTAAATTAAATGTCCTAATCTCTTCAAAGTGGATTCCAAAGGAGTTAATTTAGACCCATGGATGATTTAGGTCAAAAAAACTCATCAAATGATATTAGAACATGTTTTAGAGTAATTTTATAATATTATTTTTACCCTTAATTACTCAGTTTAACCTTTTACTGTATTAATAAAAAATTAATGAAGTTACTACTCAAAATTACCAAAAAGAAATTAAATCTATTTATATAATTTGGATCTACTATTTAAAAATATGGAATATTTTTTTCAAAATTAATCTATATATATATAATTAATTTCAAAATTAATCATGTTATCAGAATGATAAAATTGGCATTTAAAGTTTAAACAATTCAAAATATAAATTTTTTTAAATATGAATTCAATATAAAATTAATGACAATTAACACCACTATGTTAATCTATAAAATAATAACTTATTTATACTTTAATACCATTAAATAAAATTATTTAACCATATAAATTATTTTGATTGAAATTTTTTTTGTAATTATAATTTAGTATATTTTTCCTATTCATCAAAACATCAAATTTATGTAAAAAATAAAGAAAAAACATTAAATTTAAATTTTTATTACCCGCATTAAAATAAGATGTTTAAATTTTCATAAAAAATTATTATTTTGAAAATAATTTAATTTATAATGGATTCCCTAATAAAAGTTGGTAAAATTACCTTTTTTGAAAAATATATTATTTTATATATCAAATAGGGTTTATTCATACCCTATGACTACAATATATATTGAATTAATATCAATATTATTTTCTTAAGTATATAGCAAATATATTTAATTAATTTAATTCACTAATTTGAATTCACTTAATTTAAAAAAATAAAAAAATATAATAGATGTATATTTTTCAAAAAATAATTAGTACCCAATGAATTCAGCATAAATTTTACAATGTTAGTTCTATTTATTCCCTATAACCTAAAAACTATGATATAATTGTAATTTTATACCAAGGGTGTCTCTAGTTTCATTTCAACTCATGATTGTGAGCAAGATATTAAAGAATTAAAATTATGTAAATAATATAATTCTTAAAAACATCAATGTGTTACATTCTACACCCATTAAATTAATTGACACTCTCAAACATCACCAATTTTGTTAAAATATATGGGGATAAATCCAGCTCATCACAGCCATGGGTTCCCATGTAGATACCAAAAATTGGTGTTTCTCCCATTAATCATTAACTAATTTAGTGGTCTTGTATCGCAAACAATTTTTTCTATGATCCAGAATCCCTATCTATTTTTCATCAAAAGAAATATATTTCTGCAATGGAAGGAATTATGAGTTTAGTAAATGCGAAGTATTAGGTATATACATTCATGGGATTGATTCATGGAACACGTCATGAACATGCGAGAGATTACATGGTAGCCTCAAGCAATAAGCTATAATCATAATGCAATCTAAAATTTCAAAATGACTACTATACCTCGGTCTCAGCTTTCCCTTCTTTCCAAATATCATTACTCTCTTTTAGGGAGAAATTTTTAGTAACATGTTTTCATGCACTTTAATCTTTATGTGTTATCATTGATTTCCAGCATATCTTCTTTGTCGACTCTGAGACGATCTTATTTTTTGTTGAATAGATATGAAATTCTCGCCTATTTCATCAAAAAATTTGGTTCGTAATAGAATTTTTCCCCAAAATTCATCATAGTATGTTAATTCTCTACACTTATTTCTATAGAGGGATTCATACGGATCCATCTCTATATTATAGGGAAAGCTATTGTTGTAATAAAATTCTACAGAAGTTAGGTTTTGATCCCAAACACCTCAGATATCCATAGAGAGAATTCTAAAGATGTATTCTAGAGTTTCAATTCTCCTCTTAGATTTTCCATTTTTATGGGGATGATATTATGTGATGAATCATAACTCAATATCGAGAGCCTTTTGAACCCTTAACTATAACTTCATTGTAAACCTAGAATCCTGATCAGATATAATTGAATGTTTTACTCCTTTCAATATTACCACTTCTTTTATTTATATAATATCAAGATGATTAGTAAGGAAATAATCTCTAATATCAATAATTTGTATAGACATTGTAAGGTGATAAACTATAATGAAATATTATATTTTTAAGAGGCCTAGGATATCTAGAAAATTAATTGTATAAATTAATTATACCATTTTATGTTTAGTTTAATATTTATAATAACATTTATTAGTTATATCTATTGATAAAATAATTACAATATTAATTTGGTGTAATTATTTAATATACAAATTAGTTGGATAAAAACTAAGAAAAATACAATAATGAATATAATTATTATTAAATTTAGATGAATAATTAGGGTATAATATATATTCTAGAAAATCCCATAAAAAATGATATATTATAATAATGTGAATGTGACAACTTTAACATCACATCAAATAAAATATTATAAGTGTCATAATATTTTCCATATGTCTTCAAATGGTGTAACAACTGGGTCCTGTTGACCACACAACCACCCCACCTTAACATGGTCATCGTGTCCTGGCCCACCAGGTACCACCAATTGCCCCATAAACATGTGGTCCCCACCCAAGGGCCCACCAACATGCTTGAACGGGTCATCTGACTGTTGATAGTCCCCACAGGCCAACACATGTCCTTTTCAATGTGCCTTGTCCTAACTCTGACACACCCTGGAAAATTCTAAGAAGGTCACCCATCCTAATCACTACTCCAGGCCAAGCACGCTTAACTGTGGAGTTCTAACCATGTATGCTCCCGAAAAGTAAGGTGCACCTTGTTGACATGTGTCATATAATTTAGTCATTTTACCCTTTATCATTCGGGGGTTTTACAATCACCCCATTTTAGAGCAGAAGATCCTCGTTCTAGGTCCTACAACTCAACCAAGGCAGTGTGTTGCACTTAAGGCTGTGTACTACCTCTGATAAAAAATGTCACAACGGGGTCCTGGTGACAGCACCGGACCACCCCACCTTAACATTGTCGTCGAGTCCTGGCCCACCAGGTACCACCGATTGCCCCGTAGACACGTGGTCCGTACCCAGGGGCCCACCCACATGCATAGACAAGACATCTGAATATTGATAGTCCCAATAGGCCAACACATGTCCTTTTTAGTGTTCTTTGTCCTCACTCACACACACATTGAGAAACATCCTAGAATTTCACCCTTCCTAATCACTAATCTATGCCAAGAATGATTAACTGTGGAGTTTTAATCAAGTATCCTTTCAAAAAGGAAGGTGCACCTTGTTGACATGAGTCCTATTTTTATTCATTTAAACATTTATCATTTTGGTGTGTTACAAATGGTAAATAAATCGACGGTTGGATTTTTATGGTCGATATATACTCAACAAGTATTATTTGGTTTTCTTTGGTCCCTTAATGGTTATTATCAATATAGTAAAAATTATTTTATTTATTTATCATCAATTAAATAATTTATCCATCATAGATGTATAAGACTTTAAAGAAATTACATATATATAAAAAATTACAAATAAATTACCATGATAAATAAAAACTTTTTATCTATAAAAAGAGTATTTATAGTCAAATTTATCTTCTGCAAAATCATTTATTAAAATTTATATATTAATAATACATTTTGTAAGATATATTTATCTTTTCTTAAAATAAAATAAATTAAAAGTCTTAATAGCATCCAAGAGGATTACAAAGCATACCATTTATACCCAATAATTCTTTTGGGTGAAACTAAACAATCCCATGATGTTAGGACACGTATGAGGTTAATTTTATAATATTATTTTTAGCCTTAATTCTCAATATATGCTTTTACCATATTAATAAATAATAATTAAGTTACTATTCATAATGCCAAAAAAATAAAACTGTATTTAAATAATTTTCATCTTATGATTGAAAATATTGAATTAATTTTTCAAAATCAATATCATATATGATTCAAAAATTATTTTAAAATTAATCTCATTGTCAGAATGATAAAATGGTTTTTTAAAGTTGAAACATTACAAAATATTGAAATATTTTTACATCTGAATTCAATGTAAAATAAATTCCATTGACCTCACTTATCAAAACTGATAAAAATATAATCTATTTATACATTAAAACCATTAAATAATATAATTTTAACATGAAAATTATAATGATAAAAAAAAATTCAATTATAATTTCGTTTATTTTTATTATCCATAAAATATTGAATGTTATGATAAAAATATCAAAATTTCCTTCAAAGTAAACATTTCTATCTTTCATTAAAATAAAATATTTATTTTTTCATATTAAAATCAATCACAAGTCAAATTTTGTTTAATATGGGTTTTCTATTAAAAGGACAAAAATTTCCCTTTTTTAAAAATATATTTTTTATATGTTAAAGATCATTTACTGATACCATATGAATAAAATAACTTTTCAATGAATATCAAAAATATTTTACTAAATATATATCAAAATTCATTTCATTAACATAGTTTACTTGTTGTAATTAACTTAATTTAAAATAAAAAAATATATAATTGATTTATATTTTACATAAATAATTGGTAACCAATAAATTCTATATACATTTTCATAATTCATTTTTATTTATTCACGAATATCTAAAATATCATGTTATCATGGTCATTTTATAATAATATTTTCTCACAGTTTATTTGAACTCACAATTCCATGCAATTCAAGCTTTTGAAAATTTAAAATTATATAAAAAACATTTCAAAAAAACATTCGGGTGTTACATGATGGACCACTTATCCTATTTGATCAATTGTCTAAACAGTGAAAATGTTTGTACGGATAATAATTAAATTAATTATAAACATCATTAATCCCTTCCTTAGTGATATTCAAAGTAATATTTGTCCTATAACATCGAACCAAAACACCCTTTGATGGTTTTCATCATTGATCTTCATCTGACTCTGAACATCTTTAATATTTAGTTTGACAGATAGACCATTTATTTCCTTCTCTATCATAATATCATTTCCATGTATCTTTCATTAATCATATTTATCACAACATTTATATTATCTTCATCACATACCATATAGTATTCTTATGAATTAATTTGAATAATAGAGTGGAATATCTTTTTGAAATATAACTCAACTAATATGATATGTTGATCCCTTTTTCCTTTAAATTACATTAAGAATGATCTTAGAAAGTATAAAAATTTTATGGTCATTTCATGTCATCCATCAGATTGGGGGAGACATGTCATACTAAAATTCAACTCTATATTCAGATCTTTCTGAATACTTCTTCTGAATTTGGATGTATACCATGGATCATGACATGAAATTATTGAACATAGTACCCCACACAACCTCAAAAATATGATTACATATATTATCTAATGTCTTTCAAGAGGTAAATCTTCCCAAATAAAGATATATTTGGATTTACTTCTTTCATTAAATATTTACATTCTCACATACTGAGTTCATTGATGAATGTTTTCCTACATGAATATTTCTCGAAGGAATTGATATATCCCAGTACATCAAGGATTGATAGAATAAGTTGATCTATAAGAATTACCCAATATATCATTCATTATTTGAGGTGATGAGGGAACAGAATGTCAGTTCCAAATTGAAGAGAGTCATCTTTGTCATTGTGTAACTCATGATATTTCCCCTCCTTATTGCTATCAACCTGTTTGACGATCTGAATAATCCCTTTATGACTTCATAATACACTACCAAAAATATGGTTGGGATATTATTTGATAATGGAATGATTAATTCCATATCCTTAGGAATTCAAGGTCCTTTTATTAATTATACAAGAAGATAGTGTCTTTCCAAATCCCATTAATGGATTTAGTAAATGGTTACTTTCTAACTATCTTTACTATTATGTGTTGAGATCCTTCTAAGTGAATATAAAATTCAAAATTTGGTTTTATATGTATATATCCCATTTTACCCCATAAAGGGTGTATCTCCACATATAAGAAAGATAGGATAACTTCAAATAAATCCAATTCAGGAGTATGATAGTTTTGTTCAAGAGGAATTAACTTTCAAGATGAATAAGCAATAAACATGTTATTTTTCATTAGTACACATTTAATTCACGTTAATGATGAGTCACTATATATGGGAATAACGTAAAATTAGATGCTAATTTCTCCATAGGAGTAGTAAACAATTTATTCGTCATTTCATGAAAGAATTATTCACACTGATTTGTCAATATAGATTTAACTCCTTTTCATGTAAACCTGGTTAGTTATTTTAAAATCCATTAATCCTTTTTACACAATCCTTATTTATTATCCATCTATGACAATAATCTTGAAATATCAATTATAGTGGTAGGATTTTTCCACTCGTCTATGACATTTATCTTTTCTGTATCAACATATATTCCATCACTGGTCATGATGTGCACCAATAATGATACTATTTGTAAAAAAAACCCACATTTTTTAAATTAAAAAAATATATATTCTCCTTAATCATAGTTCGTAATATAACCCACATATAATCCCCATGATCCCCAAAAATTTTCGAATATACCATAATATTATAAATAAATACCACAAGAACTATATGAATTTAATTTTTAAACAATAAATTCATCAAATCCATTTAAATGGTATAAGAATTAGTCATGATGAAGGGTGTAACAAAGAACCCATAATTAACATATCTTTTTTGGAAGGATTTATTTTCGATATCATCAATATTCTCTAATAAATAATCATTCGGTGATCGAAAGCCAATCATAGAAAATAATTCTCCCCAACAAAGATAGTCATAAAAATATTCAATACATAGAATTAGATATTTTTTCATTACTATAATATAATTATAGTAACTATAATAAATTAATTTTTTCAATTATCATTCATTATTCATCAAAAATAGAATTGGTTCTCTAAAAGGAGACACATAAGGTCAAATAAAACCATTACCCGAATGATCTTGATGTTTATTATTTAATTTTGATAAATTTAAATTTTCCATTCTATACGGGATCATCAATGTTTGATTGGATCTAGGTATGAGTTTAATAGAGAACTATAACTCTTTTTATTGGGTATATCCTTGTAAATAATCATCAAATACATCAATGTATTTCTGAACAATGGGGAAAATTTATAAATTTAACTTTTATTTTTCTTTTTTTTAATCACCATTAATTTCATTAATGAAAGATATATAAGATCACTCTAAACTATGTTAAATTAGTGATATCTATCATTTTAAAATAAATATATTATTTACACTAAACACCATGTACATTTCCATTCATAAACATTTTTTCTTATCCTTATAAATTGGGATCAAATCTATCGCTAGTATTGTGTTGAATCCCACCATTGGAATGACTTCTATATTTTTTTATGATATTTCACATTCCAATGATTGTTTTAGATTTTCTATACACCTATGATGGTCCGAAAATTCTTCAAGGAGTTTTAACTGATTACACTATTTCTAAAAGTTTTGTATTTCATTCTAAATTTAATGATAATGTGTATAAAAAATTGAATGTTTAGAACCCAAATCTAACAAATTATTTGTTAGCTTCAAGAGAATATAAAATGTACGTACCTACAAATTATTTATATCTAATTCTAAGTCCATTGTGATTTAGAACATGTGAACAGGATTCCATGGACTATGTTAAGGTTTGTTGTGGTTAAGCTCTATTATCTTCTAAATCAGATATTGATTTTCACTGTTTCCAATATTTCCAAACATGAATCATTGAACATCGTGGTATGCTTTCAACCACTTCCATTTTTTGTTTTTTTAGATGTTATGGCTTCACCTAAATAAAATACTTTTATGCTATATGTCTGTCACATCTATACATTTAGCACTTTCCACTCCCAATAAATTAATTCAATGACAATTTTTTGAAACATTTTTTCATGGGGGAAGATTAATAATCCCTTCTCCTCTTACATAAGAAAAATCAATTCCCATATAAGGATCAATTTATCTCTTTTTTCATTTACCTAATAAAACTATTACATCTCTCAAAACATTATTTAATCCTTCAAAGTATATGCACTATCCCCTCATAGTATTTATAATTTTATATTCAAAATTCATCATTATATGGTTTCTTAGCCTGCTAAATAACATAACAAAAATTATAAAACGATCCATAATTAACATATTGATGTATAAATTGTGTATTTTAAATTTCATTTCAAATATTCCTATTTATTTATTTTCATAATAATTTAGCTCTAATAATTCCTTCTCAATTTTTATTCTCTAGATATAAGGAAATATTTATTACAAAATTTCTCTTGATCTCTTCCTTCTTTATGATATCAATAGTATCTCTTTGATTTAGTTTAATTGTTAACTTCAAGAACTAATAATCTTCTACTTCCAAGATATATACTTCCATTTTTATTTTATCCATCTCTAAAAAATAGATTATTGGAAATATCATTTCTATAGAGGAAATAAATTTTTCAGTAATTAATGAATCACTAGATACATTAATAGATGTTTTTTATTGATGCATGATAGAATCAATTATATTTTTTTTACCATTATAGAAAAATATAGCTTTTCAACATGATTCTGGATATTATTCCTAACTCAAAATACTTGATTCATCATCCCAATGATGTTTTCATTCCGTACTCCAACATATTTTGAATTTGATCAAGACATCATCCATCTAACTAATCATTTACATGGATCCTCCTACTGCTATAAGTATTTAATAAATATGAAAACCATAGTGAGAAATGATTTAACGCTAGGTTTATTTTATTTTTAAATTTAATTTTAATCCTAAAACAACATTTATAGATTTTTTATTCATTAATATACTCAAAAAATTTACATATTTTAAATATCATTAATAATGGTACATAAAAATTAATAATATTATAAGAAAATATATTCTATGATTTTTAAAATAGGTTCCCAATAAATCCCATTTTCGTTAACAATGATTTGATTGATTGAAATATGAATGTTCCCGTTTTCATGTTATCACTCTATGGTACAACTATATCAGATCCACATCATTTTTTAGTATCCATATAGGTATTTGTATTCTTAGAAACCACTCACATAATACTTCACCAAAATTATATGAATTTTTCCTATATCAAGAGTTATCCCAAAGGTTCATTCTTATATTTTATAATCCTAATATCCCTAAATAACTAAACCATACTCTAATACCATCTATAGAATCCTTACATTTTAATAAATCAATATTTCATTAAATTATTAAACACTTAAGAAAAGATAAAATGGTTTATGGTTTAGTATCTTAGAAATTGGATTTGTAATGAATGAATAAAATAAAAAAATTTATATTACACTAGAAATTATTCCTCATTAGTTCATTCTTTTTTATTTTTACTATAACTAATATCCATTAGAAATGAATAAAAAAATAGGTGATAATGAAGACATGGTGAAAATAAATACAAATGAATATGAATGATAATTAATCATTATAAAAGAGGAATAACATCAGAGAATAATCATAAGTAGTTGATAAAAAACATTTAAATATGGTTTAATCCTGAAATTTATATATTCATAAGACTATCAAAAAGGTTTATCTCCAAGCTGTGATTAAATACCATTACCAAGGATATTAACCAAAGTATCGTAAATCATTTCACCTCTAGATTTTAATTATTTAACAAATGAGTTTTAGAACTATCAAGGGGAACCATTCATATGATTAAAATTATGTGATCCACATTGATAAAAATAAATCAATTTATTATTAACCTGTGGAAAATAAATAATTTTTATTATGTAAAATCATTATGTATATATATGCTTTAAAAAATGAACATTGCATCCTTTCTGACATATGGAATTAAAATTTTGTATTTTAAATGTAATTACATGAATAAATAAATATTATCTACCTCTATGTGAATATCCATGAAATAAATAGTTTGAAAAAATAATAATAATTTTTTTATATGAAGGGGAGAAATCCAAGAATTTAATTCGGAAACATGATAATAAAAAATGATGATTATGGAAATAGTGTAATAGGATGGGATGATGTTCACAAATTTTTAAAACACTTTTTTATATTAGGGGAAAAATTATTTGTATAAAAATATTACAATCCAAAATTCATAAATAATTCCAAAAACAAAGCAATTAAATGTAAAATTTATAATTAAACAATTCTTGTACCATAAATCCCTCTTTACATCACATCTTTCAAAAATCATAAATAATAGAAATATGTTTAATAAATATTGAAAAAATAACTACAATGTTTTCATTTTTTCATTATATATCAATTATAATCATTTGATTATATTTCATAAATTTCATCTGAAAAGGAGAAACATTTTGATTTGATTCTTTCATTAAAATTTCAAATCATTCTTCAAATTAATGATATTGAATAATTTTCATTTATAAATTATTTTTATTATATACTATATCATAGAAATAAATATATTTATAAATTCATATATTATAAATATATAAAAATATCTATCCATTATATTTGTGGTTATAAAATAATTTGAAACATTTGGGTGTCTAGTGAACCAACTGTTATTGAGAATTTTTCAAAAAAAGGATGATGATAATTATAATATCTTAATATGTGGTAAATATGAAAATATGAGAATTTATATATAATAAAATCATTAATATTTATCTAATAATTACATTAATTGATCTAATATGTTTTGGGTTTGAAAGGATTTGGGAAGAAGATAAAGAGAAGTCAAAATGATCGAAGTGTTCATAGAATCAGACAATATTCTCGGTGATGCATCTATTTTATGACAATAAAATCCCTTGATGTTTTGATTTGTTTTGTAATGGTTGTTTCCTATCCGGTCTATTACATTTTAATTTATGTTCATTTTCGTTGGTCGGAGGGAGTTTGGAGATGTTTTGTGGCAAAATTCTAGATGAATGGGGATTACATGTCATGTAAGTAGATTACTCAATATAAAATTCAGTTTCGCACATTGTTTGGATGGATTCATGACATGTACATATTTTAAAAATAATTAAATAGGGTTTCATTACATGTAATATTTTGTGGTTTAAAAATACTAATAAAATAAATAGGGAAAATGTTTTTTTGGGAAGCGAAAACCCTTGTATTACACAACATGAATGGGGATTACACATAGTGTAATATCAGGCTTATGTGCGTTTTTAAAAAATATTTTCTAGCTGAACCCTCATTCATTTGGCTATGGTTTCATTTTCTCTAGGTTTGGTAGAACCCTAGGTTTCCACAAGTATTTTTTTATCCATTTTCCTCTCACCTTTATTTGTTGATCCCAGTGGATTCCTGATGGCGATCAGTGGTGGGTTTATGATGAGTCCTACTCTCATTCTTCCCTATTGTCATCTTTTATTCACCTAGGGATCCAGTTTTATGTTGTTAATTTTGTTTGTGGTGTTCCTTGGGATTCTTTCATGGTGTTGGTATATGGCATAGTTTTATGTGTAGTTCCTCATAGTTTTAAAGTGGTTTGTGGGAGTTCTCCTTTGCCCTGCGGTGCACAACATTTTGTAAATATTATTTCGGGTAGGATTCACATCATTTATCTTTATAGTGCATATCGTATGAAAGGGGTTTATTTTTAACATATGTATTATGGTTTTTCAAGATTAATAAAAGATAACTAATTGGATAAATAAAATTTAAAGGGATAAAGGGATTTGATTCACATGATTTTGTACCTTTGGTATTGATTGTAATATTGCATTTATATAGGCTAAATGCCTCACAGAAAAGTGTGGATGTTGGGGGCCTGGTTTTCACTAGAAATACGTATTAAAAATATTTCTTTTATTTTGATATAACATTGAATTTAAATTGGTTAATTAGATATACTTATCTAATTAAATGGTTTCCATAGGATTTTGCATTGTGTGATAATGCCTCTAAATTAATGTTGAATGTGAAAAAATCCCATTTGTAAATATGTAATTTTATCGTGAGGTGTTGTGATGTTTTTCCATGCTTGTGGGATAGTGGTGTCTGGTTTCAATGACCTGTGGGGTGATATGTGGTTGTTGGCCTATGCTTTTGGTGTAGCGGGATGATTGTTTGTTATGTCATGTTAATGGGGCATAAAAGAGAGAATGTTGTGGATGATTGGTTTCTTATGATATGGGTAGTCCATGAAAATTACCAAATAATTATGGAATTAATAAATACTTTTTAATAATTCTTGGTGTGTCATGGGATATTTTTTATAAAATAATGAAAATGCTTATATAATTTGGATGGGAATGTAAAATGGGTTTTTTGGTTTGATGTGTCATGTCGTGCATTTAAAGGTAGCATAAAAGGTGGAAATTATTGAGAGTTGGTGATTTTTCTGAGATAACATAGGTTGGGATTGTGTTTTTGGTATCATATTTGAATATACATTTATTTTCAATTTGACTTTTATGCTCACTACCCTAGTAGATTACTATGTGTCCTACACCCCCATCATCATGGGGGGTGTCTTTCCCAACATCTGGTGAGGAGTACGGATGGATGGGTACCCACTCTTTTCCACTCTCACATATATGATAGTTAGGTATAGTATAGGCTATTATGAATGGAATTATATTAGTATCATAGATTGTGGTTATGATGGACTAAGTGGCTTCGGGAGATATGTGATAGCCTAATTTCATGTGGTTGAGGTGCTTTGTGATTTCCCATCTGTCTTCAGGAGGAGATGTGATACACATTACTATGTATATTCGAGATGATATGTGATATGTTGTGAGCCCCAGAAGTTTGTAGGTGGGATTTTCTATGGGGCCTAGGTGTGTGTGTTTGGGTTTTGATGTGAGGTCCCGGTCTGTACGGGAGGGATGTGTTATGAGGCCTAGTTGTGTGCTCGTAGGATATGGTGTTTTATATAGAAGGGGTGGGATCTCTAGGACATAAAAGGTTGTGTTACAGTGGCATGATAATGGGATAGTGGTGCAGGGTACCCTATCATCATTATGATTTTTATTATGTTACATGACATGCATTACTTTGTGAGTGTTCTTTAGTGCAGTTGGGTTTGGATATTATACATATTTCGGTGTTGTTTGGTACTATTGTTATATAAAGAGAAAATTAGTATCATTATCACATATGAGAACATGAGGATTCAACTTTCAAATTGAGTATAATTTCATGCTCACCGTACATATATAATTTTTTTTCAAGTATCCATGATGACTATGTTTATTGTGTTGGAACATAATAGCTCAGATCTTGAATGTTGTTTTGTCATTTCATAGCATTACATTTGGGTATTTTTCTTGGATAATATTGTATTTGTATCATTTATTTTTTACACATTCATGTGGGATGGTTTCTATTATTACTTTTATATATTTTATTATGTTTTTATTTTATATTATTCATCTTATCTCCCGATGTTTTTTTCTAAAAGGGTAAAGCCTCCAATATTGTGAGTTTTGTACACCATCGGTGCTATTCTTCAAACTAGTGTCTACTAGATGTAGTAATCATGGTCATTATCTCACATTAATTATTTCCATCCAGGAGTTGTAACTTTTCATGGATTTGTTCATGAGAGATTGGTTTCAGAGGTGATGGTTGATAGAGATTATTGTGTTTGGTGATAGGGAGAGTAAGGATTTCATGTGATCGTATGGAAACAGCTCTACGTGAACATGGTGCATTATATAAGCCAGGGATACCAAAATAGACATGGGATTTTTGGGGCCTCCATGATCTAGTGCAATAGTAATTATCTTGTTGAATGTCCAGGTGAGGTGGATCATATTATCAGGTAGAGGCATTGGTCAGTTACATGCATCATAATGATTGTGTTCTTGTATAAATTGGGTTGTTTTGGGAAGTTTAAACTGAATAAATCAAATAAAATTAATTATAATAATTATTAATAAAATAACATACTAATCGGGCTTAGGAAGGATTTGGTTACCTTTCAGCTATGGCTCTTTGATATTGTTCACATGTGGTTAACTTGGTAGTGGCTCAATAGGATTATATAGTTGATCATCGTAGGGTTGATCAAGACGAGGTGGATGATCAGTTTAATTAGATGTTTCATGATTTTCAATGGTAGATATTGGTAAATTACAATGTTAGTGTTTCAGATATAAATATGGAGGGATCACTAGTGGAGCTCCAAATTTCATTCAGTTTGATCTAGGTCCTACAAAGGTACTAGGTCCCTTTTTAAATTAGTCAGATTTAGGGAGTTTTCTATCAGTGGTGGATTCATTTTCTTAGGGAGTGGATAGAGGAATATGTTTTGTGGGTCAACATCTAGAAGGATTTCTGAATAGATTTACTTTGATCAAATGTGTAGCTATTAAAGAGGAAGGAGCTTCTATTTCATCATTAGCGGAGCATGTTATTATAAGATCTAAGAATCATGTTCAAGGACCATCTATATTTTTTCAATAACATTTTGCAAACATTGATTCTCATGAGAGACATATTGAGTATGAACTTTTTACTTCTATCCAGTATGCAGTTACTCCTTTTATGATGATGATATATCTTTAGGTTTAGAAGAAATAAAAGGTGATCATGAGGGTGAACTCATGAGGAGTCCATTTATAAGAGGTGATCCAAAATGGTTCATTGATAGGTGGAATTTTCTTTTGAAGATCTTATATTACCTTACCATAAATGTTTTTGCTGCTGGGGATTCGACCATAGATGCTTCCTTTCGATCCATCTGCTACTAGTGGTTTCCATGTTTTTCATTGGGGCTTTGCACCCATTTGTTATTGTTTTAGGGTTAATTATCATCACCAGAGCCAGTTCCTTGTAGTTTCTTGAGATTAGATTGGTTTATATGGAATGGTTTAGTTCCATCCTTAGTCATAGTTTCCTATGAGACTGTTTTAGCTGCTTGGGTAGCATGATTTTTCTCCACTGAGTGGTTATGTATTGAGTATAGGATGATAATGGGATGTTCCATATGTCTAGGGGGCATGAAACATGTTTTACTATAGTGGTGACCCTTAATAGAGATGTAGAGGAGTTGGGAGTGGTTTGATTCATTCAGCGAAGGCTGTAGTTCCAATGGTGTGAGATATCATCAGATGTACAATAAGTTTTTTTATTGCCCTTGTTTGTGCCTTATCCACATTAGGGGATTCACACTCCTTTTTTCACCCACTATATTCCCTGCTCTATGACTGCGCATTAACAATCTTCATGTGAACCTGGTGTTGATTATGTTAGTGAGAGGCTATACCATATTGTTTGATTTTTTTCAGGGTGTAGATTGAAAATGAAACAACATCAGTACTGTGTGGCTATTTTATTGTTACTGGTGAAGCCATATAAAGTCATACTCATGATCGACTTTCTGTATTATATATGTGCTTCTATATATTCCTTGTATATTAGAGTCATGTTTTCAGATTTGGGTGGCCAAAATGAGGTTTTCATTGGAGAATAGAGTTGTTAGGTAGATAGTCTGCATATGGATCCCCTTTTTTCATTATTAGCTCAATTTTTAGTGGAATTAATGGATACCAAAATGGTAGAGGTTCCTGAGGTAATTGGGAAATTCATGTATGTTTTCCACAGGGAGGTTTTGATGTTACCCCCTCAACATGATGTTGAGTTCTATATAGACTTGTATCCTTGTGATTCTCTGATTTTGATTGCTCTTTATTAGATTTCACCTTCTTAGTTGCGAGTGTTTAGGATTTATACATATGATCTAATGAAGAATGGTTTTATCTTGACCAGTGTGGCTATGTGGATTACTCTATTTTCATTTTAAAAGAAGGCTTATGGTGGTCTCAGGTTGTGTATAGATGATTAGAGGTTGAATTAGGTAAAAAATAAGAACGATTAACCTCTTCATAGAATAGACGATCACTTTAACCAGCTGAGAGGGGAATGTTGGTCTTCTAAATTATATAATTGGTCCTGATATAACCAATTATGGGTATAAGAGGGAGATATCTCATACTGTATTCAAATGTAATTATAAAAACTTCGAGTTCATATTCATGCCATTAACTGTTAGGATAACACCATCCATGTTCATGGGTAATATGAATTATATATTCCATCAGTTCATTGACTGGTTCATAGTCATATTATTCAATTTATATACTTATCTACGCAATGTTAAATGAGGATCATGTCGATCATCTTAGAAAAATAATTCACGTTCTTTGACACCAACCGATCTATGTAATGTTATCTTAGTACAAGTTCTTGACATAAGGTTTTAATTTCCTCGGGCATGTGGTGTCTTATTATGGTGTGTAAGTAGAACTGTCAGTATTTGAAGCTAGTGTTTCCTGGAATCATCCAATATCGTTGGAGAGCTTCATATTTTTCTTGATCGCGTCGGATATTATTGGTGTTTTGAACCCGATTGCTATTGAGTTTCATCTATATTTATAGCTTTAACCTTGAAACACCAAGATTTTGTGTGGAGCGATCAATTCTAGGAAGTGTTCAGTTAACTGAAAGGGAATATTTTTAATGCTCCAGTGCTCCAATTTTCCAATGAAGAGGTGACATTTGAGGTTTTCTATGATAATTACTGTCTAGTTTTGGGATAAATACTGATTAAACAGTGAGCATTGATCTATAATCGGTCTACATAGTAACATCCTCACATGTGTAACTATGCCACCCAAAATCTAGAACAATAAACTGTTCTTTTATCAATGATGTTTTTTCAGAATTACCTCATTGGGGAGATATCTTTTGACATTACACATCTCAAGATATTGAGTTATATCTTTTCCCAGTGGGACCCGAATTTATGAAAATGGAGGTGGATGGAGTTTCATCAATACTATGATTTGAAGACCTCATAGACCCTAGGAAATAGGTTTTTTTGGATGATTATTTTATTAGAATGTCTCAGAAATATATTTTTCCAAAATATAAGGATGCATGGAGTGAAAATGAGGAGTTAGACTCCTTTCAATTAGATGCCAGGATGGATAGTTTACGAGGTTGTTTGTTTAGGGTGACAGTGTAATCTTATCTGATGTAGTATGTGGAGGAGTATCAGGGGAATGAATTTGTGGAAGAGGTGTTGTGTTATCATATTGGACATGGTGATGCTTCATAGGGATGGTTTATGGATAGATGATGATTAAATTTATTTCGTGGGCTGTTTTTTGTTCCAATGACGATGTATGGTGGAGTTATTAATGAGTTTCATTTATCATCATTTTCGGTGAATCATAGAGTTTTGAAAATGTACCATGGATTTAGGATATTGTTTTTGTGGCAAAGGATGAAATGAGAAATGGTGAAATTTGTGGAAAAGTTCTAGGGTTTCTAGGGTGTAAAGGATAAAAACTATGTTCCTGGTGGGTTTTTGCAGCTCTTGGATGTTCCCATGTGGTAATGGGATGAAATATTAATGTATTTTGTCCTAGGGGTTCCCTTAACTAAGGGAGGTTCTAATTTTGTCTGGATGATCATGGATTAGTAGATGAAATCGGACCACTTCATAGTGATCATGAATTTTGCCATATTGGATGCCTTTTCTAATAAGAATGTGGATGAAGTGGTGTGGTTACATGGATTTTCTAAGGTCAATTTCCTCAGATCTATATTCATGGATAACATCACGAGTCTAGAGGGATTGAATAATCATTTGGACACCAAATTACATGTCATAATAGTTTTCCATCCTCATACAGAAAGGATAATGGAACATATATTCCAGGTATTGGAGGACATATTTGGTGTGTGCATCTTAAACCCATGTGGGAATTGGGCATCAAACCTTCCCTTGGAAGAGTTTTCTTATAATAGTAGTTATCAATCTTCCATTATCATGGACACATACATTGATCTATACGGGGAACTATGTTGTTCGTCATTGTGTTGGACAGAGTTTGGGGAGAAATATATTCTTGGTCCTAATGTTGTAAAAATCATGATATAAAAGGATTATCTTGTTAGTCAGAGGATTAATGTAGCACAAGATATAAAGAAGAATTATGTTGAACATATGAGAATTAATGGTTTGGATGGACCATTCCTTTGGTTCGTCTTTTGTTGAGGCATGGTGGCTAGGAGGATAGTACATAGGGCGGGAAATGAAGATGCATTCCCATTAACCAAAGTTGTTTTGGGTTTTTATTTTCTCTATTTTTCTTTGTAATGTGATGTTTCGATTGCATTGTTTTATGAGATGAAAATTTTCCTTGTTTTCTGATATTTTTGGTTGGATATGTGATAAAAGTACTAACATGTGAAAAGGGATGGACATTATTACTAATCGAGACACATTAAATGTGATGTGAATAATTCCATGTCGGTGAGTCAGTGTCACCCGTAGAAGTTAGTATTTGGACATGGAGAATATAATTCAATGACTCATGTGTGTGGGAAAATTTGGGTTGATGGTTTTAGAAGTTGTTGGTTTGGGATGCATTTGGGTTGATATAGTTGTGTAGTGGATGTGTGGAAGTGTGGTAGTGTGAGTGGAAGTGTCTTGTGGGTTTCTATTGTTCTTTCTGTACCTTTGGGTAGGTGTGTTTGATTACTGGTAGTATTTAAGGTATTACCGGATCCTTCACAGGTATCTCATGAGGTGGTTGTTTGGACGCCCGTTCATTTGGCTTTGGTTTTGGATTCTCGAGGGTGATAATAATTTTAAAGGTATATGATTTAATGTTTTGTGCCTTCTAGATACATTATATTGCCAATTTTTTCCGTTGGAGGTCTTCATAGGGTGTTTAGAGTATTTCGATTACTAAAGGTTAGTATAAGGGGTATTACACATCATGTAAGTAGATTACATGACATAAATGTATGTTTCATGGGTTTTTCAAATGGTTTCATGACATGTACATATTTTACACATCGTAAAATTGGGTTTCATGACATGTAATATTTTTAGGGAAAAAAATAATAAAATGAAGAACTGAAAAACTTTTTAGTAGAAACTGAACCCTACGTATTATACGATGTGAAAGGGCATTATATGTCATGTAATACCCCAATCATGTGATGTTTCAAAAATTCCATTCGGGATGAACCCTCATTTTCTATATCATACTTTCATTTTCTCCCATTTTTGGAGAACCCTAGTTTCGTTGATGTGTTCTTAAATCCATTTTTCTCTCTCCTTAATATACTTATCCTCTTGTTTTCTTATTGGTGATCTGCAGTCGATCCGTGGTTAATTATCCCCTCATTCTGTCCCATTTTCATCATTATCCACCAATGAATCCATGATGATGGAGTTTCTTTGGTTTGGGGTGTGCGTTGTGTTTTTATTGATTGTATTGGGATACAGAATAGGTTGATCTACATTTCCTTAGGGTGAGGATGTGGTTTTTAGGTTTTCTCCTTTTCCCTGCATTGAATAACAAGTTGGAAAGCTTGTTTGATGTAATATTACCTTTGTTTCCATTTATCATACATCATACAAGAGGGGTATTTCTTTTTTACTTATGTATTACCATAGTGATAGATTATTCAAAGATAAAAAATTGGTTAAATGAAATAGAAAGGGGAAAATGGATTTGATTCTCATTCTTTTACAGCTTTGGTTTTGACGGAAATGTTGTGTTTATATGGTCTAATCAAGTTGTTGGAAATTATAGATTTTGTGGGATTTTTTTCACTATATATATGTATTGTGACTATTTTGATTATTGTTATATAACCTTACATGGATATTTTTTAATGAAATTTATTTTTTAATGAAATTATTGCACAATGATTTTTTTTTGTCTGATAATACCCATAAATTAAATTGAAATGTCATAAAATCCCTTTTGAAATTTTGAAAATGTCTCTTGATGTGTTTTGATGTGTGTATGTACTTATTGGAGGGATTTTTATGATTTTAATGTGGTATGGGGGATTATGTGGTTGTTTTCCAGTGATTTGGGGTGGTAGGGTGATAGTTTAGTTGGTCGTGCTTATAGAAAAGTGAGATGAGATTGTTGGAGATGAATGGTTACCTGTTATATGTGTAGTTCCTGAGAGTATCCTGATAGTGGTGGAATAAATAAATAATTTTTTTCTCAAATCCATGATTGTCTTGGGTTGGTTTTCCAAACAATGTTTAAATAGTTAACTAAATTTGTATAAAATGTCAAATTGATTTTGTGGATTGATGTGTGGTGTTCTGCATTTAGAGATAGGAAAAAATTAGTAAACTGTCAGGGTTCTATGGTTTTTCTAAGAACCTGTGGGTTTGGATCTTGTGATTGATATTATATATTCATATTCTTGAACTTTCCTAGTGATTTCTAAATCCACCCTACCCTAGTTGAGAACTATGTGCCGAAAACCCCCATTGACTTGGGGGAGGGTGTCTTTTGCAACATCTGGTGAGTAGTACCGATGGCTAAATGCCCACTCTATTCTCTCTCTCTTCCAAGAAATATTAGTATGTAACATGATGTGATGTTTGGAGGTTTGTAAGTGTATTAGATGTTTTTTTTATTCCCCATGATTCTTCAGGTGATATGTGATGGCCCTGGTGTTTTTGGGTGAGGTGGTTTCTTCTTTCCCATCTGTCTTTGAGATGATATTTGATGTGCTTTCCTAATTTTCATTAGGATGAGATGTCATTATTTGATAAGACTAGGTGTGTGCAGGTGGGATATAATATGATGCACTAGTGTGTGCGGGCAGGATGTATTGTGAGGTCTTGGTGTGTGCATGCAGGTGTGTTGTGAGTCCCATGTGTTTGGGGGAAGGATATGATGTGGTATATAAATGGTGCGGGCGCTCCAGGGAATAAAAAATTGGGAAATAGAGGCATACCATTCAAATGAGGTGCAAGGTACCTGATCATCAAGGTGAATTATATTTTATTACATGATTTGTGTTACTTGGTGAGAATGCCTTTTGAGGTTGGGACTTGATAGTATACCTTTTCACGTTATTTTTTTGGTTCTTTTTTCTCATGGGGGCATTAGTATGATTTTATCACATGTGCACAAGAGATTTAATATTTCTTACTGGGAGTACTTGTTTGATCACCCTAGGTATATAAATCTATTTTTAGGTTTTTAGGAGGATTACATGGACCATTCTAAATTCGAATAGCTTGGCTCACGATAGTTTTTGTGTCACATTATAGCTTTAATTTTGGTTAATTTACTTGGAGACTTTATTATTTGTTTTAGTTATATTTTACACATTTAAGTGGGATATTTTTTCAATATCTTTTTATACATTGTGTTGGAGTTACACTGTGGGTGATTCATCTTATCTCACGGTCTTCTTTTATAAAGAGGGTAATCCCTCCTATATTTTGAGATTTCTACACCCTTGGTGATAGTCACTATCCTAGGGCCTACTCGAGGTGGACTCAGGGGTCATTATATCCCTTTCTTCATTTATATCCCTAGAGGTGTATCTTTAGTTGGAGGGGGTCACAACATCGTTAGCTCTAAAAAATCCCTATGTATTCTTAGGTATTGAGATAGATTATATCGGTAGAGGGTTTTCTTCTATATGTGATGGAAGGGTTTTATTCCAAGGGGAGTGGGATGGTTCATTTAAAAGTTATTATAGGGGTATTTTAATAATAATAGAATTGATTAAAATATTATATCTATAGTAATGACTTTAATGTGTATTTGTTTGACCATATGAGTGGTATATCAAGAATATATAATGGATTTAGGATATTAAAATAAACTTTGAATTTAATTCAATAAATTCATAAAAAGTAAAGTGGAAGAAATGAAAAATTGTTATTTTATGAAAAAAATATTTTACTTATTTGGAAAATAGTTTTTATTTTTAGAAATTATGTGTAATGAATTTTAATTACGCATTTATATTATTAAATTTTTTTTGGTACGAATTGAACCTTTCTATATTTTTTTTAATATGTTATTGTACCATTATTGTGTCATAAAACATGTGGTCTTCCAAAAATATTATTTTTTACTTTTCACATAAAATTAGATGTATCTTAGAAAATTACCAAAAGAATCACAATTAGAATATTTTAAAATGCTGATTCCAATTACAAAATTCTTTTTATCAAAATAATTTTCTACCATATTTTTTTTTAAAACGAAATTTTTTTAATTTTAAATACAATAAAATAATATTTATCTAAAATAAATTTTCTATTTTAATTCATTATATTTATTTTATTGAGTAATAATATTTTTATTTTCATAAATTAATCATGAAAAATATTATTTATATTACTTTTTATTACTTTTGAGATCAAATTACTATTACAATAGTGAGATTACTATTCCCAACAGACTTTATACTATTTCAGCCGTCATATTACTATTCCAATGATCATATTATCTCAAATTAATACATCCTAATTCTTTTGTTAAACATTCAATACAATTCCTCTAAATGTTCCACATTTTAATTTTAACAGGTGGTGATTTGTTTTCAAATATTATTTTTCTTTTTGATATTTCATTAGTGAGAGGGACGATTTTAGAATATTGAGGTGATACATATTTTCCCACTTTAGTGTTTTTCTCTTATATTTTCTATCCCATAGTAATTTTTTCCAATTTAATGTGTTTAGATAGTGAATAATTTACATATTTTTATTAATGAAATAAAGAGTTTTTTGTTTTATTATTGTGTTATTTTGTAATACTCTATAATAAAAAAAATTATTTTGGTAAATAATATAACCAAAAAATGGTTGGGTCGTTATACATATGACTAATACATCTCTAATAGGGATCTCTCATTCATTTTTCAAATAAGGTTGATTGGAATTTGTGTTTAGGTCTGGAGTACCAAAAACTAAATGAGATAATGGTCAATAAATAGTATCCCCTTCTGTACGTCGATGATCTCTTCAATCAGCTAAGTGGTTCCATGATCATCTCTAAGATTAACTGGATGTCAGGCTACCATAATTTGAAAGTGAGACTATAGGTAATAACATGGAATAAATTTAAGAGATGGTCTGAATTTTATGATATTGTGATGGTACCTTATATCTTAAAAATTAACTTGAGGTATTAATATCACTGATGAATCAAATCTTCTATCCAGACCTGGATCATTTTGGGTTAATTTTAATTATTTTCATCTTGGGGTACTCATAGTCTGTATAAATTCATTCTCATCATCATGATATATCCACGACTACATTGATAGAGAATCATATTTAATTAAATCCAAAATAATATAAATTCTAGATTGATAGACTGAACTTCTTGGGCCATGTTATCACAGAGGATGGAGTGGAAAAGAACCCATATAAGGTTTCAGTTTTGATTTATTCAGAGAAACTGAAAGACAAATTTGTGATTCTGAGTATTGTGTGTATAGAAGGTTATTAACATAATTATATAATGGACATATAATGTTTTAGTGCATTGAGGTAATGGTTGACCAACAATGTATTGAACATTTCATGGTATAATCATTATAGAGTTCTTTCCAAAATCTGATGGCCAGGATGACCATTACATCAATCCTCACCTTTCCTACATCGAAAAAAATATATAATTTATATTAAATTTTTTTGATTTAAAATCAAATTATATTAGATAAAATAGGGAAATTTGATTTATTATGGGTCTATAAAACTAATTACACATGAGAAGAATTACCCCACTCACAATCTTCAATCAGCCCTGATAGTGCACTTACTAAGGTACCATAGACACTATCTATTGGAAGAGAGGTTTGTGGTGGGAACAAAATGCTAGATCATTAGGAATATCTTTATTTAATTAGACATAAACAATTAGAATAGTAGTTTGGTCGAGTATATGTCATATTTTGACTTCAACATGGAATACACACTTGGGATGTCAAATTTTGATTCTGATAAATTGATTTAGAGGATTCATAAAGAGGTAGTGTGGGAGCCTTGTGCTGAGTGGAAACTATTTCAACACTTTTCATACATGAATATAGATATCCATTTTTTCTAAGGATGGATTTCTCCAAATTTGGATTCTATATTACCAATATATCGAGGCCATTTAATGGTAGATAAGTTATATAACATAAAAGTATTATCTCTAAGGAATAATTTATTTGGTGGGGAGCCACCATAAAAATTTTCACTTGGTAGTGTCTATGATCTTGATATCCATGGTGTGGATGGGTTCTTATATGCTTATTTGAGAAGATAATTAGAGGGATTTATTGTTCTATATGGGTAGTGAATCCATGTCGGATCAAAAGGTATCTAGAAAATTGTAGATAGTTCAAGTTGAAAACGATGAAACATGAGTGATCAGGTATTATAGTTATTCGTTTTACTCACCAACGTATGATTATTATGAATAAGAGTCCCAGTTGGTTCTTTTAACCTCTACCAATTCATGAATGAATGTGAGATGATGTAACTATGAACATTGTGGTAGGGTTACCTAGGACACCCTATAAAAATAATGTAGTATTGGTGATTGTGGATCGACAAACCAAGGTATCCCACTTATTTACATTTAAAGAGACCATCACCATTGAAGATATGGGTATTATATATGTGTGGGATGTAGGTCAACATCATTGATATCCTAATTTATCATCTCCATTCTATAAATTTTTTATATGTAAATAGGATCATATGTTCTTTTTAGCACATCCTATTATCCCCCAAATGAAAGATAATCGAAATAGACGATTCATATATAGGAGTGTATGTCGAGATCCTATGTTATATAGTTAAGTGGTTCTGGGGATCAACATATACAATTCAAGTAATTATATTATAATAATAGATTCCATACATTGACCCAAATTTGACCTTTCAAGTATTTGAATGACATTTCAGATCATTCTCTATTTTTCTGGTTAGTGGTCGGTGAGTCAGTTCTTGTTGGACCTAGTCATATTCAAGATAAATTTAATTATTTTTTGTAATTACCTATAATTATCATAAAAAGATATTACATATTTTTATCTTAATATTCATTACAATTACAAAAATTCATTCTTTAATATCCTAATAGTCTAGTGCCTTTGAAATACTTGAAACATAAAACATTGTTCCATAGGTAATCTACATAATACCCCACTATGTTCTTCATAACTATAACACTTCTTGAAAATATCATATATAATAAATATCTTTACAATAATGGGAAAGGAATAATAGGAATGTATTATATCATAATCTCAATATTAGTAAAAAATCATATACGTAAGAATTCAATGAACATAGTGGTATGAGAACACAAGTATCTCATTTGAAATAGATACCCAGTATATAAGAGATCATAATCATAATTCCCGGATGAAATATTTGTAGGTCATAAGAAATAATTCATATAAAAATCAAACTATAAGATTGATAAGATCATAACATTATAATATGACCTAGAATTGTGGCATACATATAATCATATAAAATCATTTCATTAATATTTTACAAATCTTTAACAAGACTATCATAGTTGAATATGTTTACTCCCAAAACCATCATTGGTGTCAATGTTCACACCGAATACTATCATAGTAGATATATCCCCTTACTGAACTAGGTTCACCCCCATTCCAATAGATTTTATCCCATATTATATCAATTTTTACAAATAATGTTAGAGGTATATAATTCTATCCCATTACATAATTAAAATAAATAATATTTTTCAGAAGATCATAAAACATTCATCATATCAGAACCTAAGAAAAGAAAAGGGATCAATTAAACATTCATATAATCAAAACCTATAAAATTAAATGGGATTTATAAAACATATCATCATAGAAAAACCATTAGAAAATAATCAATTTCCAAAATCATGTAATCATTTTATCATAGAATAACCCATGGAAAAATAAGTGGGCTCCATAATCATTTTACCAGGGTATAACCTGTTGAATAAAAAAGACTCACAAATACCTTATAATGAATGAAATATACCATAATTATAAAGAATAATAATGGAATCCATTGATCATAACACCTAAAATGAATAATTAACAATAAATAAAGTAAAATTATAATGAAATTTATTTCAATAGATAATTTAAAACATTTTTTGAGGAACATAGTCAATCTAATATGATTTTTTTAAAAAAATATATAATATTTACATTATCATTTTAGTTGAAACTATAACTTCGAATGGAAAATTTTAAGAATAAAAAATTAGTAATTAATGATGGTGGAAAATACATTCACATTGTATATAATAAATAAAATATTCCATTCACATTATCCATAAATCGAAAGGGGGTAGTTTGGAAAATAAAATGATTATTCCATTCATAAAAATTATATATATTAAAAAATGGGTAAATTTATTTTGAAATTCATTTAGTGGATTTAAAAAATTTATAAAATTTTTATAAAACAATATTTTTTAATGAAATGAGATTTTTGACCCAAGGAATAAATAATGTCGATTTTTTGTAAAATAAAATTTCAATGTTTTAGTTTATAAATATTAAATAATTAATTATAAACCAGTATTATCAATATAAATATTTTTTGGATAATAATATTCATGGAATTATTGAGATATAGTTCATAATATATCAACATCATAAGAATACACATAGGCAACCATGATAATGGCTGATATTTTATTATAAATCCCTTACCACTTTAGTAACATTGAATCATATTCCACAGTAAAAGAATAAATTAAAAGAAACAAAAAATATCCTGAGAGTAAATAAATTCATGATATAATCTGTCTACAAGGCTATATATAAACCTTATAAAATATCATAGGTTTATAGCATAACATATATCTCATAGAAGGAAGATTGTGGAAAAATTACCTTACCCCGTTTTAAATATTTGAACCATAAACCCCCTGAATGATATATAATAATTATTTTATGTTAATTGATAATATTTTTGGGTAATCAAAATAAATTAAATTCATGGGAATTATATACTTCTCATAGTAGAAATAGATGGTGAATATGTCAATTATCTTATTGAAGTATAAAATTGAGATGAAAATTTGTTACCATAATTATTTTGCTTATGTTGGAGCTGTGGTGTATCAATTAGCACTTCCCCCACAGATGAGTCGGATACATGATGTTTTCCATGTATCACAGCTTCATTGTTATCTTCATGATGACTCACACATCATCAATTGGGGAGAGATCGATGTTGATGGTGATGCAGCCTTCGAGGAGAAACCCGTAGAGATCCAAGACCGCAAGGAGAAGTTGTTTTGTGGCCATTCTATCCCCATAGTTCTTATCTTGTGACGACACGGTGGCATGGAGGAGAGTTCCTGGGAAAGTGAATCATAGATACATGCTCAGTACCCAGAGTTTTATGATGTTTAACTCTTTTCATGTAATGATGTTTCCTTTGTGGTTATATCATACATGCTTTATTTATTAATTTCTTTTGTTGCTTTTGTGGCTTGATCACTTTTGAGAGGTATCTCGATGGGTGGTTTTTAGGACCCCATTTCTTTTTTTGTCTCTTTAGGTTGTTTTTTGAAGTCTCTAAGACGAAAATGTTTTGAGAGGTATCCGATGTAATGGCTCGAACCTCTTCGGTCCATTACTTTGTGAAAACATGGTGTTTGAGGTGTTCTGGGAGGTCAAGGTGACATATACCCAACACTTTTCCAAATTTCTAATTATGTGAATAGTTCCCTCTATGAACAGTTCTATCGGTAACCCATAATGGTAGGTGAACAATATTCTATTAGTGAGGTTTAGTGAAATGTGTTCTATGAGTGACGATTCAGTGAACAATGTTCTATCAGTGAGGTTTAGTGAATAGTGTTCTATCAGTGAGGCTTAGTGAAGATTGTTCTATTAGTGAGAATTCAGTGAACAATGTTCTATTAGTGAGGCTTAGTGAACAGTGGTCCATTAGTGATGATTTAAGGAACAGTGTTCTATCAGTGAGAATTTAGTGAACATTATTCAATCAATGAGTCTTAGTGAACATTGTTCTATCAGTGAGGATTTAGTGAACACTGTTTTATTAGTGAGGATCTAGGTAACAATGTTCTACCAGTGAGGTTCTAATAGCTGACTTCTAATAGTGGACTTCTAACAGTGGAATTCTAACAAGAGACTTCTAACAGAGGACTTCTAATAGCGGACTTCTAACAGTAGACTTCTTAAATTTGACTTCTAATAGCAGACTTCTAACAGCGGACATCAAACAGTGGACTTCTAACAACGGACATTGAACAGTGTTTCCATATTCCTATAGTTTCACCCCTTTGACATTTCCTTTGATATATAATACATTTAAAGCCTTGTTTTAAGGACTCTTAATGCTGATTCAAAGACCATAAATCCTAAGTAATTATTTCTATGGATAGAGATGTTTTTACATGATCAAACCGCGTTGGTTAATACATTCCACTTGTAATGGTGAATTAAGCATATCTTAAACCATCGCCCTATTAAATCTTCAAAGGGGACAAGATATCATCCTCCCTGGTTATTCCTCTTTTTTCTCGACTATGAGACGCTAGAACATTTCAATCCTTCTCGTAATAGTTGCACAATCATATTTTACTCCTCGGATTCGTTCCACTTTATTTTAATGCAACCGAGCTATATTGGTCAATCTTTGATATACGGTATGTTTTATAGTCGTTCCTTTGGGGATAATCTCCTCCTATTTCTCCTTTCCATGTTATAGAATGTAATATATATGCTTCTAATGGGGTTTATCTTGGGGTTTGGTTGGTGCTGTCGTACGGTGGCATCCTCGGGTGGATGCAGTTTTTGCGAGAGGATGATCATGACTCATTGTGTGGATAAAGAATGTGAGGAACTGTTTGAGGTAGGGGATTTTTTTCTTCTCTTTTCTTTTACGTACAACTATATCGCTAGCATGTTTAACCCCACTGGATGACAATGGAATTGACATAATAATAATTTTTAATCGGATAAATAAGTTGATATCGATCATATGTTATTTCCTCAAGTTTTTCTAGAGAGTTTGATATCAATACGTGATTTGATTAGCTGTTCGTTCTTGATGGAAATCAGTAATGAAAGTAAACCGGTATTAATTGATAATTTTTGGCTAAAGATAAAGAGGCATGAAAATAAATCTGGTTCTTTTTGTAATTTGATTTTTATCAAATTAGTGCAGTAAGTATGTTTATTTATTTGTGATAACTTACCGATTAGGTTTCCTGAATTTGGAACATTCGAATAACAAATATATTAATTCAATATGGATTAAAGAACTGATTTTTTGATAATTCTTTAAGGGTTTCTAATTTACCCTCTTGATTTTTAAAGGGCCCAAAGCCCAATTAATGTGGTGTTTGTTTTCCTGCTTCTTGTGTTGTGATGTGATTCTGGATGGATGTTGTGATATGTAGGGGCATGAAGGCTTTTCGATGTGGAAACAGATGATTCCTAGAGTGGCGAGATGTATCAGTTTATGCATTTGGGTGTCAGGGAGGACACCATGGATGATGGAATGGAGTGGATGTGATTGTTGGATTCTTGGTAATTTTGATTGGATGTTTATCTACTTTAATTTTCCCCACTGGTCGATGCAGCTGTTCTTACTTACCCATCTTCTGAAAGAGGTGAAGACACATGGGGTGTGCCACCTGCTTTCTGTGTTTATCTTCTCAAGGAAGGATGGGTATATGCTTGTTCTATAAGTGGCAATGACTCAACGGGTATTACATCTACACACCGTGTGGAGCCCCCTTGTGTTTAGTAGCATAGAATGTTTTTCTAGAATTCCTGGGAATGTGGGAAAGTAATTATATAATGAATAATTGAATAAATGATGTTAACCAATGGGGATGGAGATGCTGGAATATAATAATGAGGTTGTAATTTTTAAAGGAACAATTTACTTTGGGTGTGATGCTAATGAAATTTAATGTTGAATTGTTCGTGGTAAATTAATTTTTTAAGAATTAATTAATGTTAAGTGAAACAGATAAAAAGGGAATGAAGTTATATATTAAATATCATCAAATGGTTGTGTGCTTATAGGATTCCAAGTCTTAGAAGTAGCATCCCAGAGTCAGAGAGACGTTAGTTGCAGTTGTGTCTAAGACTAGGTAATTTCCATAGTTTGGTTGTGCGATATAAAATATCTTGTACATTTTGTGTTTCTATATGATACTCCACCCTATCAGTAAGGGAAACTGACACCTAGGGGATTCTGAGCCTAGGGGGTGTTTTCCTCAACATTTTGGTTGGAGAATAGATGGCTCACTACCACCATTGTCCCCACTCTCCTCTCTTAGTAGTTACTGGTGCTGGCAGGGACATTGGTTATTTTCCCCATATATGTGTGTAGAGGGATGTAATGGATTGTGGTTATTCCCACACATATATTATGGATATATATTTCTATGTACTACTATAGGTGTAATGTGTATAAGTTGGGATGTCTTGAGGATCCTTACTCAGTGTAATGGCTGTAATTCCTTGAGGTATAATACCCGACGTATGATACACATTATGCGATTTGTGGTGGCTTCCAGAAACTACCTGCATACTTTGGTGTGTGGACGTGGTGGTTTTTTTGCACGAGGTGAATATTGTGGTGCTTCGCCAAGGTGTCTGAGGGCGATCCTTTTTGGAGAGAGATACTCAGGACATACGACGTTCGGGAAAAGCGGAAAAACACTGGGTAAGTAGTAGCGGGGTACCCTTGATATTAATTATTATATGCTATATTAATGTAGGCGTTACTTGGTGAGGGTTTCCATGGTGAGGATGGGAACTTAGTATACATGTTTAAGTGACGAGTTAGTTTCACTTGTTGTTAACTGTGATTTATCATGCTTTCTTTACTTTTTCATGATAGGTGTAACTCCCCGACCCTAGTTACCTAGAGTCAGTGCATTATTACATAACATTGGAATGATCAAAAAAGATATTGTCTTGAAAGACTGATTAGTTTAGTATCCTTGGAAACACTAGATACATTCATATGTCTTACATTACATAATAAAGTAAAAAACTACAACAAAATATTGTTGTCATATTCCCTCATACTATCCATGCGGGTCATTCATAAAATACTTCTTCACATCCTGGGAAAAATAAAAAATTTAAAGGGGTGAGCTCAGATGTTCAGTAACGATAACAATATGGTGGAAAATTTCTTAAATACACATAAACATTAAAGGCAATGCATAACTAAAACAAAATCCTTTTAAACATGAACTTCAGCATAACATGGCAAAAATAAATTGAAATATTGCCATTTACTTATTCACATAGATATTCTTATAGTCGAATAATCACATGCAATATCAATAACCATATTCATAATGAAAGAATGCATAATTCTAGACTATCATAACCACATAGTCGGGGCCTCGTGCCATGATTACAAATAAGATGTTTTCAAGGCCTCGTGCCAGGATGCTAGTTTTTCTCATGAGACCTACCGATAAATCGAGGAGCTATAGCGGGATCCACCCATCACTTACTAAGTCCAATTCATTCTTCATATGAACATGTTTAAACAGAACATGAACATTTATATTAATACTCACATACCAAATGTCAATACTTTCTCCATAAACTATGAATGGTATAAAAATAACACATTCATAGTTAAACATTTCACAAAACCTTAAATACAATAAGGAAGTTTTGTATCATAACAAATAATTTTTTAATAATCATAAAATCCATCAAGGGATGTTTACATAGATGAAATCAAAACTATTTGAGAGAAATATCTCTTTTTTTTGTGAAATCATTTAAAAGTCACACATCTATTAAGCTCGTAATTTAAAAGATATTTTTGAATCAAACTGTCCCATACCACATTGATACTTTTGAAGACTAAATATCATTTTAAAACATTCATGTCCATATAAATAAATACTTAAAATCATTTTGAAAACATGGACATTAATTAAAAATATTTATAATGATAAATCATTAAAACATTTAAAATTTTGATCTTGATAAAGAGTACCATTCACAAATTCTTAAAATATTCAATTTAAAATCATTTAAAAGTAACATAATTAGAAAATAAAACATTTACATTAAAAATACTATTATATTCTTGTAAGCGTTGATTCGACAAGTTTTATAACGGTAGAAAATAGCTTCACCCACCGTATAAGTTAAAAAAGCATTCTTACCTTAAATTTGTCGAAAAGGTAATAATTACCTTCTTTGGAAAAAAATGAAAAGATTTCTTTCAATACACATAAGGGTATAAATGACATTAACCCATTGTCTAGTAAATAGTAAAAATGTTTTGAAATATATTTTTATGAAACATGGAAGTTGAGGATAAAGAGGTCCCAGTAGAAAATTAAGTATAATGAACCTCAGATAATGAAGAGATTGTGAAATAAACCCTTACCTTGTACTTTTCCTTAGTTGAGGGTAGTTTAAGCTCCTTTATAATGGTTAAATAATTGTTATTAAATTATAATACAATAATTTACATTAATATGGTATCATATATGATCTTTTAATTTTGCTTTGTTAATAATATCATAGTATTATCATCGTTTCGGGTGTTAACTTACTGATTTTATTTTATATGTTTTGTTATATATGCAGTGTTTGTTATGGATAGGTTGTATCTTATTCATGTCCAGAATGATATTAAGTCTTTAAACATTATTTTTAATCATCAAATGAAATTTATTCTTGAATGGATACGATGGGGAATGAATCTCATCACGTTCGTAGAGACGGTAGACCGTACGTAGGCACGTGCGACAATATCATTATTGTGATATTAAAATAATATATAATGGGATAGTATATCATATATAAAGAATCATAATCATGTTATATTTATTATTTACATCAATTACATATAATTATCAAACTCATCCAAATAATAATTTATTTGAATAACAATTACACCACGACGTGGAGACGGTAAGTCTTACGTACGCACGTATGCTGACATGTCATTCAAAGGATGGGTCGAATAAAGAATATGGTTGTACCATATTTATAATAACATCATAGTAAATCGAAGATACTTTAGTTGTTATTTTTGAATGGAAATAACAATGAAAGAAGAAGATAAATAAGAAAGGAACTTGAATGAGGGTGGTGAAAATATTACCTCTTCTTCGGATTATTCCTTTTGATTTGATCTAAAGGACTCTTTAGGTTGTCTTTATAATCAAAATAAGGCCTCTAGTTTGTATTGAGGGAAGTTGAGGGAATATTTCGACAGGGTTTGGCCAAGCCAAAAAACTTTTATGGTGTGAATAATTGGTTAGAAGTGGTGTCCTTTTATAAGGGGGAGGAGGGGCTCTTTTGAAAAAACTTAAAGTATTATTTTATAATAAATTCATATTCGGTTTCTAATGGCTCCAAAGTACATTATTCAAAGTCTAAGGTGGGGATGGGTTTATTTCCTTTCAACTAATAGATTAAATACAGGTTTGGGCCATTATATTAACCTTTTCTTTTAGTTTTATCTCTTAGTTAATTTGTTTGACATTTACCATGTCACTTTGTAATTTTTATATTATATAGTTAATAAACTTACTATATTCTTCCTAGATACCCCCAAGTGGTCTATTAATGATACACCTATAATTATTTTAGTCCTTTGTCCAAACCTTATATTTTTAAGAATAGAATATCAATTAATAATATAATATTTGTTTAAAAAACACTTTTTTGTCAATTTAGACAATATTGGGTATTCTGTTTTTGATAAATTTATAACAGAATAATTGCTTCTAATAAAATTCATATAACCAATAATAATATGTCATATTAACCAAGAAAATTATTATAATTCATAAAAATTCTCATATTATATTTATTTGGATATTTATAATATCAATTATTTTAATATTTTCACTAATAATGTAATTACTTCATCTTCATTGTGTCAAAAAAATTATATTATTTAATTTCTAATTATTATAAATAAAATAATATTATTTAGGAAATCCCTATATATTTATAATTATTATTTATAATCAAATTTCTCTTATAATGATCATATATTAAAAAAATTTAGTTATTAATCATTGATTCTAACTCTTTTAACTCTTCTTTGTATTAAATAATAATAAAAGTCCTAATCTGATCCAAGTGGACCTAAATGATAATATTTTATTCATAAGGTTGTTTTTGGTCAAAATACACTTTTCCAATAGAATTAGGACTTGTGTTAGGGTAATATTAATATCATTTTTACCCTTAATTACCCTATTTACTTTTAACCATGGTAAATAAAAGTAAAAATCTACTATTCACCAAAAAATATTTTCATCTTATTGAACAAAATTTTACTCCTTGATATTAACTGCGTGTCTCGGATTTTCTAAATTTCACTCACAGATGTGGTAATATTATGTTCTATGTGAATTTTCAAATTCTCCAAGGGCTGGGTAAAAGACGGTGAAAAGTTAAATAAAATTTTTTATATATCTAAAATTAATAAAAATTGACTCCAATGAATTACATTGAACATATATAGGTATTATGTATCAAATTGCACCTAAAATTAAATTTAATAAAATAAATATTTATTTAAATAAAAATTCGGTTTTAACCAATAACTCAGTGTTTTTCACTATTCATAAAAAATTGAATGTTTTAAGAAAAGTACCAAAAATTCACCCTACGATAATTTTGATATTCCAAATACAAAAAGGAAGTCCATTTTAAAAGATAAAATTAATAAAATTTCAAAAAGTGGGTATTACTATTCATAACGGCTTATTTGATTGGTCACGGTGTGTTAGAATCTCGAAATTGCATACAATGCATGCTATAAAATTATTCAAAGGGAAACGTACTGTGGAAGATTGGGGTGTTAAATTCTACCCTCCTTTAATAAATTGCATCCCCGTAATTTGAAATTGTTTTTCGAAAATAAAAGGTTGAAAATAGAAAATAACTTTGTGGGAAAACCCACATCGGAAATAGGGTTAACAAAATTTTGTCTTAATAAGTGGAAAAGGGAAATGAAAGTGTCACCCCCAAATTATGATCTCAATTTGGAGAACATTGGTGGAAATTAGAGACATATAATTGGAGGAAAAAAATGTAAATATTTATAGGTAGTGATTAAGGTCATCAATCCAAAACAATAATAAAATTGAGGGCCTTAAATTCATCAATCTATGATGATTTAAGATACCATCGGTTCAACAAAACATATGGTATTAGGATATAACATTTTTTTGTTTTATGATCCCCATCAATAAAGTATACGAATTAATTTCTTCATTGAATAAGAGAAGAATAAAAATATATACTTGACAAGTAGAGTCCCATCCTTTAACTAAGTTCTACCACAAAATCATCTTTCACTCTAAAAGATGATAGAACATTCAAATTATATTCTATTTATCCTATTCATATAGGGTTCAAAAAAATGATATTATAATTCATATATTAGATCCATTAAAAAACCACAATATTTAATCTAGGACATCACGTGGGTTAGAGGTAGGTGATACACCCTTATCACCCTTTGGTTGTGGGTTCAAGTCTCTCGACCTTTCCGGACGCGACAGGTTGTCACCCAACCTCCGGGTTGACCTTTTTATGGAAATCCAACAAAAAACTCAAACTAGACTTATCCAAAATACTTCTGTCTAAACACATAGTACAAAATTTATAAGATAGGTACACACTATGAAGATCATTTTTTTCATGTAATAGAATGTGAATACCTTCATCATGTATTATTTTAAAACAATGCAACATCCTGAAATACCATTAAACCTTATTGATTACATTCATGATCCCTTTTTACTTATATAATACTGGATATACTCCTTATATCCAATAACTTTGAATATTCCAACAATGATGAAATAAACAAACCATTAATCAGTGCCAAGGTAGTCAAAAATATCAAATATAATTTATCCAAATCAACAATCACTTATTCCAAAATTACTACCTCAGTATCAAGACCATATTAAGTATTACCTTTCCTTTAACCATATATTTTCAAAAAAAGTTAACTTGCTATTGAGTCACTTTTCATAGTACCATATATTCTCAAAATCCTCAACGAAATAGTACTGTAGTACAATCCTTATTTATCTCCACGATTCATATAACCATTGCATCCTTGACACAACACTAAAATGGAACAATTCTTTAATAACAACATAAGAACACTAGTCATTCTTCTTCATCTGTGGTAGTATCATTACATTATTATTATCCAATATCAACATTTGGGGCATACTCTGATGATTTGAACAATGATTCACATAGTTTCCCCACTCCTTGGAGATGAAGCATTATAAATTTGAAACATTTTTCTTACCCTCGAAATCACGAACGTGGTGTCCTTTTTCTCCACACTTAAAACATACTCCCATTCCCTTCAAGAATTTTCCAAGGTGATTCTTTCGACAGTTATCACATATGAGAAAATCAATCTTTACCTTCTTCCCTTTATCTGTCTTTCTCCCTACCATCCTTTTCTTCTCTAGTTCCCTTCAAATCCAGAGGACTCTGAAAACTCTTTACTTTTCTTATTAACACATTATACTATTTCTTCATATGATGATAATTGTAACTCCCCGACCCCAGTTACCCAGAGTCGGTGCATTATTACATAACATTGGCATGATCACAAGAAAGATCAAATCTCGAAAGACCGATTGGTTTAGTAGCCTTGGAAACAGTAGATATATTCATAAGTTTTACATTACATCATAAAATGAAAAACTACTACAACAACATAATGTTTCCACAATCCACACTATTAACCCCTCATAAAATCCCTGCAGGACATTCATAACTTACTTCTTCACATCCTGGGAAAAATAAAACATAGAAAAGGGGTGAGCTCAAATGCCCAGTAAGGAAACAATATAGCGGAAACTTTCATAAATAAGAATAAACAATTAAGGAAATGTATAACTAAAACAAAAGCCTTTTAAATATGAACTTTCAACATGGTATGGCATAAATAAAATGAAATAATTCCATTTACTTATTCACATGGATATTCTACTAATCTAATAATCACATGCAAAAATCAATAACCACTTTCATAATGTTGGAATGCATAATGCCAGACTATCATAACCACATAGCCAAGGCCTCGTGCCAAGACTACAAATAAGATTTTGTCAAGGCCTTGTGCCAAGACACTAGTTTGTCTCATGAGACCTACTGATGCATCGAGGAGCTATAGCGGGCTCCACCCGTCACATATTAAGTCCAATGCATTCCCATATGAAAAGGTTTAAACATAACATAAACATTCATATTAAAACTAGCATATGAAATGTCAATACTTTCACCATAAACTATGAATGGTATAAAAATAGCACATCCACAGTCAAACATATCACAAAACCTTCAATACAATATAGAAGTTTTGTATCATAATAAATCAACATCAAATAATCTTAAAATCCATCAAAGGATGTTGACATAGATGAAATCAAAATTCTTTTTAAAGAAATATCTCCTTTTATTTTGAAATAATTTAAGATCCATATAAAATAAAACATTTTCTTTGAAAATATTCTTATAAGCTTGTAAGGGAAGCTTTGAAGATTTTATAACGGCGGAAAATAGCCGCACCCGCCGTATAAGTTAAAAAAAACATTCTTACCTTAATTATGTCGAAAGGGTTAAAAAGGACCTTGTTTTGAAAATGACGGAATGATTCCTTTATAAACCTCTTATAAAAAGTCAAACAAGGGTATAAATGACTTTAACCCATATTCTTGTAAATAATAAAAATGTTTTGAAATACATTTTTAAGAAACATGGATGTGGATGATAAAGAGATCCCAGTAGATTATTACGTATAAACAACCTCGGATAATGAAGAGATTGTGAAATAACCCTTACCTTGTACTTTTCCTTGGTTGGGGTAGGTTAACCTCTTGTATAATGGTGAAATAGTTGTTATTAAATTATACAAGAATCATATAAAATAATATGATATCATATATGATCTTTTAACATTGATTTGTTAATAATATCTTAGAATTATCGTCGTTTCGGGGGTTAACTTACTCATTTTCTTTTATATGTTTTGTTACATAAGCCATGGTTGTTGTATCTTATTCATATCCAGAATGATATCTAGTCCTTAAACATCATTTTTAAATCATCAAATGATAATTATACTTGAATGGATACGATGGAGAATAAATCTCATCGCGTTCGTGGAGACGGTAGTCCGTACGTACGCACGAGCGACAATATCATTCTTTTGATATTAAAATAATATATAAATGGATGGTATATCATATATACAGAATAATTAACATGTTATATTTATTATTTACATGAGTTACACATCATTATTATACCCATCCAAATAATATTATATTGAATAACAAATACACTACGACGTGGAGACGGTAGTCCGTACGTACGCACGTATGTTGAAATGTTATTCAAAGGGTGGATAGAATACTGAATATGGTTGTACCATATTTATAATAACATCACAGTATATGTGAGATACTGGAGTTATTATTTTAGAATGGTAAGAACAAAGGAAGAAGAAGTGGAAGAAGAAATGAACTTGGAGAAGGGTGGTGAAATCATTACCTTTTCTTCGGGTTCTTCCTTTTGATTTGATCAAAAGGGCTCCTTAGGTTGGCTTTCTGATCAAACTAAGGCCTCTAGGTTGTAGTGAGGGATGTTGGGAGAGTATCTGGGCAGAGTTTGTCCGAACCAAAAGGCTTTGAAGGTGTGAAGAAATGAGAAGGAGGAGTGCCCTTTTATAAGAGGGGTGAGGGGCACCTTTGGAAAAGCTAGAAATATTAATTTATAATAAATTCATATTCGGTTTATAATCGCTCCAAAGCTTAGTATTCAAAGGTTAAGGTGGGGATAGGTCGAAAACCACTCAACCAATAGAATTTAGACAGGTTTGGGTACTTATATTAACCTTATCTTTAAGTATTAACTCTAAGTTAATTAGTTTCACTTTTACAATGTCTCTTTGTATTTTTATATAATATGGTTAATAAACTTACTATATACATCCAAGCGACCCCCAAGTGGTACATTAATGATGAAACTATCATGATATATGTTTCTTGGTCGAACCTTAGATTTTTAGGAATTTAATATCAATTAATAATATAATATTTGTTTTAAGAACTCTTTTATGTCAATTTTGACACTATTCAATAGTTGATTTTTGTGAAACTCATAACAGATTGATTACTTCGAACAAAGTCAAATAAATCAATCCTAAATATCATATTATCCTCTAAAATTAGTTTAATTCATTAAAAGTTTCATATTATATATATTTGGGTATTTATAATATCAATTATTTTAATTTTTCACTATTATAGTAATTACTGCATCATCATTGTGTCATAAATAAAATAAATTATTTAATGTCTAAAAATTATAAATAAAATATTATTATTTATGAAATCTTTTTATCTTTCTAATGAATATTTATAATCTAAAATCCAACATATATAACCCTATGTAACAATTGTTTTTCTAAACGATATATGCTTGTGTCATTTTTGTATTCATTTTAACTTAATTAAAATAAAGTGTCATTATCACTTACAAGTGGATCCATGGGGTCCCAAAATAGACCCAAAGATTCCCATGGTCGACCATGTATCAACCAATAGGGTTAAGACACGTTTTAGGGTAATTTAGTATTATTATAATATTATTTTTTAACCCTTATTTACCGGATTTACCCTTAACCATGGTAAATAAAATATTTACCGCAGTAATTATTCAAAATGTCTAAAAATAAAAGTTACCTATTTACACAATTTGAACATCCTGATTCCAAATATGGATTCCATTTTCCTAAATTCAAAACACAGAAGTGGCAGAAATTAATTTAAAATTAATTCCCGTTGTCAAAACAAAAAGTGTGTTTTTAAGAGATAATAACTATCAAAAGATTGACACTTGTTTATGTTCGGTTTAATTGTAAAATTATGTCCACAGACCAACATTATATTAAATGGTAAAAATATATTCTAAATATACTTTAAAACCACTCAAATTCATAATTTATCACTATTAATTATTTTGATTAAAAAAGTTGTTTTTAATTAAAACTTAGTAATTTTCACTATTCATCAAAATATGAAAGTTATCCGAAATGTACCAAAATTTCACCTTAGGCTAAATTCGATATTCCGAATCCAAAAATGAAGTCCATTTTCAAATACAAAATATATATAATTTCAAAAAGTAGGTATTACTATTCATAACAGCTAGTTTGATTAGTTATGGTGTGTTAGAACTCGGTGTTGCGTACAACACACGCTATCACATTATTCAAAGAGAAGCGTACCGTAGAATATTGGGGTGTTACATTCTCCCCTCCTTCAAATAATTGCGTCCTCGCAATTTCTAGGGTATTACTGCATAAAAAGACTCGGGTGGTTCTTCATCATAAGTTCCTCGGGTTCCCACGTTGCCTCTTCCATCTTATGGTTTCTCAACAAAACTTTTACCAGACGCGTCGTCCGGTTTCTCAGCACTTGTTCTCTCGTATCAAGAATCTTGACGGGCTCTTCGCAATAAGGCAGATCGGGTTCCAGTTCTAATTCCTCATTGGTGAGTACATGCGTCGAATCAGGCATGTATTTCCTCAATAGAGATACGTGGAACACATCGTGAACTTTGGAGAGACTTGGCGGCATTGCCAATCGGTAAGCTACAACCCCAATTTGTTCTAGAATTTCGAAAGGTCCGATGTACCTGGGACTCAATTTACCTTTCTTACCAAAACGTATGACTCCCTTCCACGGAGATACCTTCAGAAAAACATGATCACCGACTTGAAATTCCAAATCCTTCCTTTGATTATCGGCATAGCTCTTCTGCCTACTTTGAGCTGCTTTGATGTGATTTTGGATTACTTTCACCTTTTCCACCATTTCCTCCACCAGTTCTGGGCCTACAGGTTTTCTTTCACCAACGTCATCCCAACAGGTTGGTGTATGACACCTCTTTCCGTATAACGCTTCATATGGTGCCTTCTGAATACTCGAATGGAAGCTATTGTTATAGGAAAATTCTACCAGAGGTAAATATTGATCCCACATACCCTGAAAGTCAAGTGAGCAAGATCTCAACATGTCTTCTAAGGTTTGAATAGTCCGTTCTGATTGTCCGTCTGTCTGAGGGTGGTAATAAGTGCTCAAATGAAGTTCAATATCCATGGATTTCTGAAGACTTTTCCAGAATCTTGAAGTAAAATGGGGATCACGATCAGAAACAATAGATAGGGGTACTCCATGAAGTCTCACAACATCATTAATATATAGTCTTTCTAGACGTTCCAGGGGTAGATCTTCTCTTATAGCAAGAAAATGTGCTGTCTTGGTAAGACGATCAACAATAACCCATATTGCATCGTTCCTTCTAGGAGTCTTTGGTAGCCCCATGACAAAGTCCACCGTAACATTGTCCCATTTCCACTCCGGTATGGGAAGAGGTTGCATGACTCCTCCAGGCTGTTTCCTTCCAGCTTTCACTTGTTGACAAACCATACATCTTGACACAAAATCAGCAATCTCCCTCTTCATGTTGTCCCAGCAAAAATTTTCCTTCAAATCTCTATACATTTTGGTGCTCCCAGGGTGTATAGAGAAATTGGAACTATGAGCATCATCCAACAATTCCCTTTTTAGATCAGGTATATTGGGAACACAAAGTCTCTTCCCAAATTTCAAAATTCCATCTTCATACACAAAGTCTCTCAATCTCCCATCATTCACAGCTTTAATCTTTTTTGGGAATTCTTCATCATCGGTCTGAGAACTCTTAATCCTTTCTAGTAAAGATGGTTTGGCAACCATTTGAAAAAGCATTGATGTTTCACCTTCCCTGGTTATTCCCATGTCCATCTTCACTAGATCCATGAAAATTGGATCCCTTTCAATTCTCATATTGTTCAAAACTCCATGGTCTTTTCTACTCAAAGCATCTTCCACCTTGTTTTCCTTCCCTGGGTGGTAGTGTATCGTACAATCATAATCCTTGAGTAATTCAAGCCATCTCCTTTGCCTCATGTTGAGTTCTTTTTGTGAGAAAATATACTTCAAACTCTTATGATCAGTATAAATCTCACATTTTTCACCATAGAGGTAGTGCCTCCATATCTTCAAAGCAAAGATCACTGCTGCTAACTCGAGATCATGAGTAGGATAGTTTTGTTCATGAATTTTCAACTGTCGTGATGCATAGGCAATAACTCTATCATTCTGCATAAGGACGCAGCCAAGTCCTTTCTTCGATGCATCACTATAAATAACGAACCCATCATTCCCCGATGGTAGAGTCAATATAGGAGCATTGACTAATCTTCTCTTCAGTTCTTCGAAACATTCTTCACACTCTTTTCTCCAAACAAATTTAACCCCTTTACGTGTGAGCTTCGTTAATGGGTTAGCCAATCGGGCAAAATTCTGGACGAAACGTCGATAATAACCTGCCAAACCAATAAAACTACGTACCTCAGTTATACTCGTAGGTGCTGGCCATTCTTGGATTGCCTTGGTCTTAGAAGGATCAACAAAGATTCCATCTTTAGAGGCAACATGGCCAAGAAAAGAAATCTCATGAAGCCAGAATTCACACTTGCTAAACTTCCCATATAATTCATGCCTCCTCAGAGTCTTCAAGATAATGCGCAAGTGATTTTCATGATCTTCGTAGGTTTTGGAGTATACCAAGATATCATCAATAAATACCACCACAAATTCATCGAGATACTCCTTGAAAACTCTATTCATTAGATCCATGAATACAGAGGGTGCATTAGTCAATCCAAACGGCATTACAGTAAACTCGTAATGCCCGTACCTGGTTCGAAATGCTGTTTTCGGAATGTCTTCCTTCTTCACACACAACTGATGGTATCCAGATCGAAGGTCAATCTTTGAAAAGTATTGAGCTCCATGCAGTTGGTCAAATAAATCATCAATACGAGGTAGGGGATACTTGTTCTTTATCGTTATAGCATTGATCTCCCTGTAGTCGATACATAACCTCATAGATCCATCTTTCTTTTTAACAAAAAGAACAGGGGATCCCCATGGAGAAACACTAGGGCGAATAAATCCCTTATTACTCAATTCCTCTAGTTGTTTCTTTAGTTCGACTAACTCTACAGTGGCCATTCTATAAGGGGTCTTCGATATAGGCCTTGATCCAGGAATCAAATCAATAGAAAACTCAACTTCTCGTTCTGGAGGATGTCCAGGTAAATCTTCCGGAAATACATCTACAAATTCTTTCACAACAGGTACATCCTCTATTTGAACATTCATTTCCTCACCGACAGTTATTTCATTCTCTTCCTCCCTAATAATTGAATTAAGTTGAGCTACTGGGGGTGGATCTAAATAAGAATTAGGTGGTGACGATTCTGCTCTAAAATAAGGTGCTCCTTATCATTATCATCAAAAATCGTAACCTCTTTCTTCTTACAATAAATCTTCGCATCATAGTCCGAAAGCCAGTCCATACCGAGGATTATATCAAACTCAATCATAGGTATGACGATGAAATCAGCAGATAATGAAAATTTATGTGCTCTAATGGGGACTGATTCACAAAACTTTGTTGCAACGATACTTCCCTTAGGAGTTTTAACTGACAACTCCCTTATTAAATCAAATTGGAAATATCTAATTTTCTTAGAAAACTGGGAAGATATGAAACAATGCGATGATCCAGAATCAAATAATGCATTTGCTAAACTTGAGGAAACCATTAAATTACCTGCCACCACGTCTTTCGGAGCTTCTACCTCAGCAGTAGTGATAGCATAAGCCTGGCCTTGATCCCTTGGCCTTTTCTGAGGTAAGTTCTCCTGACGCTTAGGACATGCATTTTCATAATGCCACATCTCCCTGCAATTATAGCACTGAACGTTGGTAGCTTCCTTCTTCCCCTTGCAATCATGAGATTGGTGGCCTTTTTCACCACACTTGTAACAGACTCCCATTCCCTTCAAGCAAGTACCAGGATGTTTCTTCCCGCATTTACCACAAGATAGATATTCAACCTTTCCCTTCTTCCCCTTATTTCCATTCCCAGATTGATCAGTAGGTCTCTTCTTCTCTTGATTTGCTTTAAAGTCATAAGACTTAGAGAATTCCTTTTCGGTCTTGATAGCACATGAGACAATGTCTTCGTACGATGAAAAGGATTGTGAGACTAACGCTCGACGGAGAAATGGTTTTAACCCATCAAAGAAACGATCAATATTACTTCTAGGGTTACGAATATAATCACCAGCGTACCTCGTTAACCTTGTAAAGTTAGCCTCATACTTTGTGACATTCTTATCCTCCTTTTGTCTCAGACTCAGAAATTGCCTTTCCATATCTGCTCGATGGTCGCGAGGGAAGTATTTTTCTAAAAACAGATCTTTGAACTCCCTCCATTCCATATTTGATACTTCATCATCTTCCTTCGTATTTTGAATCAATGACCACCATTGATCAGCATCTCAAGTGAGGCGGTAAACTGCCATGATAACTTTTTCCCTTTCACTGCTCCCCAAAGCCTGAAATATTTTCTCTAGGAAAAATATCCATTGCTCAGCTACTAAGGGATTTGTATTCCCATTGAACGTTGGTGGTTGTTGCCTCATGAATCTATCTAACATTGATCCTCCATGTTGCGGATCAGGGTGCTCCATACGGGTAAGGTTATTATTCATAACCTGAGTAAGTTGTCCCAGTATGGTGATTAGCTGATCAGCACCAGTTGCATCACCAGCCCCACTATAATTATATTGAGCAGGAGGGCAATCCCTACATGGAGTGCGCGCATTGATACGGTTTCCATTTCTTCCACTAGGCGCCATTTCTAAACAATAGCATATACTAGATCAGTTTATGAATCAAAATACATAATCCCATACTTATAAAACACTTAACATAAATTGAACTATTTATGGATATAATCCATAATCATAAGAATGTTTTCTTTGAGGAAGTATATACTCATAATCCCTTCAAAATGATTTGTAATGAAAATGAGAGTTATCCTAAGCATATCCCCCGGGAGTGCCGTAACCAAGAGTGCAGCAAGGCCCGTTGTCGTGCACCAGTTCCCGTTCGAGTCTAGCTCAAAGCGGTGTTTTCGGGTTTTACCCCTAGGTACATCTGTGCCAGAGCCGCCTCTACCTGCTCGTATCCAGACAGGGATGTATTTCTTGGAAAACTCACAAAATCTCTACAATACCAAAATTCTAGGAAGTTCTTCTATACTAATCCTCAAAGTTCATCTTAGGTCTACGTGCTCTAATCAGAGTTTATCTAAATCTAGCTTCCAAGGTTTGTACTAAACTTCCTCTGATACCAACTGTAACGCCCCGACCCCAGTTACCAAGAGTCGGTGCATTATTACATAACATTGGCATGATCACAAGAAAGATCAAATCTCGAAATACCGATTGGTTTAGTAGCCTTGGAAACACTAGCTATATTCATAAGTTTTACATTACATCATAAAATGAAAAACTACTACAACAACATAATGTTTCCACAATCCACACTATTAAACCCTCATAAAATCCCTGCAGGTCATTCATAACTTACTTCTTCACATCCTGGGAAAAATAAAACATAGAAAAGGGGTGAGCTCAAATGCCCAGTAAGGATAACAATATAGCGGAAACTTTCATAAATAAGAATAAACATTTAAGGCAATGTATAACTAAAACAAAAGCCTTTTAAATATGAACTTTCAACATGGTATGGCATAAATAAAATGAAATAATTCCATTTAATTATTCACATGGATATTCTACTAATCGAATAATCACATGAAAAAATCAATAACCACTTTAATAATGTTGGAATGCATAATGCCAGACTATCATAACAACATAGCCAAGGCCTCGTGCCAAGACTACAAATAAGATTTTTTCAAGGCCTTGTGCCAAGACACTAGTTTGTCTCATGAGACCTACCGATGCATCGAGGAGCTATAGCGGGCTCCACCCGTCACATATTAAGTCCAATACATTCCCATATGAAAAGGTTTAAACATAACATAAACATTCATATTAAAACTAGCATATGAAATGTCAATACTTTCACCATAAACTATGATTGGTATAAAAATAGCACATCCAGAGTCAAACATATCACAAAACCTTCAATACAATATAGAAGTTTTGTATCATAATAAATCAACATCAAATAATCTTAAAATCCATTAAAGGATGTTGACATAGATGAAATCAAAATTCTTTTTAAAGAAATATCTCCTTTTATTTTGAAATAATTTAAGATCCATATAAAATAAAACATTTTCTTTGAAAATATTCTTATAAGCTTGTAAGGTAAGCTTTGAAGATTTTATAACGGCGGAAAATAGCCGCACCCGCCGTATAAGTTAAAAAAAACATTCTTACCTTAATTCTGTCGAAAAGGTTAAAAAGGACCTTGTTTTGAAAATGACGGAAAGATTCCTTTATAAACCTCTTATAAAAACTCAAACAAGGGTATAAATGACTTTAACCCATATTCTTGTAAATAATAAAAATGTTTTGAAATACATTTTTAAGAAACATGGATGTGGATGATAAAGAGATCCTAGTAGATTATTACGTATAAACAACCTCGGATAATGAAGATATTGTGAAATAACCCTTGCCTTGTACTTTTCCTTGGTTGGGGTAGGTTAACCACCTGTATAATGGTGAAATAGTTGTTATTAAATTATACAAGAATCATATATAATAATATGATATCATATATGATCTTTTAACATTGATTTGTTAATAATATCTTAGATTTATCGTCGTTTCGGGAGTTAACTTACTCATTTTCTTTTATATGTTTTGTTACATAAGCCATGGTTGTTGTATCTTATTCATATCCAGATTGATATCTAGTCCTTATACATCATTTTTAAATCATCAAATGATAATTATACTTGAATGGATACTATGGAGAATGAATCTCATCGCGTTCGTGGAGACGGTAGTCCGTACGTACGCACGAGCGACAATATCATTCTTTTGATATTAAAATAATATATAAATGGATGGTATATCATATATACAGAATCATTAACATGTTATATTTATTATTTACATGAGTTACACATCATTATTATACCCATCCAAATAATATTATATTGAATAACAATTACACCACGACGTGGAGACGGTAGTCCGTACGTACGCACGTATGGTGACATGTTATTCAAAGGGTGGATAGAATACTGAATATGGTTGTACCATATTTATAATAACATCACAGTATATGTGAGATACTGGAGTTATTATTTTAGAATGGTAAGAACAAAGGAAGAAGAAGTGGAATAAGAAATGAACTTGGAGAAGGGTGGTGAAATCATTACCTCTTCTTCGGGTTCTTCCTTTTGATTTGATCAAAAGGGCTCCTTAGGTTGGCTTTCTGATCAAACTAAGGCCTCTATGTTGTAGTGAGGGATGTTGGGAGAGTATTTGGGCAGAGTTTGGCCGAACCAAAAGGCTTTGAAGGTGTGAAGAAATGAGAAGGAGGAGTGCCCTTTTATAAGAGGGGTGAGGGGCACCTTTGGAAAAGCTAGAAATATTAATTTATAATAAATTCATATTCGGTTTCTAATGGCTCCAAAGCGTATTATTAAAAGGTTAAGGTGGGGATAGGTCGAAAACCACTCAACCAATAGAATTTAGACAGGTTTGGTTACTTATATTAACCTTATCTTTAAGTATTAACTCTAAGTTAATTAGTTTCACTTTTACAATGTCTCTTTGTATTTTTATATAATATGGTTAATAAACTTACTATATACATCCAAGCGACCCCCAAGTGGTACATTAATGATGAACCTATCATGATATATGTTTCTTGGCCGATCCTTAGATTTTTAGGAATTTAATATCAATTAATAATATAATATTTGTTTTAAGAACTCTTTTATGTCAATTTTGACACTATTCAATAGTTGATTTTTGTGAAACTCATAACAGATTTATTACTTCTAAAAAAGTCAAATAGATCAATCCTAGATATCATATTATCCTAGAAAATTAGTTTAATTCATTAAAAGTTTCATATTATATTTATTTGGGTATTTATAATATCAATTATGTTAATTTTTCACTATTATAGTAATTACTGCATCATCATTGTGTCATAAATAAAATATATTATTTAATGCATAAAAATTATAAATAAAATATCATTATGTAGGAAATCTTTTTATCTTTCTAATGAATATTTATAATCTAAAATCCAACATATATAACCCTATGTAACAATTGTTTTTCTAAAAGATATATGCTTGTGTCATTTTTGTATTCATTTTAACTTAATTAAAATAAAGTGTCATTATCACTTACAAGTGGATCCATGGGGTCCCAAAATAGACCCAAAGATTCCCATGGTCGACCATGTATCAACCAATAGGGTTAAGACACGTTTTAGGGTAATTTAGTATTATTAAAATATTATTTTTAACCCTTATTTACCGGATTTACCCTTAACCATGGTAAATAAAATATTTACCGCAGTAATTTTTCAAAATGTCTAAAAATAAAAGTTACCTATTTACACAATTTGAACATCCTGATTCCAAATATGGAATCCATTTTCCTAAATTCAAAACACAGAAGTGGCAGAAATTAATTTAAAATTAATTCCCGTTGTCAAAACAAAAAACGTGTTTTTAAGAGATAATAACTATCAAAAGATTGACACTTGGTAATGTTCGGTTTAATTGTAAAAATATGTCCAATGACCAACATTATATTAAATGGTATAAATATATTCTAAATATACTTTAAAACCACTCAAATTCATAATTTATCACTATTAATTATTTTGATTAAAAAAGTTGTTTTTAATTAAAACTTAGTAATTTTCACTATTCATCAAAATATGAAAGTTATCCGAAATGTACCAAAATTTCACCTTAGGCTAAATTCGATATTCCGAATACAAAAATGAAGTCCATTTTCAAATATAAAATATATATAATTTCAAAAAGTAGGTATTACTATTCATAACGGCTAGTTTGATTAGTTATGGTGTGTTAGAACTCGGTGTTGCGTACAACACACGCTATCACATTATTCAAAGAGAAGCGTACCGTAGAATCTTGGGGTGTTACAATAATACATGGAAGAATATTTCCCTTCTAAATTCTGCATTAATACTATTAAAGATATTATCCTTCTTACTCTTTAGATCATGCGTATTGTTGGAGTTCTCATTCCTTCTATTGGGTTCCATTTCTATACAATAGCATAAACTAGGTTAGTTTATGAATTAAAATGAACAATTTTAAACTTGTATAATACTTAACGTAAATTGAATGGCTTATGGATATAATCCATAATAATAAAGACGTTTTCATTAAGGAATTATAAAATCATAAACCCTTCATAATGGTTTTTAAAGAAAATTTGAGTTATCCTAAGCATATCCCACGGGAGTGTCGTAACCAAGAGCGCAACAAGGCCCGTTTTCGTGCACCATTTCCTGATCAAATCTAGCTCAAAGTAGTGTTTTTGGGTTTACCCCTAGGTACATCTGTGCCAGAGCCGCCTCTACCTGCTCGTATCTTGACAGGGATGTATTTCTCGGAAAACTCACAAAATCTATACAATACCAAAATTCTAGGAAGTTCATCTATACTAATCCTCAATGTCCGTCATAGGTATATGTGCTCTAATTAGATTTTATCTAAATCTAGCTTCCAAGATTTGTACAAAACATCCTCTGATACCAACTGTAATGCCCCGACCCCAGTTACCCAAAGTCGGTGCATTATTACATAACATTGGAATGATCACAAAAGATCAAGTCTTGAAAGACCGATTATTTTAGTAGCCTTGGAAACACTAGATACATTAATATGTCTTACATTACATAATAAAGTGAAAAACTACAAAAAAACTTGTCATCATATTCCCTCATACTATCCCTGCAGGTCATTCATAAAATACTTCTTCACATCATGGGAAAAATATAACATTGAAAGGGGTGACCTCAGATTCTCAGTAAGGATAACAATATAACAGAAAATTTCTTAAATACACAAACACATTTAAGGCAATGCATAACTAAAACAAAAGCCTTTTAAACTTGAACATCAACACACCATGGAAAAAATAAATTTAACTAATTCCATTTACTTATTCACATGGATGTTATACTAGTCAAATAATCACATTAAATATCAATAACCACTTTCATAATGATGTAATGCATAATGCCATACTATCATAACCACATAGTCAAGGCCTCGTGCCAAGAATACAAATAAGATTTTCTCAAGGCCTCATGCTAAAACACCAGTTTGTCTCATGAGACCTACCGATGCATCGAGGAGCTATTTTGGGCTCCACCCGTCAATTACTAAGTCCAATGCATTCGTCATACGAACATGTTGAAACATAACATGAACATTCGTATTAAAACTAGCATACGAAATGTCAATACTTTCTCCATAAACCATTAATGGTATAAAAATAACATATCCACAGTTAAACATACCAAAAAACTTCAATAAAATATGGAAGTCTTGTATCATAATAAATCAACTTCAAATAAGCTTAAAATCCATAAAAGGATGTTGACATAGATGAAATCAAAACTATTTGAGAGAAATATCTCTTTTTTTGTGAAATCTTTTAAAAGTCACACATTTATTAATGAAGTATTTTAAATGAGATTTTCGAATCAAAGTGTCCCATTCCACTTTGAAACTTTTGAAACGAAATATCATTTCAAAACATTCATGTCAATATAAATAAATCATTAAAATCATTTAGAAAACATGGACATTATTTAAAAGGATTTAGAAAGATAGATCATTAAAAAATTTAAAATTTTGATCTTCATAAAGAGTACCATTCACAAATTCTTAAAATATTCATTTTCAAATCATTTAAAAGTCACATTTTTATAAAATAAAACATTTACAGTCAAAATAATCTTATAATATTTTAATGGAAGCTTCGATGAGTTTTATAATTTTAGAAAATAGCCGCACACGCCGTATAAGTTAAAAAAACATTCTGAGCATAAATTCGTCGAAAAGGTAAAAAGTACCTTGTTTAGAAAATGATGGAAAGATTCCTTTCAATAGACATAAGGGTATAAATTAATTTAAACCATTTTCTAGTAAATTGTAAAAATGTTTTCAAATATATTTTTATGAATCATGGATGTGGATGATAAAGAAGTCCCAGTAGATAATTATGTATAAACAACCGCGGATAATGAAGAGATTGTAAAATTAACCCTTAACTTTTACTTTTCCTTGGATGAAGGTAGGTTAACCTCATTAATAATGGTTAAATAATATTTATTAAATTATACAACAATCAGATACAATAATATGATATCATATATGATCTTTTAACATTTCTTTGTTAATAATATCTTAGTATTATCGTCGTTTCGGGTGGTAACTTACTCGTTTTCTTTTACATGTTTTGTTACATAAGCCATGTTGTTATGGATATGTAATATATTATTAATTTCCAGAATGATATTAAGTCTTTAAACCTTATTTGTTATCATCAATGGAAATTTAGTCTTGAATGGATACGATGGAGAATGAATCTCATCGCGTTCGTGGAGACGGTAGTCCGTACGTACGCACGAGCGACAATAACATTATTTTGATATTAAAATAATATATAATTTGATGGTATATCATATATAAAGAATAATTATCATTTTATATTTATTAATTACATAAATTAAAACTCATTATCAAACCCATCAAAATAATAATGTATTTGAATAACAATTACACCACGACGTGAAGATGGAAAGCCGCACGTACGCACGTATAGTGACATGTCATTAAAAGGTTGGGTAGAATATAGAATATGGTTGTAAAATATTTATAATAACATCATAGTATATATAAGATACTGTATTTATTATTTTAGAATGGAAATAACAATGAAATAATAAGTTTAAGAAGAAAGGAACTTGAAAGAGGGTGGTGAAAATATTACCTCTTCTTCGTGTTATTCCTTTTGATTTGATCAGAAGGGCTCCATAAGTTGGATTTATGATCAAAATAATGCCTCTAGGTTGAAGTTAGAGAATAAGAGATAATATTTGGGTAGGGGTTGGATGAGGCAAAAGTCTTTTATGGTGTGAATAATTGGTTAGAATGGGTGTCCTTTTATAAGGGGGAGGAGGGGATCTTTTGGAAAAACTTAAAGTACTATTTTATAATAAATTAATATTCGGTTTCCAATGGCTCAAAAGTAGATTATTAAAAGTATAAGGTGTAGGATGGGTTTAAATCCTATCAAAAAATAGATTTTAGACAGTTTTGGGTCATTATATTAACCTTATCTTTCAGTTTTAACTCTTACTTAATTAGTTTGGCATTTACCATGTCACATTGCATTTTTATATTATATAGTAAATAATCATACTATATACATCCAATCCACCACCTAGTAGTCTAGTAATGATACACCTATCATGATATAAGTCCTTTGGCAAAACCATTGATTTTTATTAATAGAATATAAAATAATAATATTTTTTTTAATAAAACTTTTTTTTGCCAATTTTGACACTATTTGGTATTTTGTTATTGATAAATTTATAACAGCATTATTACATAAAATAAAATTAATATAACCATTAATAATATGTCATATTAACCTATAAAAGTATTTTATTTCATAATAAGTATCAAATTATATTTATTGTGATATTTATAATATCAATTATTTTAATATTTCACTAATAAGGTAATTATTGCATCATCATTGTGTCATGCACAAATTAAATAATTTAATGTCTAAAAATTATAAATAAAATAACATTATGTACGAAATTTTTTTATATTTCTAATGAATATTTATAATCTAATTTATATTATGTATAACCATTTATTAAAAAAATAGTTATTAATCATTTATTTAAACTCTTATAACTCTTCTTTGAATTAAATAATAATAAATGTCCTAATCTAATCCAAGTGGACCTAAATAATAATATTGTATTCATAAGGTTGTTTTTCGTCGCGATACATTTGTCCAATAAAATTTTTACATGTGTTAGGGTAAGATTAATATCATTTTACCATTAATTACCCTATTTACTTATAACCGTGGTAAATACAAGTAAAAAGATACTAATCACCAAAAATTATTTTCATCTTATTGAACCACATTTTACTCCTTGATATTAACCATGTCTCAAATATTTTTTAAATTTCACTCACAGAAGTGGTGAAATTATGTTTCCTGTGAATTTTCAAATTCTGCTAGGAGCTGGGTAAAAGATGGTGAAAAGTCTAATAAAAATTTTTATATATCTAAAATTAATATGAATTGATGAAAATAAATTAAATTTAACATATAGAGGTATTATTTATCATTTTTGACCTAAAATAAATTTAAATAAAATAAATAATTCATTAAATAAAAATTCAGTTTTAACCAATTACAAAGTGTTTTTCACTATTCATCAAAAATTGAATGTTTTCATAAAAATACCAAAAATTCACCCTAGGCTTATTTCAATATTCCAAATCAAAAAATGAAGTCCATTTTGAAAGATAAATTTTATAAAATTTCAATAAGTGGGTATTACTATTCACAAAGACTAGTTTGATTAGTCACGGTGTGTTAGAATCTCAAAATTGCTTACAATGAAAGATATTTCATTAATCAAAGGGAAGTGTATCACGGATTATTGGGGTGTTACAAGAGGATTAATGAAGGATCCTACTGATTATACTATTATACTCACCCTATGTATATCTATAATATTTTTCTAGTCACTTGGAGTAGGTTGGAGATCAAGCTGGTTTCTACTAGCTCGGGGTTGCAGGAGCTATTTGGGCATGTGGTTACTGCAGTTTTTTTTTTCTTTTGGGTACTTGCAGTTTTTGATATCATTAATAGTACTTTGTCATGGAATTTAATATGCGTACCTGGGTGTTCATTTATATTCATGTCTTAGTTAGAGTGGATTGGTGTCTATCTTATCTCTATCTTCTGCATGTCTTCTCTTATAGGGTAATGCCTCCCATTTTGTGTGTTAATATACCCTCAGTGTTAGTCGCCATCCCGGGGCCTACTGGAGGTGGGACTCGGGGGTTCGTTATCTCTCTTCTCACATTGCCGGCCCAAGAGGGGTACACTTTGTGGGATGGGGGTCGTGACACTGGGATTCCAACCATGAACATAATTGACGCCAGGTTTATATCATGTGATTTATTGATTAATTAATTAATTTTCAATCTATTAATATATTTTATTTATTATTGACTCAGACTATAATTTTTTTATCCATCATAGGTGGTGGCCTAGTGAGTTCTTCTGATTCCTTTTTTTGGTTTTTATTTGGTAGTCAGAATGTTTTCATGGATTTAAATATGGATAAGTTCAAGGGTGGCTATGTTTAATGATTAAATTTCAGATGGGATAGTGATTTACAATAAGACTGACATAGGGATCAAGTCCAGGGGTTGGAGTCATTTATATAGTCTCTTTATTAATTATTTTATATACCTTTTATCACATCATTTATTTGAATTCATTATTCCCTTGAATTCTGTGATAATTACATGGATTGCCTTCTTTTTATTTATCTATATATGAAATTTTGTATCATTATTATCTGCACAATTATTTTTCCTATGTACCAAGGGTTATTATCTACCCACTATCTTATTTACACCATCACATCTATCCATCATCCTCTTGTTTATAGTTATGCATTACAGAATTCATATAACCACCATTATTAATAATGTTAGGGAGTACCACTTCAAGGATGTTACACTACCCCTCGTGTAATGACTTAAAAAACCTAAGATAAACCTATAACTACCCTAATCCCTCCGATAATAAGCCAAGTGTATGTGACTAGAACTTATAAGAAATATCTAACACATGGGATGTATTTTCCTAAAGTATGTGTACACACTAACACGTCTTCAATCCCATAGAATGATGAAATATAAAACAAATGAGAAAAATGAATGCATGAATCTATAATCTCACAATAAATGTATTATATAATGTATTGGAAAGTATAAAATGTGGACAAATACAATCCCAACCAAAACTAGAAATAAAATTTAACCTACATAGAAGGATGTGACTACTATATAATGAAATAATGGTATACACATCGGTCGTTGAATGCTAAACAATATTCTCCTACCACTATTCATCCAATGACTCTAAAGATATCCATATACTAAATAATACAGTAAATTTGTTGATATATCCTATACATGAGTTAGGATAACAGTACCCAATAGGAAAACATGAAGTAAATAAACATAAATAATCTAGATTATTCAATTAAACACTGGATATGTCAATCAAAATGAGAGACATAAAATAAAACATCCATATAAAACTAATAGTAAACACATAGTGTCAAATTATGGTCAAAACTAAGTTTCCAATTTATTATTTTTAATTTAATGTTCAATAAAATACGTATCCATATGATCAAATTCCATGATCTATACTACCATTATCGAAACACATTAGAGAGGTCAGTTACATCCATGAGGAGCCTCTCCCCATGATATACCATCACTAACAATGCTCATCCTAGTGTTCACGCTATTTGGGTCTATCCACAATGAAGCAGAAAGGATACTGAGAGGTTTTATTCAAGAAACAAACTCAATTGGAATACACCTCATCGAGAAGATTAGATATTAATATAGAGATAGGGGGTCAATGACCAGTGCTCACTATGGGGAACCAAATCCAACTTGAAACATCCCACTAGATAGGATTTCAATGTCTATTCTGTTATGGTCATTATAATCCCAAAAAAAACTCATCATTGGGTGGCATGAAGTAATTAGGGATCTCTATGGGAAACATAGAGGGATATATTCACCATGTTGTTGAGATATCTATCAATGAGGACTGAGATAACTTACTCTGGGATAAAAGATCTCACTCACACTGCAATGATCCTCATATAACTAAAGTGGGGTAACCCTCTATAAATATAACAGGATTATACAAAAACAAACCTCATAGGAATGGAACAAGTGAAAATAATCAACTGATTCAAGTGAAATGAATAACATATAGTCTCGTTACGAATCTATGTTGTGAAGGAAGAAGAGTCAAACATGCCCACTAAGGAGTAAAAGGTCAGTCCCTATATGTACACATCATGCCTCACTAATTCTATAATTACCTTTATCTCATGATCACACAACATTCACTTTTAAAATATAAATGGGATGTCCCTTGAGGAACACAACAAGTAGATTTCACCCTGAAACTCAGTTTTCCATTCTTCTGTTACACAGGTACACCTATTCGTGCATGTTTACATGGTCATGTATGAGTACAAGAATCTTCTAATGTACTCCAACCTTTTATTGGGATTCAAATGTATACAACACGTGGGTCCACATGGCCACCTAGGCATTTACCCATATACACGCCGATTTGTCTAACACATATTACACATGAGGCAACTAGGCACACACGACGTGTACCACTACATGGAATATTGAGTTTTAACTCACTATACATGAAGATCTAATATAATAAGGTTCACCCTGTGTGATTCATTTTTCACAATGTAGGTTTTTATTATCTCATCAAGGAAACCACAACACAACATGAAGAAATTATGTGGCATGTGTTCATATGCATAAATGTTATGTAGTCTAGTTTTTTCATTAGACCATGAAAATTATAAATAATTTTCACCCATGAATCCAATTTCATATATTATTCACTTAATATCATTATATTTCAGGTATATGAGGTTGATCGAACCTCATCTCTACTGATATCTAGACTATGGCTTTATCTGGTTCTCTAAAAAACATTTCCTCACACTTCATTAGAGCGGAACTCCAAAACAATGATCGTAAACTAAGGATATTTCCATGGATCGACTACCATCAATGTGCACTGAAACCATATTGTTACACATCCATCCCATTCATGTGGTAGTTATCTATTGTGCCAAATACTGAATGAAAAATTATATTTCACTGGCTATTCATCGTATCTTATGCCAAATAAATGCCAATAACAAGCGCACATAGAACTGGGAGAGATACCCATAAACCATAAATGTGGGGAATTAACCTATCCATTGATCATATGTGGCCTTAATCTATTTTCATGGAAGATAATAATGAAGTGATATAAACAAAAATGACAATAATGATAATTTTTTCCCCAAATCATAAAAATAAACTCATACCTAAAAAACTGTATATATATGAATCAATCTATTTATCGATTAAGTCTATTTCATTAGGGAATATGAAATGGATAAAAATAAACAACAAACATCCTAACTCACTTTTAATCAATTATAGTGGAGTAATAGTCACCATTCATTTGTCGTTGATGTGTTCTATAAGTTTTGTTGGTGCATGATCCTTGGTGTAATCTTTATAAGATGTCATCTACTAATGATCATCCAACAGTTCCTCTATAACGGCTCCAATCAATCAATAGGTTATGTAGATAAAACTAGGGATTAGTTATCATCGTTTCTAAATATAGTATGATGGGTCACAACCTTAAAATATAGAAATAAATAAAATAAATTTACTTATTTTATTATTTGTGTCTATGATAGCACTTTTCATAAATGACTAACTGAGTCAATGATTATTCCATGCCTATGGTAAACCACACAGTTTGAATAAAATAGTGATTTCAAATTCTAATATGATAGTACTTTTTGATTTATTAAACTATTATATAAAAATAAAGGATTTTGATATTAATATATTTAATATCTTTATCAATTTCTTTTCAGGGCTCCTTGGGCCTCAGAATCTCTAAATGTAGCACCACCTAGATCCTAAAATATTCCTAGAAGTATTCAATTTCATACTTGGAGTAAAATGAGACATTTATCATAGAGATATGTGAACTACCTCATCCATAAGGAGGGAGTAATTTGTGGTTAGTATATACACATTTCACCATCAATCATTACCCAAAGCATTAGTTAAATTTATAATGCTGACTATTATTAAACAATAAATCTCGGTTGAGGGTGACTACCATAGATATTAATAAATTTATAAACTATATATCAATATATATTATTTTCAAAATAAATATCTCAGGGTATGTAGTACTCATAATAGATATATCAAAAAAAATTAGTGGAAAATATATTATTTCATACTACACATTTCATTGATATTATATCCATTACATCATCCACAGTAAATCATACATCCCAGACCTAAAATGGGAATGATAATTCAATAAGAGATAAATGTTCTTATTGAATTACCCAGCTAACTACATCAGCACCAAAAAAAATTTACATTCATTATTGAAATCCATATATAACTTATTATAATGAAATTAAGGTAGTTCATTGTGTTCCCCAAAAGTAACCTTGTTATTTGATACTTCATTGTGAATAGTCCATTTCTTTTCATATTTGATTCCATGACACCATAACTAAATATATTCTTATTATTCAGTAAATATTCATTTATTAATTCTAGTCCATTTTATATGGTTATTTAATCCAATGGGAAATAATTAGTCCACCATGTTACACTGTAATATTAACTCCTTTTAATCCACCCTCACTAAATACCATCAATATTACACACCAATTATCCCCTTAATACATATTTAATTCTTATCGAAAATATCATACCACACCATGATATAATTGGTCAAATTTATATTATCTAGGAAGCTTCATTTAATCAATATTGGTAACAAATCAATTTTACAACATATTTCTTATAATTTTCACATTTCATTCATGTAGTTACAATACTCATTCATACATTATCCAAAATTAGAAATAATAATAAATTTGTTGTCTTATCCATACCCAATATATTCAGATTAGATCATCATTTATAGACCATTTAATTGATATATTTTTAATGAGAACACTCATACCTTCCAATATTCTCCTATAATAACCTTTTTTAGGATTAATGACCTCCATTATTATTTATAGATAACATTATCACATTACCTAAAATAGAACATATGGGAATCAGACTTGTTTATGGTCTACTATTATACAAATAGGTTAACTAGGGATGAAAATCTAATTTTCATCATTATGTAATAATATGTATTCTGGTTATTCAATAATTATATACTATAAGTTTAATAAAGATTCATGTTATTTTTAATATTTATAAATTTTCTTTCTATTGAGTATATTAATTTAATTATACCAATTCATTGTGAAAAGTTGTACTCATTAAACTATTAATTAAATTAAGTAATCTAAACATATTTATATTTAATTATAATAAATTTCAAAATTTACATGAACTTCAATATCTGAATTTAAAAATTATCGATCTTCCAAATTCCACTAATATTATTTTTTCTATGTATGGGATCTTGAGAGATGTCTCATAGAATTTTTATTTTGAAAAATATTTTTCTCTCATTCCATCACATTCATAGAATAGATCATTTCCATAGCTAGTTTCATGTGTAACATCGATCCCCCTTGTTCTAGTGCATTATACGTCACTCCATATTGATGTTTTTTCTCTTTTACACAAGGAATAATGTCTCTATGCTGCCATCCAACAAAAAATATTCCATTATTTTATCAATTATATATGATAGTTGGGTACTATAAACATTTTTCTCATCTTCGTATGATGGGATTTATTGAAGTGGCTCTGTTTCACTTTGGTTTTTTTGAATATTACAACAAGCGTTTTATATCATAATCAGAATTTCTCACATTTTCTCTGAACATTTATTCCCACTAAATATTCTTTTAGTCATTTTTTAGTTGGGTTTCCAAAAACTATGTATGTATTGGACAGATCATGGCTATCAAAAGACAATGGATCAGACAATGAAACAATCACAAGTATAATCCATCAACAGTATGAGTAATTCACTCACCATGTACCAAAATTATTCTAATTATTCAATCCACTACTTAAATAAATTTATCTTCTATATGAATAAAATTATCAACCATAATTCTATTAAATTTATATATTATGTTATAAAATTTTATGTGATGAGTCAACTGCATGTTTTGTTTCAACTGAAAATAAAACATATTGACCATGTCCAGTACTATTTAAAATTAATAAATTGACTAAAAAACCATTTTCGATAAACCACATAAATATATAGAAAATATTTTCAATACTAATTTATTTCTTGTTTAATAATGATAAACCACATATTCAATACCAAATGATTTCATAGTAAAAAAATATAAATATAAATAAATTTTTGATCTAACATGTGCATTGAATTGTCATAAAAAAGAACATCATAAATCTATAAACTCAATGTATGTTATAACATACCACAATAAAATTTTTAATCTATGAAATCAACCATACCTATTTTATGAAAACCTATTTATCATATTTATCATATTATTATATATTTTTATTTACTACATGTTTTTTTAAATTTAATTCATTAATGTAATTGTTTTAATTAAAATTTAAATATTTCTATAGTAAGGAATTTTGTATCAAATTATTTTAAGGATTTTTAAATGAAGTATAAATAGGTACATGTGTTTTCAAAATTCCCAAGGGATATTTACTAGATGGGATTAAAATTTTATTATTTTTAAAATTTGATGAGTTCTTCTCATAGAAACTCATAGTGTTTTCTAAGAACAATAATGTTCCTTGTTGGGGGAACATATTATTGTTTTTTGATTTCATATACCTATCATTGTAAAACATGTTGTTTTTTTGTTGAATATCAATGTGAATATATGTGTCTATGATCTAAAAAACAATTAAATTAATAATCCCATTAATCCACTTTTGGTAATAATACAACAACCCATCATAATCATGATTTATTATAAAATAATAATCACAATATATTTCATATTTTAATCATGTGGACTACTAATGAACACAATATAATGATTTTTAAAGATATTTCATAATGTAATGATGACGTAGATTATTTCAAGATATATATTAGGAGACACATTTGATCCAATATTATAACCGTCTCCTTTAGTCTTCATCCGTATGATCCATAGCTTTTGGATAGAACATTTATATTGAGACACTCAGGTTTCATTGTCTCATATGGTTTATATGTTTCTTAGTTAATTATAATATATTTAATTTTCATTACTATATCAGGTAATAATACTCATAAGATAATGCTTTTTCAAGTTATACAACCCAAAAAAGGTATGTTCATCTTTTACCTAACAAGAAAAACATAGGGTAAATTCCAATATGAAATGGTATATATAAAGTCTAGTTTTATTCCATTGAAATTCTAAAAAAGAATATATTTAGGTCTTGAATCAATGTTTGAAATTTTTTTCCTTCGGTTAAGATTCTAGGGTATAATTACTGTTAGTGTAAATGGATATGAATCCCCATCAATAATTATCGATTCCAATATATTGGGAGTTATTTCTCTTTACATGTTAAAGGAGGAAAGATTATATTCATGGTCATTTAGCCATAACTAGTATAAAAATAACCATTTTAATTTTATATTTTGTTTTAAATATTTAATTTTTATTTAATTTTATAAATATTATAAATTTAATTAAAATTTAAAACTTACCTCACTCACTAACATTATTTTCAACCTCACAATGGGAACTAACAATTGATATCAAAGGAATACCCCTAGAATTTATGGATATTTATTTATTTCTGACTATTACATAATGAATTTATTGTTAACAGGGGTTATTTTTTGAGATGATAACAACTATTTAAAATTAAATATTGAAACCTAAAAGGTGAAATTTCATAAGTGGAATAAACTATAGATATAAGAATTTATGAATTAAATCCTCTTGTAATTATTTATGTCTTTATAATTGGGTTATCATTAAAAATACTTACAAATAACCTAAGGATGATCTTGATACATTTAATAGTAATGATATTGTTAGACATGTTTTAAAAAATAATTTTACAAACCTTTTATATTATGAGAAAATTATAAATTTATATAGGTATTTATATATTTATACAAATCAAATGAATGTAGGAAAATAATATATTTTACTCATCCAATTTTGTATTAGTTGATAAGAACTATTTAATGAATTTAGTGGATGAGTATCAAGAGTATAAAATGGTAGATTAGGAATAAATTAATCTAATGTTATTTAGATTTATAATAATTTAAATGGAATTATTTATTTTAGAGAAATAATATATAATTCAATTTTAATTTATCGAGTTTTAATTCCATTACTAAATTATTTACATGCTTAAAATTAGTACTTTATGAACAAACAAATTTCCCAGATTATACTATAGATGATCATATTGGATCTTTGTTACAATATGAGTTTTAGCACAAAACTATTTCTCTACAAGGGATTTCTAAATACAAAGTAATTGCATTTATATCAAATGATACCACATAGTCTTGTTACTCGAAGATATAGTATAGTGTAAGTGATGGTTCTACTCATATTGTAAAGAAATGACATATAAATAAAAAATTGTAATCTAAAATATTCAACAAGATTCTTCCAAAAAAATTAAATCTAAAATCAAATGGGTTGATATTTCTAATATTTATTTAAAAATTACTTTTGATGAGTCCAGAAAAAAGAGGCCACATCATGCATTATTGTGAAAGGTTTAATAATGAAATGAAAAAAAGACAATTTTACAAAAAAAAATGAAATAAGTTTTTTTAAATGTATTTACACACAATAAATTTCTAATGGTCAAATTATTATATATAAAAAATCCACAAACATACATTTAATGGATTCATAAAAATAGTTATTTTAACCTAATTTTTATTCCACTTCTAAATATGATTAAAATATAACAAAAAAATGATTTCTAAGAATACATATATTGAATAAATAAAATTTTTAATAGTATTTCATTATAATATAATAAAATTACATGTAAATATAATCCAGTTCTTAAATGAAATTCAAAATATGAGAAATACATCATCAATATCTAATGATAAATTTTATATTGATTTGTAAAGTGATGATTTTGAAATTATTTAACATAGTTATTATTAGTATGAACGTTATTAAAGTCTAAAAAAATTATTTTTTATCTATATAAAAATAAATTAATATTCATAGAGATGTAATTATTTTATTCAAAGAAGATCTATCCACTTTTTTCGTAGTATAAAAAGGTATATTAAAATATTGAGTATGAATAAAATTAAGAAGAAACAAAAACTAATATTTTTTATCTTATAATTGTACCCGAAATGAATATTACCTTCATTGTAATAGGTTATGTGGATATTTTTCAAATAATACATGTTATTAATGTAAGATTAAAGGTCATTATGAAATCAAATGTTTCATTAAATTTCCATAGTATCGTGGTCATTCTATGGTTTTTTATCTAAAACATTTTCTTCAAGATATAATGTAACTAAATAATTAAAATCAATTTTGGTATAAAATAATTTTGTTATCCCCTAATTAGACATAACATTACATTGGTACCAAAGTATTCATGTATGATATTTTTTTATAAAATTTGATTTGGATGTTTCAATAATGACACATTTTATATTGATAATGGGTTATTATCACACATGACCAGTGATATATGTAAAAAATATAATAGTAAGTCTGATGGAGTGTGTATAATTTAATTTGATAACTCAAATAGAAAGTATAAGGTTTTTTATATTTTATGGAATCAACATATTTTATTATTTCCAGGGTATTTTTTCGTGATAATTAATGACAAAATTTAGTTTTTATATCATAACACTGTGAAAATATTATGTATAAGAATTTTTAAAATGAAAAAAATATTTATTTCAAAGATAAATCAAAAATATTTTACATGAAGAGGGAATAAAATATTTAATAAATCTATTTTTAGGAATTAAATGATCAAAAACTAATGTAACACCCTGAGATTTTATGAAAAATATTATTTTTATGTGTTATGTTATACGCAACACTAAAGGAATCATTTGCTACACACAACACTGACTTAGCTTGAATTACATGCAATATTGACCTTCCTCGATAGTGTGTGTTGTACTCAATACCGAGTTTCACTAAACAATGTTATGTTATTAATGTATTTTATAAACTAGAAATTATAAATATTATTAACCACATTTTAAATTTTATATAACATTAGGATTCATTTTACATATGATACGATGAAAAAAATCAGTTTTTCGGATAACGATTTTTTTTTAAATGCTGTTTTCTGCCATTTTATGGCGCACCCATTTTAAATCTTATTTTTGAAAAGTTTATGAGTTAAACGTGAAAAAATAAAAGTCTTATTTTGAATCATAATATAATTATTTACATTAGATAAATTTTTGATACTTTTCTGATAACTTTCATATTTTGATAAATAGTAAGAATACGCAAATTTTTTATTGCAAATAACTTTTTTCATCAAAATAATTTAAATGGTTAAAATATATTATTTAATAGTTTGAATGTATAAGTATAATATATTTTAACCATTTAAAATAATTTATATCATTAGTAATAATTTCACATTGAATTCATAGGTAAATACAATTCAATCTTTGGCAATGTTTTAACTTCTAAAACTCATTTTCTTAACAATGGGATTAATTTTAAATTAATTAATAAAACTTCTATGTTTTAATTTTTGAAAACATGATTCTATATTTGGATTTAGTGGGTACAAATTATGTTAATAGGTTAATTGTTTTATGATATTATGTATAGTAACTATTATAATTATTATTTACTATAGTTAAAGGTAAATCCGGTAATTATTGGTGAAAATAAGATTATAAAATTACCCTAACACCTGCCAAAAGTCTATTTCATTGACTAAAATTAGACCCATATCACCTAACGGTCGAAATAGATACATTTAATGGACTTTTTACAATGAATATAATTTAATTATTATTAAAACCAACGAAGTTGACAACATGTCACTCTCTTAAATATTATAAGTAGAATAATTTTAATTTAGTGATAAACTTCATAAAACATCAAACATTAATAAAATCCATAAATATAATAAAATTATATACATCATGTAATTTTATTTATAATTTTTAAGGATTAAATAATTATCATTAATGATGACACAATAGTAATGTTTAAATTATTTTATTGATTGAAATATCAAATAAATGGTTCTAAAAGTATAAAAATAAAGATTATAATAACTAATTAATGTTCTCCATGAATTTTATAGATAAATATGACATGTTATGAATCTATAAAATCTTCTATTTAAAACATATATTATCTTTATATTTTATTTATATTAAAATAATTGAATAGTGTCAAAATTGACAATATTGTTATTTTAGAAAAATAACATATTATAAAATTGTTTAAAAATCACAAATATATATAAAAATTATAAATTTATATTTATATGGTCGATAATGTCATGAAGTATAAAATTATATACAAGTCACAACACATAAGTTATTATTTAGAACAATTTTAAATTTAGAATATGGTTACCACAAATAAAGTTCAATAGATTAAATACAGATAAATCAAGTTGATAGGGTTTAAAATAATATTCCAAAATCTCTAAATTTTATTGTTTGATGAGATTACAACCCTATCTAATCTAAAATTATGATTTTAGTCATTTTTTTATGTTTTAAGTAGGTTTTGAATTTATTATAAATTAATTTTTCTTATGTTTCAAAAGGTGCCCCTATCCTCCCTTATAAAAGGGCACCTACTCCCTCTCATCCTTACACCATTTTGAGCATTGATGCTCGGAAAAACCCTTCTAATTTCACGTCTAAACTTACATATAAACAAAATAGAGGTCTTTATCTTCTTCAAAGAACAACTTTAGTGCACTAAGTGGTGGTTTAGAAGAGGCGCGTCAAAAAAGAGGTAATATCCTTTACCGATTCTTTCAAATTCATTTCTTCTTCTACTTCCTCTTATTTTTTTGTTTCATAATAATGTAATAACAGAAGTATCAGTAATATAATGATATTTTATAATAAATAATAATCAACCTTATTTCACCTTCTATCCAACCTACAGAAAATGAAATCACCGCACGTGCGTATGTACGAAATACCATCTCCACGTTGTGGTGTAATATGCTTTCACCACCACCTTACATGGATGGGTATAATGGTGTAAAGAATAAATATATATATGATTATTATAACATGATACTAATTCTGAGAAATTATATCATCCACTAAAATACCATTCAATAATTATGGGAATGATAGCGTCGATCGTGTGTACGTACGACTTACCGTCTCCACAGTGCGAAGTGATTCATTCTACATGATCATCATTAAACCATGATTATATAAAAGAATTGAATATATAAATATAATATATATTATAATAATTCAATTCTGTAAATGATGTATCTATAACCTAAAAAGAATAATAATAATTTATTTGATTAAACACGCATAAGAACATAAAGCAATAAACACCAGAATAACAAGTAGAAAAGAAACATTACTAATAAGAAGATAAAAATATGACCATATATGATATCATAACAATGAATATGATTCTTGAATAAGTCAATAACATTATTTAAATCATTATACAAGAGGTTCAGATAAGTACAAAAAATATCAGACCTATGGTATGGTAAAATCATGCAATCTTATTTTTATCTGAGATTGTTTATACTTCGGTATTTACTATGGCATATTTGTCATACACATCCACGTTTACTAAATATTTAATATTATTTCTGTCCTCTTACAATTCATTAAATCCAATTTTACCTATTAGTGATTTTTTAGTAAAATATATGAAAGAAATATGTTGTCATTTGTAGTACGAGGTACTTTTTGACTTTTTCAGCCAAAGTACGAGAAGAATGCTTATTTTTAACTTATACAGTATGAATGGATTTTTATTATTTCATAGATCATTATTTCCATGAATATTAATTTATAAATTTTTATGTTTATTTTATATTAAATTCTTTTAGTTTAAAATTGTATGACATGTTGATAAAGGAAAAATGATTTTGAAGAAGAAATGATATTTTCCTCAGCAATGGAGTTCAAGTGTTTTATCAAAAAAAATATTCATCTATGATAATATAGGGTCATATTTCTATCCCTATTATTAAATTTAATTTATCATGTTATGATGGAATTATTTTTATGAATTCCTTTTATCATATATGTCTTATGTTATGATGACATGTTGTTTGAGAATCCTATTTTTATTACATGGGTTTTTTCATGATGTATGATTTATGACATTGTGCAACACATAGTAATGGTTTCATTATGAGATTGGTGGGACCTATATCTCCCTCCAATGCATTGGTTAATTATTTATATCTCATGATATAGTCATGGCTGGTAAGACAAGTTAATCTGGTTCAGTGATACAGGACTGGAACGAGGAGTGAACTCGATTCTGTAATGGACTTTGTCCACTATGATGGTCTTGGAAATGAGTATTGACTAATAAGAAATTATTTTCTATGATTATGTGTGTATTCCAAAAAGTTTCATGTTTTCTGTTATCATTATTGTGATTATATTTCACTACTATGATTTATCCCATGTCATGTTATTATGATCTCTTTTGTAGGTTATGATTTTCAAAATGTTATGTTCTTATGAATATGATATGATTGATATTTCCTTTTTTTACCATTACTGAGCATTTGAGCTCACCCTTCTATATGATTTCTTTTCCCCAAGTCAGGAAGAAGGGTATTAAGTATGATATTCCAAAATGGACTCTAGATATGATTAAATAAACCTGAGACAATGTAGATGATTTCTGAACCAGTTGTTTATGTTTCCCAGTTTCTAAAGACATTATACCAACACTGTCATATCAAAGTTTTGTTATATGTTGTAAAAAGTATGATTCATTTCTGAAGTAATAACTATGTATGTAAATTATGGGTCGTTATAGTTGGTTTCGGAGGAAATGAATAGTCAACCATTGGAAACTAGGATGTGAATGCCTTATTAAGAATCCTAGGATATGTCTAAGCATAGAACACAATATTAGTATTTTATAAATGGCCATGAATAACCAATGAGAAGACCTAAAGTGTGAAATTTAAATACTGATTATGTGGTTTTCCTATTTTAATTATTGTTGCTCACACTATGCTTCATGGTTTTAGTCAATTTCTGGAACCTGACGGAACCATGTTAATTCTGAGTGCGATGGGCAATGCAATGATTGTCCACCTGAGAAACCAAATGTTATGGGATCTGGAATGAAAAATATTTTATCCATGATCACACAACTTTTTCAAGACATGAATCATGCAGGCCTTCCAACGAGTAAAGTAAGGAGTAACATTTAGTAGAGTCGTTCATGAGGAAGCGTTCACCTTTATTCAACGGGTCTTCTGATCAGTTAGTGGATGAACAATGAATTAGTACCAATGAAAAGATATTTTCAGTTCTACAATGTTTTAAATGTGACAAATTCATCTTAGTAGTATATTTTTTTGAAGGTGAAGCAGATTAATGGTGGATTCTTATCAAGAATACATGGAAAAGTGATGAAATTGAGTCCATGGAATGGGATGAGTTCATGAACTTATTTTTCAATAAGTACATCCCTCATATACTTCAAACAAATTTGGAGAAAAATATTTTTGAAATAAATTAATAGGATGATGAATATTTTGGTACCTACGAAGAAAATTTTACAAGACTTCCAAGGCACGCTTCTGGGATTATTATCCAACCTTAGAGTAATATCGATCAATTATTTATGGGCTTAAAACCAAGTCTCTGAAGGGAATAATCCATAAGGGGCCTCAATATCTATGGAGAAATTCTTTGATCTGCTCTCAAGGTTGAGATGGATATTGGAGTAACCCATCAGTCATATGGGTTTGATAAGAAGAGGAAAATAAAATTCAAAGGAAAATCTAAAGACCACACTGAAAAGAAGATGAGTTTTCCCTTATGCTCAATGTGTGGAATGAAACATGGACTAAATTTCCATAAAGGTACAGAAAAATGTTTTAAGTGTGGAAAAAAAGGTCATCGAGCAACTGAAGGTAGAATTAATGGGATGAAGATGTCTAATGATACGAACAAATAAAGGGATACATAGAATCCACCTCCTACACTTTAATGTTACATGTGTAAGGAAATGGGACATTATTCAAATCAATGGCCAAATCCATGGGTAGTTGATGATGATCAATGTCAAAAAACACTTAAGTCTAAAGGTAATGGAATGTAACATTCAATTTCTATCGGTGATGTGGAGTATGATAACAAAGTGGAGAAAGGTACACTTACCATCCACTCTAAAGTAGAAAATGTTTTATTTGATTCTTTATCCATCCACTCTATTATTTCTAAATAATTTTCTAAGGGTATCACTGTATTATCTCAACAATTAGATATTGAGCTAGCTGTGACAAATCTTAATGGAACAACCGTTACATAAAAAGTTTACAATTCTTCTTCGATTGATGTTTTTGGGAAAGTGCTTCCTGCAAATCTTGTGGACCTCCATATAGTTGAATTTGATGTGATTATTATCATGGATTGGATTTCCTTATATGGATCTCATATCAATTTCCAAATAAGGGAAGTCACATTTCATATTCTAGATCAATCTATGATCATCTATAGATGTAAGGATGAAAATAACATTCCAGTGGAAATTTCATCCTTCTTATGGGTCTTGATTCCACTAAATTATGGTTATTTATCTGAAATGTTTGGCGAGAAAATCATGATTAAGAATACACCCATTGTATGATTGTTTGATGATTTATTTCGGAGTGAATTTCCAGGTCTTCCACCAAATCGCGAATTTTAGTTTTAAATAGAACATATACTGTGCGATTTACCAATTTCAAAGACACCATATAGAATGGCTCCAATTGAGTTGAAAGAATTGAAGAAGCAACTCCAAGAGAATCATGATAAATGATTCATATTCCCTAGTGTGTCACCTTGGGGAGAACCTATTCTTTTTGTTAAGAAGAAATATGGATCAATAATACTTTGCATTGATTATCGAGAACTTAACAAGATCACTATCAATAACAAATATACTCTCCCATGCATTGATGACTTATTTGAACAAATACATGGAGCTCAATACTTTTCCAAGATTGATCATCATTCAGGGTATCATCAATTAAGGGTCAAAAGGGAGGATATACCAAAGATTGATTTCTATTCAAGGTATAGACACTATGAATTTATAGTGATGCCATTTGGTCTTACTAATTCCCCTGATATCTTCATGGATCTAATTAATAGAGTCTTTAGAGACAATCATGATCATTTTGTGGTAGTCTTTATAGACTATATTCTTGTCTATTAAAAGAAAAATAAGAACATGAATATCACTTGAGAATTGTATTAAAGACCCTAAGAAATGAGAAGCATTATTCCAAATTTACTAAGTGTGAATTTTGGCTTAAAAAATATTCATTTTTGGGTCTCATAATCTCAAAAGAGGGGATAACTGTGGATCCAGCAAAAACAAAGGTTATCAAATGATGGTCGAGGCCAAAAACAGTAACTATGATCTGATGTTTTCATGACATGGCTGGATATTATCGACGTTTTGTGAAAGATTTTTCAAGGTTATGTAACCCACTCACCAAATTTAATCAAAAAGGAGTTAAGTTTTTTTGGACGAAGGAATGTGATGATAATTTAAAAGAACGAAAAAAATGTTAGCCAGTGCACATGTGCTCACACTTCCATGTTGTGGAGAAAGGTTTCTGATCTATAGTGATGCATCCAAGAAGGGACTGGGGTGTGTTCTCAGGAAAAATGGTATGTTGATAGCTTATGACTCACGACAGTTGAAAATCCATGAGTGAAATTACCCAACTCATGATTTGGAGTTAGCTACGTTAATCTTTCCATTAAAGATTTGGAGGAATTATCTTTATGTTAAAAGGTGTGATATTTATACCGATCATAAAAGTTTAAAGTATATTTTCATACTAAAGGAGCTTACTATGAGACAAAGAAGATGGTTGGAGTTGATTAATGATTACAAATACTCAAAAAATTACCACCCAGAGAAAGAAAATAAGGTGGGAGATGCATTAAGTCAAAAAGATCATGCTAGATTATCCATTATGAGGATAAAAAAAGATCCAATATTTATGAATTTACAAAAAATGGATCGTGAAATTTTAATAAAAGGAGAGATATCTTATCTTTCTCAAATGATTGTTCAACCATCAATACAAGTGAAGATTAAAGAGGCACAGAAGGAGGATGTTGGGCTACAAAATAAGGTGAGAAATGTTCTGGAATTCATCATTGATTGTGATGGGATAATAAGGTTCAGAAACCTTGTCTGTATTCCTCCCATACAAGAATTAAAGAAGGAGCTACTAGATGAGGCTCATAGTTCATCATTCTCAATTCATCCTGGAAGTACAACAATATACATGGACTTGAAAGAGTACTTTTGGTGGGATGACATGAAAAGATATATTGCCGAATATGTCTCTCGATGCTTGGTTTGTCAGCATGTTAAATCTGAGAGACAAATGTCTAAGGGGATGTTACATCCATTACCCATACCAGAATGGAAATAGGAAAAAATCACTATATAATTTTTCATCAGACTTCCCAAAAAATCCAAAGGCAATAATGTTATCTAGGTTATAGTTGATCGTATTACAGAGTCGGCAAACATCATTGATATTAGAGAAGATTTATCTCTTGATCTGCTTGCCAGGATATATGTAAAAGAAGTAGTAAAATTGCATGGATTAGCACATTCTATTATATCTGATCGGGATCTGAGGTTTACCTCGATGTTTTGGCGAAGTCTTCAGCATGCTCCAGATACTGTGTTGAGTTTCAGAACTGATTCGCATCCTCAGAAAGACGGTCAGTCTGAGAGTACAATTAAAACTCTAAAAGACATGTTGAGATCTTGATCTATGGATTTTAAAGGTGGTTGGGATCAACAGCTACCTTTGGTGGAATTGTTTTATAATAATAACTTTCACTCCAGTATTCGGATAGATCCTTAGGAAGCTCTCTATAGAAAGAATAGCAGAACTCCAACATGTTGGGCTGATGTTAAGGAAAGAAAGCTATTAGACATGATCATGTTGATTAGATGGCAGAAATGGTTATATCTATTCAACAACACATAAGAGCATCTCATAGTCGACAAAAATGTTATTTTGACAAATGAAGAAAAGACCTAGATTTTTAAGTGTGTGATAAAGTGTTCTTACAAATATCTCCCTGTAAGAGAGTAATGATATTTGGAAATAAGGGAAAGCTGAGCCCTAGGTATATAGGTCATTTCGAAATACTAGATCGTGTTGGGAAGGTAGCCTACCGATTGGTACTTCCACCAAATCTCTCTCAAGTTCTTGATGTGTTCCATGTATCTATCATGAGAGAGTACATACCTGATCCTTCACAAGTACTATGCTCAGAAGTTGTACCACTGGAGGAAGATATTTATTATGAACAATAGTCGATAGAGATTTTGGATCATAGCGAAAATGTTCTATGAAAGAAGAACACTCACGTGGTGAATGTTTTATGGTGGAACCACCAATTAGGAAGAAGCTACATGGGAACTTGAAGATATGATGAGGGAGATGTATCCTCATCTATTTGATACGAAGTGACGACTTTTGAGGGAGAAATAAATTTTAAGGGGCATAGAATGTAACACCCTTAGATTTTATGAGAAATATTTATTATATGTCTTATGTTATACGCAATAGAAAAGGAATATTTCGCTACACACAACACTGAGTTGGCTTGCATTACACGCAATATCGACCTTCCTCAATATCGTATGTCTTACGCAATATCGAGTTTCACTAAACAATGATATGTTATTAAAATATTATATAAACAAGATGTTATAAATATTATTAACCACATTATTCATTTTATATAACATTAGTATTAATTTTAGAAATGATACGAGGAAAAATTCAATTTTTCGGATAAAGAATTAATTTTTTTTAAAAATGATGTTTTCTGCCTTTTGATGGAAGACCCATTTTAAATATAATTGTTGAAAAGTTTAGGAGTTAAATTTGGAAAAATAAACTTTTATTTTGAATCAAGATATAAAAATTTATATTGGAAAATTTTTGTTACTTTTCTGATAACTTTTATATTTTGATGAATAGTAGAAATACGCTAATTTTTAATTGAAAAGAACATTTTCATCAAAATAATTTATATGGATAAAATATATTATTGAATGGGTTTAAATTATATATAGAATATATTTTTACCATTTAATATATCATATTTCATTAGAATTAATTTCACATTTAATTCATAGGTAAAAACATTTCAATCTTTGCCAATGTTTTAACTTTAAAAACACGTTTTCTTAACAATGGGATTAATTTTAAATTAATTACTAAAAATTATGTGTTTTTAATTTATAAAAATGGATTTCATATTTGGATTATGTGGGTCCAAAATATGTATATAGGTTACTTTTTTTATATTATGAATAATAACTATGGTAATTTTTATTTATTGCAGTTAAAGATAAATCATGAAATTAAGGGTCAAAATAAGAATATAAAATTACCCTAACACCTTCCAAAATTTTATCGTATTAATAAAAGTAGACCCATATCACCTAAGGGTCGTAATAGATACATTTCATGGACTTTTGGACATGATAATAATTTAATTATTATTAAAACCAAATAAGGTGACATCATGTCACTCTATTAAATCTTATAAGTGTCATAATTTTTAATTAGTGATAAACTTCATAAAACATTTAACATGAATAGTATCCAAGAAAGATAAGAAAATTATATACATCATGTAATTTTATTTATAATTTTTAGGTATTAAATAATTATCATTAATGATGACACAATAGTAATGTTGAAATTATTTTGTTGATTGAAATATCAAATATTTGGTTTTGAAAATATTTAAATAAATATTATATGAAGTAATTACTGTTCTAAGATAATTTTATCGATAAATATGACAAGTTAAAGATCTATTTAATCTTTTAGTTAGAACATATCTTCTGTGTATATTTTATTTAAATTAAAATCAATTAATAGTGTCAAAATTTATACTATTGTTATTTTATAAAAATAACATATTATAATATTGTTTAAAAATCACAAAAATATTTAAAAATTATTAATTGATATTTATATGGTCTAAAATGTCATAAAGTATAAAATTATGGATAATTCAATACATTTAAGTAATTATATATATCAATTTAAAATTTAGAATATTATTACCCCAAACAAAATTAAATAGATTAAATATGGATAAATCATGTTGATAATGTTTCAAATGATTTTACAACATGTCTAAATTTTATTTGATGATGATATTAAAACCGTATCTCATCTAATAGTCGAATTTGTGTCACTTTTGGAGGTTTTTATGTGGGGTTTGAATTTATTATAAATTAATATTTGTTATGTTTCCAAAGGTGCCCCTCTCCTCCCTTATAAAAGGGCACCTCCTCCCTTTCCTCATCATGCAATTTTGAACATTCAATCTCATCCAACCCCTACAAATTGCTTTTCTCTACATACCTAGAAACATTTTAGGGGTATTTTTCTTTTTCAAAGACTAACTTTAGTGCCCTACGAGGAGGTTTAGAAGTGGCGTGTCGAAGAAGAGGTAATATCCTTTACCGATTTTTTCAAATTCATTTCTTCTTCTACTTAAAATTATTTTGTTTTTACTAATAAAGTAATAACATCATTATCACTAATATACTGATATTTTATTATAAATATTAAACAACCCTATATTTTCCTTCTATCCATCCTACAGAAAAGGAAATCACCGCACGTGCATACGTATGGAATACCGTATCCACATCATGGTGTAATATGTTTTCCACCACCACCTTACTTGGATGGGTATAATGGATTAAATAATAACTACATATATGTTATTATAAAATTGTACTAGTTCTAAGATATTCTATCATCCACTCCAATACCATTCAATAATTATGGGAACAATGTCCTCGATCGTGCGTACGTACGGCATACCGTCTCCACGGTGCGATGTGATTCGTTCTACATGATCTTCATTAAACCATGATCATAAAAACGAATTGAATGAATAAATATGATATATATTATACTAATACCCTTCTATAAATGATGTATCTATAAACTAAAAAAATAATAAGAATTTATTCGATAAAACACGCATAAGAACAGAAAGCAATAAATAACCAAATAACAAGTAGCAATGAAATATTACTAATAAGAAGATAAGAATATGACCATATACGATATCATAAAAATGAATATGATTCTGGAATAAGTCAATAACATTGTTTAAATCATTATAAAGGAGGTTTGGATACATACAATGTAAAGACCCAGAAATTTCAAGGAAATTTGTTCTTTTAAATACTTTGGAATTTTACAAGTATGTGGTTTCTGACGGCACTTGATTTTGTGGCCCGGAGTGCCCGGGATCAATTTCCAATATTTTGTTCATGTACGTTCAGTAAATGTATGTGTGGGTTTTTCTATGTTTTGAACCGGTTCTTGGAGTTGAAAGCTGAGGACACTGATGAACTCACAGCACCGATATTCGCTTAAGAGGACCTTTACCGCAGTTGCGTTTTATGCGTGTTGAAAGGTAATTTTTGGGGATTAATAATAAATTAAATAAATTTGTGAGGTACACAATTTTATTTTGTTAGTTGGTTATTTCCTTCAATGGGGAAGTTATTGGTGGGTCCCACACCCACATAACTTCCCATTTGTGTATATTTGTGAGGCGGGGCACACATGGGCCCCAACCTTTCATTTCCCCAAAACTCCCATCAAACCCCTTTTTTAATTCCTGACAACTCCCCCTTTAATTGCTAAACTCCCCACCTTCTACATGTTTATTAATATGACAACTCAATGAATTAATTTTTTTGTACACCACAAATTAATTTAATAATTTTGGAGGATTTAAATCATTTTGAAATGGCTTGGGAAGTTGATTGAAATAGGGGAAAGCCTCATATTATAATTGAGGATTGAGAAAATATTTGGTGGAACCTATGGAAAATAGAAGAACACCATTCTTCTTTCGACAAGGAATATCTCCAACAAAGAACATGAAATCACCAATGGTGCTTCTTCGGGTGCACTCTGACATCGACAGAATCGACATTATTCATCAGCGACGTCCGACCTCCGTGGCTCTTCTATTCTGTGACTCGAGGGCGTGTGATGTCTGTTGTGATGTAAGGGTCTGTTTTGATTTGAGCAATGCTGATTCATCCTTACATGTTTGTTTCTCTTAACCCGCTTGCTACGAAACTAATGAGGAAGGACCGAGCCAAATGATCACGACCCGATCCATCTTCCTTTTTTGTAAATTTTTTGTGTCTTCATCGTGTTCTTCATGGGTAACGATCACTGGATCATTGTGAGTTCATTATGCAACACAACGATCCCAAATTTAAGACCCAACATCATGAAGTTCTAGTGGAGGTGGGACAATGATAGCGGGTGAGAGATCAAACCGGAACAAGAAGGATCGACCCTCGACTATTCTTCAAGCGGATGCATAAAATCATGTTTTTGGAGCCGATCAGATGTCCTAAAACACCGAATACGATTACGGTACAGTGGGGAGACCTGTTGTATGATGTTTCGTGATGAATAGACCGTCAAAACGAAGAATGGACTTCATGGGAGGTGCGCTGGAAGAAGGCATCATTTCTGGAAAATTCAAGAATACACGGCGTGTACCTCTGACGAACACGTTGTGTAGTAGGGGCATACTGTGACTTGTGTTTTGGATTTAGAAAAGTAACACATGGAATGTAACCCCGGTCACATGGAGTGTCTTATCTATGAAGAATGGAAGAAGCAGCTTCGCGAGACATGGCGTGTATTCTGGGAAATACATGGACACATGCAGAATTACCTAGCCAAAAGGCAGGGCTTGTATTACCTTCACAGAAGGGCAGAAGCGACTTCGTGGGACTCAACATGTATCCAGGGGTTACACGAACACGGGGTGGAGTACATGGGCATGTACTCCAGCACACGACTAGTCATGGTCAATGGCACAGGCTACCCCGTGTACCAGTTACACGGTTTGGCGAACACGGGTTGAGGTCATGTATGGGAACATGGCCAGCATTCACGGAGGCGAACTAGTTGAATGCAAATGGCATGTAACAATACCACATGCCATGTACTTACTTTCCTACACGACCATCCTTTCGACACGGGCTGTTGGACACGGGCAGTACATGAAAACTGACTACATGGCGTGTACTGTATACCTACACGCCATGTACTTTTTGGGAAAGGCTTGGTCATCTAGAACATAGTATATTGGATAAGTTTTTTTTGGATTATCCGAAAATGACATGGTGGACCTTCGGAATACATCAACTTGAGACTTATTAGTAGTTGGTGTATCAATCCCTTGGCTCGAGGAGCGGACCCTCCCGGAATCGAGCTTATTGTGTGAGGGAACTCTAGAGCTGGTTGTGACTGCGACGTCTCCCGTATTGGGATCCTTTGTGTGTTCAACGATGATGAATAATGTACTTGGATCATATTTGGGTTTGACAGTGAGGAATATTGTACTTGGATCCACCATGGGTTTAGTATAAATGAATACTATACTTGGATCCACAGTGGGTACGACAACGATGATTACTATTCTTGGTTCCTATGTGGGTTCGACAGCGACGACTTCTGCACTAGGATCATATGTGGGTTCCACAGAGGAGTTGATTCAGAGGCAACATCTAATCATCTCCACCCCTCTTCGTGATTTGTATACCTATGTGAGCTGAGTCATGACACTCAATCATTATCATTGATGTGATTTACTTCATTCATGTGTGCACTGGGTTGTACTTGGGCTCGAGAGTTGGATCCGAATATGATTGATGACTTTGGAATATGTATGGGAATATACGTAAGTAAAGTTGGTTGATACATCGTGATTGTATCATTCCTTTTCATTTATCCCTTGTTGATTATGGGATACCTTCTGGGGTTTCGGGGTCTCTAGTGAGTATTATTATACTCACCCCTGCATAGGCTATGCCCGCACTACGTTGTGTTGGATACAGATGACGGAAAACACTGATCGTGGTAGAGACATGAGGAGCTGGACGGTACCTGGAGGTGGACCACATGGCGTGACGTATACGGAACGGACCGACGGACACGAGGTGCCGAGGAGACCATCTGTACCCATCCTTCAGGTGGGATTCTGGGGGGATGACTCAGTGGATGCTGCTTTACTTACTGCTATTGTACAAGACTTTCAGCTGTATTGTACTTTAAGTTGGGTTTGCATACTGGCCCATTTACTTTTCCACACTTACTTTTGTACTCAGTTTACTTAGTGCTTTCTTCAATTTCATACTCTGTTGTGTTTGTTTACTATATAAAGGAAATTCTTTCCCTTTTATTAGGATATATTTCTTTGGTGCTAGTCTCCAGCCCCTGGCCTAAGGAAAGCGGGCTTGGAATAGTCAGGGCACGGGCCCTGAGGACGGGTCATGTAAAAATGGTATCAGAGGAGTCGGTTCTACCACAGAACTCATGACTCTAATTATTTCTTCTCTGTGAATCAATAGTGTTTAGAGTTTTGAGTGTGGTTATCAGTCCAGGGAGTCCAGTATTAGGGCGTTGGCCAACGTATCCATACACCAGGTCCCTGACTTCTGATTTCCACCCATGTGCACGAAAACACTAATTTCATGTTTGTGTCAAAAAAAATTTTTGATAACTTTGTGTCAGCTCAACAGGGATACTTTTTTGACCGTGGTTCACCTTTTTCTTTTCAGGATGGTCCCACGAAGGAATCCAGCTATGGTTCCGATTTACATGCAAGAATGTAGCCCACTGAGCGATGAGGCCTCAGTAGAGGGCCTCATCATTGCGGAGGCACCAGTGGTACCCCTACCCGCTGAGCCACTGATACTACCATCCCCAGCAGTAGAGAGTGCACACCGTTTGAGTGTGTTGCATGAGTTTCAGAGCTAGAGGCCGCACGGGATCCGCAGAGAGATAGACCGACAGGCAGCCGAGGATTGGCTGGACGATGTCGTCATGGTTTTCAAATTAGTAGGGATACCAGTTGATCATATGGTGATCTTATCTTCGATTCTCTTACATACAGCAGCAGGTAGATGGTGGAGCATGAAGCTCCAGGTTCACGACTAGGCATCTCTACATTGGACAGACTTCGAGAGTCTCTTTCGCTCGGACTTTTTTTCTGACACCCTTCATGCGGTGAGGATCCAGGAGTTACTTCTTCTACGATAGGGCAGCATGATAGTAGCTCAGTACTCAGTGAGGTTTAATGACCTGTCACGCTACTCTAGAGATATGGTACGAGACCCTTTCAATATGGCATGGACTTTCAAGCATGGAATGAGGCACGCGATTATGGCTTTGATGATTCCCCTCATCATCTCGAAGTAGGTGGGGGAGCTGGAGCGAGCCATTCTAGTGGAGAGTTTTCTCGCTGAGCAGTCGCCAGCGGTGACTCCCACCGCAGGATGACACATAGTGGAGGCTTTTTGCAGCTGGTAGTAGACTGTTGACGCAGAGGTCCAAGAGGATGTGGCCATCTGGTGGGAGACCTCAAGATTCTAGTTCGGATGTGCAGGGCACACGAAATAGAGCCATCCATACGAGGGGCAGGCAGTGCTATGCATGTGGAGGGCAAGTCCACATGGATCATGACTGCCCGAACCGCCATGTAGATGAGAAGTAGACAGTAGAGGGACCTCCCATGCAGAGGAAGAGGTTTGACCATGTTGGTCCATCAGGAGCAGGGGGATGAGGTAGAGGAGCTAGTTGACCAGCAGGTGGTGGATGATGTTACGAGGCTCTACCACCACCACCACCAGGTGGTCCACCCTGACTACAGGGAGCTGGCAGATAGAGGTAGGCTCGGCTCTAGGCAGTCGAGGCCTATGAAAATGGTGCCCCTGAGATGATTTGAGGTACTATCAGTGTCTTCTTCACCCTTATACTGAAATTATAGACACTGGATCGATTCATTATTTTATAGATGCTACCCTTGTTCGGAGCTCTAAGATTACGATAGAGCCGTTGGCTAGATCCTTACGGCTAGAGACTCATACGGGAGAGGACTCGATGATTACACACTGGTGCCAGTAGTGTGACCTTACTGTAGGAGGTGATGGCTTTGGCTGGGATCATCTTGTAGTGGCGTCGAGGCCTTACGATGTCATCTTGGGTATGAACTGGTTGTCTACAGTCCATGCTCAGATCTACTATATTATTTACAAAATAGGTTGTATCCACACTGATGGGAGGAGGTTCACCTTCACTGAGAATAAGGGAGCCTTTGCATCATAGGATGGACTTTTTTAGAGGAGAGGGTAGCCGATCACACATCAGTTGGCTAGTCTCATCCTTGGAGCAGTTGATGTGCAGAATATGATTTTTTCCTGTTGTGGTGGATCAGTATGCAGATGTTTTCCTGAAGAAATTCTAGGACTATGTGTTTATTACCATCGCCTAAATCAGGTGACCATAAAGAACAATTACCCACTCCTGACGATTGATGCCCTCTTTGATCAGCTCAGAGGATCACGATGATTCTCAAAGATAGACCCCAGTTTAGGCTATCAGCAGCTCAGAGTTCTAGATGAGAATGTGCAAAAGATGGCTTCATGTGTCGGTATTGCCACTACGAGTTCTTGGTTATGCCCTTCGGTGTTACTAACACTCCAACAGTGTTCATGAGTCTCATGAATAAGATCTTCCAGCCTTACCATGATTGTTTTGTCATAGTCTTCATTGAGGACATACTGATTTACTCCACTACTGAGGAGGAGCACTCCTGCCACTTGCGTGTATTACTAGATACACTCCGAGAGCACCAGATTTATGGTAAGCTCTCGAATTGTCAATTCTGGATACGATAGGTGCACTTCATGGGACACATCATCTTAGAGGTGGGAGTTTCAGTGGATCCAGTGAAGATCGAGGTAGTGCTTGCTTGGGAGCCACCCAGGAGAATAAAGGAGGTGCAGAGTTTCCTAGGTTTGGCTGGATACTATCGGAGATTTGTGACATACCTCTCTATAGTCACTGCACTGCATTCAGCCTCGACGAAGAAGGGGAAACCCTTCGTGTGGTCAGATAGATGTCAGTAGAACATTCAGAATTTGAGGCAGAGGTTGACCAGTGCGCCCATATTGAGGTTTCCGAAGGAGGGCATTGGGTACGTAGTTTACAGCGATGCAATAGGGACTGGACTTGGATGTGTCCTGATGAAGGAGCGAGCAGTGATCAGATATGGTTAATGACAGTTGAGTTAGAACGAGAAGAACTAAGCTACCCAGGACCTGAAGTTAGCAGCAGTGGTCTTCGCCTAGAAGATGCGACGAAATTATCTGATGGATGAGCGCTTTGAAGTCTAATCTGACCATCAGAGTCTCAGGTACATCTTCTCGCAGAATGACATGAACCTGAGGTAGTGGTGATGGCTCGTGTTCCTTCAGGACTATGACTTTGAGATAGTCTATACTCTTGTAAAGGGTAACGTTGTACCTGGTGCTCTCAGTAGGAGAACAGGCATTCAGCTGATAGGAGAGGCGACAGAGCAGCTAGCTGCGATGCAGATATCCATTGTAGATAGAGATGAAGCAGCCTTTATATAGTATCTTACAGTCACTCCTCATCTCCTTCAGCGAGTTAGAGAGGCACAATGTTGGGACATTGACTACGAGATACGACGTGCTCAGATATCCACAGGGTAGGCACCTGATAGATTTTCTAAATGAGAAGAGCAAGACATCATCTTCAGTGGACGTACTATGGTACCAGTTTCACTGAAGGAGGAAGTGCTGAGGGAGTTGCACACTTCCCCTCTAGAGGTACATCCAAGAGTGGTTATGATGTACTAGGACCTCAAACGATAGCACTGGTGGCCAGGTATGAAGAAGGTTGTAGCAGAGTTCATTTCCCGATGTCTCACTTGTCAGCAATTGAAGGCAGGGCACCAGGGACCAGTGGGCATGGTACAGACCATAGAGGTCCCAGAGTGAAAGTGAGATAGGATCTCCATGTATTTGGTGGCAGGGCTTCCGAGTACATCTAGAGGTCACGACTCAATCTAGGTGATCATAGACGGACTCACCAAGTCGGGCCACTTCCTACCGATCAAAGATCAGGGCTCAGTAGAGAGCTTGGGACTCCTCAACATTTAGGAGATCATACAACTTCAGGGTGTTCCATCGACTATCATTTCCGATCATGATGCTCGATTCAATTCCCGACATTTTATGGGGTTATAGGAGGCCTTTGGGACACAACTTTTATTTAAGCATTACCTTCCATCCTCAGATGGATGGCAAGACAAAGAGGACCATTCAAACTCTCAAGGACATGTTCTGTGCATGTGTCCATGACTTTGGTCATAGCTGGGAGGATCACCTACCCTTGGTGGAGATTGCGTACAAAAACAGTTACCACTCCACCATCGGGATGGCACCATACAAGGCACTGTATGACCGACCTTTCATATCACCTATGTTCCAGACAGACCCTGGGGAGTCAACACATATAGGACCAGAGATGGTTTAGGCTACGATGGAGAAGGTGCAGATCATCTAGGAGTGGATGAAGACTGCACAGAGTATATATAAGTTTAATGCTGATAGGAGACGGATATTACAGGACTTCAAGGCTATCAACAACGTTTTCCTATGGGTATCACCTCGATGAGGACTATGGAGATTTTCTCGGGTGACAAGTTATATCTACATTTCATCGGACCTTTCTAGGTATTCATCAGAGTAGGTGAGGTGGCTTACCGCATGGCCCTTCCACCTCAGTTGCACCGGGTGCATGACGTCTTCCACGTATCTCAATTGAGGAGATACGTGCACGACCCGACCCACATCCTCAACCACGGGGAGCTGGAAAAAGATGATGGTGCAACGATTGCAGAGGTCCTAGTAGAGATCGAGGATCGACAGGAGCGGGTCTTACGTGGATGGTCGATACATCTGGTGTGCATTCGCTGGCAGCACGAGAACCTCCAAGAGAGCACTTGGGAGCGGGAGGCTTAGATGCGAGCTCAGTACACCCATTTGTTTTCCTAGTGTGTGTTGTAGCTTTAAGGGGACGTAAATCCCAAAGGTGGGAGTAATATAAACACCTGAAAATTTCATGGATATTTTTTTCTTAAATACTTTGGAATTTTACGAGTCTGTGGTATATGACGACACTTGATTATGAGAACCAGTGTGCCCGGAATCAATTTCCAAAGTTTTGTTTGTGTATGTTCAGTAATGGTACATGTGGGATTTTCTATCTTTTGAACTGATGATCAGAACTGAAATATGAGGACACTGATGAACTCGCAACATCGGTATTCCCTTAAGGGGACCTTTATCGCAGTTGCGTTTTATGCGGGTTGAAATTTAACTTTTGGGGTTTAATCTTAAATTAAATAAAATTGTGCGGTACACAATTTTATATTGTGAGTTGGTTATTTCATCCCATGAGGATGTTATTGGTGAGGCCCACACCCACATAACTTCCCATGTGTGGATATTTTGGATGTGGGGCCCACACGAGCCTCAACCTTTCATCTCCCCATAACTCTCCTCAAACCCCTTTCTTAATTCATGACAAATCCAGCCATTAATTTCTAATCTCTCCACCTTCCAAATGGTCATTAATAAGATAACTTTGTGAATAAATTAGTTTGTACAACACAAATTAATTAATTAATTTGGGAGGATTTGAATCATTTTGAAATGGCTTGGAAAGTTGATTAAAATTGGGGAAATCCTCATTTTAATATTTGGGGTTCGGAAAATATTTGGTGAAACATCTGGAGAAATAGATAAAAAACAATTCTTCTTTTGAAGAGGAATATCTCTAAGGAAGAACGTGAAATCACCAATGAAACTTCTTCTTCAGGCACAATCCGACGTCGACAGAATCCATGTTCTTCATCGGTGACTTCTGAATTCAACGGAACCCCTCTTCTGCAACTCGACGACGTGCGACGTCTATTGCAAGGTAGGGGTGTGTTTTGATTTGAGAAACGCGGATTCTTCCTTCCACGTTTGTTTGTCTTGACCTGCATGCTACCAAGATAACACGAAAGGACTGGGCCAAATGAACATGGCATGATCCCTCCACTATTTTTGTGAATGTTTGGTGTGTTCATCATGTTCTTCATGGGTGATGATCATTGGATCATTGCGAGTTCATTGTGTGACACAGCGATCCCAAATTAAAGACCCAACATCAAGACATTCTAGCGGTGGTGCGACAATGATAGTGGGTGACAGATAAAACTGGAACGGGAAGGACCTTCCCTAGGCTATTCTTCAAGCGGGTGAAACAAATCATGTTTCTGGAGCTAATCAGAGGCCCGAAAACACTAGAGATGATTACAGGACATCGGGGAGACCTAGTTTCTGATGTTTCATGATGAACAGACCATCAAAACGAAGAATGAACATCATGGGTGGTGTGGTGGCCGGAGGCGTCATTTCTGGAAAATTCCAGAATACACGGCATGTACCTCTGATGAACACGTTGTGTAGTGTGGGCGTACTGCGGCTTGAGTTTCAGATTTAGACAAGTAACACATGGTGTGCGACCCCAGTCACACGGTGTGTATTCTCTACACAGAATGGCAGAAGTAGCTTCATGAGACATGACATGTTTTCTAGGAAATGCACAGACACTGGCAGAATTACACAGCCAAGAGGCACGGGATGTATTTTATTCATTGAAGGGAAGAAGCGGCTTAGTGGGACTCAGCGTGTATCCCGAAGATACATGAACACAGGGTGGAGTACACGGGCATGTACTCCACCACATGTCCAGGCATGGCCAGTGGCACGGGATACCCCATGAAACAGTTACACAGCTTGGCGAACACGGGTTGAGGCCACGTACGGGCACATGGCCATCATACATAGAGCCGACCCAGTTTCATGGACACGACGTGTAACCATACCACATGTCGTGTTATTCATTTTCTACATGGCCAGCCTTTTGACACGGGCCATTGGACACTGTTAGTACCTGAGAACTGACTACAAGGCATGTATCGTATACCTATACACTATGTTCTTTTTGGTAAAAGGCTTGGTTAACTTGTATACAGTATCATGGATAGGTTTTGTTTGGATTATCTCCCTATTACATGGAAGATATTCAGAATACATCAAATTGAGACTTCATGGTAGTTGATGTATCAATCCCTTGGCTTGAGAAGTGTACCCTCCTAGAATCGAGTGTGTTGTGTGCGGGAACTCTAGAGCTGGCTGCGACTGTGACATCTACCGTACTGGGATCCTCTGTGGGTTCGATGATGATGACTACTGTACTTCGATCCTCCGTGGGTTCGGTAGTGATGACTATTGTAATTTTATCCTCCATGGGTTCAGAAGCGATGAGTACTATACATGGATCCTTTTTGGGTTCAATAGCAAAGATTACTGTACTTGGATCCTCTGTGGGTTCAGCAGCGTCGTATTCTGCACTAGGATCCTATGTGGGTTCGGAAAAAAAGATGATTCAGAGGCTAAATCTAATCATCTACACCCCTCTTCGTGAGTTGTATACCTGTGTGAGATAATTCTTGACATTCAATCATTATCATCGATGTGATTGACTTCTTTCCTGTGTGGACTTGGTTGTACTTGGGCTCGAGAGTTGGAGTCAAATATGATTGATGAATTAGGTATATGTATGGGAATATACCTAAATAGAGTCGGTTTATACTTTGTGATTTTATCTTTCCTTTGAAGTTTATCCTTTGTGGATACTGGGAGACCATTGGGGGTCTCGGGGTCCCTACTGAGAATTTTTATACTCACCCCTGCATGGGTTATGCCCGCACTACGTTGTGTTGGATGCAGATGACAGACATCACTGATCATGGTAGAGACTTGTGGAGCTGGACGGTACCCGGAGGTGGACCACTTGGCATGATGTTTACAGAGCGTAGGGATAGACCCGAGGTGCTAATGTATACTGTGGTTTAAATAGACTTTCAGTTGTACTATACTTTCAGTTGGGTTTGTATACTGGCTCATTTACTTTTCAGCACACACTTTTGTACTCAGTTTGTAACACCCCGAGATTTTATGAAAAATATTCCTTTTAATTTCATTAATGTCTTGTGTTGTATGCTACGCCAAAAGGATCTTTCACAACACACATCCTTTACTTGCCTTTCATTACACGAAATCACGACCTTCTTCGATAGTGTGTGTAGTACGCAATACCGATTTTCACTAAACAATGATATGCTATTAAAATATTATTAAAACTAGCCGTTATGAATAGTAAAAACCACTTTTTGAAATTTTGTAAATTTTATTTTTTAAAATGGACTTCATTTCTAGATTCAGAATATCGAAATCAGCTTAGGGTGAAATTTTGGAATGTTTCGGATAACATTCATATTCTGATGAATAGTGAAAATTACTAAATTTTAAATGAAAAAAACTTTTTTAATCATAATAATTAACAGTGATAAATTTTTAATTTGATTGGTTTTAATGTATATTTAGAATATATTTTTACAATTTAATACAATTTTGGTTATTGGATGTAATTTCACATTTAAACCAGACATAAACTACTGTCAATCTTTTGATAGTTATTATCTCTTAAAAACACGCTATTTGTTTTGATGACGAGAATTAATTTTTAAATTAATTAATGCAACTGATATGTTTTGAATTTGGTAAAATAGAAATCATTTTTTAATTCATAATATCAAATATATCTTAGGCCTAATTTTTGGTATTTTTCTGGAAACTTTCATTTTTTGATGAATAGTGAAACCACTAAGTGGTAGTTAAAAAAATGAATTTTTCATAAAACTTAATTTTACCGCTTCTGTGAGTGAAATTTCACAAATCCGAGAGACACGGTTGATGTCAGTAAGTAAAATTTGGTTCAATGAGATAAAAATAATTTTTGGTGAAGAGTAACGTTGTACTTTTTTTACCACGGTTAAAAGTAAATAGGGTAATTAAGGGTAAAAATGATATTATTATTACCCTAACACATGTCCTAATTCTATTGGAAAAGGGTAATTCGACCAAAAACAACCTTAGGAATAAAATATGACCATTTACGCCCACTTGGATTAGATTAGGACATTTATTATTAATTTATTTAAAGAAGGGTTAAAATAGATAAAATCAAAGTTTAATAAGTAGATCCTTTTTAATATGGGGTTATACATAAGATAAATTCGACTATAAATATTCATTAAAAAGCTAAAAATATTTCCTACATAATAGTATTTTATTTTAATTTTTATACACTAAATAATTTAATTTATTTATGACATAAATATGATGCAGTAATTGTTTTATTAATGAAATATTGACATAATTGATGTTATAAACACCAAAATAAATGTAATTTGAGACTTTTTATGATTTCCAATAATTTTCTAGATTAATATGACATGTTAGTATTGATTTAATTAACTTTTTTCGAACTAATCATTCTGTTATGATTTTCAAAAAAAATTAATTACTAAATACTGTCAAAATTGACATAAAATAGTTTTTAAAACAAATATTATATTAGTAATTGTTATTTTAATCCTAAAAATCTAACGTTCATCCAAATGACATAGATAACGTTATATATATTAATAATAAACAACTTGGGGTTCGTTTTTCTGCTTATAGTATGTTTATTAACATTATAGTATAAGAACACAAGAAGAGGCGGTAAAAGTAAAATTATTTAACTTAATGTTAAATCTAAATAATAAGGTTAAAATAGGAACCTAAACATGTCTAAATTATATTATATTAGATTATTTCGACCCATACCCACCTTATCTTCGAAATAAATCAATTTGGAGCTATCTAAAACTGAACATGACTTTATAATAAAATAATATTTTTAGTTTTTCCAAAGTAGCCTATCTCCTCCCTTATAAAAGGGCACCTCCTCCCCCTCTTCCTCACACCACATTGAGCCTTCATGCTCGGCCAAACCCTGCCAATTTCTTCTCTATACTTCCCTAGAATCATCCTAGAGGTTCTGGTCTTCTTCAAAGACTTATTTTAGTGACCTAAAAGGAGGTCTCAAATAAGCACTTCAAAGAAGAGGTAATGTTCGTTACCGATTCATTCATCTGTATTTCATCTTCCACTTCATCTTCCCTTAGTTGTTTCATTATTAAGTAATAACATCAGTATAACTCATATACTGATATGTTTTTATAAGTATGAAACAACCCTATTTCACCATCTATCCATCCTACGGAAAACGAAATCACTGCGCGTGCGTATGTACGGAATACCGTCTCCACGTCGTGGTGTAATCTATTTTCCACCACCACCATACTTGGATGGGTATAATGGTGTACATAATAACTATATATGATTATTGTAAAGTGATATTGATTCTGAAATATTATACATACACTCCAATACAATTCCACGATCATGGGAACGATATCATCGCTCGTGCGTACGTACGGAATACCGTCTCCACGATGTGATGCGATTCGTTCTACATGATCTTCATTGAATAATGATTATATAAATGAATTGAATGAATGAATATTATATATATTACAATAATACCATTCTGTAAATGAGGTATCTATAACCTAAATAGAATAATAAGAATTTATTCGACAAACACGCAGAAGAATAAAAAAGTAATAAACACCCGAATAACAAGTAGTAATGAAATATTACTAATAATAAGCTAAGAATATGAACATATATGATATCATAAAAATAAGTATGATTCTGGAATAAGTCAATAACATTATTTAAATCATTATACAGGATGTTTGGACACTTACAAAGCAAATCGGACTTAAGGTAAGGGAAATATCACAATCTCATTTTTTTTCCTGAGATTGTTTATACTTTGGTAATTACTGGGGTGTATTTTATCATCCACATCCATGATTCCTCAATATGTAATGTTATTTCCATCCAGCTACAATTTTTTAAATCCAATTTTACCCTTCAGTGAGTTTTTAGTAAAAGATATGAAAGGAATCTTTTTTCGTTTTTCATACGAGGTACTTTTTGAATTTTCTGACAAAAGTACGAAGAATGTTTTTTTAACTTATATGGAATGAATGGATTTTTAAAAAATTATTTCCAAGAATCATCCTTTTCATGTTTTCATGTTTATTTTTAATCAACTTCTTTTAGTTTAGAATTATATGACATGTTATGAAAGGAAAAGTGTTTTTAAAGCAGAAATGATATTTTCCTCAAGAATGGAGTTCAAGTGATTTATCAAAATTATTTTCCATCTAAGATAATATAGGGTTCTGTTTATATCCATATAATTACGTTGATTTGATTATGTTGTGATGGAATTATTTTTATGAATTATTCTATCTTATATGAATTGTTTGATGATGTCACGATGTTTATGATTCCCATTTTTAGTACATGGGTTATGCAATGATGTATGATTTATGATTTTGTGGCACACATAAGAATGGTATCATTATGAGATGGGTGGGACCTATATCTCCCTCCAATGAATTGGGTAATGATTTTATATCTCATGAGATAGACATTGCCGGAACGGTAGGTTATACCGGTATAGTGAAACAGGACTGAAACGAGGAGTGAACTCAGTTCATAAAGGGACTTTGTCCACTAAGATAGACTTGGAAATGAGTATTGACTAAAAAGAAATGATTCTATATGATTATGTGTGTATGCCAAAATGTTTCATGTTTTAAGTTATGATTATTGGGATTATATTTCACTACTTTGATTTATCCCATGTTATGAAATTATGATCACTTTTGCAGGTTAAAATTTCCAAAAGATATGTTGTTATGAATATGATGTGGTTGACATTTCTTTTGTTTACCCTTACTGAGAATTTGATCTCACCCTTTTATTTTTTCAATTTCCCCAGGATATAAAGAAAGGATTTAGGTTTAAAAAAAAGAAGATCTTTATGGGAGATGTAGAAGATCTTTCTCCACGATTATAAGATTATATTCTGAGTTTCCAAAGACACTAAACTATTACGGTCCTTGTGTGTGTGTTATTGTTATGTACTAAGTATTCTGCAAAAGTAATGTAATGTCTATGTACGTTAAGCTTCGGGTCTCTACAGTTGGTATTAGAGGGAGGTTTAGTCAACCTCTGGAAACTATGATGCGAAAACGTTAGTGAGATCCCTAAAGATATTTCTAAGGTATGTCTAGGGATGTCCCTAAGGATAAGTATACGTATAGGATATAGTCCTAGAACCATGGTAACGATATTATATTAAACCAGAGATGTTAGATATTGAAGTTACTACCCATTTATTATGATTTTTTCCTCTCACACTATTCGTTTTGGGTTTTAGAAAATGGATGGAAACAAGATGATTCATGATAATGGAGGATATAATCGACAATGGAATGATATTCTTCCTGAGAAACCAAATGAAATGGGATTTGGAAGTCCAAACATCATTATTATGCCGAATCAACAATCTCATAATATGATCAATAAAGTAAAATTTGGTAAGTTTCCTGACTCGGCTAATAAGAGAAAGATGGAGTTTCATGATGATCATAGAGGAAAGAAAGTTCAATTTCCCCTATGTAAATCATGTGGGAAGAGGCATCAAGGAGAATGTTTCAAAGGAATTAGAAGATGCTTTGGGTGTGGAAAAGAAGGACACAAAGCTAGTAAGTGCAAATGAAAGGGTTAAATTAACACCAGGGATGAGGATAATGGTATTGCTACGACATCAACAATGGTTAAATGTTTTAAATGTGGAATGTACGGGCATTATGCAAACCAATGCCCTAAGGGAAAGTCTCATGAAGAGAATCAGTATGGTCGTATGGGTAGTATTTATGTGGATGATGATGAAGAGACTACAAATGATATGTGAGATGAAAGAATTGTTGAAGCTTGGTCAATGGATTAAGAATGTAGTGGAATGATTACATGTTTATCATGTGTAATGTTGTATAAGTAATATCAGGGTACTATGGAATAAAGAGACATCTAAGGATTGTTACACTGTTGTCTTTCCTTGGGTTTTGAAAGTGTATGATTAATGTTACCAATATCCATGAAAGTTTATTCAAATATTTTTGGAATGTAGATGATATGCACATAATGAAAGGATAAGGAGATAATTAAATGTTTGATAGTATTCATGAGCTCATGACTGATATAAGTAGAAGGTTATATCGTGGTTTGAGTATATAGAATTTTTGGATTTTGGTATGTGAAAAGAGTTAACTTTTGACAACATTCATGTTTTTACTATGGTTTAATGGGTATTAATTTTTCAAGAGAATATATGATTAACGTATTCACATGATTGGAATGTGACTAACAATATATATGGGGGATAAATGATGGTATTCACATGCTTGGTTGACGACATTTCAAGTAATCGTTTTCTTTATACTATGAGCTTGGACCGAAGTATTTTAGATAAGCCTAAAGATTGGAATAGATTATGTAAACCATAAGTTAGTATTGTTTATGGACAGAAATTTTTTTGATATTATTTTCGAATGCAGTTTTAGAAAAAGGAAAACCTGCAGGACGGGTGACAGCCCATCGCTTCGGACAAGGATGTGGGAATCGAACCCACAACCGAAGTGCGACTGGCCTTTATCACCTACCACTGGCCTACAGGAAGTCCATGTTTAGTAGAAACTAGTTTTATTATATTAAACAGTATGATATATGAAGTATAAGTCCATTTTAGGAACCATATATGATTAATCTCACCATAGATGGACTTATGTATATTTGATAATTTTTTCTACCCTTTTATTTGAAACAGATGGAATAACCTGTCATTCTATCACATGATCTGCTAACACATCATGAATGACAAATTCAACTTCATTTATTTAAGCAATGAAGTGGAAATTGTCCAAAGAACGACAAACGGTGAGACTATACCAAAATCACGAAACTATTTCTTCTAATTCCAATTTCATCAACTTTAGGGAAATGATCTTGAAAACCAAAAATGTTTTCCTAGTGCTCTTATATCTGATGAATCACATGGTACCTTAGATCATCACAAATTTATGGCTTTGTGATTGCTGGCTTTTCCATATCCATGTTCTCTACCACTCTCCATCAGAACATGATGGTTAGATTTCTCTTCCATATCCATATTTTCACCTATGTGGAAACCCAGGGATTAGTTTATTTGGGTAACCGTTATGTTTCATACTTTTGTTTTTAAATATTAGTCTTGATATTCCTTTTTATGATGTGGGTTTCTATTAAAGAAACCTTCGAATAGTAAACCATTTATAACCCTGATGAATTTCGAGGGCGAAATTAATTTTAAGGGGGGTAGAATGTAACACCCCGAGATTTTATGAAAAATATTCTTTTTAATTTCATTAATGTCTTGTGTTGTACACTACACCAAAAGGAACTTGCACAACACATCCTTGACTTGCCTTGCATTACACGCAATCGTGACCTTCCTCAATAGCGTGTGTAGTACGCAATACCTAGTTTCACTAAACAATGATATGCTATTAAAATATTATTAAAACTAGCCGTTATGAATAGTAATAACCACTTTTTGAAATTTTGTAAATTTTATTTTTCAAAATTGATTTCATTTCTAGATTTTGAATATCGAGATAATCTTAGGGTGAAATTTGGGTACGTTTCGGATAACTTCCATATTCTGATGAATAGTGAAAATTACTAAATTTTAATTAAAAACAACTTTTTAAATAAAAATAATTAATAGTGATATATTATTAATTTTATTGGATTTAAAGTATTTTGAGAATATATTTTTACAATTTAATACAATTTTGGTTATTGGATGTAATTTCACATTTAAACCAGACATAAACAACTGTCAATCTTTTGATAGTTATTATCTCTTAAGAACACGCTATTTGTTTCGACGACAGGAATTAATATTTAAATTAATTAATGCAACTAATATGTTTTTAATTTGGTAAAATAGACATCATTTTTGAATTCATAATATCAAATATATCTTAGGCCTAATTTTTGGTATTTTTCTGGAAACTTTCATTTTTTGATGAATAGTGAAACCACTAAGTGGTAGTTTAAAAAAATAAATTTTTCATAAAACATAATTTTACCATTTCTGTGAGTGGAATTTCAAAACTCCTAGAGACACGGTTGATGTTAGTGTGTAAAACTTGGTTCAATGAGATGAAAATAATTTTTTGTGAATAGTAACTTTTTACTTTTTCTACCACGGTTAAAAGTAAAAAAGGGTAATTAAGGGTAAAAATGATATTATTATTACCCTAAAAAATATCATAATTCTATTGGAAAAGTGAAATTCAAACAAAAACATCCTTAGGAATAAAATATGACCATTTAGTCCCACTTGGATTAGATTAGGACATTTATTATTAATTTTATTAAAGAAGGGTTAAAATAGTTAAAATCAATGTTTAATAAGTAAATCATTTTTAATATGAGGTTATACATAAGATAAATTCGACTATAAATATTAATTAGAAAGATAAAAAATATATCTACATAATGGTAGTTTATCTGTAATTTTAAGACATTATATTATTTAATTTATTTATGACACAATGATGATGCAGTAATTATCTTATTAATGAAATATTGACAAAATTAATGTTATAAAGACGAAGATAAATGTAATTTGAGACTTTTTATGAATCAAACTAATTTTATAGATTAATATGAAAATTTATTATTTATTTAATTAAATTTTTTCGAACTAATCATTCTTTTATGATTTTTACAAAAATTAATTACTAAATATTGTCAAAATTGACATAAAATTGTTTTCAAAACAAATATTATATTAGTAATTGTTATTTTATACATAAAAATCTAAGGATCAACCAAATGACTTAGATAAGGTTATATATATTAATAATAAACAACTTGGGGTTTGTTTTGATGCTTATAGTTAGTTTATTAACCTTATAGTATAAGAACAAAAGAAGACACGGTAAAAGTAAAATTATTTAAATTAATGTTAAATCTAAATGATAAGTTTACAATAGGAACCTAAACTTGTCTAAATTCTATTAGATTAGCGGATTTCGACCCATCCACACCTTAGCTTCGAAATAAATCAATTTGGAGCTATTTAAAACTGAACTTGACTTTATAATAAAATAATATTTTTAGTTTTTCCAAAGGATCCCCTCTCCTCCCTTATAAAAGGGCACCTCCTCCCCCTTTTCCTCACACAACATTGAGCCTCCAATCTCGGCCAAACCCTCCCAATTTCTTCTCTCCACTTCCCTAGAAACATCCTAGAGGTAGTGGTCTTCTTCAAAGACCTATTTTAGTTCCCTAAAAAGAGGTCTCAAAGAAGCACTTCAAAGAAGAGGTAATGTCCGTTGCCTATTCTTTAATCGTTATTTTTTCTTCCACTTATTCTTCTTTAGTTGTTTCATTATGAAGTAATAACATCAGTATCACTCATATACTGATATTTTATTATATTTTTGAAACAACCCTATCTCGCCATCTATCCATCCTACGGAAAACGAAATCACCGCGCGTGCGTACATACGAAATACTGTCTCCACGTCGTGGTGTAATCTATTTTCCACCACCACCATAATTGGATGGGTATAATGGTGTACATAATAACTATATATGACTATTTTAAATTGATATTGATTCTGAAATAGTATACATACACTACAATAAAATTCCAAGATCATGGGAACGATATCATCGCTCGTGTGGACGTACAGAATACCGTCTCCACGACGTGATGCGATTTTTTCTACATGATCTTCATTGCATAATGATTATATAAATGAATTGAATGAATTAATATGATATATATTATAATAATAACATTCTTTAAATGAGGTATCTATAACCCAAAGATAAGAATAATAATTTATTCGACAAACAAGCATAAGAACAAAAAAGTAATAAACACCCAAATAACAAGTAGTAATGAAATATTACTAATAATAAGCTAAGAATATGACCATATATGATATCATAAAAATAAGTATGATTCTGCAATAAGTCAATAACATTATTTAAATCATTACACAGAAGGTTTGGACACTTACGAAGCAAATCAGACCTAAGGTAAGGGAAATATCACAATCTCATTTTTTTCTGAGATTGTTTATACTTTTGTATTTACTGGGGTGTATTTTATCATCCACATCCATGATTCCTCAATATGTAATGTTATTTCCATCCAGCTACAATTTTTTAAATCCAATTTTACCCTTCAGTGAGTTGTTAGTAAAATATATGAAAGTAAACTTTTGTCATTTTTCGTACGAGTTATGTTTTGAATTTTCCGACAAAAGTACGAAGAATGTTTTTTTAACTAATATGGCATGAATGGATTTTTAAAAATTTATTTCCAAGAATATTCCTTTACAAGATGTCATGTTTATTTTAAATCAACTTCTTTTAGTTTAGAATTATATGACATGTTAAGAAAGGAAAAGTGTATTTGAAGCAGAAAGGATATTTTCCTCAAGAATGGAGTTCAAGTGATTTATCAAAATTATTTTCCATATAAGATAATATAGGGTTCTGTTTATATCCCTATTATTACATTGATTTGATTATGTTGTGATGGAATTATTTTTATGAATTCTTTTATCTTATATGAATTGTTTGATGATGTCACGATGTTTACGATTCCCATTTTTATTAAATGGGTTATGCAATGATGTATGATTTATGATTTTGTGGAAAACATAAGAATGGTATCATTATGAGATGGGTGGGACCTATATATCCCTCCAATGAATTTGGTAAATATTTTATATCTCATGAGATAGACATGGCTGGAACGGTACGTTATATCTGTTCAGTGAAACATGCCTGAAACGAGGAGTGAACTCGGTTCAGAAAGGGACTTTGTCCACTAAGATAGTCTTGGAAATGATTCTTGAATAATAATAAATGATTATCTATGATTATGTGTGTATTCCACAAAGTTTCATGTTTTATGTTATGATTATTGGGATTACATTTCACTACTATGATTTATCCCATGTTTTGAAATTATGATCTCTTTTTCCGGTTAGGATTTCCAAAAGATATGTTCTTATGAATATGACGTGATTGATATTTCTTTTGGTTACCCTTACTGAGCATTTGAGCTCACCCTTTTATGTTTTCTTTTCCCCAGGATATAAAGAAAGGTTTTAGGTTTAAAAAAAAGATCTTTATGGGAGATGTTGAAGATCTTTCACCACGATTAGAATATTATATTCTGAGTTTCCAAAGACACTAATCTATTATGGTCCTTGTGTGTGTTTTTGTTATGTACTATGTATTCCGCAAAAGTAATGTAATGTCTATGTACGTTAAGCTTCAGGTCTCTACACAGTTTACTTAGTTCTTTCTTCAGTTGCATACTATATTTTGTTTGTTTACTATATAATGGAAATGTCTTCCCTTTAATCGAGATTTACACCTTTGGTGCTAGTCGCCAGCCCCTGGCCTAAGGATGGTGGGCTTGGGGTAGTCACGGAACGGTCCCCAAGGATCGTTCTTGACATACAATGAATATCGGACCTAAGGTAAGGGAAAATCTTGCAATCTCATTTTTATCCAAGTTTGATTATACTTCGGTATTTACCGGGGAATATTTATCATACACATCCTTGTTTCCTCAATATGTAATATTATTTCTATCCTCCTACAATTTTCTAAATCTGATTTTACCTATTGGTGGATTTTTAGTAAAAGATATGAAAGAAATCTTTTGTCGTTTGTAGTATGAGGTTCTTTTTGACTTTTCCAGCCAAAGTGTGAGATGATTGTTTATTTTTAACTTATATGGCATGAATGAATATTTATGATTGTATAGAACAGTATTTACATGAAGCTTCATTAACAATTTTTCATGTTTATTTTCAATTAACTAGTTTTAGTTTAAAATTGTATGACATGTTGAGAAAGGAAAAAAAATTGAAGAAGAAAGGATATTTTCCTCAGGAATGGAGTTCAAGTGTTTATTGAAAATTATTTTCCATATAAGATATTATAGGTTTCTATTTCTATCCCTTTTGTTAAATTGATTTGATTATGTTATGATGGAATTATTTTTATGAAGTCCTTTTATCTTATATGGATTATGTTATAATGGCATGATGGTTAAGAATTCCATTTTAATTACATGGGTTGTGCTATGATGTGTGATTTATTATTTTTTGGCACCCATAATAATGGTTTCATAATGATATTTGTGGGATCTATATCTCCCTCCAATGCATTGGGTATAGATTTATATCTCGTGAGATAGACAAGACTGGAACGACATGTTAATCTAGTTTAGTGTCACAGGACTGGAACGAGGAGTGAACTCGGTTCAGTAATGGACTTTGTCTGATATGATGGTCTTGGAAATGAGTCTTGACTAATATGAAATGACATTCTATGATTATGTGTTTATGCTACAACGTTTCATGTTTTATGTTATGATTATTGGGAATACATTTAACTACTATGATTTATCCCATGTCATGATATTATGATCACTTTTAGAGGTTATGATTTTCAAAATGTTTTGTTCTTATGAATATGATATGATTTATATTTCCATTATTTACCATTACTTGGAATTTGAGCTCACCCTTTTGAAAGTTTTCTCTTCCCCAGGTCAGGCAGAAGGGTATTAAGTAGGATATTCCAAAAGGGAATCTAGATATGATGAAATAAACTAGAGACAATGTAGATGATTTATGAAACAGTTATTTATGTTACCCAGTTTCTAAAGACATTATACATATACGACCTTATCATGGTTTTTTTATATGTTGTAATAAGTATGCTTAAATTCTTAAGAAATTACCATGTATTTAATTTATGGTTCGTTATAACTAAAATGTTTGAATATGGAAAAATATGAAAATATGTTTTTGGTTAGGAGAGAAAGTGCTGAAATTTTAGGTTGATAAACAAGCTCTAAAAAAATTAATAGGCGTTGGATATTCTTTAGTGAAATGTATAAAACACATATTAATGTGATTCATGATGAAAATGTAAAATGAATAGGTATTATCTTAAAAAAACTCATTAGGTACTAAATTATAAAAAACATCAGCAATTAAATTTTGATATATTTAACCACATAAAAATTGTTAGTCTATGAGTAAAAAGATATGTATTTTTAAATATAGGTGAATATAGAAGACTCACATGAATTTATTTTCTTTAAAATATATCTAATAAATATCTGAATTTATTATTTTTTTTCATTTTTTCAAAATTAAATAGGATACATAATTATATAAATTATAATTCAACGGCTTGGTGATATTTTTCTGAATGGCCCAAAAACCTTCTTTTTTTATTAATTTTTGATAATCCCACATTTATGGGATTAATGGTAACCCTTACATGGCCCATATGATTTGTGACATTACGTTACTTGAAATCCCAAGATGAATTCATGTAGAGTATAATTACATGAAACTATCCCACCCCAGCATATACATCATGATGTTAGCTCTCCACCTTTGCATTGATGTTTTTCTAATCTCCTTCTGCATGCACAGGTTATTCCTAATGATAATCACCATACCCTATCAATCTTCAAAATCCATTATATTTTCTTTAGTGAATGTGTTTGGAATTAATTGTCATCTAGATCATGTTCATTGTATAGTTTTTCAGGTCCACATAAGCATAATTTTCATGTGGCCCGAAGACCTTAAGGTGGCCCAAATTCCTTGAGGTGTCAAGAAGGCCTATAGGTGGCTTGTGAGACTTACTGGTCCAAAATACTTGGATGTGATGAATGCTTTGAGGTACTCGAGGACCAAATTGGTGCACTGAAAGCCCCAAAAAATGAATATTTTATGTATATACTATATCGAACAGTACCTGTTATAGTAACTCAGAAATTTGTCTCTACTCGGATTTGATCTCAGGTCTTTTGGATTCACTTTTCAAGTCCTTGAAAACTGGGATGAGGCTCTTTTGTGACGTGGTATGATTTCAAACATGGAATTTGGAATGCCAGGTGAAGTTAATATATATGATAATAATAGTTTGTTTCACATGACACCATAACAAAATTTTACGGTAGACAGGAATAATATTGAGTTATAATAACATGCTAAGAAAATGTTAAATAAAAATTATTTTCCAAAACACAATTTAATAGAGGATTTTTATGTATCTTTTCATGTTTCTATAAAAATTATCCTAGGAATAATCTTAATGGAAAAACCAAATGAACCCTAGTGGGTAATAAAAATAATAATTAGATATTTCATTATGTTTGTTTTCAAAGACTATATTATTAATTAAAACCAATAACTATAAATAATGAATTAAAATACCATAATATACTTTTGAAAATATTGATGTTCTAGTATGTCATATTGAGTTTGAAATAAAATAACATTAATTATTGAACATTACGTCCATGTTAAAGTTGATGAAAACAATTTCAAATAAAGAAAATATAAATTAATCACGGTTGAGGAATATATTTACATATTTCAACATTAGAGAGCCTATGTATTTCAATTTCGATTCCATGATTACGCAATGAATATTATATCATAAAGAGTCATTAATATTTTATAAATATAAACAGTTTAATAATATTATTTGTGATATATTTTTATTTATTAAATTTAATATTACATTAAAAATAATTTTTTTCATTATGCATTAATTTCTAATTTTTTACCTCTGAATATAGATAAAGGTTTATTAGAATAGAAATGTATTATGTAAATGAATGAAGAGTTTAAAAAAATTGATAAAAAAATTCTCGGACGTATATTAACTCGATGGATAAAAATATTATTGGTAACAAATTGATATTTAGAAATAAGTAATATGAATTTGATAAAATAATTAAAAACAAGTCTAGATTAGTGACATAATTTCATAATTAAGAATAATGGAGTTATTTTTATGAATCATTTTACCTAGTTGAAATATTAGAATCAATAATAATTATTTTGGTACACAATTATCATTTTACAATAAATTTCTTTGAATGGATGTCAAAATATAATTTAAAAAGATTATTTTTTTTGAAATTGTATTTATAAAACAACCAGATTGTTTTAAGAATAATAAAAATTCTGGTCATTTTTAAAAGATTGAAAAATATCATTTTTTTAATCAAACTTTTGGATCTCCAATTGGATGTTTTTTTAAAAATTATTGGTATGAAAATGGAGCTGTAAATAAAATTATGATTATTAAAATGAGTTATAATGATATTTTAATTGTAAAAATAAATGTTAATTATGTTTTTTTATTTCCATGTTAAAAAAAATTTAATTAATTTTAAATATTTTTGATATGTTAGTTTTTTATGAATTTAATGGATGTACATAACTTTCTTCTTATTCTTCGTGTTTTTGTAAAAAATGATGATATTTTGGAAATCTGCATAACAATGTCTATTATTTTTTCAAATGTTTTGGAATAATTTTTTGTAAAATTAAAAATATTTCTATGTTTACAACATATAAGGTATATAAATATGTAGATTGAAAATTAATTGATGTTAAAACTTTTAAAAACATGTTTGGCATATTATTTAACATAACTAATTCAATTCCTGAATTAATATTTGATGTTTCCATATAATCTATAATTTAAATTAATCGTAATGGAATTCATTTATATAAAAATATTATTATTATTAAGTATGTTATAGTTTATTAGAATATTTTATTGTTTTACATTTCACATACTTCATTTGAACAAAGATGGCTTCCAGACTCTGATTTCCATTGTTGAACAAATAATATACTATTCCAAGAATTTATTTTCTTCCTTTTTAAATGTGAATTTATTTAAAGCTATATAAATGAAAATTCAATACATTTATTAATTTATTAATGTGTGTGTGTATTTTTATCTTTTTGTTCATAATCATTTTTGATTAGAAAATATATTTTTGATTTAGTTATAATTTTCAAATAATACAAATAAAACTTTATTGACATATTTTTAGGCTAAATAAGTATTTTACGATTCCATTTTCTTAGAAATAATGTTTATAAAGAAAATATTAATTTGGAATACATTCAAATAGAAAATAATTTTGATGACATCATTACTAATCCTATAGATGTAGTTATGTTTTATAAAATAAAATATGAACATTTTATTATGGAAATTTAATTTAATTTTTTACATTAGTGGGATTATTAAAATAATGAAACATTATTAGATATTATTAATTAAAGGGTTATTATATTTCTTAGTAATGATTATATATAAATTTCCATGTTCAAAATGGACTATATAAGGGATATTTTCATTTCTATAATAACATTTCAATAATATGAGGGGTTTATCTATATAACCAGTTCTTATTTACAGAGGGTATTTTATAAATAAATTGCATTGATAAATTTAAAACATGTAAGGGAAAAATATTAATTTATTCATTTTAATCTATTTCAAAAAGGTTGAGAATTATTGAATCTACATTTTGATTAATAATATTAATTTGGATCCTTTCTATATTTTTTATTCAATTTTTATATAATTTAAACCACATATTTATTAATCATTTTAAAATTTTAATATATTTCTTAATCCATTATTCCATATAACATAAACTAAACTACAATGTCTTAATATTTTTTATGAACCAATTTTAGAGAAAAATACAACACATTATAGGACTGTGTCTCATATGTTATTAGTCTACTATTATTAAATTTTTTAAAAATATACACATGTACTAGATCACACACAGTTTTCAATTGACCCTACGATTGGAAATGATTCAAGAAATTTTATTGCGCGTCAATAAAATGATGAAATTTCCTAATATGGTCTATTTTTTTTGATGTATTCAATAAACCACAATAACATTTGGATCGACCATAATAAGAAAACCCTTGCCTTAAAGAAACATTAATTCATGTGTTTTCACTTTGAGGAACACCTAATACCACACCAGAAGATAGAATGGACTGGTGCCTTTGGGTAATTAGATACAGAACATTATAACATGAAATAGGTATATAACAACATTATTAAAAAATACTTAATATAATCTTAAAATTGTATTACTCTTTTATAACTATAATGGAAATCCTAGGGACATACATAAGAAATATATGATATATAGAGCATAGTAGGGGAATAATGAATGAATAATGGGGTGAATATATGATATTTTACTCATGTTTTATTTGAAGGTCACATAAAAGGGGTGATAATGATAAATATGAACATCAAACCATGATATTATATTATAATATAAAGAAAACATATAAATGCTTAAACAACATAAAACATTACATCAGAAGAATAAGTCATGTTTATCTTTTGATCAATCAAACCATAATGTTTTTAAGATAAACTCTCATTCACTACAAATATCATCTCAAGGGATGAAAACATAACCCAATTAATTTGAGAGAAATATAATTAGGATCCCATCCATCACATTAATATCATGTACATTATTTTTTGTTCTACATATATCATACATCATAAGAATATCTATCATCAATTTTTTTCTAAATTTTATAGAGTGTGGGTCATATACAAGGAATTGTCCAATAAATGAATCCTTTTTACATATATTTGAATATTTATGAGTTAAAATTGGGATGGTTAATCACAATAAAATGTTTGGCTTAGAAAATCATTACATAACATTGTCTGCAAAAAGGGTACACATAATGAATAATTGAAGGGTTTAAATATAGTGACGGGTTTTATATCATTAAATATGTATAATAAGTAATGTATAGTGGATTGTAAAAAAATTAAACAATAACAATTTTATATCAAAGGAATAACTAAAAAATGATCTGTAAGAAATAGGATGAAGAGAGAATCCCCTTACCAATATAGTATTCTTCTAAATGATTTTGACGAGTATATTATGATAATGGGAACACTATATAGTATCTTTAGGGAGGGTTAGGGTGATAAATTTTCTAATTTATGGGGTTTTATTTATGGGGATTGGGAGTTTTTTCCCTACATGATTAGATAATCAAAACCTAAAGCCATCTAATGGTTTCTACCAATGTTTTAATCTAATGAGAATTGATTTTAAATAATTAAAAATTTCATGAACTGAACATATTAAAATAACACCACTATTTATGTGAAAGTCAATCATGTAAGAAATTATATAATTTTATTACCTTAGAAAAAAAATTTGGTTTTGGAGGATTCACTAAGGGTTTATGAAAATCAATAACATAAAAAGGAATTATTTTCATTAGGATATATATATTTTTCTTGTGGAAGGCTTTTTATAATTAATTATGTCATTATCTATATTATGGTTTCATAATACATAACATATATTTATACCATGTCTAATTTTTACCCAAAAGTTATAATTTATCAGTAATTAATAAAAAATTTCACATTGGCACATTTTGACATGCTTATTTCAAATATGATAATTATTTTTTCCAATTTATTTTTCCAAAATGATAATTTTCACATTATTATAAAAATATATATTTACTAAAAACAATTTTTTAAGATGGTAACCACTTTCCTACCCTTTTAAAAATTAGTTTGGATTTCATGAAATTATATAATCATTTATATTTATGTATTTATTATTTAATAAGAATATTTTATTAAATATTCATTTATTTAACAAATTATTGAATTTATGAAGAATTTTTTCCTGAGTGGAAAATATAGATTTCCAAAAATGAAAATTTTATTTCATCATTTTAAAATAATATATATATATATAACAAAAAGTAATTAGAAAAAGGATAAATAAAATATTTTATTAATTAAAAATATATATTAATATTAATAGGTTTTAGATACATAACCCCTTATTACCCCATCACACTCCCTAAGGGTAAGGTATGTGATGGTGATTATTTGTATCACCCCGTGATTTCATAGTACATTATTTCTTCAAAGTAATTCAACAACTTCGACTACAAGAAACACCAAGTTCAATCTCACCACGACTTTCCAAACTAGCTGTTCAAAAGCAGTTATGAATAGTATTAATGGAATTTTAAACTTTATATAATCATTATAATTTTAGATTCCATATTATGAGTTTGTTAGACATATTGTAAGATCAAATTCAATTTTTTAGATAGAGGATGTTTTTTTCCGAAAATGCAATTTTACCGCCTTTTGAGGGAAAACCTTTTTTTTAATATAATATATGAAACTTTTATATATTCAATTTGACTAACTAATCTTATTATTTATAATCAGGAGATAAATATTTAGTTTTGATAAATTTTTGGTGTCTTCTGATAACTTTCATATTTTGGTGAATACTGAAAAATAGTAAATTGTAATTAAAAACAACTTTTTTAATCGAAATAATTTATAGTGTTAAGTTATACATTTTAATGATTTTGAAGTTTAAATAGATTATATTTTTACCATTTAATCCAATTCTGGTCATTGTAAGTAATTTCATTTTGAAATTGGACATAAACAAGTGTCAATATTTTGATAGTTATTATTTCATAAAAATACGCCTTTTGGTTTTGACAACAGAAATTAATTTTAGATCAATAAATGCAGCTTATCTATTTTTAATTGGGTAAAATATGCTTTATTTTTGAATTAAAAATATCAAAATGAGCTTAGGGTGAATTTTCTATATATATCTGAAAGTTTTCAATTTTTGATGAATAGTGAAAACACTAAGTTATTGTTTAAAACCGAATATTTATTTAAATATTTATTTAATTTAATTAAATTAATTTATGTCAAAATAGATACATAATAATTATATAAGTTCATTTTAATTCATTGGAGTCATATTGTAATAATTTTTGATACATAAAAAATTTATTGAACTTTTCACCGTCTATTACTCTCCTCCAAGGAGAATTTTCAAATTCACATAAAACATAATTTTACCTCTTTTTTGAGTTGAATTTCGAAAAAATGAGAGACAATGATAATATCATGGAGTAAAATATGATTCAATAAGATAAAAATAATTTTTGGTGAATAGTAACTTTTTTCTTTTATTTACCACGGTTAAAGGTAAATATTGTAAGTCAAGGTAAAAAGAATATTGTAATAATTAAAAATTACCTTAACACAAGTTCTAACATTAATGTATGAGTAATCGCTGACCATGGACATATTTGGGTCAACTTTGGGACCCCATGGAACCACTTATGAATGATAAGGACACATTAGAATAATTAATTTAATGTAATGGAAAAATTGACATAAACAAAAACCTTTTAGTAATTAGTTTTTATATGGTGTTATATAAGTAACAATTTTGAATATAAATATTCATTGGAAAGATAAAACGATTTCCTACATCATGGTATTTTTTTATAATTTTTATACATCGTAAAAATTTAATTATATAGGACAATATAATGATGCAATATTTACCTCATTAATAAATGATTTAAATAAATTATATTATAAAAATTAAATAAATGTCCAAAACATGTCCAATTATTATTGGATGATTTTATTTCGACCATGAGTCATCTTATCTTCGACTCTAATGCTTTTTGGAACATTAGAAACCGAATATTATTATATAATAAAACAATATTTTCACACTTTCCTAAAGAGCCCCTCCTCCCCCTTATAAAAGGAGACCACTTATAACCAATTCATCACACCTCTCAATACTTTAGGCTCTTCAAAACACTAGAAAATTATTCTCCCTATATCCCTATCCTCCTTCTAGAAGCCTTACCTTAGGCAGAAGGCACTTCAATGAGTTTTTTTTGGTTCAATCCATGAGAAGTTACCCAAATTAAAGGTAATAATTTCTCTTAACTTCTTTTCTTTTATTTTACCCCCCAACCCTAAAATATTATTATTCCTTTTTTTATAACAAAAAAAGTATCCTTAATATACTAGTATGTTGTTATGAGAATTATTAGAGTTACACTTACACACATCTCCATCTAATGGGTGACGAACATAATGTTTCTGTGGATGGAAAACTAACGCCTCAAGAAACGATGATTGTTCAATTACCTCCTACCGCCTCTCTTGGGGTCCAGTATGAGGGAACTTTATTGATATATGATATATATTATGTTTATGTTTTCTTCATGATTGTGTATTTTTCATTTATAGCATACCTTAATGGTTTCCATTATGGGTAGACACGATGATTTAATTTGAGGAAGTGCGGACTACCGCCCCTTCAAAGTGATATTATTCATTAATACCATATGTGGGACGTATAAAAGATTGAGTTAAAGATATTATATGTGATATTATACTAGAATTATAATATTCATATGTATCATTATGTTTTAAGTCCATTAATGTAACACCCCGGACCCGGGTCCCACGCAACGGGTGCCTCGAACCCGGTTCGCCATGTGACCTCAAACGCATTTCCCCAAACGCCAGAGGCGGCCGTCTACCAGCGAGGCCCCAGGTCTGATAGTTGGGAAACTATGCCCTCATTTGTCAACGTTTAATCAGCGGAATTGAAATAAAACACCCAACAAATAGCGAAAGCAGCAAACCATACACAACTGAAATAATCAATAGTATATAAATAGTGATGCTACATGTATCAAGTACTAGGAAAACAGCCAAAGCATGTTATACATCAATACAATACAGCAAAAAGCAGCGTAAAATAAAACATTGAAAACACCTGGCAGTGGAATCGCGAGCCTAGGCTCAGTCTCATGCCCTTCTAATCCTCAGCAACAGTCAAGTACTTGTATAGGGACTCATGCCCCTATCTACACCTATAGAAACGTAATATGTTTTGGCCGAAAAGTGTGACTCAAATAGGGGGTGTGAGATGTATATCTCATTAGGCACCCACTAAAGGCTCATGCCCAACTGCGTGCTAACATTCAACAATAGTGTGTAGTGGTAAAATGCAATAAAGTAAGCAGTAATCAAAAGTAAAAAATGAACTGTTATATTTCCGTTTTTAATATTCATTTATTCTATTTAACATAAGAAATCACCACAGTGCATTTCTATGTAAACAACAAGTGTCCTCAGACACGTAAACCCCTACCCTCAGGTAAAGAGTATCTAACACAAGAATCCACCCTCAGGCTTAATATAAATTGCCCTCAGGCATTGGTAGTGTCACCCACAAGTACAGAATCAGCTGCCCACAGGCACAGATGAAGTTGTCGTCATGCCGAAATAAATATTTCCCTCAGGTTAAATAGTGCAGTGCCCACAAGCTAATCTCAACAATGCCCTCAGGCTAAATAGATAATCAGGCCATGCCCAACATGTAAATATGCAGTAAAAAAGAAATTCCTCTTGAGGAAATTCTCCAATTAATACATTAAAGGCATACCCTTGGGTATCCTGGACAAATGGATAAACAGTGGAACACACCCTCGGGGTGGTTCCAGATCCAAAAAATGATCCCAACTAGAATTTTAATATCACATTTTCTCACTTATTCAAATATAGATATTTAAAATAGCTATGGCCTCAGACACACGACACCCCGACATGGTTTCGTGGAATGAACTTGCACAATACACATGGATGTTGGAGAAACAAACACCAAGAAACCTACCTTATATGCCTACGAGCATTATACGGAAACACCGATTTCAGAAACTCCCAAGAACGACGTAGATCTTACGAAGAAGAAAATCCATTCAAACGTAAATAACTTTCCCTCAGAAAATAATTGGTATGAACGGATTAAGGAGAAGAAATGGATTACCCATGCGGTTCCAACGAGAATGTCTAAGGTAGAATCGGAATCCAGACAAACACTCGGCGGATCTTCAAAGTTTTGTCCTCATCCATTGGCTCCAAAATGGCTCAAATTCCTCCTCTCCCAAATGAGGTGGCTAGTGACTATTTTAAGCTGAAAAAAAATAAGTACACAGCGTGTACTTCTGAGTACACGTCGTGTAATTCCTTCATTTAACCGTTCGTCTGGCGGCACCGCTACACTATTCATCTGTAGACATGAGTACACGACATGTACTCCTGAGTACACTGCATGTACTGTCACCCAGCTGGCGGCTACACCACTACCTTATTGTTTAGGCCTACCAACTGACTACACTGCGTGTAAAGTACCACTACACGGCGTGTAGTTGGTTCCTACACCCATCGTCGTCGACATGGCTACACGCCCCGTGTACTAATCCCAACATGGCCAAAAGTACACGGCGTGTGGAAAAAGTACACGACATGAAGTTCCAAAATTTAGGATTTTTCCTCATTTTCCATATTTTCTCAAAAACACTTAAGGAAAAGAGAAAATAAGAAGCATGTACCTCAAAAATAAGAACTGGGTTCTTACAAACTTCCCCCCTTATAGCTATTCATCTTCAAATTTCCCTTCCTAGGGTAGTGAAGATATTTCTCAGAATAGCTCTGGCCATTGAGCACATACCTCAGCCTCCCACTTCCAGGTCTCATCTTGCACTCTCCTATGCTGCCATAAAACCCGTATGAGATGAACTGACAGGCCTCAGAGAACCTTCATGCTCCTGTCAACAATACAAATCAGATGCTCCTCAAAGGACACATCTTCCTCCAGCTCAACCTCCTCATGCTGAAAAGCGTGAGACAGGTGTGAATGATAGCAGTGCAACTGAGACACGTGGAAGACATCGTGCATGGCTCGGTATCACTGTGGTAACTACAACCGATAGGCAACCAGCCAGACTCTCTCTAGAATCTCGAATGTCCCCACATACCTCAGGGAAAACATACCCAGTCTCCTGATCCTCTTGTGTCCCATCCTCGGCGAAACATGCAAGAAAACCTGATCCCTGACCACGAACTCCAAAGGTCATCTTCAATGATCAGCATATGCCTTATTTTGAGATTGCGTGGTAGCCATCCTTCTCCAAATAAACTGGACCTACTCAGAAGTCTAATGCACGAGCTGTGGTCCCAGTAGAGCTGCGTCACCTGCCTTTAACCAACACAATGGTGATCGGTATGGACTGCCATATAAAGCCTTGTATGGTGCCATCTCAATAGTCTCCTGAAAACTATTCTTATAGGAAATATCGACTAAGGGTATATGCTTCTCCCAAGATCCCCTAAAGTATAGGACGCATGAATGCAGCATGTCCTCAAGCACCTGTATCGTATGCTCCGACTGGCCATCGGTCTGAGGGTGGTATGTTGTGCTCAGAAGCACCTTTGTACCAAGTTCCCTCTGAAAACTCTTCCAGAAATGGGACGTATAGTGGGTGTCACTATCAGAAACGATAGAAGAAGGGAACCCATGAAGATGTGTGATCTCTCATATATAAAGCCTACCGAGCTCATCAACTCCGAAGGTATCCTTGATCGGCAAAAAGTGAGCTACCTTCGTGAGTCTATCCACAACGACCCACACGACATCATTGCCATGCAGTGACCTCGGAAATCCCATCATGAAATCCTTCATGACATCATCCCATTTCAACTCTGGAATGGGTAACTACTGTAACTACCCAGCTGGCATCTGGTTCTCCACCTTCACCTGCTGACCGGGGGAACACCTCGTAACAAAACCAGCTACATCACTCTTCATACCCGACCACCAGTACTGATGTCTCAAGTCTCGGTAAATCACGTTAACCATGGGATGAACTTCCCAAGCCGAAGCATGAAACTCCCGCATGAGATCCTTGCGTATATCCCCTGGAACCCATACTCATCCTTGGAAATGCAGGACTTCGTCATCGCCTACCGTCCAACCAGGACAAGGGTCCCCACATGCCACTGACTCTCGTAGAACTAGGCCTTCTGAATCTGATAGCTGCCTCATTCTAACTCTGTCCTGGAGGTTAGAAGTCATAGGTAAAGTTGAAAGATTAGTCTTCCCCTGACTGTCGTGCACCTCCAAATGAATCTCATAGAACAAAGCCATAAGATTCTACACACCACTGGCATCCTGCACTGCCTGTATCTAAGTCTTCCTGCTCAGTGCATCAGCTACTATATTACCTTTACCAAGTGTATAGGAAAGCTCAAAATCGAAGGACTCTAGTTACTCAACCCACCTTCTCTGCCTCAGATTTAGGTCACGCTGAGTAAAGATATACTTGAGGCTTTTGTGGTCGATGAAAACCACAGAATTCTCTCCCAATAAATAGTGTCTCCAACAGCGCAACACATGAATAACTGCAGCAAACTCCAGATCATGCGTTGGGTAATTCCTCTCATGTGGCCTCAACTGCCGAGACCAGTACGCAACCACTCGGTCACCCTGCATCAACACAGCTCCCATCCCAATACATGAAGCATCACAGTAAAATGTATAGTTCTTCCCCTGCTCTAGAATTAACATGATCAGTGCTGATGTCAACCTTCACTTCAGGTCCTAAAAGGCTATTTTGTAAGCTTCTGACCAAATGAACTTCACACCCTTTTAAGTCAGACCTATCAACGGTGATGTTAAGTGGTAGAAGTCTTGTATGAAGCGTCTGTAGTAACCATCCAATCCCAAAAAACTCCATATCTCAAAGACATCCTTAGGATGCTCTTAGGAAACTACTGCTCTCACCTTCTCTGGGTCTTCTGCAACTCCTTCCTCTGAGATAATGTGACCCATGATGTGAATCTGGTCTATCCAAAAGTGGCACTTTGAGAGCATTGCATAGAGTTGATGCTCTCTCAGTGTACTCAATGCGATCTCAAGATGGGTTTCATGGTCGTGTTGAGTGCGAGAGTACACAAAATGTCATCCACGAATAGTACCACAAAAAAATCACGATACATATGGAACACACAATTAATCAGAGCCATGAAAAATGTTGGCATGTTCGGCAGTCTGAACATTATAAACAAATACTCTTACAGACCATATCTGCTCTGAACAGATGTAAGCGGTATATCCGATGGTCTTACACGTAGCTGATGATATCCGGATCTCATGTCAATTTTCGAGACCACTCGTGCTCCAAGAAGCTGATCAAACATATCATTAATCCTCAGCAAGGGATATTGGTTCTTAACCATAAACTGGTTCAGCTTCTGATATTCCACGCAAATTCTGAGGGTACCATCTACCTTCTTCGCAAAAAGGACCGGTGAACCCCACAGAGATGTACTGGGTCAGATAAAACCATTTTCATGTAGCTCATCTAACTGTCTCTTGAGCTCCTAAAGCTCAGGTGTAGCCATCCTATAAGGAGGAATAGACACTGGTGCTGCTCCTAGAACAAGCTCGATAGATAAATCCACCTCACACACTGGAGGTAGACCTCAAAAGTCGTCCAGGAAGACATCCCTGAAACGATCAACCACTGGATGGAAATCCCTCTGACAATTCCCCTGGTCATCCAGATATAAGATCGCAATCTAGGCTGTGACTCCACCTCTCCCATGATGCTCTGGTTCAGCTCGACTCGCTTGAACATCCCATTCAACCTTGTATAGAAACTCTCCACCCTCTAGTGACATGAAACTCACCCTGCGACGATAGCAGTCTACGAAGTCTCGATAGGGAACCAAACAGTCCATCCAAATAATGACATTATAGCTCGTCATATCTAATACATTGATGTCCCATGGAAAGTGACACCCTCCAACCTCAAGGGGGAACTCCTTACACTGACTCACACCTTCTGTCCTATTCCCCAATGGATTGTCTAGCGTCATGATATCTGAAGAAGTAGAAACACAGAGCCTAAGGTTCTCCACAACAGGTACTGATATGAAACTATGCGTAGCACCCATATTAAAAGTACTGAAGATAAGATAGAAGCTACTAGAATAGTACCTCTGTCTGTACAAGGTCTGGGATCCTACTTATGTTGGGTTTGCTGCACTGCATATGCCTACCCAGTGTCGCGGCCCTGCGACACAGCCTGGCTACCCTGAGCTGTCCCGCCCTGCTGCCTCTGAGATCCTAGTGTCTGGCTATGACGGACACACCCCCCATCTCTGACCACACGCCCTGACATTCTCAAGTTCTCCGACTAATATCAAGCCATTGGTCCTGATCCGGCACACAATGTCTGAACAGAACCCCTCTCACTAGCCACTGATGGAAACTCCCTGCAAAATCACCACAGATGACCCAACTTGCCGTAAGCTCAGCACTCCACTGGGTCTCTTGGACACTGTGGCCTCTTGTGCACCTCCCTACCACACTGGTAGCACATGACCAGGCCACCTGAAGCATTCTTCTAACTGGTGTTGCAACCCTGAGAGAAGTCCATCTATCTTTTCCTCTTTCCATAAGAAATAATACGAGTAACTGGTGATGAACCGCCCTAGCCCACACCACTAGATTCTCGCAGGTTCCTCTCGGTAATCAGTGCTTGGTTCATGATAGCATGTACTGAAGGCGACCTGGAAACATTCACCAGCACTCGGATGTCATACCGAAAACCATCCTCAAAACGTTTGGCTCTCAATGTCTCATCACCCACCAGCAGAGGTGCAAAACGCTGATGCTCGGTGAAACGAGCAGAATAGTCCATCACCGACATAGCACCCTGCTACAAATTCATGAACTCTCGAGCTCTATCTGCCCTCAGTGTCACTGGGAAAAAGAAGCCATAGAAGACTGCCAGAAAATCATCCCATGACCTGTCTCTGTGATGCTCTGACTGGGTGGTAACATCCCACCACCTCTTGGTGGAATCACGCAGCATATAAGTCGCGAGAATTACCCTCCACCCTGGAGGCATCTTAAGATGCTCCGAAATAGTGTGCATCGACCCCAATCAAGACTCTGCAGCCTGTGGTCCGCCATACCCTAAAAACGTAGGCAAATGTTGCTGCTAGAAGATACGAGTCAGGTCGGCCATAGATCTGGTAGCCTGGAGTGCTCCATGAATGGTCTACATGAACCGCATAAAGCCTTCACGGAAATTCACCTCCGCGCATGTGTTTGGTATAGTAGATGGCACCGCATCTGGCTCTGCTGGAGGGTCAACTGGTAGCCCATGTCCCACCATCTCTGGAGTATAATCGTCGCCACTCTCCTGGCGAACATCTTGCGATCGTCTAGGCGGCATGACACTACAAGGTCAAAATCACGCCTCAGATTCAAGATTATTATTACAAAAACGAAGGAACCTCAAAGAAACAAGAGGAAGAAGGAACTTTAAAAATTTCAAAACAGGACTACACGGCGTGTACACTGACTACACGACGTGTACTTGACTTCTCTTCCACTGCCTGGGTCATTCGGCATGGCTAAGGCCCACGTCTTCCGTTCAACAAAAACTACATGGTGTGTATTATATCTACACGGCGTGTATGGTGTTATTTTCAAAATTCACATGTCGTCTATGACACGGACGACTACTCGTCCTGACACTACACGGTGTGTTACACCCGCACATGGCGTGTACACCACCCCATTTCCCTGCCACATAGATATGTCTGCACGGTCTGTCCTCGGACAAGACTACACGGCGTGTCCCACAGGTACACAGCGTGTTCAAGGAGAGCTGACACCGAACCGTGTTGTTAGTTACACAGCTGAGTCCCCAGGTCACAATACACGGCATTTTCATCATTGACACGGCGTGTTTTGTGCATCAGTTCACCGACCCGTGTTGTTTGTTACACGGCCGGACTCCGGGTCAACACTACACGGCGTGTACTAATGCTACATGTCGGGTTCTCCCCAAACTCTTCTCTTCCCCGTGTCATGGCCCACATGGTTTTTGACACGGGAAGAGACTACACGGCGTGTACTAAGGGTACACGGCGTGTACTCAAAAAGTTTATTTTTCTTCCCAAACAGAAGGACATACACGATGTGTTTAAAGATACTGCACGGCGTGTATACTGGGTTTCCAGACATTATGCCTCAAAAACGTCCCCGGAACCTAGAAAAAAACTGCAACACAACACCTAAGTGTCAAATTTCGACCTGTGAAGGACCATACTCCCCACAATTCAACATTTGACATCTTATATGTGTTATAACAAATGAACAACTAATGATCCAAACCATTCCGGTCAATGGGGGCCCATACTCCTCAAATACCAAATTTTGGCGTCCATTCTACAAACAGGATCACACAATAAAATACCCAATAAAAAAAAGGTATTCATCAAGAAGCTATGACAACAACATGCTTTATTAGCACAAAAACTATCACAACAACATGTGAAATTCTAATGCACCTACATGGCATGGAACTATGCATGGCATGTGATTTCTAGAATGTGTATATATAATGCATGAGATGGAATACCCTCATCTCATCAGGATTCAACTAAATAGAATCCATAAAGAAAATATAAATAGCATAATTCCATGTGTGTCACCCGATGGTGAAAACAACTCAACAGTAAAGTGAAAAATCAGTAAAAATGCAACAAGAGGTAAATTGGCTTTTCCCTATACACAGGTTAGCTATGCCCGGGCACAACTTATTACCAACTACCATTCATCCCATCCCGTACTACGGCTCCAAATAGTAAGTCAAAGAAAAGAACTCCCTATGATACCACTTTGTAATGTCCCGGACGCGGGTTCCACGAAACGGGTTTCCCGAACCCGGTTCACCACGTGACCTCAAGTGCATTTCCCAAAATGCCTGTGGCTACCGACTAGTAGTGAGGGCCCAGGTCTGATAGTGGGGAAAATATGCCCTCATTTGTCAAAGTGTTGCGCAACGGAATTGGAATAAAACATACAACAAACAACTGAAGTAGTAAACCATACACAACTGAAATAATCATCAGTATATAAATAGTTATGCTACATGTATCATGTACTAAGAAAACAGCCATAGCATGTTATACATCAATACAGTACAACAACAAGCCGAGTACAGAAAAACAAAGCAAATAGCTGGCAGCGGCATCGTGAGCCTAGGCTCAGTCCTATGCCCTCCTACTCCTCAGCAACAGTCAAGTACCTGTATAGGGACTTTTTCCCCTATCTACTCCTGCAGAAATGTAATCTGTTTAGGCCGAAAAGCGTGACCCAAATAGGGTGTGAGAAATATGTCTCAGTAGGCACCCAACAAAGGCATGTGCCCAACTACGTGCTAAGATGCAACAATAGTGTCCAGTGGTAAAATGCAATAATGTATGTAGTACTCAAAAGTAACAAACTACAAGTTATATTTCCATTTTTAATATTCATTTAGTCCATTTAATATAAGAAATCACCATAGTGAATTTCTAAGTCAACAACTAGTGTCCTCAGACACATAGACACCAACCCTCAGGTAATGAGTATCCAACACAATAATATGCCCTCATTCTTAACAGATTTTTCCCTCAAGCGTAGGTAGTGTCGCCCATAGGCACAGAATCAGCTGCACACAGGAACGGAAGAAGTTTCCCTTAGGACGAAATAACTATTGCCCTTATGCTAAATAGTTCATTTCCCACAAGCTAATCTGAACAATGACCTTAGGCTAAATAGATAAGCGGGCCATGCCCAACATGTAAATATGCAGTAAACAAGCAATTCCTCTCGAGGCAATTCTATAATTACTACATTCAAGGCATACCCTCATGTATCCTAGCCAAATGGCTGAACAGTGGAACACACCCTTGGGGTGGTTCTAGATCCATGCAACGATCCCAACCAGCATTTTAATATCACATTTAATCATTTATTCAAATCCAAGTATTTAAAATAGCTATGGACTTAGCAACACTACACCCCGACATGGGTTCGTTGCACAAAAATGCACAAAACACATGACAGTTGGAGAAACAAACACCAAGACACCTATGATATACGCCTACGAGCATTATACGCGAACATCGATTTCAGAAACACCCAAGAACGACGTATATCTGACAAATAAGAAAACCCATTCAAACATAATTAACATTCCCTCGGAAAATAATTTGTAAGAATGGATTATGGAGAATAAAGGGATTACCCGAACGGTTCCAACGAGATCGTATGAGGGCGAATTGGATTCCAGACGAACACTTGGTGGATCTTCAAAGGTTCGGCCTCCTCCTTTGGCTCCAAAACGGCTCAAATGCCTCCTCTTCCAAATGAGGAGGCTACTTCCTATTTTATGCTGAAAAAACAAAGTAAAATCCATGTAATTCTTAGTAAACAGTGTGTACTTCCTTTATTTAGCTATTCCTCTGGCAGCACCACCACACTGTTCATCCGTCGACATGAGTACACATCATGTACTCCCGAGTACACGGCGTGTAATATCGCCCATCTGGCGGCTACACCACCACCTTACTATTTAGGTCTGCCGACTGACTACACTGAATGTAAAGTACCACTACATGGCATGTAGTCGGTTCCTACACCTTTCGTTGCCAACATGTCTACACGCCCCGTGTACTCATCCTAACACGGCCAAAAGTACATGGCGTGTGGAAAAAAGACACGACGTGTAGTTCCAAAATTTATTGTTTTCCCCCATTTTCCATATTTTCTCAAAACACTTAAGGAAAAGAGAAAATAAGAAGTTGTACGTAAAAATTAATAACTGGGTTCTTACAATTAAAATAATAAATAGAAATGAAGGTAGCATTCATGCGTAGGTACGACTTACTATCTCCATGAACGGTGCATTTTGTTCTTTCCCCAAAATTATATATCATATTATAAATACATTTATATACTAGATATATATGATATATTTGATATCTAAATCATGAATATAATTCTAGATATAATGATCTTTTAACTATGTGAACAATTTGTAACTATAAGGTGTTCATTTTTGACTCATGTGCAGAATATCAACAAAACGAACATTATTAACTTAAATGATTAAATAATGTTTATAAGAATATAATAAGTGATATAAAAGGAATAATAAACTTGAAAAAGGTTCTTAAGCAAGTAGAAATTAGCTTTTGTTTATTATTCATGATATTAATGAACGAACGGGTCATGTCAGACACGAGGTAAGGGGTTTCTTATATCACTTTTAATTCCCTGAGATTTCCATTCTTCACCACTTATTTATTTCATGTGGTGTATTTTGTACTGCTTTTTTATATATATATTATCATGATTCTCTATATATTCATGATATTTTGTGATTCATTTGGTAGTTATTGACTTTTGTTCGTACGACATTATTTGATTACAATGAGGTAAGGGTTAATTTCACAATCTCTTCATTATCTGAGGTTGTTTATATTATCTACTAGGACGTCTTTATCATCCACCTCCATGATTCTTAAAAATGTAATTCAAAACATTTTTAACATTTACTAGACTATTGGATAATGTCATTTATACCCTTGTTTGACTTTTTAGAAAATGTTTTGAAAGGAATCTTTCCATCGTTTTCCAAAAAAGGTACTTTTAAACCTTTTCGACAAAATTAAGGTAAGAAGGTTTTTTAACTTATATGGTGTGTGCGACTATTTTCTGCCATTATAACATCATCAATGCTTCCCTTACAAACTTATAATAATATGTTCCAAAAATAAATGTTTTATTTATAATTATGTAACTCTTAAATTAATTCAAAATTGAAATACATATTTCTCTAAAAAGTGTTTTGATTTCATCTATGTCAACATCCTTTGATGGATTTTAAGATTACTTGAAGTTGATTTATTATGATACAAAACACCCATATTGTATTAAAAGTTTTGTGATATTTTTGATAGTAGATGTTCTATTTTTATACTATTAATGTTATATGGTTAAGGTATACACATTTCGTATGCTAGTTTAAATATGAATGTTTGTGATATGTTTAAACGTTTTCATATGGGGAATGTATTGGACATAGTAAGTGACGGGTGGAGCCCACTCTAACTCCTCGATGCATCGGTAGGTCTCATGATTCAACTAGATGTGGAATTAGATGAGGCCTTTCCCAATTTGAGATATGTTTTTGGTCGACGCCTTAATCATTTTTAGACGTCTTGGTCGAGGCTTTGAAAAAATGTTTTAGAATATCCAGCATTATACATTCCATTGTAATGAAAATAATAATGACTGTTCATGTGGTCATTAGACTATTAGAATACCCATGATTTTGTTTTATTATGGAATTATTTACTCATCTCAAATTCCTGTCATAAAATTATTCATGTTTATTGATGGTAAAGGCATGTGGTTTCAATTATTCACCATGATTAATATTTATGTTATCTTCCACTGTATTTATTACCCTTACTGAGCGTTTGAGCTCACCCCTTTCTATATTTTATTTTTCCCAGGATTCCAAGAAGTGTACTATGATTGATATTCATGGTTAAGCTAAAGGGAATAATGGAGTTCTAAATAAACTATTTCTATGTATTATATGTTAGACTGTGTAATGTAATGTTCATGTATGAAATCTATTTTCCAAGACTGGTAAACTGATCAGTCTTTTAGGACGTGATTCCTTGTAATAATGCCAATGTATTAAAATAATGCACCAACTCTGGGAATCTAGGGTCGAGGTGTTTCATTTTTCCCAGGGGGGATTCAAAATAAATTGTTTGGGATGAAATCATGATAATCTTGACCATATTCAATAAACAGTTTCACTACAACATTACTTGTTGAATAATATCCTCGGATTGGAATAAGTGAAATAACATAGATTTAATCTCCCTAAAAATCATTAATAAATGGTCTTAATGGGGAATGATCTAATAGGTCAAGGTTGTCTCTTCTTCCATATTTTTAATGTAGTCTTTATCGTAACCATTATTATATATTAATATTAGTATTCATTATATGATGACTATATTATAAACAATTAAGATTCATAATGACATTTTAAAAATTATAGGATATAATTTATAATATATAAAATATAACAAAATGTTTTCATGCATTTATATAACAATAATATGTAATAAATCATTTATTTAAAAAAGAATTCCATTTATAAAATTTTATTTCATTACATCTTCACCCATTTTAAAATTTATCATTTTAAATTTTACTTCGTAATCTAAAAAGATGAGGATACTCCTATTTTATCACCTATTATTTCCCAATTTATTTTCACAGACATTTGGTTCTGAATTAATACTTCAACCTAGTTATTTTTCTAGTTTCATAGATTTTTTTCTCTATGATATATGATCTTCATTGGAAACTTGTCATATAAAATATAATTGTATAATGGTACCACATCTGGATCTAGAACATGTGAGGGATCTTGTATGTAAATCCTCAAAAGGGATATGTGGAACACATCATATTCTTGATATAGGTTAGGTGAGAGTGTTAGTCAATATGAAACTATTTGATTAGGGCTATCAAAAGGAATGATGTGTATTGGATTAATATTTTCATTCTTCTCAAACAAGAAAAATATCTTCCGTAGAGAAATATTATGGAACACTTTATCTATAAAATTATACTCTAGGTCTCACAGATGATTGTCTGCTTAGCCTTCCTATCAGCTTTGTGCATATTTTATATGGCATATAATTGTTTTAACCACATATATAATCTCTTTAATAATATCATGTGCTAAAAACATTAACTCTCCAACTTCTTCATAGAATGTTTGAGTTTGATACATATTCACATACATAGCCTTGTATGTTTCCATTTTAATGATATAATGGAAAATATTATTATATGATATCAACACTAAGGAAAATTATTGGTCCAAACATCAATTAAAATATCTTGAACATTATCTCATCGTATTCAGTAGAGTTGGTATAGTTCTTTTTTCCTAACAAACCATCTTAGGGTGATGAGAAATACTAAAATTCAGATCTGTATTTTCTACCTGTGGATGGATTCTGTAGAACCTCATGGTAAAAAAAATCTCTATCAAATTCAATTTAAATTGGTTCTCCATGAAAACCTATAACTTCACTAATGTATATCTTATTGGGTTTTTAATGAGATAAATATGTCCTGTTAATAATAAAATTCACTAAACATTTAAATTCATCAACTCTGTCATAGATGGAATTATTGCCTTTAGATATCTTAGGGAGTCCAATGATGAAAAAAATGTTATTTTACACTTTTACATATTGGTAGGGTAAATGGTTGAACTATACCCTTAGGCTTCTACTATAGAACATTTATTTTTAAACATACCAAGTATAAATATTCAATTTCTATAATATATATCTTCATATTATCCCACATGATGTTTTTATTTATATTTCTATACATTTTAGTGCTTCAATGATGTATTTAAAAGAATGTTCTCTATCCATCATCCTTATGTTTCCTATTTTGTTTTTGTTTTTATGGAAAATATATTTAGATTATAAACATTATAACTCACTGGAATAAATTTTTTAATGATAGAGGAATGAGCGATGGGAATCTTTGCAGGACTCTTTGATCCTCTTTATAATAAATATTTGATCAATTATTTTAGAAAGGTACTATAAAGATCCTTTTACTATTAATATGTTTTTATTTTCCATGTCCTATAATATTGTATTCCTTTCAATCCTTACTAGGGATAGGGTATCATGATCTTTACTTCAGAGAGAATCTACCAATTATTCTCCATACTAGTATGGTAATAGATTGAACAAACATATTTTTTTTATTTTCCCTTGCCACCTTTATTGGCATATACTGATCATATTTTATAAAATATATTATTTCGGGTTTTATGACCTTTATATATTTCATACTTATCCCAATCGAGAAAATATTATAAAATCATCAACACAAAGATCACTATAGCCAATTCATGAATATGAATTTGATAATTCTACTCATGGATTATTCATTGGAAAGAGGAATGAGCTATAAATTTTTCATCTTGCATGAGTACATAATCCAATATTTTTTGGGTGATTCATTGTAGATCACAATTCCCTCCCAACTAGAAGAATTTGGTGTAGTGGTGTATTGGTTAGCCTGATTATTAACTATTTAAAGATCCCTTCATATTCATTAGTATAGAAAACCCCCACTCCCTTCATTGTAAGCATAGTTAGTGGTCTTTGTAATCATGATATTTTTCATAAAAATCGTAGATAATATCATGATAATCCAAGGAAACTACATATAATTATCATAGATTTTGGTATAGACAATCCATAAATTTCCACTGTAGTGGAAGGATCTAAAGATAATCCATTGATAGTTATAAAATTCTCCATGAATGTAACTTGTTCCATCCAATACACGTATCTACTATACATCACATGTAAATATTCCTTTTGTAAGGACTTCAGTACAACATTCAAATTATCCTCAACCACCTCTTTTATTGTATTGTATTTAAAAAAATTTATAAATACTATAAAAATAATTTTATTTAATCCCTTAAGATAATATTTATTTGTCAATAATGATTTATATTTCACTATTAATTTAAAATGGAAGAATTATGAAATCGATGTGACCATAAATAGTTCAAAAAAAGTCATGGGGATATCCTCCTTCTTCAAATCTTATTAATAGTATCACAACCAATTAACCACAATAGTGAAGTATTGGGATCCATGTAGATGATTTAAAACATTATAGATCTATGTGTATGGTAATTTCTCTTGGTCATGATATTTTTGAGGGAGTGATAATCAGTACATAGGCACATTGACCAATCCTCCATACTCACAAAGGGGACCATAACACTCCAAGGTGAATAAATTTTGTGTATATGCCATCATTCCAATGTCTTCTAGAGTTTCTTCTTCAAGAGATCATGTTTAGAAGTGGCTACTCTATAGGGAGTCTTGGTTATTGTCAAATCTCCAGGTATAAGTTAGATTGATAACTAAACATTAGGGAATAGAGGAATACTATAAAATTATTTATGAAAAACATATCTATTTAAAATATCTTTGGGAATTTCATCAAGGATGATGTTTCCCTTTGTCTCAATCATCTGAGCAAGATATTCTCTCTCATAAGGAAAAAACACACGTGCATTACATGATGATACCAAATGTGATTCATCCTCCCCTTTTCACATATATAAAATCATATAGAGATTCATGACATGAAGGGTAATTTCATTCTCCCAAAAATTTATGTTTTCTATATATAAAGAATAAAAATCAATTTAATCAATTAGTTTTTCCCTTCTAATATATTAAAATATTTTAATGAATATTTTCAGATCTTGGAATGGAGTCTACCAGAGATTATGGGCCCTAGAGATCCTTGATATAGATATAATAATATATTATTTATATTATATCACATCCATGAAATTTTTATGAAATAATAGATTATCCACTAAAAATTGTTTTATATGGGGAATTGGAGACATCCATTTATTCCAGAATTTAGGTTTTACACTAGGTGCGACATAACATTTGTGTGAATTGGGTATTTGGTTTAAAATCGGATGTCTATGGATTTACTAATAAATAATAAATTTTATGTTTTTATTATTCATTAAATTTCATAAACATATTCCTCTATATTTAAACTCAATTAGAGAAAATCCTTTGGGTTTTTATATAACACAATAAATTTAAAATGGGTTGTTGGAGGGGATTTTTTATGAACTATAATGGATAGTGTATTGACCATTAATGATCCATGGAGTTCATCTTCAACAAGGTAGTTTTTGGATATTTTCTATGAAAATTATATAGAACTAGTATTCAGTATATATTTTTTTGAAATAATGATAGGACATTTTTTTCATTACATTTAATCCATATTTTATCCCATATCGAATGTGAATTGATCATTATAAAAAGTTTATTTTTAGATCAGTCGTTTATTTATGGGTATTTTTTATCATCCTAGAATAATGACTTGATATTTTATTTATTAATCATTCATTATTACTTTACTTTTAGGAATTATCCATCCTTAAATTAATTCAAACCCAAAAAAGATAACATTTAGTCCTCAGTCTTATGTATCATTATGTTCTCCCCTTGTTCTATGTTTCTTTATCATCAATATTCAATTTCACTGGAAGACTAAAAATACCAGAAAAAAATTGTTCTGTGGTCAATGATTACTGAAATAGATCATTTTATTTGGTTCATGTTGGGGATATAAGGCATAGTGGAGGAAATATGTGGTGATACAAGAGACTAGAAAAATATTGGAGAAAAGATTGACAGTTTTGGACTATAATTTTGGGATGCAGTGTTGTGGTGTACTGAGTAACATTTCATGAAATAATTGGGTGTGTGGAATTAAACTACTAGCAAACATATGGGGTATATAAACCTCACATCTGAGTTCTTTAGTGGTTTCAACATTGGATTCATAGGATTCAGTGGTCAAGTTGAAGCTAAATGTGTGTTTTAGGGTTACAGGAAAAACCTTACACACATTTAATGTATATAGTAAGAACAATCCCTGTTTAGTCCTCTTTATGAAATATATGGTGATCATGAAGACTAAAATATCGCATACCTTAAGGCTAGAAAAGACACAATGTGACCCAATGTCAGAGGCTCAGTAAGTACATCAGGGGTACACAGGAATGACTAGGTACACAGGTACAACCAATGTACATGGGCATGTTCAAATTACAATGAAATTTTCAAAATACCTAAGCATTATTCAGAAATCTGGAAAAAGTATTCATTACACTAGAACGATTTGAGTAAATAGACATAGGCCAGAGTACATTGGCACATTCTAGTTGAAAAACGCATATTCAATTTATTCAAGTCATTCATTGTATATTGTATACATGAATTATACGTTAATAAGGGAATGTTGATGCCCCGATTCTATTTAGACTAGATGTGTAATAATAGGGTTTGTTACCTTGGCCAGTTTTTATAAGCATATAATTATTCATCCATTCATGAGAATGGTATAAATTATCTCCTATACATGTTAATATTAGATAGAGTTATGTATATCTCTATATAGTTTGGGGTGTGATCCTTTACCACCCTTTCATGGGATAGTTATACTATCTCCTTTCCAACTATCATGGAATTTGTTCTCCATTCTAGTGGTTTAGTCTGGTAATGGTTATCTATCTCCAATAATCCCTCGGTGAGATCCCATATCATTGTATTTGAATCTTCTAAATTATAGCGAGTACTTATTTAAAGAAAGGATCAGAATACATTACCTCTAAAATGTGTTCCATTAGTATTGGAAAGACTTGAGACTTATGTTCTCCCAAGAATGAGTTACCTATATTACTTTTATGGAATCCTAGGATTACAGTATTTTAGTGACAATATTTTGATCATTTATGCCTATGTAATGACCCGTCCCCCGGGGATCGTGTTGTGACTACCCTAATCCCGCATTATATAGGTCAGAGACTAGTGACTAGCACTAAAGGTATATTCCCTAAAACTGGGAAGACATCACATTTATCACATATAACACACATAACCAAGCACACAGTATGATACGAACTCATGTAAACTGAATAGTAAACAGAGTGAGTACAGTCAGTAAATGGGGCCAGAATACAAGCCCAATTGGAATGTACAAGAAACTGAAAGTACAAGAAAACTGAAAAAGCACCTATGAACACCCGCCAAGAATCCCACCTGAAGGGTAGGTACTACTCTTGAATGGTCGTCTATGCGGTATGCCTCATCTAAGATCCACCTTCGAGCTACCACTAGTCCTGGTACCATCGTCCTCAGTCGGTGATGTCGATCAGCTACACCAAACACAACAAGGTGTGGGTATAGCCCGTGTAGGGGTGAGTATAATGATACTTAGTAGGGACCCCAAGACCCTCAAGGGTCTCACAAAATCCACAAAGGATAAACCACAAAGCATTATAACAACTATCAACCCTAATTAGGTATATGCTCATATATATACCTATGTTATCAAGTAAAACCATCTCAATAATGATGAAACACAAGGTCCAACTCTAAAACCCATATCTCAACTATTCCACAAAGGTATGTATCACACAAGTATGCCACACAGAAGAATACCGCCCAGGTATTAACACCAAGGAAAGTACCACACAGGTACGGACTCTGCTCACACCACATAAAACTTTGGTACGGTAGTAAATATGATTAGATATAACTACTGAATAATCTTACTCTGTTAAGAGGAAGACCCATGTAAATCCTAAATACACATTAGAACCACGTAAGATCGTAGAACACAATAAGACCCACACCAGATCCTTGTACATCGTTAGACCCACTCAAGATCCTAGTACATCTTCAGACCCACACTAGATCCTATAACCTCATGAGACCCACACAGGATCCTAGTAAATCGTCAAACCCATACAGGATCCTAGTACATCGTTAGACCCACATAGTATCCTAGTACATTGTTATTACATCGTCATACCCACACATGATCCTAGTACCTCGTCACAGCTAGCTACAGGGATCCCACACTAAGCATACTTATCTCTATAAGGGTCCACTCCACAAGCCACTGTTTGATACTCAAACTTCCAAAAATTACCACAATGTATATCAAAGTACTTCCACGTCATAGGGGTCACAACGCAACTGATGGTTCGTCAATTGGATGCCCGGTCTGTATGTTATTAGCCTTTTAGTCCTGAGGGCCTAGTTAGATTCATGCTTGATCCAACCCTACCATCCTCCAACAGTATGAACAAATCAAATGGGGAATACCAAACGGACTGTTTAACTCCACTTTTTTCGGCGCCACAAACGGTTCATCAAACAGACACTCGGGGCCAATGTTATGACAGATAGAGAGAAAATGGGTCAAAGCTGGCCAAGTCTGGACCATCCCTGCCCGACCCAACCTAGGCCGACCTAACCCAGTTTGGGTCAAACTGGCCCGCTGGGTTTGGCACGACCTGGTGGGTCCGGTCCGGCCCATGATGGGTAGCGCAGGGGTCGTGGGGCGGTGCGGGGGCCGTGGTGCGGCCCGCGGGCCACGAAGCGGCATCGAGGGCCACAGGGGTCGCGAGGCTGTGCGGAGGACTGTAGTGGTGGTGGAGGCTAAGAGGGTCGTGGGGCGGTGCGGAGGCCACGGGGCGGTGTAGAGGCCATGTGGGCCGCGAGGGGCGCGATGGCCATGGGGGCCACAGGGCGACATGGAGGCCTCGTGGGCCGCGAGGGGCTATGGCAGTTGTAGGGGCCACAAGGCGATGCGGAAGGCCATATGGGCTGCGGAGGCTGCGAGGAGAAATAGAGGTCGTGATGGGGGTCGAGGCTGTAGGGGGTCGCATGGTGGCATGGTGGTCGCGGTCCGGCTGGGCGGCTGCAGTTTGGCGGTCCACCGCGGCTGGCCGGATGGCCAGCTATCCTCATCGCGTGGGGCGGTCACATGTTGTGCCTTCATCGGTGGACGGTTCGGCCGGACACTCTTTGTTTTCCACCATGTATGAAAGTCATCTTCTTCCATCACGAAGAATAAAAACTTCTTGAAGAACAACGGTAGGTTCGAGTCATGATTGTTTGGGCTGCAGCCTCTATGTCAGAGCGATAACAAGAGGCTCAACAAAATCATGAATCATGAAGAATATCAAGAACAGGTAAGGAGAGAAATCAAAACTTACACCCTACCATGCAGGTTCATTTATGTTTGCATGAGAATGATTTCAAAGATGTTGACATTCATTGTGCCCGCCACACACCTCTGATCCCGGGCTCGTTCGTCAGTTCGTCAGATAATCGTTCTTCAATGGAGGTCGTTCTTCGTTGGATAGTAGTTCCCTAAGATATCCCCTTCCTTCTTCGCAAACCAAATCCTCTGATAGGAAATAGGTTCCAATATGATTTAAATTGGATAGATCAATTATGTTGGAACATTGGCATAAATAATTGGCTCAATTATTTGATTAAATTAAAATAAGAGTGTTGGCATAATTAATGTTGGAGGGAGTCCATGGGTTAACTCTTCATTAATGGTGGAGTTCAAGGGGTTTCTCCCATTAAGAGGGTTTGGGTGGTCCCCACCACTAGAATTCAAATTGGTATGTTTTAAGCTCGATGGTCCCCACCTTCATAACCTTCATATGGGAGGTTTCAACAAAAAATAAAAATGTTAACATTTTTATTTTATTTCTTTCTTTCATGAAAAAACCCAAAAACAATCTTTCACTATCGACCCACAACATTCAAGGTGAAGTAATACTTAAGGTAAAACTGGTCCTTTGTGTTCAATGGTGTCCTCATATTTCAATTCCAAGAACTGGTACAAAAGTTACAAAAACCCTCTCGCACATTTACTGAATATACCTGAAAAAAAAGTTCATACATACATTCTAGGCACACCGGGCCTCAGAATCATGCACTGTAAATTTTTGCAGACTCATAAAATTCTAATATAATTAAAAAAATACATGGAATTTTGAGTCTTTACAATCTCCCCACCTCAGCGATTTTCATCCCAGAAAACCACCTAAATGAAAACTAGAAAAACAGGTGGGGGTACTGAGCACATGTATTTTCCCCTCGCTCCCATGTGCTCTCCTGGAGGTTCACTTACTGCCAACGAACGCACACCATAGGTATCAACGGCCCATGAAGGACCTGCTCTTTTCGATCCTCAATCTCCACTAGATCCACCATAAAGGTCGTCCCACCATCGATGTTCAACTCGCCGTGGTCGATGGTGTCAGAAGGGTCGTGCAGGTATCTCCTCACCTGGGATATGTGGAAGATGTCGTGCACCTGCTGCAACTAAGGGGGGAGATGAAAGCCGTAATCCACCTTGCCAACTCTGCTAAGGACATAAAAGGGTTCAACGAACCTCAGAGATAACTTGCCGGCTCAGCCAAATCATCACAAACCCCATCAGGGGGATACACATTGAAATACATGGTCACCATACTTGAACTATAGAGGTCTCTGTCTCCTATCGGAAGAAGACATTTTCTACTTTGTGAGACTTCATATGCTCCTGGAAGATCTACACATTCTCTTTGGTAGCCTGTACCATCTCTGGTCCCACTAGTGCTGACTCCCCTTGGCCAGTCCAGCACAAAGTTGATAAGAATGGTCGCCCATACAATTTCTCCGAAGGTGTTATCCCAATGGTGTAGTGATAATTTTTGTTGTATATAAACTCTGCCAATGTTAAGTGATCCTTCCAACTGTGACCAAAGATGAGGATGCAAGCACGTATCACGTCCTCGAGGGTCTGAATGGTCCGCTCAGTCTGGCCATCCGTTTGAGGATGGAATGTGGTTCTCAAGCGAAGCTGCACCATGAAAGCCTCCTACAACCCCTTCTATAGCTATGATGTAAATTTTCATCCTGATTAGAGAAAATCATCGAGGGTGATCCATGTATCCGCACAATCTCCTGCACATAGTGGCACCCCAAACTCTCTACTGAACACTGCTCTCTGATCGGTAAGAAGTGGGATGACTTGGTGAGTCGGTCGATGATCACCAAGATAGAATCATTAACCCTAGATTTATGTGGATTTACTATCATGAAGCCCATGGATATCGCATCCCACTTCCACTCTGGGACCTCCAAAGGATGAACTAATCTTGCTGGTACCTGATTCTCTGCCTTCACCTGCTGATAGGTGAGGCATCGAGAGAAATATTTTGCTACTGCTTTCTTCATTATCAGCCACCAGTGTTGTCTTCAGAGTTCCGTGTATATCTTCACCACTCTTGTATGTACCTTTATAGGGGATGTTTGGAACTATCTCAACACTTCCTTCGGAAGTGACAATGGTTCCATGGTACTTTCTCTGAAGAGAATGATGTGCTCCCCACCTTCAGAAAATCCATCAGGTGCCTGTCCTGTGGATATATGAGAATGTCAAGCCTCACAGTCAGCTTCACCACTTAGTAGCTATATACCAGACCTCATGTTGAGTTAATCTTCTACAACGTTCCCCTTCCTAGCAGTATAGAATATCTCAAAGTCATAGTCCTGGAGGATTTCAGGCCAATGTTGTTGCCTCAGGTTCCGGTCCTTCTATGAGAAGATATACTTGAGACTATTGTGATCCGAGTATACTGTAAAACACTCTCCCATCAAGTAATGTGTCCACATATTCACGGTGAAAACCACTACATATAACTTTGGGTCATGGGTAGCGTAGTTTTTCTCATGTTATCTTAGCTGTCGAGAACCTTATGTGATCACTGCTTGCTCATGCATCAACACAAAACCAAAATCGGTCCCTGATGTGTCGTAGTAAACTATGTACCCTACTCCCTCCTATGGAAGACTCAATAGGGGGGAACTAGTCCGCCTCTACCTCAACTTCTACAAACTTAGATGTCATATCTCTGACCACTCGAATGGTTTTCCACTTCATTATCAACCCTGATAGCGATGCTGAAAGTCTGGAGAAATCTGGCACAAATCTCTGGTAGTATCCAGCCAAATCCAGGAAGCATCGTACCTCCATCACACTCAGGGGTGGTTCCCAAGAAAGTAAAACATCAATCGTCACTAGATCCAATGAAACTCTATCCTCCGAGATGACATGTCCTATAATGTAAACCTCTTAGATCCAAAACTGGAACTCTGAGTGTTTACCATAAAGCTGGTTCTCTCGGAGTGGTTCCAGAACTATCTAAAAATGATTATCATGATCATCCTCAGTAGTCAAGTTGATCAAAATGTCTTCGATGAAGACTACTACAAAGAGATCATGGTATTGATGAATGATCCTATTCATGAGTCCCATGAACAATGTTAGAGCATTTTTCAGACCGAATGGAATAACCAAGAACTCATAATGGCCATACCAACTTCTGAAAGACATCATCAGCATATCCTTGTCTTTTACTCTGAGCTGGTGATAGCCTGATCTGAGGTCTATCTTTGAGAATAATTGTGTTCCCATTAACTAATCAAAGATGAATTCAATTATTGGGATTTGGTACTTTTTCTTCACATCCACCTGGTTTTTCCACCGTTAGTAGACACAACGTCTCAAGCGCCCATCTGCCTTCTTGGCAACCAAAATCAGGGTTTCCCAAGGAGAAACACTGGGACAAATGAACCTATTTCCCTACAACTCCTCTAGTTGTACCAGTAGCTCAAAAAACTCTATGGGAGCCATCTGATATGTTGGTGTAGATATCAGTGTCGTCCTGGGGTATAAGTTAATTTAAAATACCATCTCTATATGAGGAGGTTGACTCGAAAAATCATCAGGGAAGACATCCGCGTACAGGTCCACCTCTACAGGATAGCTCAGACTCTCCACATCAACCTATCAGAGGGTAATGCAAGCGAACTGATTTGTGATTGGCGGAACTCTCTTCTAGGTAGGTCCATCATGTGTTAAGGGATCTCTTCTTGCCGGTGACGGTTAACCTATTCCCATCTGTGAAGACACAATACACTGTTCACCTAATACAGTCAATCTGAGCATGGACTGTAGATAACCAGTCCATTCCCAATATGAATTCGTAAGGCCTCGATTCCACTACTAGGAGATCCTAGCTGAAGCTCTCACCTCTTTGAGTAAGCTCACACTGCCGGCACCACTCTGTAATCCTCGAATCCTCTCTTGTAGGAGTCTTTATCCATAAGGATCGATCCAACGGCTCCATCAGAATCTCTAAGCTCCAAACGAGGATAGTGGCAATAAAAAAATTACTGGAACATGTGTCTATAAGTACTATAGATATGGTGGATTAGACATAGATCGTACCTCGTAGCATCATCGGAGTTCCATGGTCGTAGGCCTTAGCTCCCTGGAGATGAGATCACCCCTGTCTACCTACTCCATATTGTCGAGGAGTACCACCTAGTGGTGGTGGCAGTAACATCGCGAATCGTCCTCCACCTCCAGCTGCATGGCCAGCTCCTATGCCATGTCCTCATTCTCCCTGCAGACCTCCTCAGTCGAACATTGGTCTCATTCTGTTCAGTCCCTCGATTGTCTGTTCATCATTCGTACGGTGGGTCAGACATTCACAAGCCATGTGACCCTTCCTGACGCATGAGAAACACTGCCTATTCCTCACATGACAAGCTCTATCTCAGGTACCCCCCACAACTGATCCTGAGTAATACAGTCATCCACCTATAGGTTTTGTCCTCTTGGACCTCTGTGACAAATGTTTGTCGCGAGATCCAGAAGACTCTACTTCTTGACGACTAGTGGTGGGTCTCACTATTGGTGACTTCTCAGCAAGAAAACACTCCACTATGTGGGCTCCCTCTAACACCCCTGCCTACGTCGGGATGCTGGGAGACATCATCGAATCCTTTATCTCCCACCTGAGTCCCCCTTGAAGGTCCGAGCCCTAAAGAATGGGTTCCGCACCATATCAGTGGAGTACAATGAGAGGTTAGGAAACCTCAATGAGTACTGAGCCATAGTCATGCTACCCTGCTATAGATGAAGAATATCACGTATGCGCACTATGTGAAGAGTCGCTAGGACAATATCATCACCAAAAAAGCTCTCAAAGTTTGCTAAGAGAAGCTCACCTCATCGTGAACTTGGATCATCATGATCCACCATTATCTTGATACTGCTTGTAAAAGGTTGGCATAATTGATCACAATGAGATTAGTTGTTGTCCTTACCAGTTAGAAAACTCTCACGAAGGCTTCCAGCCAATCATCAGCTACATGTGGGTCCGTCTGTGCCTAGAACTTGGGTGGCCTCTAGAACAGGAAATAGTGAAATGTGATGAAGAAGCGTGGACCCTCTACCACTGGGGCTGGTGGAATCCGTGGCCCAATGGGTAATGGTACCGCTGGTTCCTCCACTGGTGCCTCTACTGGAAAAGGGCACTATACCGAGGCCTCGTCGCTCGGTGGGCTATTAGTGTGTACTATATCTGGAAGCCTATATGGTTGTCTGTGTGGAGGAATCCTAAAAATAAACAGTTGTGCCATATTAAATAAGTTATACCTTTTGAGCTGTCTCAAAGAGATCACAATGAAAACTCTTGAAAACACACACACAATCCGTGTTTTCTGGCATTGAGTCGGAAATCAGCAGTCATTGTCCTGGTGTATGGATACGTCGGTAGCAGTACCAACACCAGATTACTTAAACTAATAACAACACTCACTAAACATAACACTATTTTTTTTAAATATCAGATTCTTATATTCTGTGGTAGAATCGACTCCTCTGATACCATTTTATCACGACCCATCCCCTGAGGCCCATGCCAGGACTACCGTAATCTCATATTCCATAAGCCAGGGGCTAGCCTCTAGCACTGAAGGTGTATTACCATAAACTAGGAAGTAATTTCCTTTATAACATGTAATACACACAACCAATCACACAACATGATACTAACTCAAGTAAACTAAATAGTAAACCGAGTGATTACAGTAAGTAAAGGGGGCCAGAATAAAAGTCTAACTGGAATGTACAAGAAACTAAAATTACAAGTATACTGAAACAACTCATGTAAACACCCAAAAAGGATCCCACCTAAAGGGTAGGTACAGCTCTCGAACGGTCATCTCAACGGTACGGCTCATCTAAGGTCCACCTCTGAGCAACCTCCAGTCCAGGTACCCTCATCCTTAGTCAGCACTGTCTGTCGTCTACACCAAAGACAACAAGGTGCGGGAATATCCGATGCATGGATGAGTATAACGATACTATGTAGGGACTCCGAGACCGTCAAAGATGTCACAAAATCCACAAAGGATAAACCACTAAGCATGAGAACAATTTTCAACCCTACATGGTTATACGCCTATACATATACCTTTGTTATCAAGTAAACCCATCTCAATCATGAGGAAACACAAGGTGCAATGAAAAAACCCATAGATCAACTATTCCACAATGGAAGCAATACCACAAAGGTAGGTAACATACATGTATTCCACACAGAAGAATACCACCAAGGCATTACCACAATGAGAAGTACCACATAGGTACAGACTCTGCTCACACCAGGTATAACTTAGGTGCAGTAGTAAAGATGATTATATATTACTATATAATCATCTTACTCCATTAAGAGTCAGATCCACATAAGATCCTAAATCCTCATCAGACCCACAGAGGATCGCAGTACATCATTAGACCCACAAAAGACCCCAGTACCTTGTTAGACCCACACAGGCTCCAAGTACATCATAAGATCCACACAAGATCCTAGTACCTCATCAGACAGACATAGGATCCTAATACCTCGTCAGACCCAAACAGGATCCTAGTACATCTTCAGACCCACAGAGTGTCCTAGTACATCATCAGTACGTCGTCAGACCCACAAAGGATCCTAGTACATCGTCACAACCAGCAACAGGGATCCCGCACCAAGCCCCCTTGTCTCTGTGAGGGTCCACTCCACATGCCACTTTTCGATAATATAACTACCATGAAGTCCCACAAAGAAGTATCCCAAAGTACTGACACGTCATAGGGGTCTCAACGCAATAGACGGTGCCTCAATCAGATGTCTGGTCGGTAAGTTATTAGCATTTTAGTCTCGTGGGCATGGTTGGATTCGTGCTCGATCAAACACGACAGTACTCCATCATTATCCAAAACTCCAGTGGAGAATACAAAAGGGACCATCTCTCTCCATGTTTTCCGGTGCCATAAACGGTTCATCAAATGGACACCCGATTCTGAATTTATGGTCGATAGAGAAACAATGGATCAAAGACGGCCCGGGTCTGGTCCGACATGGTCAGACTGACCCGGCCCGACCCAACCAGAGCTGTCCCGAACCATTTCGGTTCAACCCAGCCCGCCGAGTTCGGTCCGAATCACTGTGTCTGGCCCGTCTTGCTGGGTCTGGCCCGGCCCACGCTGGGCAGCCCAGGCCATGCTAGGCGGCGTGGGGTCGGCGGTGTAGTACAGGGGTCGTGAGGCAGCGTGGAGAGCTACAGTTGTCATGGAGGTCGTGGGGGTCGCGAGGCGGCGCGGAGGGCCGTGAGGACCTTGTAGGACACAGGGGCAGCACAAAGGTCACAGGGGACACGAGGTGGCGTGAAGGCTGCGAGCACCAATAGGGGCTGCAGATGCAGGGGGCCGTGAGGCGGCGAGGAGGCCCGCGGGGGCCACAAGGTGGCCTGGAGGGCTGCGGGAGCCGCAAGGCGGCACAGATGTTCGCGGGAGACGGTTGATGTTGCAGGGTGGCGTAGAGACCAAGGGGGCCGGAAGGGGCCATGGAGGCCATTTGGGGCATGAAGGGCCGCAAGGCGGCGTTGGGGCCGTGGTCTGGCGGGCGGCCACCGTGCGATGGTCCACCATGGCTGGCTGGATGTCCAACCGTCCTCTTCGCGCCATGTGTTCGTGCGTCTCGCTTTCATCAGTGGCTAGTTTGGCCAGACGCTCAGCTTTCATAGTCGTAGCTCAAAGAATCCTTCTTCCATCTCAAAGAATACATCATTCATGAAGAACTGCGGAGGAGTCGGGCTATGTTTGTTTGGCCCGTACCCTTCACGTTAAAGCGATAGCAGGCGGCTCAACAAAATCTTGAATCACGATGAATATCAAGAATGAGTAGGGATAAAATCCAAGCATACACCCTACCTTGAAGTTTCATTAATGTTTCGGCATGAAATAATTCAAAGATGTCGAATTTCATCACACCAGCCACACACCTCTGATCCCTGGCCCATTTGTCGGTTCTTCGGATAATCACTCTTTGATGGAGGTTGTTATTCATTGGAGAGTAGTTATCTAAGATCTCCCCTACCTTCTTCACCAACCAAATCCTCTTAATGGAATGAGATTCCAATATGATTTAAAATTTCTAGATTAATTATGTTGGAACATTGGCATAATAAATTGGCTATATTAATTGATACAATTAAAAGAAGAGTGTTGGAATTATTAATTTTGGAGGGAGTCTAAGGGATAACTATTCAATATTGAGGTACTTCAAGGTGTTTCTCCCATTAAGAGGGTTTGAGAGGTCCCCACCACTAGAATTCAAATTGGAAAGTTTTAATCTTGGTGGTCCCCACCTATATAACCTTAAAAAGGGAGGTTTCAAAAAATTAAAATGTTAACATTTCTATTTTATTTCATTTATTCATGAAAAACACAAAAACAATCTTTCATTATCGACCCACTATGGTCGAGGTGATGTTTTCCTTGAGTGAAAATGGGTTCTTCGAGTTTAACGGTGACCATAGATTTCAATTCCGAGCACCAGTTCAAAAGTTACAAAAATCCGATCTCTCGTTTACTGAACGAACCCAAACAATTTTCATAAATTCATTCCGGGCACACCGAGCCTTGGAATCACACTCCATAAATTTTTGTGGACTTGTAAAATTCCAATATAATAAAAAAAAATTACATGGATTTCAGGGTCTTTACATCCAATATTTATTATATCTAGGTTATTCTTACTATTCTCAGATATTATAATTGTAATATGTTTTTTATGATGTTCTATCAACTCCCTTTATGCATTATGTTTCTATATTTTTTTGCTATCATATAGGGTATATTATAATCACCCTTGAATGGTCTCTTCTTAAACATGATGTGTAAGTTGTAGATTAAATTTTATTGAATATATTCCAAGGGGGAATAGGAGTGGGAGGATAATAATCGAGTTAGATATAATAGTTGGTTGTAGGAGTTTCATTTAATAGTTTTCCCCTCATTTCTTGTAGGTTGCACTCTTCAACTGTTTTTGTGGGCCTGTATTTGGCCATGTATTCATTCCCATTAATATATCATACATTAATGTGATAAATATTATGAATGAATTTTAGTATCACATTTTTTTCTTCTTAAATTATATTGGTGTATAGGTATGTGTGTTTTTATAGGTATATTCTGATAAGGCCTCCCATGAGAAGGATATTCATACATAAAACTACATACTATCCCCTCACCTGTTGGGAGCTTGGATGGGGTGTCAAACTCAACAAACCACCATCTAGATGTTCCCTTATGGTTTGGATTATGACAAAATGGTATCATAGGAGGTCATCTTGGGAACCAATTTTAGCGATCTTATAGTTGAAAAATTTGGTTTTTTAATTTTGGAAACTATATGAGTGACTCTCGAGTTTAGATCATAGTATATGGATCCAAATTATTTTGTATTTCATGAAGTATCCATTCACTAGATACATGATAAAATTATTTCTAAATTTATACTTGTATCAAATTGGTTCAATGAAAACATTATTTTATATATCATTCTGAATTGATTGTGGTGTCCATGTCATTATTCAATTGGATATCCTGATATACTATTTAACTATGATGAATCTTGAATATTTTATTAAGCCTCCATAATGAAATCTATCCCAGTTACTATAATAAGGTTGTAAGGAAGAGAAATAAGTGTTGAGTTTTAATTATATGAGATTTTGTAGGATGTGGTAGCTCCATGTGGTTCTCCAAAATTACCAGAACACATTAACAAGTTTTATTCTCCTGTAGTTTCAAATGATGATGTGTATACACTTTGGGATAACCATGAGTTGTATATATTTATAAACATAAATAATTATATTAATCTAGACCCTAGACTATGTAAAATATACTAATATTAGTAGGGTGTGTTTTACACCTTATTAGGACCCCTCCCAATAAGTCGGTTGTCATATAAGTGGGTCTTATACAGGGATGTTCAAGGTGATCGAAAATCTTGGTGACTCATATGCATCATGAGTTGAAACACCTTTATAAATTATATTATCCTCTCTTTAAACATGAGTTCTACCAATATATGTTATTATCATTACACATCCAACTATTTCTAGATCTCTATAATGGAAACATTACTATTTCCATGTATAAATCAATGTTCACTAACCAGTCATGATACACCATTGAAATGGGAAATGATGTGTTCTTTTGAAAGTAAAACTTAAAGAATATCCTCTATTGATATATCATGTCTCAATTAGAATATAATTTCAACCCTACTACTCATGGATTTCTTGAGTTATCATTTATTGTAGAGATCTTATTATCGTTTCAATTGTTGATAGTTGGTAAAGGTAGTGGGAGCTTTAGAGATATGACCTCAGAAACTAGTATCCAAATTTATAATTAAGTATTTATATGAGTTTGGTTATTACAAATACATTATTTGGATAAAATATATGTGGTTCCTTGATCATTTTATAGTTCTACTCAGCAGAGGAAAAGGTGGTGTTAATCCTGTGATTGGCATGGACATCTTCAGTAGGGTTATCAGACCTATCAAGTGGATGGAAGGCAGATGATAAATGAACCTACATAGAAGATGTTGCATATGGATAAGGATGTTTTTTAGGGAATAAAATATGGATGATGATTTCATTGAGAAATAGGTTTTGAACAATGATTTGATATTTAGTCACCACCACCCATAGGGGGTCCATTCCAGGACCAGCGAGCAAGTGGTCTATGATGAGGGATACTATAGGAAATTAATTCTTATAACCCAGAGGAACCAAGTATGATTATATGCACATTTTTAATTCTCTAAACTATATATTGTATTTATAGACTCATCCAGGATCTAGTTATTTCTTTCAAAATACATTTTCTTGATCTATATATTCTAGTGGATCCATTGGCTTGAACTGTTCATTTGGATAATCCCCCTGAATAAAATTCAGTGATCACACACTACTTTTTATAGTGTGAACAAATTAACAGAGGAGTTATATTTTAATGGGATCATATCAAAAAATCTTTGAGGCCATATTATGCCATTATAGTTATGGATTGGAACTCTTTACATTATACACATATTGATTGTTTATGGTATATGATCTATTGTATCTAAGTTGATGGTATGAGGTTTTTGATAATATATAAGAAGGAATCCTAGGAAGATTATTCTAGTATCTTACAAAGGATGATATATGTAATTACTCATCATTTTCCTAGTATTACACATTGAGAGTTGTATTATTTGTCCTTTTAACTTCCTACAGTGATTGATGAGTATGATGACTTATTCCCTGAGGACATTTAAGGTTTGCCTCACCATTGAGATATTAATATTTTCATAGACTATATCCCATGGAATACCATGAAATATATTCTGGAATATCATATAGATCCCCCATAACTATTAATTATTAAGGTAAATTTAAAGGGTTTGTTAATGTATGGATATTTATACCCAACGTCTCTCTCTATATATCACCAATATTGTTCACTAAGAAAGTGTATAGGTGTTTGTTTTATGTTTTTATAACCATTACCTAAATGAAGTGACCATCATGAATAAATATCCACATCCAAGAATCAAGAACCTCTTTGATGTGTTTAATTGGGTGTTGTGGTTCTCAATAATGAACCATAGGTTTGGTTAACACCAGTTCTGCATATGATATGAGAATACACTAAATCTGGGAATCCAGTGTCACTATGTTTACTATTTTTACTTAGTGATTCTCTTTTTAATGATTAATTACCTTGATGTGCTCATATGACTTACGTTCTAGGATAATGAATTCAAGATAGTGTATTGTCCGAAGAAGTGTTATGTTGTAGAAGATGCTATAATAAGTATATCATTATCACAGTTATTAATAGAGGTGTCAGAGAAGTTGGCCTCATTATTGTAGTCTGTAGTGGATAATAATGGTGAATCTTACCTCCCGCTGATGGTTATTAGCTCATCGCATCAATATCTTGTTAAGTAGTATCATATTGGACATATCTATTATGAGACCATCCATATTATGATATGCATGGGATGTTCTCCAGAAAGATTTTATAACAGTGAGGATAACATCATCCTTTTTATTGATGGACCATGGTACTAGTGAAATTAATGGATGAAATTCAAATTTTGTTTTATACGTCCCCTGTAGTAAAAAATCATGGTATGGTGATGATATACATGAACCTTCTATGTTATTTTTGGTTTCCTAGAATAAATAATTGTGTATTTAAAATTTTCTTTAAATGAATCACTTTTCAGGGAATGAAGGATAATCAGTGGGATCCAATGGGTTTGGATGAACCCCATGAGGTTCCAAAGTTGAAGTATTATGGTGTCTCTTTATACTTAATGAAATGTATTCCATGAATGTTTAGTGGGAATGATATTATCTAGGTGATTTAAGACCTACTACCCATGATTTACTAATTAATATCCATATATATGAAGTGTACATTATAGATAAGGGGATTTCCTTATACGTAAAATATTGTTAATATTAATGGATTTCTGTCAATTATTGTTTTAGAACATGATTCCTTCATTATTTTAGGATAATGGAGTTGATTGTCGAAGGCCTTTGGGACTCCGTTGAAGATGAGAATTGTGTTTCACCCCCTGAAATATGTCTAGACTGAGATGATCATTCAGGTTATAGATACAAACTTCGGGCATGATGGGTGTACATAGAAAATATTTGGGGTCATAATCTACATTTGGTGGAGTTTTATTGTAACAATAGTTACCACTCATCCATTGGTAAAACATCATTCGAAGAATTTTATGAAAGAACCTATTGGTCATCACTATGTTGGATCGATTTCTGTAAATTTTAACTCATGGTCCAAGAGTTGGTGAGAGAAATAATAGAGAATGTGTATATCATCAATGTGTTGATAAGGACTTCTTTGAGCTACAATAGTATTATCTGGACTAAGTATGATGGAAATTGGAGTTCCATTGAGGGGTACCATGTGTTCCTAAATGTCTTATCTCAGTGAGGACTAACGAAAATTGGTATGATGGTAATTTATACCTATGATTCATTGAATATTTCTAGATATTGTATAGGGTTGTAAAGGTAGCAAACTAATTAGCCTTATCACCACAATTATATTGAGTACATTATGTATTCTTTATGCCACATGGGAGGATTGATGTCCCCAAATCATTGTATATTTTAAATGAGGTAAATCTATGAATTGAGTATTGAGATTATTTTTCATTGTACATAGTATCTATTGTTAGATGATAGGATATGATGCTTCATGGGTGATAAATTCTATTGGTGTCTTTCTAGTGGATTCTCACGAGTCTCCATGACATCACCTATGAGTGGGAGAACCATATACATTATCATGTTCTCAGTTTAAGATTAAGATTTTTCAATTTTGAATGTCCTTGAGGTTGGGAGAATGTTAGAAATCATTTTTTCATGTAATAAATGTAATTGTTGTAATGTATATTTTGGAATCTAGGAATGTGTTCATCATTATATTCTAGGATATTTTATTCCTTGGAGTTCATAAAATATCAAAATAAAATATATTATATCACACCCATGTTTTTTTTACTGAAATTAAAGATTTTTTCTAGAATGGTGTTTCATATTGGAAATTTGAGACCTACATTGAATCCATAATGTGGGTTTTACCCTAGGCATTTCATAACCATTGTACAAATCAGGTGTTTGGTTTAAAATTATTCCTTATTAGATTGATATATATATATATATATATATTAAAATTGAATAAAAGAAATCATTTAAAAATGATCCCAATTGTATAAATAAACCATTGTCTTAGTTATATATCCCTTGTGATTTTAGAGGATTGATTGGAGGAGTTTTTTAGGAAAGAAAAATATCATTTATTTATGATCAGGGTGACAAAGAGATTATCTTTTAGAAATTAGTTCATAGATATCTCCATTGATAATAACATATGACCATTATACATCATTGACTGATCCAAACTCCTGTTATGGTGTTTCTTATTTTGAATTTAATCCACATTTTTTTATCCCATTTCGAACGTGAATAAATATTCATAATTAATTGATCAATGGGTCAATCATTCATTTATAGGTGTTTATTTATCTTCCTAGAAATAAGAAATGATTTTATTTTGATTAATCCAAAGTTATTCTTTGCATTCAACACTTTCTTCTTCAAAGTATTTACATGAAACCTAACATTAGAAAATTTAAATTATTGAATCATGTGTTACATTCTTATCTCCCTTCATTCATCATGATTTCATCATTGGGATTTTGATTGACTGGTGGTTCAACAACATCTGAAAACTGATTATTATGTAATAATATTTGGCATAAAGGATATTTTTTGTGGAATTAGGTTTAGGATCAATACCATGATGAAGGAATGAAGTGGTTTTAAAGGACATCAAACATGGATAGGATAGTGAATTGAGGTTTTATATCCATGTTTTGGGGATTCAGTGATGTGGTGTGATGGTTTAAATTTTCCGGGTCAATTGGGTGTTTGGAATAAATCCACCAGTGATGCTTTGGGTTTGATAAACATGACATATGAGTTCATTGGTGGATTTTATACCAATCTGTTAGGTATTAGTGGCATGGGTGAAGAGGCCAAATAGTTTCTATGTATTTGGAAAATCCATACATACATGATGTGTACATTGGAAAGTCATATTCTATGTAGTCACCTCCTATAGTGGCAAGGGTTTTTCCACTGTTAAAATTATCACAAACTGTGTGGCCTGACCATAGACATGGACTCAAGATATAGAAAACTTAGAATATACCCAAATGGTACATGGGAATAGGTATAACTAGGCACATAGGCTTGATACGAGTACATCGGCATAGGCAGAGTTCCTATATATGGCTAGAGCACCTTGGAATAGCCATAGTACATAGTCATGTCTAGAGTGCATGGGAACGATCCAGAGTACATGGGATTGGGTTAGATGTTATAAATATACATGATGTATCCATGATACAAAATTTATAATATATATACACATCATTTAATTTTTTATGTTTGGTTTAAGACCCCTTTATCTTCATTCTAGAATGCTAATAGAATTGTATGTTTTCTTGATCCATTCCTATGAGGGTATAGTGAGACATCCCTTTCATGGAATTTGATAACAGCCCCCCTCTACAAGATAATATTTAATTGAGTTAGGTATTCTATAAATACCAATATTTATCATACATAAATATTACGTCATAATTGAAATATAGTTGACACATAACATTAAAATTCCCACCAAAATCAATTAGGTCTTGTACCTATGGAAACATGGAATCATAAAAAAGTGCTTTATTGGAGAAATGATTATTAGCAATATAATTTAGTCATATATAGCACACTTCTTTCACATATCATTCATAAAACCATTACTCATAACAATGGGATGAAAACATAATAATGTTTTATCTCATATGATTTATAAGGTTGAATAAGGGAGATATCAATGATCACATAAGAATAACATTAGTCTAAGGGTTTGAGAATGTGAGATTATCACCTAATAACCTTACATTGTATATCAATGTTCATAGAATTGAATCATGCAATAAATTTTGGTTGTTCATAAGACATTAATAAAAAAAATCTAAAGTACATAATCCATGATAGAATAACATTTGCATATGTGATAGTGTTTAGGAATATGCATATTCATAGAGAACATGATGGAAATTCTTATTTCAAATACAATCAAATCATATTAAAAATGGAATAACCAACCTTGTACATAGTTATGGATTTTGATATCCTATTTTATACACACTATCAAGCCTCGGATAATCTTCTATGTACCCATTATTGGGATTGGGATAACATCTCATGTCCCCATTGACCTGTTAAAATGTTAATCAATACCCAATTCATTAGAGGGATATATAGGTATCATTAGTCAACAAATTCATAAATTTTTGTTCCATAATATCATAAACAATTCATCAAATAATAATCCATGAAAATAAATTAGTCTCATAATCATTTCATCATAGAATTATTCATTAAAAAACATTTTTAATAAACATATTTTCATCATAGACATAAAACATACATATAAGGAATATTAATTGTACAATTTCATCATGTATTTATTAATTCATAGGTAAAATCATTGTATGTAATCATATATGGAAAATTATTATGAAATATCACTTGAAACCATTCATGATAAAATTTATATTTTTTTTGAAAATATCATTTTATTGAAATTAAAAATCCATAAAACAATAAAAAAAATTAATATAAAATAACATTGAAATATTATAAAGGATTCATTGAAACATTTTTTTTCATGATGTTTTGAAATTACAGTCATGTCATACATGTTAAAACAAATATTCCTTTCACGTTTGCAGTAAATCCAAAATTTTCTATTCTTGGTAAAAGAAGTGTAATTTCTTTTCAAAATAATTAAAAGGTTAAAAATTGGAATAAATTTCATTAATAACATTTTATAATTTAAAAAAAATCATTAAATCGCATTTTCCGAAAACATTAACATGTGAGTAAAAGTGTCTTCGATTGGAGAGAGAAATAGAGATGACTTCCCAAAAAAATATTCTATTATACTATTGAGTATATAAATTTATTAAAATGAAAATACGGCATGTATTTTCATGAAATAACCCTTTTAAAAGAAAATTAATTAGTTTTTTGGGAGATAGATCATAATATATCATCATCCGAAGAATACACAAAAATAATTCTGATAAATGATTATATAGTATCATAAAACATTTTAAACTTCGATAACATTGAAGCATAACCCAATGAATGAATACAATTATGTGAAACACACAATTTGATAAGATTAAATATGTTAATTATATATAATTTCAATGTTTCCATATATACTCTTCATAAAAAATATTGTCATAACATAATGTAAAACCCAAAGAATAAAAATTATGACAATAAATCCATTACCATAAGCATCAACTTCCCCAGTACATATTAAAATTGTATATATAGAAAGTATATGATTATTATGAATACATTATTGAACCATAATAATACATGTAATACTATTGGTGATTTAATTATTATCTTTTTTACTTGTTTATAAACAATTGATTTTTAAATAATTTTTTCAGGTAATAACTACTTTGCTTTTTGCATATGTTTTAATTTTGCATTATAGGACCGCTTAATTTTATCATTGTTTCATAATCTCCCAAATGTTAAAATTTATATTAAGATAATATATATTTATTATCTATTCATATATATTAATCCATTATATTTAGAGATGACAAATGAAATACACGATTTATGGAGACGGTATTTCGTATGTATGCATGAAAGTTGATTTTGTTTTATCACATGAATAGAAGAAAGAAAGGTAAAATATATTTTAAATTTATAAAATAATTTTTATATCATAAATATAAAATATAAGTATTCTCATTTTCATTATTATTTTCTATGTAAATAATAATTGTATAATGAGTCACATCTCTTCGTGTGGAGGTTGTCTAACATACACAAGTGCGACATTTTCATATACCCCATAAAAAGGAAATTAATATTGAATATGAGAAATAGTAATTAAAAATGTATAATTAGGTAGAAAAATATAAAATAAAATTATATAATTTATCCTTATTTCTATAAAATTAAAATGAAAATGGAAAACACATTAAATCGATTCATGAGACGGTAGTCTACCATAAACATGAGAGATTTTATTGTCTTCCAAAGTGATTACAGGTGAACAAGTAAATGTGATATTATAATTTAAAAGGTATATTTATTACATAAATATAATATATATACTTTAAATCAGTAATTATTTCATTTTTTATAAGTGGTTATGGAAAACGAATTAGGTCAGTTCGTGAGGTTATTGTCCGCTAAACACATGATTGATAGTTGTGTTTTCCATTTTATGGAAGAGGAGATGGGTGTAGATAATTAACGTAAATAAATAATACCTTAGTATATTTAATATATATTATTATATATATATATATATTATACTGATTTAATAATATTATAAATAGGGGTACGATGTAAAAAAATTGAAATTCTCATTTAGGAATGATTCCTCTTCTTCGGACAACTGCTTAGGATTTCCAAAAAACCTCGTAGGATGGATTTCTATTGGAACTAGGGTAAAATGATATTGGGAGGTATTTATGGAAAATATGTGGACATTAACTTCTTAAGAAAAAATTATTTTTAGTTTTTATAGGAAAGGATATGGGTTTCCATTTATTTTTGTGGGGGAAGATACACATGTAATTTTTTAAATGAATAAAGTGGTCCCATGTTTTCAAATGATAAAAGGCTCAATAATTCGTAATTATATAACCTTATAAATTATATTCTCTAAATATGTCCATTAAATAGAAATTATATTACTTTTGGGTCTTTCATAAACCTTATCATTTATGTTTAAATCCCTAATAAAACTATTATTACCTTAACCAAAATAATTAATTTTTATTGTTTATACTATTCAAAATGGTCAAAAATTAATTCTAACATATTATATAATATTAAAAACGATGATCACAAATATGGACTATGTTTTCTCAAATAAAAAAATTTCATTTGAAGAACTTAATTTAATATAAATATCATTCACTTGAAGAAAATGGAATTCCAAATATAAAACCTTCAAAAGATTAAAATGTTTTATATAAAAATTCAATATATAATTGAATTTAATGACATAATATGGATTATTAATTATATAAATGATCTGGATTTAGTTTTAAACCCATTTTTAATTTAATAAATTTATAAATTATTTAAATTATAATGAATTTTTTAATAAAAACCAGTATTTTATACTTTTAATCGAAAAAATTATTCTTCTCAAGAAAACCCAAAAATGAATCCTAAGATAAATTTTACCTATCGATTATAAGAAATGATGTTTATTTTGAAAAATAAATTTTCCATATATTTTATGAATTGATTTTATTGTTTTTAAAAACTATATATATATATATATAATATTTTAAGGAAAAATTATTTTGGAAGGATACAAAGACATTACAAAAAATTAATTACATTTTTATTGATATGGTTTATTTATAAAAAAACATTAACTATGTGATTTCTTTAGTATCGTAGTAATTTCATCATAAAATTATGATTCTCTAATAGTTTTTCCTCATAAGAATGATTATCTTCATGTGGTATAACCACTTATTTTAATACTTGTTAATGATCATTTATTTTCTTTTTTAGGGTATATACATAAACACATTAAGGGATTGAGAGAGGTTTAGTGGAAGCACCAATTCATATATTTTCATCTTGATACATTCGTGAACATTAAAGGGACTGATATTTCTAGAACTTAATTTTCCATTCTATAAAAAACCTATTAAATCTATTAATTCATAAATTAATAAAAAAACGTGTAACCGTATTAAAATCAATTATCACAAGGGATATTGTCATAAAAAAAATTCTATCTAATCAGTTCCTCCCATATGTTTCTCTAAATTTCTATAACCCTGTATGTGTTTTTTCAGCTACCCCAAGTGTTAATAGATTTATTTCGAAAAATTAATCCATATTCATTTTATGTATACACACATTTAAATGTATATATTATTAAGGAGTAATCTGAATACATTTATTGAATGTTATTATTGTTAAAAAATCATCTAGGGAAGGTGTTAATACCAAATGACTTTAAAATTAATATAAAATAATCATATCCAAATATCTAGTGTTTTAATTGTTCTCTGTCACTAAAAATCAGTCTCAGAATGATTTGAAGTGCTCAAAATCAGCTCTATATCAATATTTTTCTGAAAACATTTGTTGAAAAAAAGGAATCACCCATTCATGATCAGATACAATAGAATGTGGTCCTCCTTAAAACATTACCACATTGTTATTTTATATTCTAGAATAATTATATAGAGAGATATATTCTATAAAAGTAATCAAATGTGATGATTTTTAAGGTGGTCTTCAATTAAATGTATAGAGTTATGACCATTAGATGTTTTTTATAATTTGGTGAATAAACACATGGTGACATTTTCCCATTTCCATTCTAGTATAGGTACTGATTATACCATCACCATATACATTTACCTCTCAATCGTAATTTTATAAGATAAAATTCCCCAATATGTATACAATGGAATTTATACCATCATGTTATCCCACTATAAATAATCTTTCACGTAGTCCAGTGGTAGGATATATATCCTTTTCGTCGTTCGATTGTGGATTCATTCCCTACTACCATTCTAGATGTGATAGTATTTTTCCGGTCATGTGGGTTATCACATCCCAAAATGATAATAATATAAATTCTACAATATATCCAAACTGAAATAACCCAAAATTACCTCAGTATTAATTATATGAAAAAATATAATTATTATTATTTCCCTTAATCTAATGTCCATAAAATTGAATGTCGTTCCTCCTTAAATAAAATTCTCCCGGAAACATAAATAAAAAATCTCTTTTATTTAGAAAAAATACCTCAAATAATGTCTTTAATGTTGATAAAAACCATCCATTGGTACCTCAAAAGTGGTTTTTAAGATTTTTAACTTATGGAAAACCATAAGATATTAATCTTGTTCGGTAATCTATAACTATTATGTTAATAATATAGGGACATATATATACTACTGAAAGATAATTCACCCTTTATTCATTAAATACAAACTATTTTTATAAAAACGTTTCTATTGAAAAACTGGGTTCATCCTTGCACCGATTGAATATAAAATGTGACTAAATTACTCAAGAATTTTTATAGATAGTGATAATAAAATATTAAAATCAAATAATGTTCCACTAAATTGTGAAAAATATATTTCTCATTATTAAAAAATCATACATGAAATTAATTATTGATGAGTAGAGGATAAGTGTTCCATAATTATCATGATTAACATCATCCATTGTGATTTCATATGATTTCCATTTTTTACATTCTCTTTAGTGGGGTTTTTTCCACATAAAACATATTATCTGTTGGATTGGGATCCTGGATTCTCATCATCCCCAAACACTTTCTTTATGAAGAACTGAATATTTGGTGGTGCATTGTATCTAGAATTCCATTTATTCTCATATTTAGATAACTTCTTCCCATAACGTTGGTAGTCAACCATTTGATGACCACTCTTTCTGCACATGAAATTTTTTTAGTCCCCATAATACAATAACATATGTATTTCCTTCCACTCATTGAGAATAATGTAAATAACATCCTCTTTTCTCCGTGGTTTTTATGGGTTTCCTTGAATTACCTCACTCTTTTCTAATAAAAACCATGTTATTTATGGGTGACACTAATATCTATTACCACCATTATATTATAATGAACATTTTCTTTATATGTAATAATGTATCTTATTTTTAACACCCATTAAATTCATAGTTTTATTCCACTACAGAATTGATCTACCTTACTTTTAGGATGAATGATAATACATGAAGTTTTCATCAAAAATATCATTAATGCTTCCTAATATTTCCCAATAATATAACAACTGGGCCCTTAATGAATGCATAGATACCCCACCATAACTTTTATGTTTTTTCCTTTACTGCCACGAACCACACGTTACTATGCATAAGTGTAGTCTACTACTAAGGACCTACCCACATTGTTGAACAATTCATCAGAAAAATGATTTCCACATAGGTCAACACATGTTCTCTCTAGTGTTATTTTTCCCCACTCACACACAACATATGAAATTTTCAATAATTTCATCTATGATGATCACTAATATAGGCCATGAATGCTAAAATATTGAGTTTTAATCTGGAAGGCTCTTGTAAAAACGTGCACCATGTAGAAATGAGTCATGTAATTTATCATTTTTAAAATGTTAACATTCTAAGGTGTTACATCCCCCCTGTCCATTTTTATCACAACTTCCTCATTGTAGAATACACATCTCAACCCAAGAATTTCAACAATACTTTTGTATAGGATACTATTCTGATTCCATTGTATTAAATGTGACTTGATGATACCATAATTATATCACCATAACATGGTATTTAGGTCCTAGAACACCAAGAAACACAAGTTACACTATAGATAAGTGTTCCCCTACTTGGGGCCCAAACATAAGCATGGAGGGTCATCAGAATAATGATTGTACACACATGAAAATATTTTTTTCAAGTGCACTTTGTCCCCAATCATAAGTACCTGGGGTAATTTCATAGACGTTCGTCCATCCTGATCACTACTCCAGACCAAGCACACTTAACTATGGTATACTAATTAGATAGGTTCACAAAAATAGTGGTGTACCTCTTTGACATGAATCATATAATCTATCATTCCTAACCCTTTAAGATGTTGTGGTGTTACAAATAGAGTCATCAACCTTCCTTTTTAGATCTGGTAATTCCTCTTCCTTTTATAGAATAGAGAATATGGGGAACGTAGTTATTGTAAAATAGGATCTTAAAGTCATCCCACTACATGTATTTGATTTGATCAAATTTCCTCATATTATTAATAGGAGTCCATCATTGGTCCTTTTTTCATTGAAAATGATATATATAAAAAACTAACTTCTCATTATCTATTCACCTAAGAATGAAAAATAATTTTTATTGTTATTAATACATTACACAAAAAAAATGGATCAATAAAACCACTAAAGATGTTGGGTATTTCCACATAAAGGATTCAATATAATGTTGTTCCCTCCTTTAATCGTTTGGAAGGTCAATATGATTCAAATCGTGAAGAATTCGTGTGATCACAAAAAAATATATTTTCTCTTCGTAGAGTAATAATTTTGGGTTTCTCATGATGAAAATCATTAAATTTGTCATCAAAAACAACATTAACGTGGTTACATTGTGTTCTAGAGACTGACTAAAATAAAAAAGAATATGATGATAAATATAAATAATTACATGGAGCCATATAATCATCATAAATCACACATAGGATGTTTAGATCATGTGAAATTATTTTAAATATATGAAACATTATGCTAACCATGTTCATTATTGAAATAATTCATGATGGTTTGTAAAATATTTGTGAGTTCCCAAATCATATCACCTGAAACTTTCATACATGGTTTGTATGAATGGAAAATATCCTACATCATGTAACGATCGAGACCATAAAAATGATCCATTTTCAAAGCAGTTTCTCTTAGGTACAACTGTTCCAGACCCCCATCCACATGTAGTATCCAGAAACGGATGTAATTTCATTGAAAACATTCAATATATTCTTCACCAAAATTCTAGGTTATTTTCCAATACATTGAACTATCATTACTGATTTCATTGTTGATCTCAATAATTTTTTATCATTTTACATTCCAAATATTAACATAACCATGATTTTATATTAATTCTAATGACCTAAATTTTTCATATATAATTATTAAATTTAATATATAAATAGTTACAATGTAACAAAATGATACATGCCATAACAATTTAGTTCTAGAACCTGAGTAAATATAGAAACATCGAAAAATGTTTAATACATTAAATACATATTATCCCACTAATATCATAATATCTATCTCCCTTTAATGACATAACACACATATGAAAATTCTTCATTACCCGAGGAATAAAACAAAAAAAATGTGATAACAAAATCTCATTAAGGGTAAAAAAGTAAGGTATCACTGGTCATATAAGAATAAAATACGAATAGATGAATTAGAACATCATATTAACATTTTAAAATCATTTTCTATATATAATATATTTTAAAATTTATTCGTGGAATTGATATTTTAATTTCAATATAAATTAATCATAAATGATTAAATGTACATAATCGATGAATGAATATAATTTTAAAAATATATAGAGTAGTGGAATACACATAAGAACATATAAACATATGTTAAGGCAAAACACTTTGAAATTCATAGCATGTTACTTTTGGGATAACCACACTTTTGGCATCTTTGGGATTTGGATAACCTCATGTGTACCTTCTTCCAGACATGGGATAACCTCCCATGAACCCTCTTTAAATCATGGGATTATTCCTATGTGCCTTTAGATATTATATAACATTAATCATTACAAAATTCAATGATGATATATATAGGTTCCAACACTAAAATAATCAACAAAAATTTAAAACATAAGATTGGAAAACATTAATTATATTATATCCCATGAATGGAAATGTGTTTTTTAAGAATTTCATCATTGTTTAACCTGTTTAAATGAAACATGTCTGATAAATGTGTTTTCATCATAGGCATAAACCATATAGATAAAAAAGAAGTATGGTAAAATTGGATCATATCCCCATTAAATATTATGTGACATAGAGAGATTTCATCTTATATGGAGAATTATTGTTAATTATGATATGGATCTTATATTGAGGAAAGTAAACTACTCAATATGAAAATCAATTCCTTCAAACTCTAAAAATAATAAAAATTACATGTATTTTTATTTTAAAATAATAATTTAATATTATAAAGTAAAAAAATTAATATATTATGGTCATGATAGTGTGAAATTTTTTTCATGTCATAAACATTTAAACCATGAATAAATTCAAATTTTTGGTAAAATCCAAGTGGTCTTTGTTTTGATAATACAACGAATATTTTATTTAAAACATTTTGAATGAATTCAAAAATGGGAAAATTGATATTTAAAATAATTAAAGAATAATAAAAAACTTCTTTATAAGAATAATTTAGAGGAAAAGGAAATGTATGATAAAGGGTATTCGACCAAGAGACAAATAATGTCAGTTTTTCTTAAAAAATATATTTTGAAATATTAGATAGAAAAATATATTAAATTGAAAAGAAAACATTTAATATCATAAAAATAATATTGAAGAGGAATGGTAATTATTTTATTAAATCATAGATCATGATAATTCATCATGAAATGGATAAATAATCCTGATAATCTATGTGATTTTTTCACAAAAATCCATTACCACATTGGTAACATTGAATCACAATCCTCGTGAGAGACTAACATTAAATATAAACATAAAAAATCATAAGAATAAATAAATTTAGGATAAAAAATTTCATGGGGGTGTATATACAACTCATTAAATTATATAGACTCAAAACATAACATATGTGCCATAGAAGAAAAATTGGGACAATCTTCCCCAACCATAAGATTTGAATTCATTTGAACACATTTGAAACTAACGTATAATAAATATTATAATATTATACATATAAAATTGAATCATTGTTATTTATATCATTCCATAAATATTTTACTAATGGAATATTTTGTAACAACCCAGATACATAAAAAATAATTTCTTCCCATTATGAAATTATAGTCAAATTCATTATAAATTTATAATGACATAAGTGTATTTATAGAAATTAAAGAATTTATATTGATAGAATAGTTACTTGACATTATAAATTTTAATCTAGAAAATATAATAGTAGCCTCTCTTATGAAACTATAAATAATCTCAATGTATATTAAAAGTAAAAAATGATACATTTATATAAATGAAAAAGTAAATGAATGTTTTTAATAAAATAAATTATGTGTTGGTTTTTTTGTGAACATAAATGATTAATTATAATTTTATAACTATGATAATTACTTAAAGGTTAATATTTTTTTAGAAAATATATTCATATATGAATATTTTTTATTATGATTTTAAGATACTTTTATGAACCATTTATTAGTTTTTCCATGACATAAAAATTGAGTTATAGTTTCAAAATCATTATTTTATTGAATAATTTTTTATTTTCATTAAAAATAAAATTTTCATATTTATTAAATTATTCTTATAAAATTGATTACATTATTTGAATTATAATCATAAAAAAGTAAATAGGGTGAATTTTTAGGATTTTTATGAAATACATGAATTTTTTGTTAATAGTAAAATACAATAATATATGATATATATTCATTTTAAGTTTATTACACTATTACATGGGTCACATTTGATTTTAGAACCATAATATCTAACATAAAATAATTAATTTAGTATTTTTTGTTATAATTCTAAAACTATTAATTGTCTTGATCCAAAATAATAAACTAATGAATGTAACAATGAGAAAACATCCCTCTCCCCAACAATAAATACCACCGCTCACCACCTCTTCTATTCCACCTAAAAGACATTTAGCTTGTTTAATTTCGTATCAATGCCCTTCCCAAGGCTCTTCCCCAAGTTTAATACCATTAGGTCTTTCTATAAGGAAAAACTAAGGTTTTCAAATAGGTTCTCATATAAGATAATTCAGGAGGTAAACTTCTCTTTCATTTTCTTTTATTTTCATTTCAACTCATTTTCTTTTCTTATTCTCTCTTCAACTCCCCTTATATAAGTGGAATTAAAACATAACTATATGATATATACTTTAATTTTATCATTTTTTGTAAAAATTCATCATCAAACTATTTATACTCTCCCTTCTATTCTAATAATGATATCTTCATCCATGATGTGTCGATTTACTGCCATTGCTGACGACACATTTTCATTTTTCATTATTTCCTTCATAGAAGGTCATAAAACCATTATTATGTTAATATTATTTTTTTATTATAAACATTATATGCTATTTAAAGTGTTTAACCAATATATAAACATTATATTGAATAAAATGATCTAAGTTTGTGATGATCAAAAAAATGGCCAAAATAAATTCAATCATTTTCATCGATGTTTTATCAAAATATTCATCCTAATATCAAAAAACAGAAGTATATATAGATTGATTTAAAATTCACGGATCCTACTAAAACATTTTTTCCACTTTTCATTATTTTCATCCATTCGATAAAAAAATCCATAATGAACCATCCGTGAAACCATGAATTAAATACACCCAAAACAATGAAGAAAAATTAATAAATTGGTGGAACTATGTTATAATTATAACATATAGGTAATTATAAATACAAATATGGATAATAAATATATCAATAACAATCTTCATACCATTATATATGTTTTTTGAACTATTTCTCTATATGATAAACCCAAGGAAAGGGAATTATTAACTCAATTTCCATTCATTGGGTTAACCTTCTACTTCATGGATTATGTTGTTCTAGGAATCATTGTGAAAATAATTTTTATTATATTTAGTTTTATTATGTGTATATATAGTGGATACATGTATTACATTCATTTTATTAAATATTATTTAAATAAAATGATATTTATAAGTGAATTTTCTTTAGAAACCATATTTTAAATTTCTATATTTATAAAATTCAAAAAGAATGTTTTTATGATAGTATTATTAATTTATGATTATTTTGTTGTTGTTCGGAATTTTTTATGATGAAGTATGGGACCAATTTCTACATATAATGAGTTTTATTTGTTTTGGTTATAGATAGACCATATAGTTACTACATGTATAACTATGATGGTTACAATATAAGGTAGCCAGGAGGGTTACATTTTAGGGTTGTTGTCAGGGTTACATTGTATATTATCTAGAAGGGTCACAAATCGTATGGTATTCATGAGGGTTTCAATATTATGTAATTAATTCCCTTTCACATTGTTCTATTCTTTATTTTTTATTTGTTTTATGGAAATCTCATGTTTTCGCAAAGTAACTATATGCCACTTATTAGGTGAGAAGTATGAATTTGTGAAAATGATTTCATATGTTTATAAGTATTCCATACTAACTATTTACATCCAGATTTTTATGTCCCATACTGATATTTTTGTGCTCATACAATGTTTTAAAAAAAACAATGTTTTTATCGATGTGTTTGATAAAAGAAGAGTCCAAGATGAATGTTGTGATTAATTTTCATGAAATGATTTCATAATTTAATTAAATACATTCTTATAATGGAATAAATGGATATTGTTTTATTATTACCCACATTGAATACTTGTGGGTTGATCTGTACGAATTATTTACCAATTATCTAAATCTCTATACTAAAAATATCTATGCAGTTGTAAGGATGTTATTTCAAAACGAATTTACTAGATTATGTAATGATTATGGTTTGGATCTTATTAATAGTATCAAATCTTGGTTTAAATAACTTTTGTGATTAAGATGATGTTAATATAATGACATTAATTATTTTTAAATTTTTTTATGTTGAAATTATAAATAATTAGAATATTAACATGTTTTTATTTCTACGATATAACTGTTTAGAATGGTTCTCTGTAGAAGAAACAAGGAAGGTAAAATAAGAAGGCACTGATAGAATGATATCATTCAAAATCCACAACCAAGAATAGTGGGAATTAGAATTTAATAGTTTGTAATAATAATGGATTAGTTGAAACAAGATATTAATGGTTATGGAATCCATGAAAAGGAATAATTTGAGCTACCATAAAGGGACACGATGATTGGGGAACATTTAATGTGGCAACACATGCCTTATTTTAGTGCACATTATGAACCAATGGTGGATAAAGGATGGATTGAAGAACATGAAAAGATATTTATGTTATAGAGTGTTATTATAATCAAATGGTTAGACTACCCATTTACCATTTTGAAGGTGAAGCTAACCAATGGTGTTCAATGGTCATGAATATTTGGGATAATGAGAAGATTAATTCAGTGGAATTGGGTGAATTTAAAAATACACTCCTCGAAATGGATTTTCCTATGGGGGTTCGAATAAGGATGGAAATTGTTTTATTTTTATGGAAATTAAATAATGAGGCTTCAGTGGCCGTGTATGAAGAAATCATTGCCTGATTGGATTTTAAGCTCCAAATATTTTTTGGGATCCTAAAAGAAAAAAATAAGTTTTACTGAGGATTGAAGACAAAATATCATGGTAAATTGGCCTCCAATGAATTAAAAAGATATCTGAAACATATCTGGGGTGTTGAGAGGGTCAAAACTGAGTTTTTAGATAATCATTTGTACATTGATAAAAAAACACGAAGAAGAGTTCCTTATGGAATGATATGGGTAAAAATAAATCAATGAAATCTGAATTTAAGAATATTTGGTTTGCAACTTCTAAGAAGTTTGGTAAAGAGAACATTGGGTAATGACATTACATAACTGGGAATTGTTTTTTGTGGGGTAATTTTTGATATATGGATAGATATTATAATGAAATTGATTATAAGATTAATTTTGATAAGAAAACGATAATGTGTCTTATATGTTGTGAGATGGGTCATTTGGAACATACATGCCCAAATAAAGATAAGAATAATGAAAAATAGCTAGATTATATGTAAAAATGTGCAGTGAGGTACTTTGTTATTATGTCAAATAATGTAAAGCCATCCAATGAAGTGGTATCCGATAGTTTTTCTATTTACTCATATTTTTATAATGCATTTTTTGATACAATGTCTACACATTCCACAATTATTGATAAATTTTCTGCTAAATTAGAAATTTCACCTCATGATATGAGACCGAAACATATGGTTAAAAAACCAGGGGATAATAATTCTGAAAAACAGAATTATAAAATTCATTATATTGTAGTTTGTGTAGATAAATTACATTCAAAACATTTTTCCCATAATAGAGTTTCATGTTATTTTGGATATGTATAGTTTATTTGTTTATCATGATATTATTTATTTTAGAAATAAACAAGTTGTTTTTTATAAATTGTTTCAATTTTTATACAATAATAAAACCATAAAATTTATAACATTTCAGTAATATAAGAAACTATTAAATGATGGAAATGAATATTATCTTGATCATATTGTTGAAAAGGAGGGAACTACTCTGATTAATTATTTTATAGTAGTAAATAAATACGTAGATGATTTTCATGTTCTATTTTTTAGTGGTATACCTAATAATGAAGATTAATTTACTATTTACTATTTTCCTGATGCAAAGAAAATTTCAAAACACCCTCATTTATTTTATCTTCTAGATATTTTGAATTTAAAAATAGATTGTAAGAGATTCTATATAATGTTTGTTTCTCCATAGAACTTCACAATGGGGTGCTTATATTTTTTTCATTAATAATAATGATGTTTCCATGGTAATTTTCATTCATTATATATAATTTAATAACATTACTATTATGAATAGCTATCTTTTCCTCATATCAAAAACATGTTTGATCAGCTCTTGGGAGCTCAATATTTGTATAATCTATACTTGATATATACATACCATCATCTGAAGGTTATTTAGGTTGAAATATGGAAAATATAATTTCATATTAGATATGGGTATTATGAGTGTTTTTATGCCCTTTGGTTTGTCAAATTCACATGGTGTATTAATAGTTATTTTTAATATAACAATCCTGGAATATTTGGATAATTTTTTTGTTGTTTTTATTCGAGATATTTTGGTATAGTCAATATAATTATGAGGATCATGAATAACATCTAATGATAGAATTGATAAATCTCAATGAAAATAATTTATATTTAAAATTTAAAAAATTAAAATAATGGTTGCATCATAATTATTTTCTTAGTAACATTGTATATAAAGATGGAAGTACAATATATCTCATAAAAAGTGGTTGGTTAATTTCCAATACCAACAAATGGTTCATAAATTCATAATTTTTATGGATTTTCTAGTTCTTATAGATTGTTCATTAAATACACTTTATGGTTATCAATCACCCAAACTTTGTTCATATGAAAAGGGGTTAAATTTATCTTAATCGATGTCTATGATATTTATTTTCATGAAATGAAGAAGAGATTGGTGGATTCTCTAGTTTTATCCCTTCTTTTTAGAAATTGTTAGTTTTTCATCAACAATTATAATTCATTGAATGGACATGGATTCGTTTTTATGAAAAATTATCAGCTAATTTCGTATTCTTCAGGAAAACGGAATCCTCATGAATTAAATTATCCATCATATTATTTTTAATTAGAAGCCATGAATTTTTGTTTTAAAATTTTATTCCTAATTTATATAGTGACAAATGATAAGTATGTACATGCCATGCATTTTTAAAATATATATTCACCTAGAAGGTATTAAACATGAAGTTGAGAAGATGTCTTGATCTGATAAAGGATTATGATTGAATGATCAATTATCATCCTAGAAGAGAAAAAATGTAGAGGATAACTTGATTCCAAATCATCATGCATCATTAACCATGTAAGGTTTGCAATAAGACCCCCTTATAATTGATATCATGAAATTTGACTTATAAGTAATTGGTGCAGGAAAATCCTCTGTTTTGCTTCAGGTTTCACTGTAGTAGTCACTCAGAGAAAGAATTAATCATGAAAGGATCGAATATGATGAATTATAAAAATAGGTATAATTGTTTAAAAATTGTAACTTAAGAGAATATAATTTTGACAAAGGATGTGTATTTAGATTTTGGAAGAGATTATGTGTTCCATGTGATTCCTAGTTGAAGAAAGAATTGTTATGTGAATCTCATAGTTCTATGTATTTAGTTCATCCTAGTAGCACACACATGTACAACGACCTTCAAGAGTATTAATGGTGGGATGGAATGAAAAGAGATATTGTTGATTTTAAAATGAAATATTTAATTCTCCATAGTTTATAAAAGAGATAAAATTACAAAAGTGGATGATTCATCCTTTTCTAGTGCCATAGTTGAAATTGGAAAATATATCCATGTACTTTAACATAGGATAACAAAATATACCCTGAGGTAACAATGTGAATTTGGTTATTGTTGGAAGACTCTCTAAATCTACACATTTCCATCCCATTCAACATACTATATCTCTCGATCAACCTTTTTTACTGTACCTCAAATATATTTTCATGTTTCACGGTGTTCCTCCATCCATTGTATCTGACCATGACCTCAGGTTCACTTCTAGAATTTGGAAATTTCTTCAAAAGTTGTTGGGAACAATGTTAAATTTCAGCACAACCTTTCATCGTCAATCAGATGCGTAGTTAGAACTATCTATTCAGAAATTTTAGGATATGGTTTGATATTGATCAATATACTACAAGGGAAGTTTAGAACAACATTTTTCTTTAGTAGATATTCCATATAATAACAGCATTCATTCCATTGTATTGATGGATAAAATTGAGTAATTAAATGGAATGGTGTGTCAAAATCCATCTTTTTAGTTGATGGTGGGAAAAATAAATTAATGGGACAATAATTAGTAGTGTATGTTGCTGAAAAAAATTATGATGATCTAGTAACACATTAGGACATCTCAGATTATAAAAAAAGTTATACAGATAATAAGAGTATAGAATTTTCATTCAAGGTAGGTGAGCATGTTTTTCATAGAATTTAATGATAGAAAATTTTTATGTGTTTTTCTATGAAAGGAAATTTGATTCTATGGTATTCTAGACATTAATAAATCCTAGAGAGAGTTGGACCAGTTCCCTTTTGAATATATTTCCCTTGATTTTTATCTAAGTTACACAATTTTTTTTTCATTTTTTGATGTTGATATAGTATGTTCCAAAATAATATTATGTTTTGAGCCTATAAGTAGTTTACCTAGAAGAGAATCATTTTTATGATGAAAAACAAATCTAGATTCTTGATTCTAGGTTGAATGTATTTTGGAATAATGTAATTCTCTAGGTTAGGGTTTTGTGGAGAAACAATATGGCTGAAGAAAAAACATGGGAATATGAAAATTCGATGGGGGTAAGGTACACTAACATGTTTAATAAGTAAATATAAATTGTACTGATGCAATTTCCAGAAGATATGAATAATTTTACAACCCTGATGCTTGTAAAATAATTTCATTTCATTCTGAAAAAATAGTCAAATTTATTATTAATGTATAATGAAATAAGTTGTATTTATAGATATTAAAGAATTTATATGAATGGTATAATATATTGACCATAGTTATAGTAATATGGAAAATGTAATTGTAACCTTGACATGAAACTAAAATAATTTAGGAATCTCAAACATGAAAATATTATAATATTATATCATGTAATATGTAAATAAATATTTTGAAGTGATAAATCAAGTGATGGTATATTATTTAAACATGGTTATTTATTTATAGATTCATTGTTAATATAATAATTTTAAAATAAAATTTATTTTAGAAAATAGATTCATAAATTTATATTTTATTCTCTTAGGATTATAAAATAATTTGATTTCACCTAAATTAATTTTTCAATATGTTAAAAATTCAGTTATTGTTTTAAAATTAGTATTTTTTTAATAAATTGTTATTATAATTAAAAATTAAATTTCCCATATTTATAAAATTATTTTTATAAAATGGAGTTCATTTTTATATTCTAAATGTTTAAACATGGTTAGGTTAAATTTTTGGTATTTTTTCTGATATACATTATTTTTCTGTCAATAGTAAAATACATTAATTTAATGTATATATACATTATACCTTAAATACACTATTAATTGATTAATTGTTTATGTAAGAAACATAATCTCAAACTTCCATTCATTATTTTTATTCATTTATTGATAATTCCACAAATATTTATAGACTTTAGGTAATACAATAATCTGATGGATATAGTATTGAGAAAACACCCCTCTCCTCCACTAAAAAAACCACCCCTCACCACCTCTTATACTAATTTCTCATAGCCTTGTATGTTATTTAATTTCATACCAATTATATTTAAAATAAACTTCCCCATATCCATTACCTTATAGTCCCAGCAAAATGAATGAACCTAGGGCCTTAAGGAGGTTCTCAAGGAGGATAATTCAAGATGCAAAATCCTCTTTTATTTTCTATTATTTTCTTCTCAATTGTTTTTCTTCATATAAAATCTTCAACTCACATTATCCAAGTGTCATTAAAACTCATGTATCATATATATATAGTAATTTTATCATTTTTATGTCAAATTTCATCATCATATATCTTTTACCATTGATTTTATTCTAAAAATGACAACTTCTTTCATGATGTGTTGATTTACCACCATCATGGACGATACAATTTATGTTTTCATTTTCCCATTCAAGGATGGTCATAAAACGTATATTATGGTTAAATAAAATTTTATTATATATATTATAATTTATTTAATGTTTTGTAACCAATATATAAACATGTTATTGAATAAAATTATAGAAGTTCCTGATGATCATAAATGTCGACAAAATAAATTCAATCCTTCGCGTTAATGTTTTATATAATTATTAATCCTCATTACAAAAAGATATATGGTATCATTTAAAATTTTGGAAACATATTATTACCATTTTATTATACTTCTAGGGGTTTTCATCCATTTGACAAGAAAATCTACAGTGAACAAAATATGGAAACAATGAAATAAATTCATACAAAACAATAAAAATATTAAAAATACTATTAATGAATAGGTTTAAATATTTTATAAAAATATAACATAATTAATTATAAATATTAATATGCTTTCATAGTATATTAATAAAACTCTTTAAACCCTTATACATGGTATTTTAACATGTTTATTATAATACCAACCTACGGTAGGTGAATTCTTATCCTAATTTCTAGTTTTTGGGTTATCCTTATACTTCATTGATTATGTGGTACTAGGATTATTTGTCATATGTTTTTTTATTATATAATTTTTCATTATGTGGATATTTATCATATTCACATATTCTATTTGTTTTAATAATTATCATTTTAATTATATGATATTTTTAAGAGGCTTTTCCAATAAAATCCAATTTTACATTTCTATATTTACAAAATTCAAAAGGAATATTTTTATTGAAGATTTTTTATTTTTTGATTATTTTATGGTTTATGGTAATTGTTTATGTTTATGGATAGAACCTATATCTCCCTCCAATTCATTGGGTTTGTTAATGTTGTAGGTCAGATATGTGGTAACTCCAAGTGTAACTGTGATGGTTACACCATAAGGTTGTGGCAACAGTTACATAGTGTGGTATTCCTAAGGGTTACATAATAAGGTATTCGAGAGGGTTACAAATCATATGGAATCCATGAGGGATACAATATTTATTATCTAATTACCCAATTTACCTTAGGGTATTATTCATTTTTTCAATGATTTTTAGAAATATCTTTTTTTCACAAATTAACCGTATCATATTTATTGGGACATAAGTATGTCTTTGTGAAAATGAATTTATATTTTTATAAGTATTCTTGTACTAATAGTTTTTCTTTTTATTTTTATGTCCCATTCATGGATTTTTGTGCTCTTACAAGGTTTTAAAATGTTTTTCACAGGGTTTAAGGATGGTTAAATAAAAATAAGAAGACTATATGGATGTTGTGAATACTTTTCATGAAAATATTTCATGTTTATATTAAAAAACATTGTATTACGGAATAAATGTAGAATTATTTTAATAGTACTGACACTGTATGCTTTTAGTATGATATGTATGAATTATGTTACAATTATCTAAAACACTTAATCAAAAAGATATTTGGGAATTTAATGGAGTTAATTATAAAAGAATTTACCAGATTATGTAATGTTCTGGTTCAGGGCCTTATGTTTTATTACCCAATTACTAACAACTCCTTTTTAAATTCACGTTTCAAGTAATAAATGGTTTTTTTATTTGTGTATATTTCTATTTGGTATTATCTTTCCACTTACATTGATCATGAATAAATCATTAAAAAACTATTAAACATTATATAAAAATTGTATATATTTATTAAAAAATTTAATAGTAAAACATATGAGGTAATGATGGTAAATGAAATACATTGATCATGGAGATAGTAGTCTATATATTTGCATGAGTGTTGTTTCCATTTTATCAATAGAATAAAAAATTAAAGGTAAAATATATATTATTTTTCTAGAATATTTCTTATTTTATATAAATATCATATATTTATTATCATTATCTTTATTACATTCCATGTAAATTGTGAGTGAAGATAAAGTCACATCACTTCCCGTGGTGGTAGTTTATTGTACACACCATCAATGTTATCACATCCCTCATAAAATGAAAAGTAAGAAGGTATATGTGATATCATAATTATATATGTATTATTATGATAAATATATCATATATATATATATATAATCTATACTTATTATCATATGAGGAAAATGGTACTGAACAAAGTATCACATAGGTTCTTGAGGTGGTAGTCTGTTGTACAAAAAAACAATCTTATTGTTTTCCAATGGGTTGGGAGGTAAAGAATATAGTTTTTATATTATAATTAACAAGTTATAATTATTTAATAAATATAAAATATATACTATAAATCCAAAAATATATTAGTCCATGAGATGTGGTTATGGAAATTGAATTATATTGTTTTGCGATGTGGTTGTACAATATACACGCGATAGACTGTTTCAATATCCTTTTAAAGGATTGGGAGATAGTTGTAGGCCCTGAACGTAAGATAATTAATTTTAATTATATTTATGATACAATGGTTATTATATTATCATGTTTTAATAATATTAAAAATTGGTTGAGGAAGAAATAAAATATAAATGATTGTTTAAGAATTTCTTATATTTTTATAATGACCTCAATAGTATAGCACCAAAAGCATTATTATGATAGATTAATGATAAATAATGTTAAACAAGAACATTGGTTGGGAATTATGGAAGGCATGTGGGTAGTTATCTACTTATACTAATAAATTTGGAGGTGTGTAGATGATAGGAGAGTGAGTGGCCTTTTAATTGTGGGGGAGAGGACACTCATTGAATTTTTGAAAATATTAATGTTTACCCACATTTTTCACATTTTAAAAAGATCAAAAAATTAGAAATTATTGAAATTGATTTAATATTATGTCTAAATATGACCATAAAATAGTAATTATATAATTTTGAATCATTTTAAACCCCTATCAATTTAGTTTACCACCAGATAAAGCTGTTTTGACGTTAATGACAATAATTGATTTTAATAATTAATACAATTCATAATGATCAAAAATTAAGATTGAAAAATTATGAAGTATTAATTATTATTATTATTATTACAACTATTTAAATAAATCTTATATATTTAATTCCAAAAATTATTCGAATTATATTTAAAATTAATCCCACACAAATGACAATAAATGGGTTTAAAAATTAAAAACCATCTGAAGATTAAAAAATCATATCAAAATTAAAAATATAATATTCAAAAAAAACCTGAACGTGAATAATTATAATATAAATTAGATAATTTTAATTTTAAAACCATTTAAAAAAATTGAACCATAAAAAATCTTTTAATGAAAAGGAATATTTAAATAAAAAATATTATTTTTCACAATTTATCAAAAAAATAATCTTTTATGAAACAATCATAAAATTTCCAAATATACTAATTCAAAATTTTTTATCCTAAAAATTATGATACTTTTTTCAAATAAATTTTTTAATCTTTTGAAAAAAATTTATTAGTTATTCACCAATAGAAAGAAAAATAATTTTTTAGAAATAATTCATTTTGAATCATATAAAGTCTATAATATAAAAATAAGTATTTTTTATCTATATGATATATTTATATAAAAAATCATTTTTTTAAAGAAATTATTACTATTCATTCCAACATTGTTTAATATTTTGGTACGATTGAATTTTTTTTAGTAATAATATTAATAGTTTCTAACGGTTTGTTAAAAATGAATATAGCATGTAGCACTAGCTATGAATGAAATTAAATTTACTAAGAAGATATATTTTATTATAACTCATGTTGTTACATGTCCCCCATAAGGCTATAGTTGTGATCCCTATCATTATTTCTATGTTGTGTATGTAATCCTTTTATAATAATTTAGGTCGTGTAATATGTAACATCCCAAGTAAATAAAGAATATGTTATTTTCATATTTATTAATATTTTTAAATTAAATATTAATTTTACTTTAAAGGATATTCTATGTTCGATGGCGTACCCGACACTCAACAATAGGTTTCTCTGAAGTCTTATGTTGCACATAATGTTGTGTTATACAGAAAAAAATTATAATATAATATTTTTATTTTAAATGGTAGTTAACGCCTTGTAGTTTTATTGGCAGGAATGAAAATAACTAACCATATTATAAATAAACCTATTTTCAAAATTTATTTACATTTATCCAATAAAATTTACTGGCTTAAAATTAGAAAGAATCAAATTTTCAGCATAAATACTCTAATATTTTTAAAAGGTTGTTTTACAGCTTTTTGATGGTGAAAACCTTTCAAATTTATATTTTTTCACATTCATGTGTTTTATTTGGAAAAATAAACTTTTTATTTAGAATTCGGATATTGAGATTTAAGTTCAGTAGATTTTTGGTATTTTTTTGATAAAGTTCATTTTTTAATGAATAGTGAAAAACTGCACTTTAAGTTAAAAAGTTCTTTTCATATAATTTATTTATATGGTTAGATTTTATTTTAAATGGTTTTAAAGCGTAACTGGATTATATTTTTACCATTTAATCCAATTTTTTTATTGTATGTAATTTCACATTGAAATTGGACAAACCCACATATCAATCTATTTGTAGTTTATTTCTTAAAAACACGCTTTCTAGTTTTTACCATGGATATTAATTTTAAATTAATTAATGATACTTCTTTGTTTTGATTTTTTAAAAATATAAATCATTTTAGAATTTAGAATATCAAAATTATCTTTAAGTGAATTTTTGATATTTTTCTGAAAACATTCAATTTTTTGATAAATAGTGAAAACATTGCATATCAGTTAAAAAACCAAATTGATCATTTAAATGAAATTTTATTGCTTCATTGAATTGATCATAAAAAATAAAACATACACGGTTTCCATTATTATGTAAAATTTTATTCAATAGGATGAAAATAATTTTTGGTGAATAGTATCTTGATTTTTATATACAGTGTTTAAAGGCATATAGGGTAATTTATGGTAAAAATATTATTATAATAATATATAAATTAACATAAAACTTGTCCAAAAATTATTGGATAATTCAGGGCTGACCAATACAACACATGGGTAGATATTTTGGCCTTTTTATGCCATTTGAGTAAGATAGTTACATTAAAAACATTGTATTTAAATTAAAAAAATATCCTAAACATATTTTGTTTTAAAAAATAATTAATTTGTGGTTATATAATTGATATATTTTGCAATATATAGTAATTAAAAATCTAAATATATTTCCTACATCTTGTTATTTTATTTTTAATTCTTATAAATAAAATACGTAAATTTATTTATGATAGAATGATGATGTAGTGTGTACCTTATTAATGAATGTTTTTAATAAATTAGATTATAAAAATTACTTTAAATTTATTTTGAATATTTTTGTTTGATCAACTAATTTTAGGAATGATTATGAATTTTTATATTTAGATTAATTATTTTTTAAGGAATCAATTTTATTTGATTTTTAAAAAAATTATGATATAAACAGTATTTAAATTTTCATAAATTAGTTCTTAAGACAAATATTTTTTTTATAAAATGATATAATAATCCTAAAATCTATGACTCGACCGAATGACATAGATATGGTTGAAAATTTAATTAATGAACCATTTGTGGTACGATTTGAATTTTATGGAAACTTTATTTTCCATATAGAGTGAATACAGAAGAAGACACGGTAAGAGTCAAATTAGTTAACTAAGGGTTAAAGCTCAATGATAAGGATAAATATGAATCAAAAACGTGTCTACATCCTATTGTATGAGAGGATTTATAATAATAGTAATATTATCATCAAATTTAATGAGTCATTAACCTTTCTAAACTGAAAATCATTTTATAATATAACAACACTTTCAAACTTTCCTAAAGATCCCCGCCTCCTTCTTATAAAAGGACATCACCTCTAACCCTTACTAAATTTTATAAATCCCACTTGGTTGATCAAAAATCGGCCCAAATAATCTTCCAACAATCCTCTCTTACTTCTAGAAGCCTTCACCTAGGAAGAAGGCAATTCAAGAAAACCTTTTTATTCAATCCAAAGGGAGTTACTAGATTGAAAGTAATGTCTTCTCTTTAGTTATTTTCATTTCTTTTACTTCTACACTACCTATTATATTCTAGTTATTTTATAACATGAAATACAATTATCTTCAAAATAATATATTTTTTTATGATAAGGATTATAACTACACTTACACACACCTCCATCTAATTGGTATAGAACGTACTGTTTCTCTGGACGGTGAACTACTGCCTCTCAAAACGATGACTGCTCAATCATATCCTACATCATATTATGGTGTCCATTATGATGGAACTATAATTATATATGATATTTAAGAAATTTTATTTCTCTATATTATTCTATAAATCTATTTTATACCATACCTTTATGCTTTTCATGTTGTATATATACGATAATTTTATTTTGGGAAGTGCAGACTGTCGCCCCTTCAAAGTGATATGACTCGTTCCTAAAATATATGGAACATATAAATGATGTAATTAATAAAAATATGTAACATATAGAACATATATATTATTTTGGAATTATAATATACCTATGTATCATTTAATTTACATTCCATTAAACATGAAAAAAATAATGTAGTGTTAATGTGTATGTACGACTTAACATCTTTATGAAAGGTTCATTTCATTACTTATATAAAGAATGTTATGAACTATTCTAAATAAATATATACAAGATTTATATGATATATATGATATCTAAATCAAGAATATAATTACAGAGATAATTAAATTTTGACCACATGGACAATTTTTAATTATAACAAGTTCAATTTTTTACTCAAAGTTCTGAACATCGACAAAAAGTATGATATAAACTGAAATAATTAACTAATTGTTATAGAAGGTAATAAGTCATATAAAAGGAATAATAAACATGAAAATGGTTTTAAAGAAAGTATAGTGTAACTTAATTTTATTATTCAATAAATTAATGAACGAACATGTCAGGTTGGACCCGAGGTAAGGGACTCTTTCTCATTCTCCTTTGTTTGAGGCATGTTTTGATAATATAACTCCTTATTTTATTTAGTGTATAATAATCCCCTTTGACTATTATTTTCATTGAAAGGGAATATTTATTCTATAAATCATTTTACTAAAAGTAAAAAAAATCATAATGTATGTGGCGATATTTACTGCTCCACCTCCGTAATCGTTACTTGGATTTCTCTATAAGCCTTAATGTTTTTAAAATGAAAAAGAATCCCCATACTCTATTTTTGGGTGTTTTGTTATTGAAAATGTTTTTTAATGGATTAATTATTTCAATATCTTGAAATGTTATCTTGTGATTTCAAATTAAATGTTATTACTCAAATGTTGATATTTGAAATATTTTATGTGTTATGATTTTGTAATGGTACTTAGACATTTGAAGGGGGGTTATCTGACAAACCAAATGAAGTGTTGTTCCGTGATAAACCATGGAAGGGATGTTACATTATAACCTCCAATGCATTCTATATGGAAGTTGGCTATATGGCTATTCCATTTAGTGAAATGTGTGGAATTCGACCATATGGTTATTCCATTTACTTATTTTTATGTCCCATGTTACCTTTATATGATATGTGTCTGTTCTATGGGTTTTATGGTAATATTTTTGAGAAAAAAATTTTAAGTAATGAGATTTTATTTAGTGAAGAGCATTTACTACATCATGATGGTAGAAATTATTACTTGTGATAAAGTATTATTGGTTGAAATGTTGCTTTGAAAAACTAAAAATTTTCATTATTTGTGTATCCCTTACTGATACTTTTATGCTCACCCAAAGTTTTTGAAATTTTTTCCACATGACATATAATGGAATACTATCAAGGATGGGATCATGGAAATGAAATGTGGATAAAAATATGGAACTATGCATGTTTCATTTCTTTTACGAGTTTTATTTTTATGAAAATAATGGATACTAAGTAGTAGTGTTTACATGTAATATTCGAATTGTTATCTATATGTTATGACCTATTTCTCTAAATATCTAATCCTGAAAATATCCTCAATGTGAATTATTAACTTAAATCAAGATTATGTAATGTGTAAGGATGGGGCCTTATAGTTGGTATCAGTGGTCAGTTTAAAAAACATTTGGAGTTTGGATATTGTTAAATTAATATCCATAAATTATTTTTCCTTTATGTTAAGAATGAAATTATATAGCATTTTAATGTTTCCGGGTTTCTTCACCTAATATATTAATCTGTTAAGAATGGATTTCCGCATAGAAAATAGGGCTGCAGTGCTAGTAAGGAATTCATATGAGAATAACCTTTTAAAAAATAATCTCAAGATGCTTGTAATCGAAACTATATAGTTTGTGGCAGTAATGGAATAGTTGACTCAGGATATAATTGGTGGTGTTATCCATGCATGTGATCAACTAGACCAACCCGATAGGAATATGTATATAGTGTAGTATTGTATTAAGCAACATCCCCCGTCATTAAATGGATCATCTGACCATGTTCAAGTTGAAGATTGAATCAAATCAATGTAATATATTTTTGATGTCATGGGTTCGACATATAATCAAAAGGATAGTCTTGTTGTCTATCGTTTCGAAGGAGATGTTGATCAGTGGTGTTTGATGGTAAAAAATATCAAGGACAATGAGGAGATAGATGCTCTGTGTTTGGAATAATTCAAAGGTATGTTTCCTGATAAATATTTTCATAAGGATGTTTTAATTAGGATGGAAATCAATTCATGGAATTGAGGTAGAAAGATGACTCAATGGCTAATTACGAAGAAAAGATCACTTGACTGATAAGGTATGCTCCAAATTTTATATGAGATCTTGATAGTATGATAATTAAATATTTCTCTGAATTGAAAATGTGATATCGAAGAGCATTAGCCTATAGAGAATTCAAAATATTTAAGAAACTTCTTAGATTGGCTGAGAAAGTAGAAATGGAATTTTCTAATGATCTATTGTTCTATGTGACCATGAAAAAGAATAGGTCCAATTAGAAAACAAAAGGAAATAATTCATCAAATAAGCTTAGAGGTAAGAAAAAATAAATTTCAATATTGTGAGAAGTGTAGTAAAAATCATCATGCAGAATGATTATCAATGTTTGGGAAGTCATTTTGGTGTGGTAAGAACGGTAATATTTCTCGTAACACTAAGGAAGATAATCAAGCGAGCAATGAAAAGCCAGTGGTAAGATGTTTTAGTTTCAATGATTTTGGTAATTATTCCAATGTGTGTCCAATGTTTATTTCCTAGGGTGGAAACCAGACAGATAAAAAGTTGAAGGGTGGGTAAAAAAAATTTCTACTACAACGATTGATGTGGCACATTCAAATAAAAAGGTATCAGGTACATTGTTTTTTAAGATTATTCAAGTGTTTCATTTGATTTAGGGTCTACACATTCATTCATTTCTACAAAATTATATAGTATATTGGGAATTCAATCTCAAGATATGGATACTAAACACTGGATAAAAACACATGGGGAAATGTTGAGGCAAAAATAAATTATAAGAATCGTCCTATCTTTGTTTGGAAATAATTTACCTACAAACCTTGTTGTTTTTCCTATAGTTGAGTTTGATGTTATTTTGGAAATGGATTGAATTTCTATTTACCATGAAAAGATTAACTGTATAGATAAAGAGGATTCTTTTCAGAAAAAAATTTCGTTTGTGTACAAGAATGAACCCTTATCTCTGATAACATATCAGGAAGTTGAAAAAATATTGAAATATTAAATGAATGTCACCTTGAACATATTGCTGAAAATAAAGGAAATATTCATATTAATGATGTTCATGTAGAAAATGAGTATCTTGATGTATTTTCAGATGTTTTTTTGTATTATATCTGATCGATATGTTGAATTTACTATTGTTTTAGTTTCAGATGTTAAGCCAATTTCAAAACCCCCTTATTGAATTGCTCAAATTGAACTTTTAGAGTTAAAGAAGAAATTGTAGGAGTTATTCATAGTGACCCAAACTTTACATAAATTGTTATCACATTAGAATTGAACCATACTTATTAAAACATATTACAAAACCATGGTAGGACCGTATAGGTATAGTGTCTTTAGAAATTGGGAATCATAAATAATTGGTTCATAAATCATAAACATTGCCTCCTGTTTATTTCATCATATCTAGAGTCCCTTTTGGAATATCCTACTTAACACCATTCTTCCTGACCCAGGGAAAAGAAAACATTCAAACGGGTGATCTGAAATGCTCAATAAGGGTAAAAAAAAGAAATATAAATCATATCATATTCATAAGAAAATAACATTTGGAAAATCTTAACCTGCAAAAGAGATCGTAATATCCTAACATGGGATAAATAATAGTAGTAAAATATAATCCCAATAATCATAACATAAAACATGAAACTTTTTGGAATACAAACAAAATCATAGAAAATCATTTCATATTAGTCAAGACTCATTTCCAAGACTATCATAGCGAACAAAGTCCATTACTGAACTGAGTTCACTTCTCGTTCCAGTCCTGTGTCACTGAACCAGACTAACTTTCCATTCCAGCCATTTCTATCTCATGAGATATAAATCATTACCCAATAAATTGGACTGATATATAGGTCTCACCCATCTCATAATGAAACCATTCTTATGTGTGCCACAAAATCATAAATCATACATCATAGCATAACCCTTTAATAAAAATGGGATTCATAAACATCATGGAATCATAACATAATCCACAAAATGAATTCATAAAAATAATTCCATCATAACATAATGAAATCAATGTAACAATAGGGATAGAAATAGAACCCTATATTATCTTAGATGTAAAATAATTTCGACAAAACACTTGAAATCCATTCTTGAGGAAAATATACATTCTAATTGAAAAACATTTCTCATTTATTAACATGTCATACAATTTTAAAGTAAAAGAAGTTGATTAAAAATAAACTTGAGAAATTGTAAAGGAAGATTCATGGAAATAATGTTCTATGAAATCCTAAAATTCCATTCATGCTTTATAAGTTAAAAAAACATTCTTCTTGTACTTTGGATTGAAAAGTCAGAAAGTACCTCATACTAAAAACGACAAAACATTTCTTTCATATCTTTTTGTAAAAACACACCAATGTGTAAAATTAGATTTAAAAAATTGTAGTAGGATTGAAATAATATTAAATATTTAGGAAACATTGATGTGTATGATAAATATTCCCCAGTAAATACCAAAGTATAAGAAATCTCAGATAAAAATTGAGATTGCGAGATTTTCCATTACCGTAGATCTGATTTGCATCGTACGTATATGAACCCCCTGTATAATTATTTACATAATGTCATTAACTTATTACAGAATCATATTAATCATTATGATATCATATATGGTCATATTCTTATCTTTTATTTGTAATATTTCATCGCTACTTGTTATTCGAGTGTTCATTGCTTTGTGTTCTTATGCATGTTTTTTCGAATAAATTCTTATTATTATTTTTTGGTTATAGATAACTCATTTCCAAAATGTTATTACTGTAATATATATCATATTTATTCATTAAATGCATTTATATAATCATTATTCAATGAAGATATTGTAGAACGAGTCGCATCACATCGTGGATACGGTAGGCTGTACGTACACATGAGCGATGATAGCGTTCCCATGATCATGGAATTGTATTGAAGTGAATGTACATTATTTCTGAATCAATATCACTTTACAATAATCATAAATAGTTATTATTTACACCATTATACCCATTCATGTAAGGTGGTGGTGGAAAACAGATTACCCCGCGGCATGGAGAAGGTATTCCATACGTATGTACGTGCGGTGATTTCATTTTCCGTAGGATGGATAGAAGGTGAAATAGGGTTTTTTAAAATTTATAATAACATATCAGTAAATGAGTGATACTAATGTTATTATTTCATAATGAAACAACTAATGAAGAGGACGTATAAGAAGAAATAAATTTGAAATAATCGGTAATGGATATTACCTCTTCTTCGACATGCCTCTTTGAAACCATCTCTTAGGGCACCAAAATTAGACTTTGAAGAAGACCAGGACCTCTAGTATGTTTCTAGGGATGTTTAGAAGAGAAATGGGCAGGGGTTGGCCGAGCTTCAAGGCTCAAAATTGTGCGAGGAGGAGAGGGATGAGGTTCCCATTTATAAGGGAGGAGAGGGGCACCTTTGGAAGATCTTAAAATATTATTTTATAATAAATTAATATTCGGTTTTTAATAGATCCAAATTTGATTTATTTAAAAAATAATGTGGGGATGGGTATAAATCCTCTCAACAAATAGGTTTTAGACAAGTTTAGGTTACAATTTTAACCATATCATTTAGATTTATCTCTAAGTTAAATAATTAATCTTTTACTGTGTCTTCTTGTTTTCTTAAAATATATGGTTTATAAACTTACTATTACAATCCAAACGAACCTTTAGTTGTTTAGTATTAATATAAATGACCTTATCTAAGTAAATTTTCCGATTCTTATATTTTTAGGAATAAAATAACAATTAATAATATTACATTTATTTTAAAAACTATTTTATGTCAATTTTGAAATTATTTCGTAATTGATTTTTGTGAAACACATAACAACTTGATTTATTCGAAAAAAGTTTATTAAATCAATAATAACATGTCATATTAACCTATAAATTTATTTTGATTCATAAAAAGTCTCAAATTTTATTTATTTGGGTATTTATGACATCAATTATGTTAATATTTCATTAATAAGTTATAACTGCATCATCATGGTGTCAAAATGAAATTAAATTATGTAATTTCTAAAAGATAAAAATAAAATTACATTATTTAGGAAATATTTTAGATTTATAATGAATATTTATAGTCGAATTTATCTTATGAATAACCCTATATTGAAAATGATTTTAGTTATTAAACATTGATTTTAACTCGTTTAACTCTTCTTTAAATAAAATAATAATAAGTGTCCTAATCTAATCCAAGTGGACCTAAGTGGTCATATTTTATTCCTAAAGTAATATCTGGTCGAATTAAACATATAAAATAAAATTAGGACATGTGTTAGGGTAATAATAATATCATTTTTACCCTTAATTACCCTATTTTCTTACAACCGTGGTAAATAAATGTAAAAAGTTACTATTCACCGAAATTATTTTTGTCTTATTGAACAACATTTTACTACTTGATATTAACCATGTCTCTCGAATCTTTGAAATTCAACTTCTAGAAGAGATAAAATTATGTTTTATGTACAATTGCAACTGCTCATAGGAGGTGGGTAAAAGACGGTAAAAAGTTCAATAAAAGTTTTATGTATCTATATTATTATAAAATTACTCCAATAAATTACATTGAACTTATAGAGGTATTATGTATCTATTTTGACCTGAAATAAATTTAAATAAAAAATGAATATTTAAATAAAAAGTATGTTTTAACCAATAACTCAGTGTTTTCAATATTCATAAAAAATGAATGTTTTCATAAAAATAACAAAAATTTACCCTAGGATAATTTCGATATTCTGACTCAAAAAAGGAATTCCATTTTGAAAGATAAAATTTATAAAATTTCAATAAGTGGGTATTACTATTCAAAATGGCTACTTTATATAATATTTTAATAACATATCATTGTTTAGCGAAACTCTGCATTTCGTACAATGCAAGCTGTCGAGAAAGGTTTCTCTTGCGTGTAAAGCAACCCAATACAGGGTTGTCTGTAGTGAATGATTCCTTTGGTGATGTATATAACATAAAAACAAAAATATTTCTCATAAAATCTCAGATGTTACATTCAACCCCCCTTAAAATGAATTTCTCCCTCGAAATTCGTCACTTTGTAACAAACATATGAGGATAACTCTACCTCATAATATCCTCAAGCAACCATGTAGCTTCATAGAGTTGGTGGTTACTCCATAAAACATTCACCAAGCGAGTGGTCCTGTCCATAGAACTTTTTCTCTACGATCCAGAATCTCTATGGGTTGTTCATTATAAGAAAGATCTTGCCCCAGCGGTACAACTTCTGAGCTTAGTACATGTGAAGGATCAGGAATGTACTCTGTCCGAAGAGATACATGGAACACATCGTGAACTTGAGGGAGATTTGGTAGAAGTTCCAATCAGTAATCTACCTTCCCAACACGATCCAATATTTTTAAAGGATCGGTATACCTAGGGCTCAGCTTTCCCTTCCTTCCAAATCTCATTACCCTCTTCCATTGAGATATTCGTAAGAACACTTTATCACGCACTTCAAACTCTTAGTCTTTTCTTTGGTTGTCGGCATTACTTTTTTGTCGACTCTGATCTTCTATTATGTGTTTTTGAATAGATCTAACCTTTTCTTCCATCTCATCAACAAGATCAGGTCCTAATAGCTTTCTTTACCCAATGTCATCCCAGCATGTTAGAGTCCTTCATTTCATTCTATAGGGAGCTTCATAAGGAGACATCAGAATAATGGAGTGAATGCTATTATTATAAGAAAATTCCACCAAAGGTAGGTGTTGAACCCAACCAACATTTAAATCCATAGAGAAATATCTCAACATGTCTTCTAGAGATTTAATTGTACTCTTATACTGACCATCTTTTTGAGGATGACAAGAAGTGATGAAACACAACTCTGTATCTAAAGTATGCTGAAGACTTCGCCAGAACATCAAGGTAAAACCTGGATCCCGATCAGATATAATAGAAATTGGAACTCCATGAAATCTTACCACTTCCTTAACATATATCCTGGAAATCTGATCAAGTAGAAAAATTATCTATAATAGCAATGTAGTGTGCTGACTTCATAAGATAATCAATTATATCCCAGATAGCATTATTAACTTTGGATGTTTTAAGAAGTATAGTGAAAATGCCCATAGTGATGTTTTACCATTACCATTCGGGTATGGGTAATGGTTGTAACATCCCCATAGACATCTATCTCTCATCTTTAACTTTTTGACAAACCAAGAATCGAGAGATATATTCAGCAACATCTCTTTTCATGCCATCCCACTAGAAGTACTCTTCCAAGTCCCTATACATCTTCATGCTTCCAGGATGAATAGAGATTGAATAAATATGAGACTCATGTATCAGCTCCTTCTTTAATTCTTGGATGGGAGGACCACAAACCTGATTCCTAAACCTTATTATCCCATCACAATCAAGGTTGAATTCAGGAACATTTCTCTCTTTCTCTTGTAACTCTATATCTTCATTTTGTGCCTCTTTAATCTTCACATGTATAGATGGTTGAACATTCATTTGAGAAAGATATGATTTTTCCCCTTACATTATAATTACAATATCCATCCTTTGTAAATCCATAAATATTGGATCTTTTTTTATCCTCATCATGGATAAGCTAGCTTGGTCTTGTCGACATAATGCATGTGCCACCTTGTTTGCTTTACCAGAGTGATAATGAATTGAGCAGTCATAGTCCTTAATCAACTTCAACCATCTTCTTTGGCGCATATTCATCTCCTTTTGTGTGAAAATATACATTAAACTTTTACGATCAGTATAAATATCAAACCTTTCACCACAAAGATAAAGCCTCCATATTTTTAAAGCAAAGATTACAGCTACTAACTCCAAATCATGAGTTGGGTAATTTTGCTCATGGATTTTCAACTGTCATGAAGCATAAGCTATCACAATATCATTTTTCATGAGAACACACCCCAGTCCCTTCTTGGATGCATTACTGTAGATCACAAACCCTTCTCCACTACATGGAAGTGTGATAACATGTGCACTGGATAGCCTTCATTTTAACTCATTGAAATTCTCTTCACACTCCTCCGTCCAGATGAACTTAACTCCTTCTCAAGTAAACCTGGTCAGTGGATTAGATAACATTGAAAAATCTTTCAAAAAACGTCAATAATATCCCGCCAGACATAGAAAACTTTGGATCTCAGTTATTTTTGTTTGTCTCGACCATCTTTCAATAACCTTTGTTTTTGCTGGATCAATAGATATCCCTTCGTTTAGGATTATGTAACCGGAAAATGAAACTTTTTGAATCCGAAATTCAGACTTGGTAAATTTATCATAATGTTTCTTCTTTCGTAGTGTCTTTAATACAATTCCCAAGTGATCTTCATGTTATTACTTGTTGTTTGAATAAACAAGAATATCGTCTATAAATACTACAAAATTCTGATCAAGATAGTCTCTAAAGACTCTATTCATGAGATCCATGAAGATATCAGGGGAATTAGTAAGAAAAAATGGAATCACAATAAATTTATAGTGTCCATACCTTGCACAGAATGCCATATTTGGTATATCCTCCTTTTTGACCCTTAATTGAAGACACCTTGAAAGAAGATCAATCTTGGAAATTTATTGAGCTCCACATAGTTGGTCAAATAAGTCATAAATGCATGGGAGAGGATATTGGTTTATGATAGAACTCTTGTTATGTTCTCGATAATAAATTCAAAGTCTCATTGATCCATCTTTATTCTTAACAAAGAGAAAAGGTTCTCCCCAAGGTGACGCACAAGGGCATATGAATCCCTTCTCAAGATCCTCTTGGAGTTTCTTCTTCAATTCCTACAACTCAATTGGGTCCATTTTATAAAGTGTCTTTGAAATGGGCATAGCACCCAGTATGAGTTCTATTGAAAACTCAACATCACGATTTGGTGGAATACCTAAAAATTCCTCTAAAAACATAATCAGACACCCGTACAATGGGTGTGTATTTTTAATCATGAGTCTCTCTCCAACCATTTAAGATAAATAACCTTAATTTATTGGAATCAACACCCACAAGATGGAAGAAATTTCCACTGAAAGGTTATATTCATCCTTGCATCGATAGATGATAATAGATTGATCAGGAATATTAAATGTGATTTACCTTATTTGGAAATTGATATGAGCTCCCTATAAAAAATCCATGGCAATAATCACATCAAATTCCACTATTGGAAGGATCAAAAGATTTGTAGGAAGAACATTCCCACAAACTTCAATCAGATAAGAATTTTAATCTTTTGATGTGACTGTTGTGCTATTATGGGTTGTCACAGCTGACTCAATATCTAACTACTGTGGTAATATGCTGATACCCTTAGAAAATTCTTCATAAATAAAATAGTTGGTGGATCCAGAATAAAATAAATCATTTTTCAAATAAGATTGGATGGTAAGTGTACCTTTCACCACTTCGTTACCATACTCCACATTTCCAATAGTAATTGCATGTGACATTCCTTTTTCTTTGTCCTTAAGAGTTAGTTCATGTCAATCATCATCAACAACCCTTGGATTAAGGCACTAGTTGGTATAATGCTACATTTCCTTTCACTTCAAAAATTGATGTGTAGAACGTGCATTCTGTGTATCCCTTTCTTTGTTCACATAAATAGATATCTTCATCCCATTATTTTGACATTCAACTGCCCGAAGGCCTTCTTTTACACACTAAAAATATTTACTTGTCCCTTTAAGAAAATTTCCTCCATGTTTCTTTCCACAATTTGAGCATAACCGAAAACTCATATTCTTTTCATTGTGGTCTTTATATTTTCCTTTGAATTCCATTTTCCCTTTTTAATCAAACCCATATTATTGATGAGTTACTCTAATCTCCATCTCATCCTTGAGAGCACATTGAACAATTTACTTGTATCTATTGAAGTATCTTATGGCTAATTCCCTTCAAATACTTGTTTTTAAGCCACTAAAGAATTGATCGATTTTACTCTCGGGTTGGATAATAATTCTGGAAGTGTACCTTGAATGTCTAGTAAAATTATCTTCGTAGGTACCAACAGAATTATCATCCTTTTACATCAGTTCAAGAATCTTCTTCTCCATCTTTGATCCAAGAATACGAGAGAAGTACTTATTGGAAAATATGTTCTTGAACTCGTCCCATTACATGGACTCAATATAACCCCTGGCCTTGTATTCTTAATAAGATTCCACCATTAATCAGCTTCACCTTCCAAACGATATACTGCTAAGATGAATTTATCATCTTCAGAACATTGTAGAACTGAAAATATCTTTTCAGTTGTACTGATCCATTGTTCAGCCACTAATGGATCAGAAGACCCACTTAATGAAGGTGGACGCTGCCTCGTGAAGGATTCAATAGAATGTTGCTCCTTCCATTTCTCATTTTGGAGTTCTGTATGATTTATAGCTTGAGAATGTTGTGTGAGAATTGCTACAAAATTTTTCATTCCAGCTCCCATAACGTTTGGTTGCTCAGGGGGACATTCATTTCATTTCCCATCACATTCAGCATTAACACGGTTCCTTCGGGTTCCATCCATTGACTAAAACCAAGAATAATAGTGTGATAAACACTAATCATAATAGAAAGACCACACAATCAAGAAAAATGTTTCACACTTTCGGTCTTATCATAGGTTGTTCATGTCCATTTCTAAAACACTAATATTATTGTCTATGATTGGGCATATCCTTAGGGTTCTTACTAAGGCTTTCAAATTCTAGTTTCCAAAGGTTGATTATAACTTTCCTCTGGTACCAACTATAACAACCCATATATTACATACATTGTTATTACTTCAGAATTGAATCATTCTTATTAAAACATTTAACAAAACCATGGTAGGACCGTATAGGTATCGTGTCTTTAGAAACTGGGAAACATAATCAACCGGTTCATAAATCATCAACATTGTCTCCCATTTATTTCATCATATCTAGATTCCCTTTAGGAATATCCTACTTAATACCCTTATACCTGACCTGGGGAAAAGAAACCATACAAAAGAGTGAGCTCAAATTATCAGTAAGGGTAAAGAAATTAAATATTAATAATATCACATTCATAAGAACATAACATTTGGAAAATCATAACCTGAAAAATAGAACATAATATAATAACATGGGATAAATCATAGTAGTGAAATGTAATCCCAATAATCATAAATTAAAACATGAAAGATTGTGTCATAGACACATAATCATAGAAATCATTTCATATTAGTCAAGACTCATTGCCATGACTATCATAGCGGACAAAGTCCATTACTGAACTGAGTTCACTCCTCGTTCCAGACCTATGTCACTAAACCAGATTAACTTTTCATTCCAGCCATGTATATCTCATGAGATATAAATCTTTACCCAAGGAATTAGAGGGAGGTATATGTCCCACCCATCTCATAATGAAACCATTCTTATGTGTGCCACAAAATCATAAATCATACATCATATCATAACCGATGTAATCAAAATGGGACTCATAAACATCATGTCCTCATAACATAATCCATAAAAGGAGTTGATAGAAATAATTCTATCATAACATAATGAAATCAATGTAATAATAGGGATAGAAATAGAACCCAGTATTATCTTATATGGAAATTTTTTTTGATAAAACACTTGAAATCCATTCTTGAGAAAAATACCCTTTCCACTTTAAAAACATTTTTCCTTTCTTGACATGTCATAAAATTTTAAACTAAAAGAAGATGATTAAAAATATACTTGAAAACATGTAAATGATTCCTCATGTAAATAATGTTTTATGAAATCATAAAAATTTATTCATGTCGTATAAGTTAAAAAAACATTCTTCTCGTACTTTGGCTGGAAAAGTCAAAATGTACCTCATACTAAAAATGAAAAAATATTCCATTAATTTGTTTTAATAAAAAATCACCAATGGGTAAAATTTGATTTAAACAATTTTAAGAGGATTGAAATAATATTACATATTGTGGAAAAAATGGATGTGGATGATAAATATGCCCTAGTAAATACCGAATTATAATCAATCTTAGATAAAAATTGAGGTTGTGAGATTTTCCCTTACTTAAGTTCCAATTTGCTTCGTATGTATCCAAACCTCCTATATAATGATTTAAATAATGTCATTGACTTATTACAGAATCATATTCATTGTTATGATATAATATATGGTCATATTCATATCTTCTTATTAGTAATATTTCATTGCTACTTGTTATTCGGGTGTTTATTGCTTTATGTTCTTATGCATGTCTTGTCGAATAAATTCTTATTATTTTTTAGGTTATAGATAACTCATTTAAAAAATGTTATTAGTGTAATATATATCATATTTATTCATTCATTCATTTATATAATCATTTTTCAATAAAGATCATGTAGAACGAGTCGAATCACATCGTGGAGACGGTAGGTCGTACATACGCACGAGCGATGATATCATTCCCATGATCGTGGAATTTTATTGAAATGTATGAATATTATATAATAATCAATATCACATTAAAATAATCATAAATAGTAATTATTGACACCATTATACCAATCCATGTAAGGTTGTTGGGGAAAAAAGATTACACCACGTCATGGAGACAGTATTTCGTACGTACGTACACGCATTGATTTTGTTTCCGTAGGATGGATAGAAGGTGAAATAGATTTTTTCATATTTATAATAACATATCAGTATATGAGTGATAATGATTCTATTACTTCATAATTAAACAACTAACGAAGAGGAAGTAGAAGAAGAAGTAAATTTGAAAGAATCGGTAACAGATATTACCTCTTCTTCGACACGCCTCTTTGAAACCTCCTCATAGGATACTAAACGTGGACTTTGAAGAAGACCAGGACCTCTAGTATGTGTCTGGGTAAGTTGATAAGGGAAATGGGCAGTGGGTGGTAGAGCTTTAAGGCTCCAAATTGTGTGAGGAGGAGAGGGAGGAGGTGCCCTTTTATAAGGGAGGAGAGGGGCACCTTCTGAAAAACATAAACTATTATTTTATAATAAATTCATATTTGGTTTTTAATAGATCCAAATTGATTTATTTAAATTCTAATGAGAGGAATTTTCGGAATCCTTTCAACAGATAGGTTTCATAAAAGTTTAGGTTTCTATTTTAACCTTATCATTTAGATTTATCACTAAGTGAAATAATTTAACTTTTAATGTGTCTTCTTATTTTCCTACACTATATTGTTAATAAACATATTATAACAAGAAAAACGAAACCCAAGTGGTACATTATTAATATATATAACTTTATCGAAGTCATTTGGCCACACCTTATATTTTTAGGAATAAAATAACAATTAAAAATATAGTATTTTTCAAAAACTATTTTATGTCAATTTTGAAATTATTTGGTAACTGATTTTTGTGAAAATCATAACAGCATGATTAGTTCGAAAAAAGTTAATTAAATCAATACTAACATGTCATATTAACCTATAAAATTAGTTTAATTCATAAAACGTCTCAAATTAAATTTATTTGTGCATTTATAACATCAATTATGTTAATATTTTATTAATAAGGTAATTAATTCATTATCATTGTGTCAAAAAGAAAATAAATTATTTAATGTCTAAAAATTATAATGAAAATACCATTATGTAGAAAATATTTTTATCATTCTAATTAATATTTATAGTTGAATTTATATTATGTATAACCCTATATTGAATATATTTAGTTATTGAACTTTGATATTAACACTTTTAACTATTTTTTTAATAAAATAATAATAAGTGTCCTAATCTAATCCATGTGGACCAAAATGGTCATATTTTATTCGTAAGGTTATTTTTTGTCGAATTTAACATATCAAATAGAATTAGGAAATGTGTTAGTGTAATAATATCATCATTTTTAACCTTAATTACCCTCTTTACTTGTAACTGTGGTAAATAATTGTGAAAAGTTACTATTCACAAAAAAATTATTTTTATATTATGGAACCACGTTTTACTCCTTGATATTAACTGTGTCTCTCAGATTTTTGAAATTCAACTCATAGAAGTGGTAAAATTAATTTTTATGTTCAATTGCAAAAGCTCCTAGGAGGTGGTTAAAAGATGGTAAAAAGTTCAATAATATTTTTCTGTATCTATATCATTATAAACTTACTCCAATTAATTACATTGAACATATATAGGTATTATGTATCAATTTCGACCTAAAATTAATTTAAATAAAAAATGATTATTTAAATAAAAATTCGGTTTTAACCAATAACTCAGTGCCTTCACTATTCATCAATAATTGAATGTTTTCTGAAAAATATCGAAATTCCCCCCTAACCTAATTTCTATATTCCGAATCCAAAAATGAATTCCATTTTAAAAGATAAAATTTATAAAATTTCAAAAAGTGGGTAATGGTATTCTTACCTGCTAGTTTATATATTCTTTTAAGAACATATCGTTGATTAGTGAAACTCGGTATTCCGTACAACGCAAGCTATCGTGGAAGGTTTCTCTTGCGTGTAACGCAAGCCAAGACAGTGTTATGTGTAGTGAAATATTCTTTTGGTGATGTATATAACATAAAAACAAAATATTTATCATAAAATCTCAGATGTTACATTATTAGATAAATGTTTCATTCGACCTATAACAAAACCATGGGGTGCTTCAGTCTTTTTTAAAAAAAATATTCAAGGATAATTTTCAGTGATTACTGATAATTGAATAACATCACTATTAAGAACAAGTATCATTTACCTTATATTGATGATATGTTTGATCATCTCCTCGGAGATCAGTATTTTTTGAAGATTGACTTTAGGTCGGGGTACCATTAGTTGAGAGTAAAGGAATAAAACAGTTTGAAGAACACATTTTGTACAAGATATGGAAGTTATGAATTTGTATTTATCCCTTTTGGGTTAACCAACTCACGTGTTTTATTCATGGATCTTACAAAAATATTTTTATTTGAGTTCTCTGATAAGATTTTGGTTGTGTTTTTTGATCACATATTGGTTTATTATAAAATTAAAGAGGAGCATAAAAGTCATTTGAGTGTGGCCTTGCAAACATTAAAAGAAAGAAATTGTATGGGAAATTCAGAAAGAGTGAGTTTTGGTAACATGAAAATAATTTTGTGGTCACGTATTTTCAAAAAATGGCATAACTATTGATCATTCTAAAAGAAAAGTTTCTAAAGAATAGTCAAGACCCACAAATATAACCGATATCCGTATTTTTCATAGTTTTTTATGATATTATAGAAGTTTTGTTGAGAATTTTGTATCGATATCTAGGCCACCGACTAAGTTATCTAGGAGAGGTGTAAAGTTAATCTGGAAAAAAGAATGTGATGATTTTTCTCAGGAATTGAAAATAAGATTGGTGAATTTTCTAGTTTTGGATTTGCCATCCAGAGATGGTGAATTTTTTATCGACAGTGATTCTTCATTGAGAGGACTTGTTTGTGTCCTAATGAAGAATGATAAGGTAATTGATTATTCTTCACATCAGTTGGAACCTAATGAGTTAAATTACTCTTCACATGATTTGTAATTAGATTCTTTTGCATTAAAAATTTGGGGCATCATATTTATAGTGTTAAATGTGAAATATATTCTAACCACAAAAGTTTTATGTATGTATTCATTCAGAAATAATTGAGCACTAGACATTGAAGATTTCTAGAATTAATAAAGTATTATGATTTCACAATTAATTAACATCCAATAAATTTATATAAAGAGGATGATTCACTGAGTCAAAAATGTAATGATACATTAACAATTCTACATTTGGGACAAGATCCTTTGATTAAAGATTTGATTAACTTTGGCATAGAAGTTGTTGGTGCAAAAAAGTCCTCTATTTTTTTAGGATTCAGTATAATCATCCCTAGAATACAAAGTAAAGAAAGAATAGAAATATGATAGTGAGTTGATGAAAAAGGTAGAATTTGTTCAGAAAGGTAATTTACCTATGTTTAAAATTGATAGAGACTATGTTTTGTGGTTTGGAAACAGATTATGTGTGCCTTGTGATTCAAAGTTGAAGAAATAGTTTTTATGTGAAGATCATAGCTCTTTATTTTCTATTCATCTCGGTAGTACTAAGATGTATAGAGATAATCGGGACTATTATTGGTGGGTTGGAATGAAAAAAGATATTCCTCACATTACTAAGAAGTTTTTAACTTGTAAACAGGTTAATGAAGAGGGCAGTTACCGAAAGGTATTATTCACCTTTACCAATGCTAGAGTGGAAATGGAAAAATGTGTCCATGGATTTTGTAATAGTATTACCAAATACTTTTCGAGGTAATGAAATCTGGGTTATTGTTGGTCAATTGGGTAAATCTTCCCATTTTCTTCCTATTTGAGATACATTGTCTCTATATCAACTTTTTCTATTGTATATTAAAGTGATAGTGAGGTTACATGTTGTTTCCCTCTCCATTTTATCTGATCATGATCTAAGTATAACTTATGAATCATTTAAAGGCCTTTAGATATCATTGGGCACTGAATTTAATTTTAGTACATATTATCATCCGCAATCAGTTGGGAAGTAAAAACAAACAATTCAGGCCATGGGGGATTTTCTATTTGCTTGTTCAATTGATTAGTAGGATGTTGGGACCAACATATTTCTGTGTTTGAGTTTTCTTATAATAACATTTTTTGGATGAAGTAAGTAAATGGAAACTGATGGGAACATAATTAGAAGAAGAGATGGAAGAACAAGTTTAGTTAATTCAGAAGGAATGGGAACAACATAGAGTATAAAGAAAAGTTGGGCGGATGCATTTTGATAAAAAGGGAATGTTGAGTCCGAGGTTAATTAGACCCTATGAAATCCTATATAATGTTGTATCAGTTGCGTAAAGAGTGTATTAACTTCTATGTTTACCCTAGGTACACAATGTTTTTCATGTTTCAATGTTCAGAAAATATATGCCGGATCCATCTCATGTTTTTAGTCTAGAAGTAGTTTAGTTGGAATACAATCTTTCTCATGAGGAACAACCAGCCCAAATTCATGACTGAAGAGAGAAAGTGCTGCATAATAAGGTAATCAATAAAGTAAAATTTATATTCAAAAACCATATGGTGGAAGAGGAAACATGAGAATATTAAAATGATTTGAGGGATAAATACCCTTACTTTTCTGATAACTGAATAATATTTCGTTGACAGAATTTCCAAAAAGGGGGAAGGGTTTAACATTAAAAGTAAATAAAGAATATGAAATTTTCATATTTATTAATATTTTTAAATCAAATATTAATTTTTATTTAATGGTTAGTCTTTCTTCTATTGCATACCTGATACACAACAATGGGTTTATCTGAAGTCTTATGTTGCACACAATGTTGAGTCATACTAAACACAAATAATAATATAATATTATTTTTTGAAATTATAGTTAATGCCTAACCATTTTATTATTAGGAATGAATATAACATACCATTAAACATGTTTGTTAAATGTTTCTACATTTATACAAATAAATTTAGAGGCCTAAAATGTGAATTAATCCAATTTTATTCATAAATACTCTAATATTTTTAAAACGTTTTTTACCACATTTTTATGGAGACCCCTTTTAAATTTTGTTTTTTTAACATTTATATGTTTAATATGAAAAAATAAACTTCTTATTTAGAATTAGGACATCATATTTTAACTTGGTTATTTGTTTGGTATTTTTCTGATAAAGTTCATTTTTAATGAATAGTGAAAAATACTCCACATTAAGTGAAAACTGTCATTTCATCTGATTTATTTAGAAGTTTATATTGTCTTATTAAATAGTGTTAAAGTGTAATTAGATTTTATTTTTACCATTTCTTCCAATTTTGGTAACTGGAAGTAATTTCACAATGAAATTGGATATAAACACATGTCAATCTTTTTGTGGTTTTTACTTCTAAAGAACATGCTTTCTAGTTTTGACAACGAAAATTAATTTGAAATTAATTATTGAAGCATTAATGTTTTAAATTGGTAAAATAGAAATCATTTTTTAATTCTGAATATCAAAATTATCATTCGGTGAATTTTTGGTATTCTTCTAAAAACGTTCAATTTTTTATGGATATTGAAAAACACTACACAGTATTAAAAACTGAATTTACATTTAAATGGAATTTTAACACTTCTGTGAATTGAATTTCAAATATAATATATACATTATTTTCATAATAATGTAAAATTTGGTTTAATAATATGAAACTTATTTATGATTAACAGTAAATGTTGATTTTTATTTACTATAGTTAAATGTAAATAGGTTAATTCAAGTTAAAAATAATAATAATATATTAACATGAAATTACCTTAACACTAGTTATACCATATTTTATAAGTCATTTATGACAAATAAAATACATTTGTAGAAAATTTTTCATTTTTAAGCCACTTGGGTATGATAATTACATTAATAACATTCCATTTAAAGTAAAAATTAAAATATCATAACAATGTATTGTATTGCTAAAAAAAATTTATATGGTGCTATATAATTGATATATTTTACAATAAATAGTCATTATAAAGTTACAAAAAGTTCCTACATCATGGTATAATATTTATAATTTTTAGACAACAAATACAAAAATTATTTATGACACAACGATGATCTAACCTTCACTATATTAATGAATGTTTTAAATAAATGAGATTATAAAAATTAAAATAAACTTATTTTGAAACTTTTATATCGTCCAATAATTTTTTGGATGATTTGGAATTTTTATCTTTATATTAATGATTTGTTTTCTTAATAATCAATTTGTTTTGGATTTTTTTAAATGTCATGATATTAATAGTATTTAAATAGGCATAAATGAGTTTGTTAAACAAATATTATATTATTAAATGATATAATAATCATAAAATCTATGATTCTATAAAATGAATTATTAAAGGATGAAAATATCATTAATGAACCACTTGTGGTTCTATTGTCATTTTAGGGTAACTATATTTACCATATATAGTGAATACACAAGAAGACATGGTAAGAGTCAAATTTGTTAACTAAGGGATAAAGCTCAAGGATAAAGTCAAATTTGAAATCAAAACTTGTATACAACCTCTTGGATGAATGAATTTATAATGATAGTCATTATATCTTTGAATTTAATTAGTAATGTACCTTTTCAAACCGAATATCCTTTTATAATAAAATAATACTTTCCAACTTTCCTAAAGAGCACATCCTCCCTCTTATAATAGGACCTCACCTCTAACCCTTACTCACACATATGAAACCCCCTTGTATCATCCAAACTCTACCCAAATAAACTCCCAATATACATATATTCATTTTATAATCCTTCTCCCAGGATGAAGGAAATTGAATAAAACTTTTTGGTTCAAACCAAAGGGAATTACCCGATTTAAAGGCAACATCTCTCTCAAGTTATTTTCTTCTAGTTTCCTTCTACAAAACATTATATATATATATTTTTTGATTACATAAAAACAAAAATATCCTTAATATACATGGTTTTTGTTATTATTAGGATTCTAACTACACTTAAACACACCTCCATCTACTTGTTTACGAATATAATGTTTCTATGGACGGTCAACTACTGCCTCACGAAATGATGATTGGTCAATCTTATACTACCACCTCATATGGTGGAAATTATGATGGAACGATAATTATATATTATATTTATGATATTTACTTTATCTATATGCTTCATTAATTCCCATTTATAACATACCGTTATGCTTTTCTTGTTGTAAATATCTGATAATTTCATTTGAGAAAATGTGGGCTACCACCCCCTCAAAGAGATATGACTCATTCATACAATACATGGAACATATAAAAGATGGAATTAATGAATATATATAACATATGTAACAAATATTTTATACTTTAATTATAATATACCTATGTATCATTTAGTTTTAATTCATTTAAATGAGAAAATTTATTGAAAGTAGCATTCATGCGTACGTACTGCTTACCATCTCCATGAACGATGCATTTCCATTCATATTTCAAAATGTTATGGAATATTATAAACACATATATACTTGATATATATATTATATATATTAATCCTAATCATGAATATCATTCTAGAGATAATTTAATTTTGACCACATGGAAAATTTGTAATTACAATAAGTTCCATTTTTTACCCAAGTTCCAAACATCGACAAAATGTCTGATATAAACCCAAATATTTATCTAATATTTATATCAATGTAATAATTGATTGAAAATTTATAATAAACTTGAATAATGTTCTCATAAAAATATAAATTAACATAGTTTTATTATTTTGGAAATTAAATAATGAACGAGTCAAGTCAGATACGATGTAAGGAACTTTGTCTCAATCTCCTTTCATTGAGGCCTGTTTTGATAACATATAACTCTTTATTTTATAAGGATTATAATAAACCCCTTTTAATAATATATCCATTCAAATGGAATCTTTTGTATACGAATCATTTTACTAAAGGTCAAAATGAATGTTTTTAACCTATGCGGCGACAAAGACCTCTCTACCACAGTAATCATTATTTGGCTTTCTCTATAAGCCTTAATGTTTATAAAATGAAAAAGAAACACCTTATTCTTTTTTTTTGGTTGTTTGGTATTGAAAATGTTTTCTCAAAAGGATTGATTATTTCAATATATTGAAATTATATCTTGTGATTAAAAATTAAATGTTATTACTGAAATGTTGTTTTTTTTAATATTTTATGTGTTAAGATTATGTAATGGTACATGGAAATTTGATGGGTGGTTACATGATAAACTAAATGATGGGCGGTTCTATGATAATCCAATAAATGGTGGTTACATTATAACCTCCAAATAATTGGGTATGTAAGTCATCTGTATGGCTATTCCATTTAGTATATGTGTGGAAGTTGACCGTTTGGTTATTCCATTTATGTATGCTAATGCCCCAAGATACCTTTATATGTTATTTTTGATTTCTATATGTTTTATGGTATTCTATTGGTTTAAAAAGGGTATGAAATGAGATTTTTTTTAGTTAAGAGTATTTAATACTTAATAAAGGTGAAAAGTATTACTTATGATAAATTATTCATGGTTTACATGTTGTTTTGAAAAAATAACAATTTTCCTTATTTATGTATCCCTTACTGAGAATTTTATGTTCATGACATATTTTTGGAATGTGTTTCTTAGTAAATAAATTGGAATAGGTTCAAGGATGGGATCATGGAAAATTCATACTTATGAAAACATGGAACTAAACATGTATCTTTTCTTTTAAGAGTTTTTCTTTTATAAAATAATGGATACTGAGTAAAAGTGTCTACATGTAATATTCAAATTTTTATGTATATGTTATGACCTAATTCACAAATGCTCTAAACCTGAAAATATCCTCAATGTGAATTATTCACATAATTCAATATTACATAATGTGTAAGGCTGGGGCCTTATATAATCCCCATCATAGTGGTTTAATTTGAGTAGGGTTTGGTATCCCCCATATTCCCTTGGGTATATCCCAATATATGTAGTGATATATTTGGAGTTTTAAAGTGTTGTTAATTATGGGGAGGTCTATCAAGTAAGACCTCTGAGATTATCTCCATTAGCGTTTTCAATTCTAGGAGATTGAGATCTTGTTCGTAAGCCTTACCTTTATATTTTAGTGTAATCATTGGCTAGAGGGATGGTTGTTAACATACATTGAGAGTTAGTGTCTATCGTAACTATACATAGGTTATTATTGTTATTGTCTCATATTATAATTGAAAGAGATTTTTTATTATATGCTGACAATTCTCATAATTATATATGTTTATTGATTTAGGAATGTCATATAGGGTATGTTATAATCACCCCTTAATGGGATCATCCCAAATATGTCACATATTTTAAGAATGATAGGGTTTTCAATAGATTACTAGGCGGACTATAAGAGAGAACCAAATAGGTTAGCTATGTAGACTGGTTACTTCTTGTAGTTTTATTTGAAAGAAGCTTCATTAATTGGAGAAGTATTAATTCTATTAATGATTTGGTAAGATTTTATTTGGACAATTATTATTTCATATACGTGTAACCTACCCATAATTCAGATAAATGATATATAATAATTTTAGTACTAGTTATTTATAATTCGACATTATTCTAGTTTGTGGAAATGTTTTTGTTTTCAAAAGTAAATTATACGATGGTAACTTCTATGAAATGACTACATAGTTATAGTCACCCACCCCAGACCTATTGGAGGTTGTTTTTGGGTGAGACACGCAGCTTACTATCGGGTAAGGAGTCCCCAATGGATTAGGTAATGAAAATATATACCTATGTGAGCATCGAACTCCACTAAATGGAGTGTCACAAGATTTTATGGTAAATTTTTCATGAATATTTTTATTGGGGAGATGATGTATACATGGTATTAAATTTTTTTCATATTTTTCATTTTCATATATAGCTCCACCTACATTTTTTGTCGTGGTCTCTAAATATTTCTTCTAAAATTTCATTATTTGAAATAATTTTTAAAACTATAAACAAATAGTATATTTTCAATTAATGAGTCAATAAATATTGTAATTTCACCACAAAATTGTCCAGTTCAACCCTAGTTGTTTTGAATGAATAAGATCACAATTTGTCATTATGTCTTGGGGGTTCTTAGTATTTGTAATCCTTGAATACCCATGTTTTACTGAATTATTTTTCATAGATTCCTTGTTATTTATAGTTGAAAATTTGGATATAAAGATAAGTGTTTACTAAATAATTGTATTATTTTATCACATTGGTGGGTTTCTTCCACTAGATTTCACTAGATGTTCTCCCTTCTTTCACACACCAAATAAATTTTCTTATCACCTTCAAGAAGTTTTTGGGATTTTTCATCCAATACCTTTGACTAATTAGGTGTTGTATTTTCATTCCACCATGGGATTTTCTCATCAAAACACTACAATTGAAATATATTCTTTACATCCTATATCCAAAGCTCTTATATTCAATAGCATATATTTTGAATTTTATGAAATATCATTGTATTTTTCCATATATATTAATGTGTTAAATCAACAAATCTATTCACATATTCAACATTATCCCATTGAAAATGACCATCTTCACCTTCATGTAAAATGAAAATGTATTTGACTTATTATGAATTACATGTGGTGTTTTTATCATATTCCATAATTTATTTTTTTCCTTTTTCTTTTGTTTATGGAATTCCATCCCCATTTTATGCTAGAGAGTTCATGGAAGAAATTTTTATAAAATATTTTTCTTGAATTATTTTCAATCCATCAAATTGATCTCATCCTCAACCTTTTTATATTTCTTCCATCTCTACTGTTAATCATATTCTCTCACCATATGATAAATTGAAAGCACAATCATTTATTTCTAAAAGGATTGAATGATATATAAGAGAATTCAATGATGTTGTTCCACTATTCTACAATTAATAGATTATTATATCCACTAAATGTTGGGGTACATTTTCTTGTGATGGTCTCAATAGAGAGATTATTTTTGTAAACTGGTGTGGGTTTTCCATATGATTTATTGATTTCTTTATAAATTGTGTTAGTTCATTATATAATATAATAATTTTCTTAACTCGTGTTACCATTATTGACGTTATCTCATTTAAAATTTACCGATAAAATTGTTTTTTTGACTCACATAAAATAATTTCCATACATTGAATAAAATAAGTGAAAAATTATGGATGATAATTGTTAAACTATTAAACACAAAAATGTGAAAATATTAAATTTAAAGGGATACCTCATAAATAAAATAACTCCCTTAACCTATGAATTTCAAAAGATAAATATATGTTTTACATGGATTATTTCATATAAAAAAATTCATCTGAATTTTTTTATCATTATGATGGTTTGTATAGATCTTGTGAATTTAGAAACAAATATCTGGATGAGTTTCAAATTAGGATTTTAATATGGCATTTTTATCTAATAGGTGAAAATTGATTCAGTTCCCAATGAACCCTTTTTGGGATTATTAACCTTATGTATAATTATTTTAGTTCCATGTCTATTTGATGTATGAAGATAAAAATTTTGTTGATTTTATACCATATAATTTATATATTAAAAAAATTGTTGATGGTTTTAAATTTTCAGTATTATTCCTAAGGAATTCAATAATTTTTTAATCATAATATTTAAAAATGTCCATAACAATCTTTTCTAGAAACCAAGTCAACCCATACATTTAAATCACCTTAATTAAAGTTTTATTACATAAATACACACATAATAAAATAAAAATTTATTAAAATTCTTAGTGTATTTTGGTAATTAGATTTTTTACATAATAATATGAAACCAAGATGTAATTTTTCAAAAAACATCTTAGTATTATCTGAAAATTAAATTGGACTTCTAGAATTACACATAATAACTTGATAATGTACATAAGATAGTGGTGATATATTAATTCTATTAAAGGAATAATAAAATAACAAAATAATGAAGAGAACAGCTGTTAGTTAATAGGAATATCAAGGTGATATAAAAAGTGTGAGAATCTTAAATCTGAAAATTAAATCATGATATAATATGATAACAATGCAGAATCAAAATAATATTGAAACAACATAAAAAATGACATCATAGAAATATGTCAAGGCTAATAGTTGAGAAATTAAAACATAAGGTGAATATGATAACCTCTAGTTCTCCATACAAGGAATTTCAAGGGAAAAATATTATCCAATGCATTATAGGTCTATATAATTTCAGGTCAGCTGATCAAAATAATATTACGTACATGGATTTGTGTTCCATATAGATCATAAAACATACTATCTTCTTTAAAAACTTATGATCCCACAATTAAGGTGTGTGGGGAACAGATATGTTATTCCTTAATTAATTATGTATAACTGAATAATGTTGGAATCCCTTGAATTAAAATGTGTATGAGTTTTCACTACACAAATGATTTCCATGGAAAATCACAAGATAATTTTGTACGCATAATGGTTGTTTATAAAGATTCAGGGGAGGGTTTGATGATAGTAAATTGTGGTATCTCATTAATAGGGTATAATATGGATATAAAATGGGTGTGAAATAGTTTATAACAATATGAACCATTTTTAAAAAAATGAATCTCACAAAGAAATTACTTGAAGAATGAAAAGAAAGAGAGAATCCCATAACCTTAAGAGGGATATTCTAAACCCTTTTAAAAAGTTTCTTATTATATTGGGATCACCATGGGAGTGATTTAAAGGGAGGTGTATGTAGACTAAATTAATGAGAAATGGGTTTATATTGACGAGGATTGGGCTGTAGGGTGGGTATTTATAGAAAAAGATATGGGAATTAAATATAAATTTCTTAACATAGGTTTTGCAATATATATGATAAATTAATTAAAATAAGAAACCATCAAAATGATTTTTTCATAGCGAAAAATATTTTATTACAATATTTTATAATGCTAAGAACTGAACATATTATCATTATAACAATAGTGACTTGCAAGAGACTAAACTAAATACAAAATTGATATTAATACATTAGAATATATTAATGGTATTAGAGGATTCACTAAGGGGTTAAATATTTTATCAAATAACATCAAAACAAATATATATTAATAGTGAAATATAAATTTGGTCATTTATTATGTTTACAGAATTTATTATATAATTTTTTTTTCTTTTAGGATTTCATAATTTTTCTTTATATTTATATCATATTAAGTTTTTACCCCATAATCATTCTTTCACATAATGTCATTAAAAAAAAATCCTATTTGAATTTCTTTATGAACTAACAAACGTTAATATGGGTAATTTTTAAGATTAAATACCATTTTTCACATGTGGATGACATGCTTGACCAATTTAAACGGATGAAGTGTCTTTAGAAAATATATTTTTAGTTGGGATATCTCCAGGTCATGGATTAAGATATATGAAAAATGATGACCACATTATACAGTAGGTATGACCATTATAATTATCATATAAATCATTTTTTCCACACCAAGTGGCCCTTATATTTTATTGAATTGATCAAACAGATATTGAATAAGAATATTGACACCTTCATTATTGTATAAATGTATGTTATCTTGGTTTATTCAAGATGTCATCATGATAATTAACACCATCTTACTTTGGTTTTTGAAATCCTGAGATGCCAATGACTTTACAATAATATATCAAAATAAATTTTTCTGCATCCAATATGTGAAGATAGCAGGGTATGTAATCTCCAAACATGGTTTTTATGTGGTTCATATGATGGTAATCATAACCATAACAAAGGAAGAACCATGAATCATATTTAATATACATATATTAATTGGTTTCACTACATTTTATCAGTAGTTTGTCAAGGATTTATTAGTGATATCATCTCCTCTATCTTTTTTACCCAAAAAGTGGAGAAATTCACCTTTTATGTAATGTGTCTGACTTATTTGGAAAAACCTAACTGGATTATGAAATAATATCCAATTATTATCTTTTTGGAACCCTATAAATTCTACATTGTGTTTCTTGATGATTTTGGTACTATTCTGAGGGTGTTCTTATAGAGGATGATCATGTTGTGGAATTCATCGCTAGTAAACATCATCCACATGAAAATTATTCCTCCTATCTTGAAATAGAGCTCAATGTTTTTTTTCATAAGTATAATTATTAGAGACACAATCCTTTTTATGAAATATTTAATGTCTTTTATGATAAAAAATTTCATAGATGCATATTTTCTCAGAAGGACAAGAATATCGGTAAGATATGATGGGTGGAATACCTATATACATAAGACATCAACATCACCTAAACACTAGGTAATGAAAATTTCATCATAAATTATCTCTATATAAAGTACCCATCTTAATATTTTCTTTATTAAAAATAGGAATGGAACCATATTGTGATTTTTTCTCACGTTATTATTGTTATGTAGAAGGATGTTTTAGGTATGGTTTTGAACATTATTCAATTTTTATTAAATATTATTAAGTCTCTTATTTAGGACTAGTAATAAGAAAATTATCTTATAGGAATCATGGAAACCATATATTATATGGAGACTATTTTTGTTTATTATCCCTAATTATGTTTCCATATATTATATATACCAATAAATAAAGTTAGAAAAATTGAAGCCTTATAGTATTCTCTATCCTCTTCAACTTCAATTTTAGGAAATGGGAATAGGTGTACATGGACATCATCCTTATATTACCAAATAATCATGAGAAAATAATGACATCTAGGAGGTTATTGTTTGGTTGAGGAAATCATCCAACTTTTTTATGATAAGGGACACTTCCATGGATTAAGATCTTAGTATGATATACATACATTTTACTCCGAGGATACATGGGGTACTATATACCATTATCTATAAAATGGATCTTTAATTTACCTTCTATATCTAGAAGTGTCTCTAAAAGTTAATGGGGACTCATGTAAGAGTTAGTGATGCATAAAATCTATAAAATGATTATTATACAAGGAATTCTACATAGATAATGGATAATATTATCCATTCTTGTGTATTAGTTTCCTATGGATCATAGGATATAAATCATGGACTGTTCATGTTTTCATAAAATAACTAATAATAGTCATTGAACATAAAACCACTCCTTGAGACATTTTATGGTTTCCTTTACATGTGGAATATTTGCTTGTTAGTGGTGGAAGAGGTGTCTCTCATTTGATCAAGTATTTTTCAAGATTTATTAATGATGATTCTAAATTTACATAGATACATTATTACAGATCATAGTTATTGGAAATCATATGCAGAAAATCGCTGACATATTTTAGAGTTTATAGTTTTTCAACTGGGGTTTCCTGATAGTCTCTCCTCAGTTAGGTCCCTATCATCTTGGGAAATATATGACATTGGTTTAGAGATATGTTGGAAAATATGAGATCACTACATTTTATGAAAAAGTTTCTTATCTATTAGCATCACTGGCATAGATGGATTGTATTCTTGATGTTTTAAATATTCTACAACTTAAGAATTAACTCCTTGATCTTTTCCATGTTCTATGTTTGAAGGATAACATTTTTGACACAGATGATAAAATTATGTAGAAACCAGATTATATGGTTGATTATCATATGAAAGTAATTCATTATAAAATAAAATCCAATGTTCATAGTGACATAATTCATTGTCTCATCAAATTAGGGACCACAAATCATTAGTGATTGTGAAGTGGACTCAAATATGTCCAAATCTTCCTTTTACAAAATAAAATTACGGGCATTAAAATTCTTATTATTTTTGGAGTTTTATAATAATTGTTTTTTTTTTGTATTCCTCAATTTTAGGCCTTGATGGATCATTATTTATATCATAAAATAGCTTCAGTTGTGTTTTTATAATTTTAGGGAGTATTTGATGCAATGTATTCAAATTATATCTATAGGAGTCTTTTAATACCATGAATTGAATATTCACAATGAGAATGAATCATGTGAATAATAATTGAATATTTAGTTCATTATTTGAAACACCTCAATGATTTGGGATTTTGTTCCCATTATGGTCATGGCCTTTTTAATTTTCAACAAGGTTGAGATTTTTTTTCATACTAGCCATCATAAAATTTCATGTCATAAATCAATTATTAAAACCATGAATTATTTATATTTTTGGTGATTTAGTGTTTTTTGTTCATAGTGCCTCTAGTAATAATCTAGAACCGCCTCCCTTACAACTTAGGTCATCTCTTGGAAATTTTCTATTAATCTATCTCTTCCAGGATTATTTTATTACATATTTCATCTCTGATTTGGTCTATTGATCCACCTTTGTTATGTGTAATAATTATATATATTCTTTTTTCCATTTCAAGTTGAATTGAAAATGGTTCTAGGATATGTTTCTAGAATCTATGGATCATGTGCTGATTCTTATCTAGTCCCTTCTATACCATTTATTCAATTTTGTTTTAGAGTCTTGTTCACATTGAGGTATTGTTGTCACAAATGAGAATATCATGTCATGTGATGATATAAATTCTCAAAATACACTTTTTCATAAGTAAACATTATTATAAGATGTGAGAATTTATTTTTGGCTATATTTTCATTATTATTTCATTTTTTTAATTCTTTTCTGTGTAGATCTCATTGTAGTAGGTGTGTGATTTAAGATTTAAGTAGGTGGTTATATCTCTATAATATATTATATGAACTATAGATTATCATTGTCTTATAAATATTTTTCTAAATAATTTCACAATATCATTTCATTTTTTTAATTGGATATAATGAAATCATTGTTCCCTCTTTTTGTTGAGGAAATGGTTTTCTCCACAGCATTTCGAAATTGATTATGAATTTTTTTTTCAAATAATTTTTTAAAAATAATAATTTGTTTGGAATTTTTTCAAATATAAAATCCATTCTAAGTAGATTTGATATATAACACACATGGGAAACATTAGTTCTCTGTTAGAAGGTGTTATATTCAACAATTCCCAATTGTATTGTAAGGGGGTCACTATCTTTGGTTCTCCACCATTCCTATATCCTAAATACATTTGATCAAGGATCTTGATTAACATTGAATGGGGTCCTCTTTATTTGTTGTTAATATATTAACAACACATAGAAGCAAGGGATCATGGGACTTTATTATTCACTATATATTTATTGAGATTGATGTATAGGTAACCTATCTAGTTTGGCACTAAGTTATTCTTGATGTGTTTCCCTTTGTGTGTTGGATTTGTAAATATTTGTTTCATATGAGATTATACATGATTTAATTGATGTAAAAGGATATTAGAATTATTATTTTAAAAATTTTACCTAAATATGTGAAGGATTTGGAATAGGGGAATTGTTTAATAATGGTTTGATATAAATATATTTAACTACTTATCATTCCATGTTTTCTCTTTATTTTTTGAATATTGGGATTGTTTAAAAATGAATTGATATGGAACACCATGTTGGGATCTTATTGATAATGTTTGTATCACATCATAAATTATACCTTTTGGTTTTGCGTACATTGTCTTATCTGATGAGGGAATAGGAATGGCTTTATAGTGAGGCAGTATGACTTATATCTAGTTAGTATGGGTAGGTGGTCATAAGATGGTGGGATGTTTCCCGCATATAACATGGAGTAGGTGATGGATATTTTGGTATCTCCTTCTAGATATTTTTGAAAAAATTACTTGGTTATTTGTTATGCTACTATTGGGCATTATATATTCCATTAAAAATAATTAGTATGACCTATTTTATTTTGTATTATCTTTTATGCATGTATATATGACATATTTGTTGTTTTAGATTAGGATAAATCATTACCTATTGTTGTTCTTTCATGTTCTAATACTATTAGCTAACCAATTGGGATTAGTAAAGTACTTCAGTTATTTCCATGGTCTCTTTCAAAGTCTATACGGATGGGTTTTCTAGGCTGGATGATGACATCTAATTTCATACTTTTCAATTTTATACATTTTTCTTTTTACCATGTTAAATAATATTTACTGGAGTAATTTACTATCAATGCCAAAAAATAAACAATTTACTAAATATATTATATCAGATGATTTCAAAAATGATATCTATTTTTTAAAATAAAATTAATATATAGAATAACATTTAATTTTATCATTAAAACATGTATATGCATAAAATCTCATTTTTAGAAATGGTGTATATTTAATCCTAAAGCTTTTATTTTATAAAATATTATAATTTTTATTTTATTTTAATGAAATGAATTGTATTATTATTAATAAAAAGAGATTTATGTGGTGTTAAAATATATAAAAAACAGATTTTCACTTATATAAAATATAATTAAAAAAGGATGAATAAAAGTAGTTTTTAGTGGAAAAATCATTAAAAAAAATTAAAAATGATAAACTCTGGTTTTATAAAATCAATAGAGTTCATAATTACATTTTATCACTTTATAAAAAAAATAAATAAAATTTCATCAAAAATATTCTAGTTATACTTACATCATGATATAGTCATAAACACTGTGGTTTTATTAAAAATGTATTTTTATTATTCCTCGAATTATCAAATATTTCATAAAAATACCAAAAATTAAACTCATGATATTTTTAAAAGATGTATATAGAAATGATTTTCATTATTTAAAATTTGAATTAAAAAATTTACACACTTATATTTTAAATTCAATTTTTTTAGTAAAAATAAAAACATATTTTTTAATATTAACTATTTTAAACATTATGTTTCTTTAATATTATTTCTCAATAATATATAATTAAAATATTTTTTAATTATTTAGATAATATATAGAAATAATGTATATTTTTGAAATAATAATTTCATGGTTATTGATTGAGTGTATTAATATATTATGCAGCTAAATGAGAATGAGACGTACTTTTAAATGATAAATTATATTATTAATATATAATTTAAATATAATATTTTTTTTATAAGTTAATATATTATTATTTTATATAAGTTTTATTAGTCATAAAAATTTAAATAATGGCCAATAAATATATTATGACTTATTTTAGTTTTTTCATGTGCAATACGTTATCATGAATAATATAAATTTATAGAAAAATTTAATAAAATATATCATGGTGTTAAAATATTGAATTGTAACACAATATTATAATTTATTTACAAAATAATCCCCCATAATTTGCTAACATCCCTATATCACCCAAAAAATAAAAAAAATCTACCTTAGTTAGACTCCCAATTCTGGATATAACTATTCCTTCCATTACACAATAATATACCGGGAAAGAGGTGATAAAATAAATTCATATTTTTAATTATAAATTAATATTTTAACATAAAACTTCTTTTGGTGACAAATCAAAACATCTAGTAACCTTATTTAAATGATTATATGTTCTAATAAATTAAATAACATGAAATGTCTTCATGGTTCTAATCATATAAAATTTTACCCTTTGGTAGAAACATGGGATATTAGATTATATCCATTATTTAAGAAAATTATAATATTCTAATTATTACAGTGATGATAAAAACTTATGATATTACATACAAACCAATAAACATGGCGAAAAGAAGTAGATTAAAATTTCTTCTCAGGAAATTTGATGATTATAACACAAAAAATGTATATCATTCCCACATATGATAGATACTACATCATATTAATTAATACCTTTCCAAATATGTGTCTTTAAATTAATGAGTGATAATAACCACAATTTTAAATCAATGTATTTTTGGTATACTAAATAATAATATGATATACAAACCATAATTTCATAAAAATTATCACTCTTATATTTGATATATTTTTCATGTTCCTTTTTCATGTGCCGCTAAGGAATATTTTTTAGTAAATTGATTTTTTTATTATCAATTTGATCCAACCAACCATAGGTCATAATAATTATACCCATATAATCATAAAAATTTAAATTCTCTTATTATATGATCTTATATTCTTCAGAAAATACCATTATTTTTTCTCTATAAAAAATAGTATCTCATTGATTGGGAGAAAGATTTTATTACTAATTTATATATTCATTTTGGACATTCACATTTTGGAATTGACATATCTATTAAAATAAAAATATACATTCAATATTAAATTTATTCTTAACAGAATGTGTTTCATGGATATTATTTCCATCAAAATAGATATATATTAATTAATATTATTATTGTTGGGGGTTCTCTTCATCTCTAAGGATTTTTCCATTTCATTAGAAATTTTTTTAGTTTTTTACATGTAATTATTTTTTCGATTTTTTCAAATAATCATTGATTTATAATGGGTATATAATCATTCATTGATGATATTGAAACTTTATTTTATATCTTATCTTTATTTTTATTTATTTTATATCACTCTTTAGAGTCCATTATGTATTTTTTCTTCTTAATACATTATGTAATATTACTACTTATAGTAAAAAATTTATTTTCAAATTTGAAATATCTTCCCAATGTCATGATATTAATTTTGAACTCAAAATGGAATTAATTCAATAAAATATTTACTTCTTGTTACATCTCCTCAGGTTCATTATAACCTTCATTTTTTGAGATAAAATTCATGTGATTTTATGAAATATGTCTCATTCCATTAAAATAACAGATATATCTCTAGTCTTTCCCATTAACATAGATTCCTTCATAGATTAATTCTTTGAATTTGATGAATTAATGGATATTCTTAGTGATTCATAGTATTTTCCCAAAGAATCATTCTCTAATGAAATATTTAAATTATTTATTATCAAAAAAATGAATCTATACTAAATAAAACCTATTTGAGACCCTCCTTTTATTTATCATACACATTTAGAATTTGTAATTAATCTCTATAAGGATTATTGGAATGTTTTTATAATTTAGTGAATACACATGCACATTATTTCTCGAAATCATCATCATCCTTATTAATCACTTCATTGTAAGAAAGATCAATATTAATTGATATAAAATTTCTATGTTCTAATTTATTTTATATTCTCATTCATTAATATAATATTTCAAAACATTAACTTATTTTCTCCTTATATATCCTTGAAAATTTACTAGATTCGTAATCCTCTATATCATCATCAATATTATCTATGAAACTAGCTAGAATGAATTTAATTTTGAAAAAAGAGTAGACTTAAAAGGAATATTACCATTTAACTTATATTTTCATAATTTTATGACTAAAAAATGATACCCCATTATAGAAATTTATTTTATCACCATAATATTTGGATATATCTTAATTGAGAACTTTATAGTGACCTGAGTTTTCTCAAATTAAATAAATATTGTGTTTGGTAGATTTCTCTGCATGAAACGCTAGATAAAAAAATATATTTCTAATTTTAATTTGAATATACATGACCTATGTATCCCACATTTTGTAATTAAATTATTACATTTACACTATATAACAGGAACACACTTTAAAATACATTTTATTTTAACAGTATTTGATAACTAGAGATGCACATGAATATCACATTACATTGGAAAACATAAAACATAAAATTTTTATTTTCTTTCAGAGAACAATAATTATCTTTATAAAATCCTTGAATATACATAATAATACATTAATGGGTGTCCTAGGGAATTGAAATATAGGAAGTGGGTTTGCTATAACTCACAGTAATGGTATGCATGTAGAAGAAGTTATAATGAAAATCTAAATAAAAATAAATTTAGAAATTAAAATCATTAAAAAAATTCATTTAATAAAGAACATGAACATTATGAATAATATGTATGAATAAAAGATGATACAAATAATTCCATATAAATAATAAAAATAACATTAAAATTATCCATGGATATTTTAAATAATTGAATGATCACGTGGAAATCAATAACTAATATGATAATTTGTGAATGCATAATGGTTGACCTTATAACCATACCTTCAAGGCCTCATTCCAATAAATGTTACATAAATGGATATTTAATCAAAAATACCAAAATATAGTTTGTCTCATGGGAGCTAACAATGAACTTTGGGTCTATAAAAGACATTTTTTATCACTTAATATATCCAATGAATTCCTCATATAAATGTGGAGAAACATTATCAATATAAACATTTACATTGAAAAACTAATGTTGCGAATTTTTGATAATTTACCTTTACAATAATCTTAATCAAGATATAAATTTTTATTGGAGAAATGAAATATTAATGTTAATACATTCCCAAATAAATAAATATAATTTTAAACCATCCAGACTACTATGAATAAAGGTATCAAAAATTGTATATCTAAGAAAAAAATATCATAAACCATATAATGAAATAATGAATATGGTATCATTCCTGCATATTCCCAATATATCATAATTTAATATGAGGATTTTTGTGATTTACAAATAGAAATAAAATAAAAATTCCATTAAAACGTTATTAATGAAAATATTCATCTTACTTTGTAAATAAAATTCAATAACTAAAAATTTCTAGAATATTTGGGAAATATATTATATAAAAAGTGCATAGTATTTTTTTTTTAATAATAAATAAATTAGTAGTATTGATTTTGGGTAATTCCATAAAGTTTTTATAATATTTCATTACCCTATTATAAATAATTCTTTATTAAAACCATTTTTCCTTATCATAAATAGATCTTTTTTTATGTACATTTCGGTTCAGTAGTTTTGTTCATTGGAACATGATAATTGGTATGTAAAGCCCATAAAGGTACCCATGATATAAATATATTATATATTTATAATATAATCATTCATATATAAACTTTAATGTTAGAGATAGAAAATTTATTTACACTGTTCATGGACATGGTAGGTCATATGCATGCATGAACAATGTTGTCATTTTTTTATGGATGGAATGAAATAATGGTAAAAAAATTTCAAAATTTAAATATTAATTATTATATCATATATATATAGTATAAATTAACTAAATAATTCCTTAGTAACGTCTACATCATAACAAATATTTGAAATGATTCACGCCGACTCGTGTAGTCACTAGTTCACACGTACACAATAGTGACATTAGAATTTTTAAAAGGGTTAGAGGGAATGTTTTTTGATGTTATATTGTAATTAATGAAGTATAATTATTTCATAAAGATAATAAATATTCATTAAATCTATTAATTTATTCAGATGTGGGATAAGGTGACGGAAGGAAAATTATATCGGTTTGTGAGGTGGTAGTCTACCAAACACGCGATCGATGGTTTTCTTTTCCATTTGATGGAAGAATATATGGATATAGATAATCACATTAATATAATAACATCATAGTATATGTTTGATGATTTTATTTTAATTTCATAATAGTTTAATAGGTTTTCAAAAAGGTGGAAGAAGAAAGCACTTGTTTAAGAACGATGCCTCTTCTTTTAACAATGTCTTTAGGTTTTCACCAAATCCTTCTTAGAATGATTCTCTAAAAAATTTATTATAGGATGTAGGGAAGGTTTTAAAAAAAGAATTTTGGTTTTTATTTCCTGATCGTTTGTTATATTTAATTTCTGAGATTATAGGATAAGAGGTTTCTATTTATAATCAGGGGAGGGGACCTTCATCAAAATTACATCAAAAATTATAAAATGAAAACAAAATGATAGTTATTACCAATAAAAATACTTCAAAATAACAGTAGAATAAATTTTTTGATATTATAATTTCTAAAAATATCAATATAATATAATTTGGACATGTAAAATTGGTAAATATACCATTATCATATAGTTTAACCCTAGATAAACATGTTTTACCATTAAATACAATAATTAATTTTAACTATTTTTATTATTTATTTTGACCCAAAATATTTTTGACCATATTATATAATATTAATTATGATTATTAATAATATTAAATTAATTTTTACAAACTAAATTCATATAATTGGTATAATTTAATTTATTACTAAACCCACATACACGATGAAAAATTGGTTTCCCAAAGGAAGTGGATTCATAAGTACAAAAAAAAATTATATTAAAATTAAACATATAATTTCATCTAATGGACTAAATTGGTTCAATTATTATATAATTGAACAAATTTTTATTTTGAATCAACTTTATACAAAATTATTCTTTTTAAATGCTTTAAACAAAAAATCAATTATCAATGAAAAATTGTTATTATTTCAATATTGATCGAAAAAGTTATATTTTCATCGAATTCTAAAAAATCACCATAAATAAATTTATAATTTATGAGATAAAAATAATGTTTTTCTTCAAATAAATTCTCTTTAATTGGAATGAAAATTAAGTTATGTTTCCAAAATATAAAAAAATATTTTTTGGAAAACAATTTCAACATTCAAAAAAGAAATTTCATTTCCATTAAATTGAATATTATTATTAATTACATTAAATTTATTATAAATGTATTTATTTATAAATTTTTAGAAATTTTTTTTATAGTTTATTTATTAGAATTCACAATATAATGACCCAGTATTTTTATATATTAAAATTAGATAAATTTTTCAAAACATTTTATATATTACCCAAAAAGACGCCCAAAGACTGTATTAGTTTAGTTCCTTTGGATACTGTGAAACAAAAAACAAATAGTTCATAACGCATCTTATTCATCTTAATACTATTTCTTTATGCCTATACCCCAATATAAATGTCATACTTAATACCTTTTCTCATATCTTGGGGAAAATAAACAAAAGAATGGGTGGTCACAAATTCTTAGAATGGGTAAAAAAGGGTGATACGAAGGCATATAAAAAACATAAGAGTATGAGACCATAGGAATAAAATATTAAGATAATAACCCACACATAAAATATAATATAAAATTTTCATGGAATGATTATTTCTAGTTCATTTGATATTAATCATAAGTGAATAAAGAGTTTATTCTATAAAATAATAACTTAAGAATATGACATCGAATATTTGGCAGATGCATAAACATTTAATATAATTCCCAATAATTCAATGTCCATTGAAAAAACATAACATGTCACTTAATGGGGAATACAACTAATATGATGGAAAACACACCATTCACACTCACTGTCCTTTCGTTATAAGGGATCGTGTTTCCCCATCAGCCCATAGTGGATAGAGTTTCCCTATCTTTTATAGTGGATCAAATCCTTCAAATTGATTCCATAATTATCTCATGATATATATATATATTTACCTAGTCTATTATTTGGAGATCTGTGTCTCCACCCTCACATAATTACCCTTATGAATATGTTTCCCATAGGAACATAAATCATATTAGAATCTATATAATGAATAGAGTTTCATAAAAATATCATCATAACATAACTCCTAGAATAGAAACATAATTTGTAAAAATAAATCCATAGTAAACATAAATTATTTATAGAAATAATAAGATTAATTTTAGTGTATTAAATCCCAAGTAAAATGTAAGTAACATAGAATAATTATTTCTTATATGGAATGTAATTTTGAGATATCACTGGAAATAATTCTTGAGAAAAATACCCTTTTAATTTTTAAAAAATTGTTTCTTAAATCATCACAAATTTTGAAAACATTTTTCATTGAAAATAAACCTTAAAAATTTTAATATAATCTTTTAAAACCAAAAAATATATTTTCAATAATTTTTATTGAAATTTATTAAAAGATTATTAAAACATTTTTAAAATTTTTTTATAAAACATTCTTTTGAAAGCACAAATATTTATAAATGAAGAGGTAATAACATTACACAAAACCTATAATATCATGAAAAGAAGGATATTAATTGTATAAGATTCCAATGGGTTGAATAAAAACCATGTGAATTATTATAGGTGAAAAACATACAATTTTTTCAAAAAAAGGCATTTTAAGACAAAATTACCTTACATATTTGGTAATTTTCAAACTATAAACCCTATGAAAGTGATATAAGAAATAAATATAAAAATAACCATAAATTTTAATAATTATGCTGATAAAATAAATTCATGGACATAATATAAACCACAAAAAAGAATTTAGTAAAGTATAATTCATGCGTCCCACATAAATAAAAGTGAGACAAAGAGACCTTACTACTTGGGTGACTTGAAAAACATAAACCCCATGAAATAATAGGATAAATTAAAGCGTTGAATATCATTAAATTAAGGAAATTAATTATATAACATGTAATATGTTAGTATATAAACCAAATAAATGAGTGAGTGGTGAATATGGTATTTCTCTTATGGAAATATAAAGTGAGATGAAATTCCCTTAACTTATATATTGACTCTTATCGTACATGTACAAACATACTCTTTTTTGGGTATCTATTTTTAATTTTAACAAAAATTCTCTATTGGTTGTATTTATTCCCAAGGAAAGGCTTCTAGTATTTATGAGGGAAATTTATTTAGGTGTTTTGGGAATAGTTTTTTTAGGCAATGGGATTTAGAGGAGTGATGAAAAGAGTAGGAGAGGTTTCCTTTTATAAGAGAGTGGAGGGGTATTTCTCAAAACTCTCAAAAAAATAATTTATAATAAATTCAATATCAATCCCAATACCTCAAAAATACCATGTATTATCGGATAATATGAGATAATGTTGTAATCTCATCATCCAATATATTTTTGACATGTTTTGGTATTATTTTGAACCTTTTAATTTTTATTAACCCATAGTTAATCCATTTTAATTTAACTATCATTTCACTATTTTTAATATTAAGAGAATTTAATTTTTACATATAAAGTGTCAATTGAGATAGAAATGGAAAATTTAATATATTTTGGACCATATGTCATCAACTTTTCATTATTTTTTTTTATTACATAATTTTATAAAATATTATTTTCATAAAATATAAAAAGTGTCAATTTGGACACTATCCATAACATTAACATTAATAAAATCAATCTAGAAATAATAAATCAAACCAATTAACATAATACCCCAATAATTTGTCATTTTATCCCATAATATTCATGTATCACATTAATTAAGTAAATTTATATTTAAATTTATATTTCTATTATGATTTAATTTATTTTTTCATTAATTGAAACATTTTCCTATACTTATTTTTTTAATTATTTATGATAATTATTTCTTCACTAAAATAGAAAATAAAATTTTTGGGATGGATATAAAGATTTTAAATATAATAAGAATATATATAGTGGATAATTTCTTCTATTTATCCCCATATAAAAAATATTACTAATATTAAAAGTTAGAGTGTGACATTTTCGCACTCCCATTGATTTTGGTAATATATAGGTCGTTTTCATGTAAAATTTTCCATTAAACAATTAAATTTTGATCCTTATGTGTTAATTTTTGATCTAATTTCATCAAATTTGTTTTGTAAATTTTAGGGTAGTTTTATGATATATATAGTATTATTTTTACATTAATTTTACCTAACATACCCTTAACCATGTTAATAAAAAAAATAAAGTTACTATTTAGAATATCGAAGAATAACAGTGAACCATTTATTAATTTTGGACTTTATGATCCCAAATATGATATCTATTTCATTATTAAAAACACAAATATTGATAAAACCAATTAAATTTGATTTCTGTTGACGAAATGGGGAAATAGGTTTTTAAAGTGAAGTCATCCAAAATTTTGACATGTTATTATATCCAAATTCAATTTTAAATTGATTCCAATAACATAGGGTAGTTTAGTTGATAAAATTATTATGTACTACTATTTTAAAACCAATTATATATATAATTAAATGCTATAATTTTTTTTTATTTCAAAGTTGTTTTCAATTACAATTATGTATTATCACTATTTATCGAAACATGAATCTTATAAAAAAATTACATATAATTCATTAAAAGTAATTTATAATATAATTATTTGAAATATTATGTTTATTTATTCATATAAAAATCCAAAAAAATTATATTTAAAATGGGTTCTCTAATAAAATGCGATAATATTACCGATTTGTGGAATATTTGGTTTTATGCAAAAAAAATTGTTCTTATATTATTCTAATAAACATAATTGGATGAATATAAAAAATATTTTATTAAATATATAAAATATATATTTCATTAATAAAATTCACTAAATGTATTTATTTAATTAATTAATACAAAATGAATTTAGAAACACAAAAATAAAATGATACCATTTATACTCATTTTGTATATATATTTTCATTTATAAATAATTTGAAAATAATGAATTCATATTATAAAACTTGTATTTTCATAAGATAGTTAATACTATTTATAAATATTATTTTAATAGCTAGGTTATATATTATTATATTAAAAAATAATATTTCAAAAATATACATTTGTTCGGTAAAACTAGGTCTTCTGTGTAATGAATGTTTTGAAAAGAACTCATCATTATGTTTATCACAATTTAATAATAGTGTTGTTTATCCTAAAATCTAGTCCATGTGTTACTCTTCATGAAATATAGACATGGTGTTGTGTATACCTCAAGTAAAACTTGGAGTATCTAAACTTACAAAATCAATATTCAGAATTGTGTGAAATTCATAATATCAAAAATATTTTATTACTTTGAAAAAATTATTTCACAAAATCTTGTGGGGTTACATTATACCACCCTTAAAACTAATTTACCCCTTGAAACTCATTTGGGTTATCAATGGTTTAATATTTAAAAGTACCTTTCGTAAAAACCCGACTCATAAAAATGAATACTAAAACGATATTTTAAAAAATGAATTGTAGAAGCATAACATTTACCCAATGTAACACATAAGTAGATTTGAAAATATGAGAACATATGTGGAATGAGAATACAAGGAAATAGGATAAAATACTACATTTCATGTTCTGATAGATAGTGATACAAAACCTAGTAAGGATAATGTCAACAATAACAAATTCATAACCTAGGGAACCTTGACGAATGTACTTTGATATCATTAAGAATGATGATAATATGACAATATTTATTTCAATACCCATTTTCCTAAAATTAATTAATTTTCATGAGAATATATACCTACATGATTTCAGGACAACCACACCCTTTGTTGTTCCTTGATCTATTTCCACTTTATCTCTTATTCTACATAATGATGGTGAATTTTAATTTCCTAAATATTTACTAGATCATGAGATTCATGAATAGAATGATAGTTCCTTCCATTCAACTTTATCACAAAAATGTTTACAAAAAGTTTTACATTATGCATAAATCTCTATATGGAAAGACAATACATTAATCTCTGAAAAAACATCATAAGTTTAACATAAAATATTCCATAATTTTTTATCCAAATAATCCTTCGAAAAAACTAATGTCCAAAACACTATAATGAAGTTAACTAAATTATATTATAATTTATCCCATGCATAAAACAAATATAGTTCTTGGTTGTCACATTCCAAACATGTGAATACATTAACCAATTATTCTCTTAAAACATGGTAGTAAGCTATATTACAATAAATATTTATTGAATACATGAATTTTACCTTATTCTATAATTTATTAAATATATTCCTCCAGTCCAAAAAGTTGAAAACCTCATCCATGATTTCATAAACCAATTTTCAAAAAATCCTCATTTAGTTCCATGGAAATTTGTACCATCCAATTAATTTATCCATATCCAAAATATCTTTAACCAAATATCATAATCTCAACATCATGCATATATTAAGTGTTATCCTCTCCTTAATAATGTGTTTTTTAAATATATCACCTTATTACCTCAATTTGTTTTCATAGTTACCGAAACCGTTCAGCTTATTCTCTTAAATACATAGGGTAAAACTACAGTAAACCAATACATAGGTATTTATCTATTCCATAAAACCATAAAATAAATTCTATACCATTATTTCTAAATTCCATCACATAAACACACATTAATTCCACCAACTAATTTTCATATAGTGTATCACCAGTAATGATTGCAATATATTTCCCATTTTTTTAGCTCTATGAGAATTCTGACATCGCTCATCATTGTTAACCCATGGATTTTGGTAATGATTAACAAAATGAATATTTTAATTACACATGTAAATTTATATGTGGGGTTTCCATTCTATGTAGACTTCTCAAAATTCGAATCATTATCTAACTTATTCTCATTACATTTTAATTCTCCTTATAGATTACTTACAGTTCCACACATGAAATATTTACCCATCCCGTTAATATAATAAATAACATGATTCCTCTAACACTTTTAACATATAGTAAAAATCACATTCTATTCTCAATGGTTTTTATATTTTAATTTAAAATACATATTCTATTTTTTTTGAAAACCATGATATGGATATGTATCTCCAACTTCTGTTTCCACATTGATAATTTAATGAGAAATATCTTCATATCTACAGTGATATCTCACAGATAATTCAGTTTAGAGAATTTTGTTTCATCCATTTAATAATCTATCAAACATACGTTAAGGTTGGAAGATAATTCCAGAATCATACCTCGAAGACTTGTAAAATTTTACTCATAGGCACCAATGGATTCATCATCATTTTTATTAAGCTCATGGAACTCCTTTTTTTCATGTTTTTCATTTAATATGAGGTAATTACAAACTAATAATATCCCCTTATACTCATCATATTCTATCTTTCATGACCCGTCCACGGGGCCCATGCCGTGACTACCCCAAGCCCGCCATCCATATGCTAGGGGCTGGAAACAAACAACAAAGGCGTAAATCCCTATGCTGGGATGGCATTTACTTTATAAAATGTAAACCCACACAATTATAGTACACAACATGAAGCAAAACACTATGAATTAATATATATAGAAGAAGTGATGGAATGTAAAAGGGGCCAGAAATACAATCCCAACAGTAAAGTATAGGTATAACTGAAAGCAAGTAAAATTGAAAACAAGTAAAACAGATGTTGGGTCATGCTTCGGGGTTCCTAAATAAAGGGTAGTTACAGATGGATTCCTCAAAATTCGATTTTCTTCCATCTACTCCCTGCACTATCACTCTGAGTGGTCTAGCTCCGGGTACCGTCCAGTCCTACTACTGTCTACCTCATTCAGCGTTGTCCGTCGTCGGAAAACCAACACAATGAGGTGCAGGCATAGCCCGTGCAGGGGTGTGTATAACAATACTCAGTAGGGACCCTGAGACTCTCAAGGTCTCACAAAATCCTCCAAGGATGAATCACATAGTATGAAATCAACGGATAAACATTACTTAGGTATATGCTCATACATACCTAAGTTATCAGGTAAACCCATCTCAATCATGCAGAAAACACAAAATGTCATCAACTCAGCTCAAACCATAATTTTATTCTAGGGGTAGTATCAAGTAACATCCACAGTCACACTATCGGAACCTTGGTTGATCGTGTACTCCTCCTCTATTGAGTATTGTGGGCATGTCACGTCATATAGAGACACTTCCCACTATCATGGACTGTTGTGGTACTCCTCATGTCTAGTATTGTGGGTCTGCTGCGACACACAGAGGCAATCCACAGCATGGGTCTTCCACATCACACAGAGGTGATCCCCCTCGTAGCCTGCTGATGTACTCCTCCTATAGTGTATAATGGATCTTCTACATCACACAGAGGCACTCCCCACTGTGGGTCTGTTGCATCACATAGAGGCACCCCCCACTGGGCTAGTCAAAACACTTCGAGTCAAAAGGTCAACAGTCGTCAGGTCTCAGCCAGTTACTAGGTCTCCGCACTCTGTTTGTCTCCCGTAGAGTCCGCTCCATGAGCTATAGGTCGATAATCCAAGTGTAACGAAGTCCATAGTAGAAGTATCGCAATGTTACACCTCTACATAGGGGTCACCACGCTACAGACGGCGCGTCAATCGGACACCTGGTCTGTGAGTTCTTGGCATTTTTGTTCGAGGGACCCGATTGGATTTTTGGTTCAAACCAACCCTAATGTTCCCCAAATGTTTCAAAACCTCATGTAGAGTATTAAAATAGAACTGTCACTCTCTAATCTTTCTGTCACTGCAGACAGTTCGTCGATCGAACACTCGTGGCCCAATATACAGGTGAAAAAAGTGTATTCGGACAAAAAGGTTTCGGACTAGGGTCCGACCCAGTGTGTGGGTCTGACCTAGTCCACGGGTGAGACACAGCCCAAAGGGGAAGCCCGGGCCAAGAGCAGCCCAGCCTGGGAGGGCGGCCCGACCCGAGAGCGGCCTGACCAAATTGGGCGGCTCGGTCCTGCGGCCCGCATGGGCCGGCTGGCTGGTAGCCTACGTGGCATGGCTGGCCATGCGTGAGGGGGGGGGTGTGCCACGCCTCTTTCTTCCGAACAGAACTGTCTCTAGGTGACGGTTTAGTATCCCACGGGACCAAGGGGGTCCCGCCTTGTCCGGTTGGCCGAGCAGCGAGCCGGTTCCGCACTACCGGTGGCCGGCAAGATGCAGACTGTCGAGGTTCATCCCCCCCGACGCGATGGTGTCGCGGTTCTGCATCACCGCACGGTGTGATGGAACCATGCCCGTCCACCGCGGCCTGCCCTGGCCACGACTCCCCTCCACCGCGCGGCACGAAAGGGTCGCGCCCCCTCTACCGCAGCCCAGCCTTGCTGCGGCCCCCTTCTCCTCTACGCGGTGTGACGGAGTCGTGCCTCCTCTGCCGTGGCCCGGCCTGGCCACAGCCCCTTGCTCCTCCACGCGGCCGGATGACGCCGCCCACTTCTGGTGACCCTGTGGCCTTCAGCTTCCGGTTTCCTTCATGGCCGCCCCGACACCGGTCGTCGATGCTCTGCACTGCGGTCATCAACAAATGGGGAGAAACGAAGGGGGGAGGGTTGGGACATGTTCTTGCAGTCTGAGCCCTCATCGTTATGGTGATATCAATTGGATGTTCAAAATCCATAATTTGAACGATGATAAACGATGGGTGAAACTCATACATATAACAACCACTACATCGCTTGTCGATCATTTACGGTGGAAGGAGAGGAATGGCGGACATCAATTCATTGAAATTAGGAAGCGTCTGGGGTAGGAGACCGAGGAAAAAGCATCATTGGTGTTCTTCACGGTCGGTTCCTTCTCTTTTGACTCGGTCGAAGATCGAAGAAAGAGCTTGTCATTATTCGGTGGATGATGAAGAGTCATTCTTCGTGTTCTTCATTGAGGGAATTCTTCCCTCCCTAAGCTCCACAAAAATGCTATGCCAAAAATAATAGAGGAATTTTCTATTATTTGTTGGCACAATAACACAAAAAGTTTTGTTTATTTAAATGAGACAAATCATTTATTTAATAGGGGTGGAATGGATTCAAATTTGAAATTAGGGTAGGTGGAGAGTTTCAATTAATTGAAGAGAGGATTGGCACATTTACGAGGGAAGTCCAAGGGTTTCCCCTCACTTATGGAGAGATCAAGTGGGTTTAAAGCCCGTGTGGTCCCCACCAAGGATATCCTCCCAAGGGAGGTTATGTGTGGGTGGAACCCCCCACCATAACCTCCCATGGGAGGTTTGGATGTGCTGGCCCCCACCACTAACCACCTTTTGGAGGTTTTAACCACCTAAAATATAAAAATAAGCTAACACTTATTTTTATTTAACTTTATTAAAAATCCAAAAATCTATCTTCAATTCCCATTAGAATGCAACAAAAGTGAAGGTATCATTAAGCAATCACTGATGCTGCGAGTTCAACAGTGCCCTCAGATTTTAATTCCATGAACCGGTTCAAAAGTTATAAAATCTCACACGTATGTTTAATGACCGAACCAGAACAAAACTCAGAAATTGATTCTGGGCACACCGGGCCTCCGAATGAAGCACCATCAATTTTTGTGGACTCTAAAAAATCCCTTGAATTTTAAAAAAATCCTTAGAATTGTATGGTATTTACATTCTCCCAACCTCACCACTTTACGTCCCCATAAGCTACAACGCAAACTATGGGAACAAATGAGGGTACCGAGCATGCATTTAAGCCTCCATCTCCCACGTTCTCTCCTAGAGGATCCCATGCTGCCAGCGAATGCACACCAGAGGTATCGACTGTCCATCTAGGATTTGATCCAATCTATCTTCTATATCCACTAGAACCTCCATGAAAATCTCCCCATCATTGATGTCCAGCTCCTCGTGGTCAATGATGATGAATGGGTCGGGCACGTATCTCCTCAGTTGAGATATGTGGAAGATGTCGTGCACCCAGTGCAACAGAGGTGGACGAGCTAAGTAGTATGCCACCTCTCCAACTCTGCTGAGGACCTGGAATGGTCGGATTAATCGTGGAGACAACATGCCTCCTCAAAAAAATCTTCATAAACCTCGTCGAGGTGAGACCCATAGGAAGATGTGGTCTCTATCCTCGAACTCCAGATGTCTCCGTCTCCTATCAGCATACGACTTCTTCCTACTCTGTGCAGTCTTCCTCCGATCCTGGATGATCCGCACCTTATTTTTGGTCACCCATACCATCTCTGCTCTCACTAGTACTGCCCCTCCTGGGTCAGTCCAGCACAGTGGGGATATGCAAGGTAGTCCGTAGATGGCCTCAAAAGGAGTCATACTAATGGTGGAGTGATATCTGTTGTTGTATGCAGACTCCACTATAGGTAAGTGATCCTCCCAGCTGCGTCCAAAGTCGATGAAACATGCACGGAGCATGTCCTTGAGGGTCTAGATGGTCATATCAGTATGACCATCCATCTAAGGATATAAGGTGGTGCTAAAGCAAAGCAATGCCCCAAAAGCATCATGAAACCCCTTCCATAGCCTAGAAGTAAATCGCGTGTCATGGTCAGAGACGATAGATGAAAGTACTCCATGTAAACGCACAATATCCTGTAGATAGATGCATCTCAGGATCTCTATTGAGCCCTTCTCTCTGATCGGTATGAAGTGGGATGACATGGTGAGTCGGTTGACAATCAGCCATAACGAATCATGACTCTGGGATATACGTGGAAGACCCATCATGATGTCCATGGATATCCCATCCAACTTCCACTCCGAAACCTATAAAGGCTGAACCAAGTCTGCTGGTACCTGGTGCTGCGCCTTATCTTACTGACAAGTGAGGCACCGAGAGACAAACTCTGATACAGCCTTCTTCATACTTCTCCACCAGTGCGGTCGTCTGAGGTCCTGATACATCTTCACCACTCTTAGATGTACTGCTTTAGGGGATGTGAGGAACTCTCTCAACACATCCGCCTCATGTGCTACAGGTACCATAGTACATCCTCTGTAGAGTATGACGTGCTCCCCACCTTCATAAAAACCATTAGTTTCCTGCCCTGTGGATATATGAGCACGCTGTGTCTCACAGTCAGCGTCCGCAAGATGCGCCTCCCTGACTCAATGAAGAAGTGGAGAGGTGTCTTTAAGAGACTGTAGATAGGTTGTTTTATCACTATCTTTAATGGATATCTGTAAGGCAGCCAGCTACTCTGTCGCCTATCATAGCCGCTAAATACCAGTCCTCCTGCTGAGCACATCCGCAACAACATTCTTCTTCTGTAGAGACCCGAAGCTTGACGTACATAGAAATTACATTACTTTTGAGGAATACTTAGTACATAACAAAAACACACACACAAAGATCGTAATAGTTTAGTGTCTTTGGAAACTCGGAATATAATCTTCTAATCGTGGTGAAAGATCTTCAACATCTCCCGTAAATATCTTAATTTTTTTACCTAAAACCATTCTTTATATCCTGGTGAAAAGAAAACATAAAAGGGTGAGCTCAAATGCTCAGTAAGGGTAAACAAAAGAAATATCAATCACATCATATACATAAGAACATAACTTTTGGAAATATTAACCTGCAAAAGAGATCATAATATCATAACATGGGATAAATCATAGAAGTGAAATGTAATCCCAATAATCATAACTTAAAACATGAAACTTTGTGGCATACACACATAATCATAGAGAATCATTTCTTATTAGTCAAGACTCATTGCCAAGACTATCTTAGTGGACAAAGTCCATTTCTGAACCGAGTAACCCTTGTTCCAGTCCTGTTTCACTGAACCGGTATAACCTACCATTCCAGCCATGTCTATCTCATGAGATATAAAATCTTTACCCAATTCATTGGAGGGAGATATAGGTCCCACCCATCTCATAATAATACAATTCTTCTGTGTGCCACAAAATATTAAATCATACATCATTACATAACCCATGTAATAAAAATGGGAATCTTAATCATCGTGACATCATAAAACAATTCATATAAGATAAAGGAATTAATAAAAATAATTCCATCACAACATAATCAAATCAATGTAAAATAAGTATAGAAACAGAACCCTTTATTATCTTAGATGGAAAATAATTTTGATAAAACACTTTAACTCCATTCTTGAGGAAAATATCCTTTCTACTTCAAAAACATTTTCCTTTATTAACATGTCATAAAATTTTAAACTAAATGAGTTTTATTAAAAATAAACATGAAAACTTGTAAATTAAGCTTCTTGGAAATAATTTTGTAAAAATCCATTCATGCCGTATAAGTTATAAAAACATTCTTCTCGTACTTTTGTCGGAAAAGTCAAAAAGTACCTCGTAACGTAATCAAAAGAAAGATTCCTTACATACCATGTAGTAAAAGTCAAGAATGGGTAAACAGGACTTTAAACGTATATGAATACACTTTTATAAAACATGGACATGGATGATAGCAATAACCCCAGTAAATACTTACGAATATGCAATCTCGGATAAAAATGGGATTCGCAAAATTATCCCTTACTTTTGGTCTGATATGCTTTGTACGTGTCCGAACCTCCTGTATAATGATTTAAATAATGTTATTGACTTATTACAGAATCATACTTATTTTTATGATATCATATATGGTCATATTCTTAGCTTATTATTAGTAATATTTCATTACTACTTGTTATTCGGGTGTTTATTACTTTTTGTTCTTATGCGTGTTTTGTCGAATAAATTCTTATTCTTCTATTTAGGATATAGATACATCATTTCCAGAATGTTATTAATGTAATATATATCATATTCATTCATTCAATTCATTTATATAATCATTATGAAATAAATATCATATAGAACGAGTCGCATCACATCGTGGAGACGGTATTCAGTACGTACGCATGAGTGATGATATCATTCCTATGATCATGGAATTGTATTGGAGTATATGTATACTATTTAAGAGTCAATATAAATTTCTAATAGTCATATATAGTAATTATTTACACCATTATACCCATCCAAGTAAGGTGGTGGTGGAAAATAGATTACACCACGGCATGGAGACGGTATTCCGTACGTAGGCACGCGCGGTGATTTCTTTTTCCGTATGATGGATAGATGGTTAAATAGGGTTTTTTCATACTTATAATAACATATAATTATATGAGTGATACTGATGTTATTACTTCATAATGAAACAACTAAGGAAGAAGAAGTTGAAGAAGAATGAAATTGGAAAGGATCGGTAATGGATATTACCTCTACATTGAAATGCTTCTTTGAGACCTCCTTTTAAGGCACTAAAATTGGTCTTTGAAGAAGACCAGGACCTCTAGGATGTCTCTAGGGAAGTGGAGAGGAGAAAATGGCAGGGTTTTGCCGAGCGTGAAGGCTCAAAGTGGTGTGAGGAAGAGGGGGAGGAGGTTCCCTTTTATAAGGGAGGAGAGGGAACCCTTTGGAATAACTAAAAATATTATTTTATTATAAAGTCAAGTTCGGTTTTAAATAGCTCCAAATTGAGTTATTTAGATGATAAGGTGGGGATGGGTCGAAATCATATAATCCAATATAATTTAGAAAAGTTTAGGTCATTATATTAACCTTATCTTTTAGTTTTAACTCTATGTTATTTAGATTGATATTTACCATGTCACTTTGTATTTTTATATTATATAGTTAATAAACATACCATATAAATCCAAGCGACTCCCAAGTTGTTTTTTATTAATATATATAGTTATAATTAAGTCATTTGGAAGAACCTTATATTTTTAGGAATAAAATAAAATAATATTTGTTTTCAAAACTGTTTTATGTCAATTTTGACACTATTCAATAGTTGATTTTTTTGAAACTCATAACAGAATGATTACTTCGACCAAAGTTAATTAAATCAATCCTAACATGTTATATTAACCTAGAAAATTAGTTTCGTTCATAAAAAGTCTCAAATTATATTTATTTGGGTATTTATAACATCAATTATGTCAATATTTCATTAATAAGATAATTACTGCATCATCGTTGTGTCATAAATAAATTAAATTATTTAATATCTAAAAATTACAAATAAAATACCATTCTGTAGGAAATCATTTTATATTTCTAATGAATATTTATAGTATAATTTATCTTATGTATAACCCCATATTAAAAATTATTTACTTATTAAACTTTGATTTTATCTATTTTAACCCTTCTTTAAATAAATTAATAATAAATGTCCTAATCTAATCCAAGTGGGCCTAAATGGTCATATGTTATTCCTAAGGTTGTTTTTGGTCTAATTACAGTGGTCCAATAGAATTAGGACATGTGTTAGGGTAATAATAATATCATTTTTACCCTTAATTACCCAATTTAGTTTTAACAGTGTAAAAAAAAGTAAAAAGTTAATATTCACCAAAAATTATTTTCATCTCATTGAACCACATTTTAGTCCTTGATATTAACCGTGTCTCTCGGATTTTTGAAATTCCACTCACAGAAGCGGTAAAATTATGTTTTAAGAAAAATTCATTTTTTTAACAACCACTTAGTGGTTTCACTATTCATCAAAAAATGAAAGTTTCCAGAAAAATACCAAAAATTAGATCTAAGATACTTTTGATATTATGAAATCAAAAATGATGTCTATTTTATCAAATTCAAAACATATCAGCTACATTAACTAATTTAAAAAAATTAATTCCCTTCGTCAAAACAAATACCATGTTTTTAAGAGATAATAACTATCAAAAGATTGACACTTGTTTATAACTGGTTTAAATGTGAAATTACAACCAATGACCAATATTGTATTAAATTGTAAAAATATATTCTAAATATACTATAAAACCACTCAAATTAATAATTTATGACTATTAATTATTTCTATTAGAAAAGTTGTTTTTAATTATAATTTAGTAATATTCAATATTCATCAGAATATGAAAGTTATCCGAAAAGTACCAAAATTTCACCCTAAGCTAATTTCGATATTCCGAATCCAAAAATGAAGACCATTTTGAAAAATAAAATTTACAAAATTTCAAAAAGTGATTATTACTATTCATAAGGGCTAGTTTTAATAATATTTTAATAGCATTTATTGTTTAGTAAAACTCGTTACTGCGTACTACACACACTATCGAGGAAGGGTGCGATTGCGTGTAATGAATGGCAAGTCAAGGATGCGTTTTGTGCAAGATATTTTTGGTGTAGCGTACAACACAAGACATTAATGAAAAGAATATTTTTCAGAAAATCTCGGGGTGTTACATTCTACCCCCCTTAAAATGAATTTCGCCCTCGAAATTTATCGGGGTTATAAATGGTTTACTATTTGAAAGTTTCTTTAATATAAACCCACATCGTAAAAAGGAATACCAAAACCATTCTTTAAAAAACAAAAGTATGAAACGTAACTGTTACCCAAATAAACTAATCACTGGGTTTCCACATATGTGAAAATATGGATATGGAAGAGAAATCTAACCATCATGTTCTGATGGAGAGTGGTAGAGAACATGGCTATGGAAAAGCCAGCAATAACAAAGCCATAAATTTGTGCCGATCTAAGGCACCATCTAATTCATCAGATATAAGAGCACTAGGAAAACATTTTTGGTTTTCAAGATCATTTCCCTAAAGTTGATTAAATTGGAATTAGAAAAATACTTTCGTGATTTTGGTATAGTCTCATTGTTTGTCGTTCTTTGGACAATTTCCACTTTAACTCTTAAAGAAATGAATTTGAATTTGTCATTCGTGATGTGTTAGCAGATCATGTGATAGAATGCTGGGTCATTCCATCTGTCTCAAACAAAAGGTTAGAAAAGTTATCAAAAAATACATACGTCCATCTATAGTGAGATTAATCATATATAGTTCCTAAAATGGACTTATACTTCATATATCATACTGCTTAATATAATAAAACTAGTTTCTACTAAACAGGGACTTCCTGTAGGCCAGTGGTAAGCAATAAAGGCCAGTCGCACTTCGGTTGTGGGTTTGATTCCCACAGCCTTGTTCGACGCGATGGGCTATCACTCGTCCTGCAGTTTATCATTTTTCTAAAACTACATTACTATAACATCACATAAATAATATCAAAAAAAATTTCTATCCTTAAACAATACTAACTTATGGTTAACATAGTCCATTTCAATCTTTAGGCTTATCTAAAATACTTCGGTCCATGCTCATAGTATAAAGAAAACGATAACATGAAATGTCGTCAACCAAGCATGTGAATACCATCATTTATCCCCCATATATCTTGTTGGTCACATTCCAATCATGTGAATACCTTAATGATGTATTCTCTTGAAAAATAAGTACCCATTAAACCTTAGTGAAAACATGAATGCTGTCAAAAGTTAACTCTTTCCACATACCAAAATCCAAAAATTCTACATACTCAAACCATGATATAACCTTCTCCTTATATCAGTCATGAGCTCATGAATACTATCAAACATTTAATTTTCTCCTTATCCCTTCATTATGCGCATATCATCAACATTCCAAAAATATCTGAATAACCTTTCATGGATACTGGTAACATTAATAATACACTTTCAAAACTCAAGGAAAGACAATAGTGTAACAATCCTTAGATGTCTATTTATTCCATAGTATCATGAGATTACTTATAAATCATTACACATGATAAACATGTAATCATTCCACTACATTCTTAAACAATTGACTGAGCTTCGAAAATTCTTTCATCTCACATATCATTTGTAGTCTCTTCATCATCATCCACATAAATACTACCCATACGACCATACTAATTCTCTTCATGAGACTTTCCCTTAGGGAATTGGTATGCATAATGCCCGTACATTCCACATTTAAACCATTTAACCATTGTTGATGTCGTAGCAATACCATTATCCTCATCCCTGGTGTTAACTGAACCTTTTCCTTTTCACTTACTGGCTTTCTGTCCTTATTTTCCACACCCAAAGCATCTTCCAGTTCCTTTGAAACATTCTCCTTGATGCCTCTTACCACATGATTTACATAGGGGGGAAATTGAACTTTCTTTCCTCTATGATCATCATGAAACTCCATCTTTCTCTTATTAGCCGAGTCAAGTAACTTACCAAATTTTACTTTATTGATCATATTATGAGATTGCTGATTCGGCATAATAATGATGTTTGGACTACCAAATCCCATTTTATTTTGTTCCTCATGAAGAATATCATTCCATTGTCCATCATACCCTCCATTATCGTGAATCATTTTGTTTCCAGCCATTTTTTAAAACCCAAAAAGAATAGTGTGAGAGGCAAAAATCATAATAAAGGTAGAGTAACTTCAATATCTAACATCATTGGTTTAATCTAATATTGTTACCATAGTTCTAGGACTATATCCTATACATATACATAGCCATAGGGACATCCCTAGACATACCTTAGAAATATCTCTTGGGTTCTCACTAACATTTTCGCATCCTAGTTTCCAAAGGTTGGCTAAACATTTCCTCTGATACCAACTGTAGAGATCCAAATCTTGACGTACATGGACATTACATTATTTTTGCAGAATACTTAGTACATAACAAAAACACACATACAATGATCGTAATAGTTTAGTGTCTTTGGAAACTAGGAATATAATCTTCTGATCGTGGTGAAAGATCTTCAACATCTCCTATAAAGATCTTCCTTTTTTACCTAAAACCTTTCTTTATATCCAGGGGAAAAGAAAACATAAAAGGGTGAGCTAAAATCCTCAGTAAGGTTAAATAAAAGAAATATCAATCACATCATATACATATGAACATAACTTTTGAAAATCTTATCCTACAAAAGAGATCATAATATCGTAACATGGGATAAATCATAGAAGTGAAATGTAATCCCAATAATCATAATATAAAACATGAAACATTGTGTAATACACACATAATCATAGAGAATCATTTCTTATTAGTCAAGACTCTTTTCCAAGACTATTTTAGTGGACAAAGTCCATTTCTGAACCGAGTCACCCTCGTTTCAGTCCTGTTTCACTGAACCAGTTTAACCTACCATTCCAGCCATGTCTATCTCATGAGATATAAAATCTTTACCCAATGCATTGGAGGGAGATATAGGTCCCACCCATCTCATAATGATAATATTCTTATGTGTGCCACAAAATATTAAATCATACATCATTTCATAACCCATATAATAAAAATGGGAATCTTAAACATTGTGACATCATAAAAAAATTCATATAAGATAAAGGAATTAATAAAAATAATTCCATCACAACATAATCAAATCAATGTAAAATAGGGATAGAAACAGAACCATTTGTTATCTTAGATGGAAAATAATTTTGATAAAACACTTGAACTCCATTCTTGAGGAAAATATCCATTCTACTTCAAAAACAATTTCCTTTCTTATCATATCATACAATTTTAAACTAAAATAAGTTGATTAAACATAAACTTGAAATCTTGTAAAGTAATCTTCTTGGAAATAATGTTTTAAAAATCCATTCATGCCGTATAAGATAAAAAAACATTATTCTCGTACTTTTTTCAGAAAAGTCAAAAAGTACCTCGTAATGTAAACAAAAGAAATATTCCTTACATACCATGTAGTAAAAGTCAAGAATGGGTAAAAAGGACTTTAAAATGTACATTAATACACTTTTATAAAACATGGACATGGATGATAGCAATAACCCCAGTAAATACTTACAAATATGCAATCTCGGATAAAAATGTGATTTGCAAAATTATCCCTTACTTTTGGTCTGATATTCTTTGTACGTGTCTAAACCTCATGTATAATGATTTAAATAATGTTATTGACTTATTACTGAATCATACTTATTTTTATTATATCATAAATGGTCATATTCTTAGCTTATTATTAGTAATATTTCATTACTACTTGTTATTCGGGTGTTTATAACTTTTTGTTCTTATGCGTGTTTTGTCGAATAAATTCTTATTCGTCACTTTAGTCTATAGATAACTCATTTCCCGAATGGAATTAGTGTAATATATATCATACTCATTCATTCAATTCATTTATATAATCATTATTAAATGAAGATCATGTAGAACGAGTCGCATCACATCATGGAGACGGTATTCCGTACGTACGCACGAGTGATGATATCGTTCCTATGATCGTGGAATTGTATTGGAGTATATGTATACTATTTCATAATCAATATAAATTTATAATATTCATATATAGTCATTATTTACACCATTGTAACCATCCAAGTAAGGTGGTGGTGGAAAATAGATTACACCACGGCGTGGAGACGGTATTCCGTACGTACGCACACGCGGTGATTTCTTTTTCCGTAGGATGGATAGATGGTTAAATAGAGTTGATTCATACATATAATAACATATCATAATATTATTGATAATGATGTTATTACTTCATAATGAAGCAACTAAAGATGAAGAAGTTGATGAAGAATGAAATTGGAAAGGATAGGTAATGGATATTACCTCTTCTTTGAAGTGCTTCTTTGAGTTCTCCTTTTAGGGCACTAAAATTGGTCCTTTAAGAAGAACAGGACCTCTAGGATGTCTCTGGGGAAGTGTAGAGGAGCAAATGTCAGGGGTTTGCCGAGCATGAAGGCTCAAAGTGGTGTGAGGAAGAGGGGGAGGAGGTTCCCTTTTATAAGGGAGGAGAGGGGCACCTTTGGAATAACAAAAAATATTATTTTATTATAAAGTCAAGTTCGGGTTTAAATAGCTCCAAATTGAGTTATTTCGAAGATAAGGGGGGTATGGGTCTAAATCCTATCATCCAATAGAATTTAGAAAAGATTAGGTCATTATATTAACCTTATCTTCTAGTTTTAACACTTAGTTAATTAGATTGACATTTACCATGTCACTTTGTATTTTTATATTATATAGTTAATAAACATACCATATACATCCAAGAGACCCCTAAGTTGTGTTTTATTAATATATATAACTTTATCTAAGTAATTTGACTGAACCTTAGATTTTTAGGAATAAAATAAAATAATATTTGTTTTAAAAACTATTTTTTGTCAATTTTGACACTATTAAATAGTTGATTTTTTTTGAAACTCATAGCAGAATGATTACTTCGACAAAAGTTAATTAAATCACTCCTAACATGTCATATTAACCTATAAATTTATTTTAGTTCACAAAAAGACTCATATTATATTTATTTGGGTATTTATAACATCAATTATGTCAATATTTCATTAATAAGATAATTGTTGCATCATCGTTGTGTCATAAATAAATTAAATTATATAATGTCTAAAAATTACAAATAAAATACCATTATGTAGGAAATATTTTTATCTTTCTAATTAATATTTATAGTCGAATTTATCTCTTGTATAACCCCATATTAAAAATGATTTACTTATTAAACATTGATTTTAACTATTTTAACCCTTCATTAAATAAATTAATAATAAATATCCTAATCTAATCCATGTGGGACTAAATGGTTATATTTTATTCCTAAGGTTGTTTTTGGTCGAATTACACTTGTCCAATAGAATTAGGACATGTGTTAGGGTATAATAATATCATTTTTACCCTTAATTACCCTATTTACTTTTAACCGTGGTAAAAAAACGTAAAAAGTTGCTATTCACCAAAAATTATTTTCATCTCCTTGAACCACATTTTAGTCCTTTATATTAACCGTGTCACTCGGATTTTCGAAATTACACTCATAGAAGCGGTAAAATTATGTTTTATGAAAAATTCATTTTTTTAACTACCACTTAGTTGTTTCACTATTCATCAAAAAATAAAAGTTTCTAGAAAAATACCAAAAATTAGATCTAAGCTATATTTGATATTATGAATTAAAAAATGATTTCTATTTTATCAAATTCAAAACATATCAGCTACATTAACTAATTTAAAAAATTTAATTCCCGTCGTCAAAACAAATAGCATGTTTTTAAGAGATAATAACTATCAAAAGATTGACACTTGTTTATAACTGGTTTAATTGTGAAATTTCAACCAATGACCAACATTGTATTAAATTGTAAACATATATTCTAAATATACTTTAAAACCACTCAAATTAATAATTTATGACTATTAATTATTTTGATTAAAAAAGTTGTTTTTAATTATAATTTAGTAATTTTCACTATTCATCAGAATATGAAAGTTATCTGAAAAGTACCGAAATTTTACCCTAAGCTAATTTCGATATTCCGAATCCAAAAATGAAGACCATTTAGAAAAATAAAATTTACAAAATTTTAAAAAGTGGTAATTACTATTCATAACGGCTAGTTTTAATAATATTTTAATAGCATTTTGTTGTTTAGTATAACTTGTTACTGCGTACTACACACGCTATCGAGGAAGGTCGCGATTGCGTGTAATGCAAGGCAAGTCAAGGATGCGTGTTGTGCAAGCTTCTTTTGGTGTAGCGTACAACACAAGACATTAATGAAAAGAATATTTTTCATAAAATCTCGGGGTGTTACACCTTCCGAGTAGTATATACTATCTAAAAGTTATAGTCATGGAGGAACTCATGTAATCATCGTTGTCTTAGGTTTAGGTCCTTCTGAGAGAATATATACTTGAGACTTTTGTGATCAGAGTTCACGGTAAGATGTTCGCCCATAAGATAGTGCCTCCACATCTTCAAGGCGAAGACCACTGCTGCTAACTCCGGGTCATGGGTTGCGTAGTTCTTCTCATCTGGTCTCAGCTGCCGAGAACCATATGTGATCACAGCTGGCTCATGCATTAGTACACACCCAAGTCTGGTCCCCGTTGTGTCACAGTATACTACGTACCCTACGCCTTCTTTCAGTAGTCTCAAGATAGCAGCACTAGTCAGCCTCTACCTCAGCTCCTGAATGCTCTCCTGCAATCTCTCCGACCATACTGAGGTTTTCCACTTAATCATCAATGTTGATAGTTGAGCTGCAACTCTAGAGAAGTATGGAATGAATCTCCCTTAGTATACTACCAAGCCGAGGAGACTTCGTACCTTCTTCACACACCTGGGTGGCTCCCATGAATGTACCGCCTCAATCTTCATTGGATCTACTACAACTCTAGCCTTCGAGATGACATGTCCCAAGAAGTGAACCTCTTGAATCCAAAATTGGATCTTCGATAGTGTACCATAAAGTTGGTTCTCTCGAAGTGTGTCTATTAGTACCTACAAATGGTAGGCATGCTCTTCCTCTGTAGTAAAGAAGATCATAATTTGGTCAATGAAGACTATGACAAAGCGATCGAGGTATTGATGGAAGATCATATTCATGAGACACATGAACACTACTAGTGTGTTGGTTATGCCGAAGGGCATAACCAGGTACTCATAGTGGCCATAATGACACTTGAAGGCCATCTTATGCACATCTTCATATCAAACTCTAAGATGGTGGTAGCCTGATCTGAGGTCTATCTATGAAAACCATTTAGCTCCCTTGAGCTGATCCAAGAGATCATCAATCCTCGGGAGTGATTAATTGTTCATTACGGTCACCTGGTTCAGGCGATGGTAGCTAACACTGAGCCTCTATCTCCCATCCACGTTCTTTGAGAACCGAATAGGGGCTGCCCATGGAGAAACACTGGGCCGGATGAATCCCTTCCCATACAAGTCCTCTAGTTGCACTCGCAGCTCATTATGATCAGCAGGATCCATCTGATATGCTAGAGTAGATATCGGTGCCATCCCGAGGTACAGGTCAATGTAGAAGTCCACCTCTCTGTAGGGAGGTAGTCCTAGAACATCATCAGGGAAAACATCCATGTACTGGTCCACCACTATATGATAAGAAGGACCATCTACATCAACTGCTCCGAGGGTAAGGCATGCCAACTATTTATAGATCGGTTGTACCCTCCTCTGTGTACGTTTGTTCTATGCTGAAAAGGTTCCCTTCTCAACCGTGAAGCTAAAACTGGTGCCATCCGTGTGGACACACCGCACTTTGGGCCTAATATAGTCAATTTTACATGGACTGTAGATAACCAGTCCATACCAAAGATGATGTCGTAAGGCCTCGACACCGCTATGGGGAGATACCAGCTGAAGATATCACCTCCTACAGTAAGCTCACACTGCCAGAACTAGTGCATAATCATTGATTCTACACTTGTAAGAGTCTCTAGCTATAAGGATCGAGCCAACGGCTCTGTCAGAATCTCCAAAATCTGAATGAGGGCAGTAGAAATGAAAGAGTGACTTGCACCTATGTCTATAAGAACTGCATCTAAGGTAGAGTTGACATAGAATGTACCATGAATCATCTCTGGAGCACCGTGGTCGTATGCCTAAACAACCAAAATATGAACTCTCCCCTGTCCACTCGCTCCCTATGGTCGGGGTGGACCTCTTGATGGTGGTGGTGGAAACGCCTCAAAATGTCTTCTGCCACCAGCTGCACGACCAGCACCTTTGCGACGTCTGACTGCTCCCTGCAGACCACGTCGATCGAACCTATGCCTCTGCCTAGGAGGTCCCTCAACTGTCTTCTGATCATTTGAACGACTGGTCAGATAGTCACGAGCCATGTGACACTGCCCGCCACATGAGTAACACCGTCTTCTCCTAGAAAATATGTTAGTACGTTGTGTGCCCCACAAAACTGATCCGGATTCATGCGGTCGCCCACCTGTGGGTCTGGTCCTCATGGATATCTATGTCATCTGTCGACTGCCAGGTGTAGAGGACACCGCTGCATGTCGACTAGTTCTAGGTCTCAATGCTGGTGACTACTCAGCCAGGAAACTCTGTACTAGGTGGGCTCTCTCTAACACCCTCTCCTATGTCGGGATGCTGAGGTAGATCATCGATGCCCTGATCAAGTTCCTGATCCCCTACTCGAAGGTCTTGGCCTTGAATATTGGGTCTCATATGATATCTGTGGAGTAGAATGAGTGGTCGGTGAACCTCACCAAGTACCTCAATATTTCCATGATTCCCTACTACAGATGAAGTATCTCCTGTATCTGAACCGCTCGTAGGGTGGCTGGGACAAAATCTTCCTAGAATAGGCTCTAGAAGTCTTTCCAGAGTAGAGTCACCTTGTCATGAACCTGGAGAATCAGACTCCACCATCTTCCTGCCGCTGCGTGAAGGAGTCTTGCAGAAAACATCGCAATGAAGTCTGCTGGTGTCCCTACTAGCCTAAAGACTCTCAACACAACCTCCAGCCAATCCTAAACTGCATGTGGGTCAGTCTGTCCCCTGAACCTTGGAGTCCTCTGGTGGTAGAACTCATGCAACGTACTCGAGTGGTGTGCACTCTCTGCTACTGAGGCTGGTTGCATCGGTGGCCCAGCATGGAGTGGTACCGCTGGTGTATCCGCTGGTGCCTCAACTGGAAGAGGGCCCTTGTCTAAGGCCTTGTCGCTCGGTGGGATATCAGTTCATACAACGCTTAGGGATCTATAGGAAGGCATCCTGAAAGAAAAATATTTGAAAAGGTGGAAAGATTATTCCTGGTGAGGTGACCTAGTTGAGATGACTTTAGAAAACTTTTAAAGACACGCATGCAATCATTTTTTTCGTTCACTAAGTCGGAAATTAGTAGTCATGGTCCTGGTGTATGGATACGTTGGCCGCCGCACCATCACTGGACTCACTGATCTGAAAACCACACTTATTACCCTTTACAATGTGGCTTCATTGAAAAGAAAGATAAGAGTTCTAGGTTATGCGGTAGAACCGACTTCTCTGAGCCCAATTTGTCATGAACCGTTCTCGAGTCTCGTACATTGACTACCCAAAGCCTGCCTTACATAGGCCAGGGACTGGTGACTAGAACCAAAGGTGTAAATCCCGAAGCTGGGAAGGAATTTCCTCTATATAAAGTAAACACACACAATCAGAGTACACAACTAGAAGCAAAGCATAAAGCAATACTATATACAGAAGAAGTGATGGAAAATAAAAGGGTACGGAAATAAAAGCCCAAAAGTAAAGTACAGGTACAACTGAAAGAATGTAAAAATGAAAACAAGTAATGTAGAAACTGGGGCATGCTCCGGGGTTCCTACCTGATGGGTAGGTAGAAATGGCCTCCTCATCACTCGACGTCCGTCCGTCCGCTCCGTGCACCGTCACTCCGAGTGGTCCACCTCTGGGTACCGTCCAGTCCTGATACTATATGCCTCAGTTAGCGCTGTCCTTCATCTTCAACCAACACAATGAGTTTCGGGCATAACCAGTGTAGGGTTCAGTATAATGATGCTCTGTAGGGACCCCGAGACCCTCATCCTGTCATGAAATACATAAAGGATAAACCACAAAGTATGAAATCAACGGATTACCATTACTTAGGTATATGCCCATAAAAATACCAAGGTTATCATGTAACCCATCTCAATCATGAGTAAAACACAAAATTCATTTACTCATCTCAAACCAGGATTTTATTCTTGTGGTAGTATCATGTAACATCCCCAGTCACACTTTCAAAACCTCATCTGATGGTGTACTTCTCCTCTATTGAGTACTATGGGGCCGCCATTTCACGTAGAGGCACTTTCCACTATCATGAACTGTTGTGATACTCCTCCTGTCAAGTACTGTGGGTCTGCAGCATCACAGAGAGGCACTCCCCACCATGGTTTTGCCACATCACATAGAGGTTCTCCCCACTGTGGGTCTGTTGGGTCACACAAAGGCACTCCCCACTGCGATAGTTCAAACACTCCGAGTCGAAAGGTTAGCAGTCGTCAGGTCTCACTAAGTTACTTGGTCTTCGCACTTCGATCATCTTTGGGAGGGTCCGCTCCAAGAGCTATAGGTCGATACTCCAAGTGTCATTAGGTCTCATGTAGAATTATATCAAAGGCCCACCTCGTCATATGGTTCTCAAAGCTACATATGTCACGTCAATCGAACGACAGGTCTGTGATTTATTGGCATTTTTGATCCAGGGTCCCGGTTGGATTTTAGGTTCAAGGCAATCCATCTATACCCCAAATGTGTTCAAACCTCAAGTGGGGTATGCCAAAAGAACCATCATTCACTATGATTTCCATTACCGTAGACGGTTCGTCTATCGGACACACATGGCCCATGATACAAGTGAAAAAGTGTATTCGAACAAAAAGGGTTTGAACTAGGGTATGACCTGGTGCGCGGGTCCAACCCGGTTCATGGGTCCAACCTGGTCTCAGGGTCCGACCTAGCCTGAAGGGGCATCCTGTACCGAAGAGAGCCGAGTCTAAGAGGGCGGCCTGGTTTGGCAGCCCGCGTGGCCCTACTGGCTAGTGGCCCGTATGGCCTGGCAGGCTAGTAGCCTATGTGGCCCGGCTGGCCACGCGTGGGGGGGGGGGGGGGGTTGTCGTGCCCCTACCATCCGAACGGAACTAGCGCCAGGAACTGGTTCAACATCGTGCAGGACCCGGGGGGTCCCGTCTTGTCCTGCTGGCCGAGCGGCCAGTTGGTTCTGCACCGCCGGTGGCCTACCCAACACTGGCCGTCTCGGCTTATACGCCATGGCACGACGATGCCACATCCCTCTTTCGTGGCTCGCCCTAGCCGTGTCTCACCTCCACCACCCGATGTGACGGAGCCACACAACCTTTTTTGCGGCCCAGCCTGGCCACAACACCCTTCTCCTCTACGCGGCACGCCGGCGCAACGCCGCCTTTTCCGTGGCCCAGTCATGCCATGACCCCCTACTCCTCCATGTGGCGCGACGATGTTCATCCCATCCGGCGACCCGGCATCCTTGCGTTGCCAGTTTCCTTAATGGATGGCCTGATTCCGGCCACCGCTGCTCCACACTGCGGTCGTCAAAAAACGATGAGAAATGATGGGGGGAGGTTCGGTCCATTTTTGTGTGGTCTGAGCCCTCATTTTTATGGTGATACCAATTGGATGTTCACAATCCATAATTTGAAGGATGATAAATGGAGGGTAAATCTCATACATAGAACAACCCCTACCACTCTTGTCGATCATTAACGGTTGAAGGAGAGGAATTGCAGATGTCAATTCATTGATGTCGGGAAGTGTCTGGGGTAGGAGACTGAGTAAAAAGCATCGTCGACATTCTTCACTATCATTTACTTATCTTCTGGCTCGGTTCTAAGATCAAAGAGAGTCCTCGTCATTCTTCAGTGGATGTTGAAGAGGAATTCTTCGCGTTCTTCGTTGAGAGAGATCTTCTCCTACAAAATCTCCACCAAAATGAGAATCCAAAAATAATAGAGGAATTTTCTATTATTTTTTGGCACAATAACACAAAATTTTTTGCTTAATTAAATGAGACATATCATTTAATTAATAGGGGTGGAATGGATTCAAATTCAAAATTAGGGGAGGTGGAGAGTTTCAATTAAATGAAGAGAGGATTGGCACATTTATGAGGGAAGTCCTAGAGTTTCCCCTCACATAGGGAGAGTTCAAGGCGGTTTAAAGCCCGTGTGGTCCCCACCAAGGATATCCTTCCAAGGGATGTTATGTGCGGGTGGGCCCCACCAACATAACTGCCCATGGGATGTTAAGTTGTGTTGGCCCCCACCACTAACAACCTCTTGGAGGATTTAACCACTTCAAAAATAAATAATTCTAATACATATTTTTATTTAACTTTTTTAAAAACCCCAATATATAACATCCAATATCGTTAGAATGAAACTACGGTGAAGATATCACTAAGCATTCATCGACGCTGCGAGTTCAACGGTGCCCTCGGATTTCAATTCTGAGCATCGATCAAAAGTTAAAAAAATACCAGTCATACGTTTACAGAATGTACACGAAGAAAACTTCTGAAATCGATTCCAGGAACTCTAGGCCTCGGAATAAAGTGATGTCAATTTTCACAGACTCATAAAAATCCCATGAATTTAAGAAGAAGAAAAAAAATTCCACATAATTTATGCGTCTTTTCACTATAGATTAAATTTATTCTTCTTCTATCATTATCTTAAAAATATTGAATTACTGGTCGACTTAAACATTCAAACGATAAATAACTAAAGTGGATTTTTCATTATCTGAACACTAAAGGATGGAAAAATTATTTTCAATTGTACTGATTTATTATAAAGTAACAAGTGGATATGAAGATCCAATAAAATAAGGTGGATTCTGCCTCATGATGGAATCAACAGAGAGTTGTTCCCCCCTCTGTTATTTTGGATGTCTAGTGTGATTCATAGATTTTGTTAGTATAGGGATTACATTTTTCATTCCATCATCCATTAATTTTGTTATATCAAGTGGGAAATCATTTAATTTCCCATTGCATCCATCATTAACACATTTCCTTCAGGTTTCACCCATTCGCTAAAACCAAATCAAATAGTTTGAGAAAAACTAAACATCGTTGTTGAACCACATGATCAACAGAAATTACTTATTATATTTCAATCTATAAAACCTTATTTTCAATAATAGGTTATCTATGATTACTATTAAAACTCTATGATTGTAACCTATACTTATACAAATCTATAGAGACATCTATAAGAAAATCCTTCGACATATCCCTAGGTATCTAGAAAAAATTGTCATTCAGGTTTCCAAAACATGAATAAAAAATTTCATTGATACAAATATTATCAAACCATTATTTTAATTCATTAAAAATAAAATATTATTTTTAAATATATCATACATTATACAAACCCATTCTAAATGTTCATATTAATTTAGTTTTTTTTTGAAACATGGAAATATAAGAAATTTTCTTATACCACATCTACTACTTCTTCCTCTCATTTCTTTATAAATACAACCATATTGGCATATCAGACATCAAAACTATCTTAAAATCTTTTTAATAAAACATAATAATGGGTGGGACCATATTCATTGAATGGTTAAAAAGGGATATATGTAATCTTAGCAAGAAAATAATGGTATGAGAACATAAGCATAACATTTAAAGATCATACACTATATATGAAAGATCATATGAATGAATCATGTCCTAAAGATAGGAAGTTCATAATACCTAAATCAAAAGGGAATAAAGTGATCAATACATTATATCATAACATAATAATATGAAATGAAATTCATGAAAGACTCATAAACATGTAATATCAGTCTTTATAAGTCAAGGTGCATTGCCAAAACAAAACATGTAACTTTATTGGTACTACACCTACTACGATGGACACAACCCCAAACCAAATTTAAATCCATTTATTTTAAGGGATTGAGTTTCCTCATCTTCCCATAGTGGAATAGGATTCCCCATCTTCCAATGGTGGATCGAGTTTCCCCATCATCTAGAGTTGGTCAAACTCATTGACTTGTTGCCATCATTTTCTAATTATATAAAAATATTTACCCAGTACATTGGTGGGAGATATCAGTCTCAACATTCTTATAATAAAAACTATACATATTTTTTCCACATGAACACAAATCATATCATAACCAATAAAAATAAATGAGTTTCATAAACATTTCTTCATTACAATACTCATCAAATAGAAAAAAAAATTCATTAAAATAAATCCATCATTAAAAAAAATAAATTTGAATAAATTTACCAAATTATTCATTATATAATATCCCCATTAAAAAATAAGTATCATAAAATAAATTTATATTATATGGAAAATAATTTTGAGAGATTTCATGAAATAATTCTTGAGGAAAATATCCATTCTATATTTGAAAAATGATTTTTAAATCATAAAACATTTTGAATGCCAATTTTATTACAAATAAATTTGAAAATATATAATGTAATATTTGGAACCATTTTAAACATATTTGAAATCTATTTTCTTAAAAATTCATAAAAAATCACTTAAATAACTTCTATGAATTTTTTTTCATTTTTTTAATTATAATTTCTAACTGAAGAGAGAATAAAATAACATGAAACTTATTATATTAAGAAATTAAATATATTAATCATGACAAAAATAAAGATATTATATACAACACATAAAACAATATACATTCATTACATTACATGTATCAGAATGAAAAAAAATTTGAGACAAAATTACCGTACATATTTGGTAACTTCTTAACCATAGACCCCATGAATGATAGATCATAACATGTATATATAAATACCCATGAGTTTTTAGAATAGGACTCATAAAATACATTCATGTAAATTATATACACTATGAAATAGATATTAGTATTGTATATATAATGTGTCCCATAGAGATAATAGTGATATAAGAATCCCATACATTATGAGTATCTTTAGAATCATAAACCCTATGATAAAATAACAAGAATTAAAGCATATAATTTCATTAAATAATTGAAATTAATGATATAACATTCCACATGTAAGTATATGGATAAATAAATAATTGAGTGGTGAATATAGAATGTATCTCAGGGAAATAAAAATTAATATGAAATTCTCGTCCCTTATGTCTTGACACTCATCATACCCATACAAACATCCACTTCTTTGGGTATGAACTTTTTAATTTCACAAAATTAAAATATTGGTTGGTTTTATTCCCAAATAAGTGATTCTAAGATTAAGGGACGAATATTGAGAGGGATTTGGGTAGAGTTTGTTCGATCTAAATGGTATTATTAGTATGATAAAATGATTAGGATATGTTACCTTTTTTATAGATGGGACGATCACTTTTTAAAACTCTCAATATATTAATTTATAATAAATTTAATTGAAAAAAATACCTCCAAAAGGACATTTATTGGGAGATAATATGATATAATGTTGTAATATCATCAAACAATAGATTTTAGACATGTTTTGTATTATTATAAACCTTACCATTTTCTTTAACCAATAGTTAAATAAACCCATAAAATTTCATATTCACCAATAAAATTCTTGGTTTACCTTAATTGATTAATATTATATTTTTAATATATTTCTAATATCATTTAATTGATTATTAGATATTAATATTATTTAATGCATCATCATTCTGTATTATTTGAGATAATTATTTCTTCACTAAAAATTTAATATAAGTTCTTATAATATAGATAATAATTTTATTTAATAGGAGTAAATAGTTTCTAGCATATACTAAAATTAAACTCATATTTAAATTATTATATATAATAAAAGTAGGAGTGTAACATTTTTTCAATACCTTTGAGTTTAATAACATTTGTGACCTTTTCCTGGAAAAGATTCTATTACAACATTTAATTTATATCCATATTTCGTTATGGTTTTATTTAACATCACCAAATAAAATTTGGTAATTTATTAGGGTAGTTTCCTTATTTTTATAATATTAGTAATACCCTAAATTTACATTAATTACCCTTAAAAGTAATTAAAAAAATTAATAAACTTACTATTCATATTGTCCAAATATAAGAGGTACCTATTTACTAAATTTGGAGCTTATGATTAAAAATATTAAATCCATTTTTTAAAATTAAAAACACAAAAAATTATAAAATTAATTGAAATTAACCATATTGAGAGAATGAGAAAACGAGTTTTTAATGTTAAAACGTTCCAAATATTGGCATGTTTTTATATTGAAATTCAATTTAAAAATGATGAAAATAAACTAAATTGTATTAAAAAATAAAAATTTGATATATTTATACTTTAATAGAAATTAAATATATAATTAGTATCAATAAATTAGTTTTATAGAAATGATATTTTCTATTATAATTCATAAATTTTCATTATTTATCAAAATATGATACTAATAAAAAATACAAGAGAAATATAACCAAAATATATTTTGATATATATATTTTAAATAATACATTTAATTTTTCATATTAATATTCTAAATGTTAGAAAAATTATATTTGTAATGGTGTCTCCCTTAAAAGAAATTAAAATTGGTCTTTTTGAAAATTATAGGGATTTATGCGTAAAATTGGGATTGTTCTTATATTATTCCAATTAAATTTATTTGATGAATAAAAAAATAATATATAACTTATTTATTTAATTAATATCATTAAATAATTGTAGTTAATTTAAATAATTAATACCAAATGACTTTGGGATGAAATAAATAACATTTTTTCCTTTATAATCAATTGGTATATACTTTCATTTCTAATTAATTGTTATCCAATGAATATATATTATAATCCTAATATTTTCTTATGTTTTTTATAATATTAATTACCACTAATTTAATGGTTTGTTTATATATTATAATATTAAATAGTAAAACATTAATAAAATAATATTTTTTTGATGAAACTCATTTTTGTGTGTAATTTTTTCTATCAATTGAACTCATCAATGTGTGTAACTCAATCAAATCTTAGTGATGAGTATACTATAATCTCACCCATGTATTGTGTGTAGAACAATATCAACTTAGTGTTTCATATAACACAAACCCAACAAAGTGTTTTTCATACAATAAAAATCTACTTTCAGTATTGTTTGTAATGAAAAAAATTGAAAAGATTAAATTATTTAAAAAAAATATTTTAAAAAATATCAATGTGTTACACTTACCCACCAATTTAACAAATGGGTTATAAAGGTATAATATTTTGTGGTTCCATTAGACCCTGGTTTGAGTGTATCACAATCTATTAAAGATAATTTTATTCCTTTAAAATATTTAGTTGTTAAATTATGGAATCTATACATATTTTTGGTATAAATAATGGTAGTAGAATTATAAATATATATATATATATATATTAATAATAAATTATACTTTAAATATGAACTCCACTAGTGAGACTAAGAATCTAAAAAAATCTATTTCATAAAATTTACCCATTTTCAGGAATAATAAATTTTCATATAAATATCTTCTTAATAAGAGTTTAATTAGTAATATTATAAAATAAGAAGATGAATATATAATATAGGAAAAGTCACTCTTCAATAAAAAATAATTTTTCTAATATATTTTATATGTTTTTTTTGAAAATAAAATTTTAAATTTCGGATGTGAATTTGAAACAATTAACCTAATTTTTGGTTTTATCAGGGTCATATTAGCTGAATATTAATTTTTAAGATATTTCTAAAAAGATTTTATTTCGTTAAGAGTGATGAATACATATTTTACAAATAATGCGACTTTATAACATTTTTAGTAAATAATTTTTAATTTCTAATTTATTAAACCATTTAATAAGACTAAATATGTATTTTATATGTTAACTTTTAAATTTTAAATAGAATATTATAATTTAAAAACCTTTTTTCAACATTTTATTATTTAAATAAGACTTATAAAAAATTATTTTTAATATATTATAAATATATTATTGATTTTTATAACTTATGAAAATATAATAAAATAAATAATTTTTTAATTTTTATTTATTAAATAATAATTTTTTATCAATATTTCATCTAGTTTAATTAATTTTGACATTTAAATTTTTAAATTGTTTGGGTATTTAATAAAAATATAATCAATTTCACATATAAAAGGGGTGAACATATTCTCACTTCCCCTCTAATAAAAAATAAGTTATGTTCCGACCAAAATATTCTCAACCATATCTTACATTCTCCAATAAAATTAATATATGTTTTGGTATTCTTAAAATTCTATCCCTCAGGGGTTGAATAACCTTTTCAAATCATATAATGCACACAAAAAGATATATGTATGAAAACCTCTATTTTTTCTGAATTACATTATACTAATTTATTATTCAAAAAAAAAATTTACCATCATTTAATTCATAGGATAATTATCATTATTATTATGGTTTATTATAATAATGATTTTATAAACATTAAGCACTCAACCCTTTTCCATAAAAAAATTATAATGTCAATCGTGTGTAGTTCATAATATCACCTCCATGAATAAAAAATTTTCAGTTTCCTCTACTTCCAAACATAGATGGTTTTGGATTATTTTTTTTGTTTATATATGATATTTATAAGTATTTTATATCAATAATATTTCTTTTTTAAAAAAATAAAAAATAATGATCATTATTAGATAATATATCAATATTAGAAAATAACCCAAAAATAGCTAAACACCATTTTTTTACATTTTAATGGAAGTATAAAAATATAAGTATTCATAAAAAATAAATTACAAGACATTTTATGGTATTTTTGTAATTCATCATTGGTGAAATAGAACTATAAACACCGCTACAATAAACTAGTTCAAAATGGTTATGATTATTAACACCTAATCTAGAGAAAATATTCTAACTAACATATATATGTAGAGAATTGTAATTATTGGAAAGTTGTAATGGAAAGATTAAATAAGAAGGATTTAAAAATTTTAATTATTATTTTTATCTTTATGATATAATAATATAAATCATTTCCGTGGATATCATTGGTAAAAGAAAGAGACTCAGCAACTCAAACAAGTTTCCACGAGGTAGATAATTTATTATTGAACCACACATTCAGAACCATTCAATTTGAATAATGTAATCATATTATTTTCATAGGAATGTAGTTTTTAATTAAACCACACAATAAAAAAAATTTATATATCACTTTTTTTATAAAATAGAGGACAATTTTGGAAAAGAGACTCCTAAGTATTACTCTTTCATCAATGATTTAAAAATGTATTTCGGAAATATATTTAGTGATCCAGTATTTTTTTACTCTATATAGTGAAAAATATCTATCTCTAATGAAGATATTTTTTAGGTTTTGAAATTAATTTTTCTATTAAATATATAGTATTTTTGGGTGATCATTTTTTCAATTTCAATTGATTTATTTAAAATTGTTATTGATTTTTACAGAACCCAATTTTTAGTTGGACATTAGGAAAATGGAATAATTTCCATTATGAAACATTATAAAACAAAATATATTTACATGCATATTTTATAAAATATTAATGAAATAAATTTTTATAATTAATAAAGAAATTATTTTTCAATGGGTCATTTAAGATATATTTATGATTGATTTTTAGTGGAATAAAGTTGTAAGTGTGATGATGGGTGGGTCCATTCATCATCCTCTGATTAGTTGGAATATGTTTTTTAATATGAGGTAGTCATGTGTGGAAATGATATTTGTTACACAATAATAGAAATAATGGGTTTGGTCAAATTTTCAAGGGGGTAATAATGATTTTTTTCACATATATTTGTCTGGATAATGAGTTTTCTCATAAAGGTTTTTCTATTCTTATGGTTGTGCCACATTTCCATTTTTTCATGTTATGATAAATTTTCATAAGGAAATTCATTTTTGTAAAATTTCATATTTTAAGGATTAGGTCTTACCTTTAAAGTGTTCCACACATTCATGTTATCTTCATGTGTTCTATGACTTTTATGATGTGTTTTGAGCTCGATGATTTATTTTACTCTTATTTAGTGTTCTCTTAAATATATTATGTTACTCAAAAAAGTTTTATGGTTATCATCTAGGTATTTAGATCATTTATTAGTGAATTTCATTCATCTTAATGTTTTCCTTCATGTCGTTATTTATTTTTTCCTTACTAAGAATCCACCCTCACACATTTCTTATATTTTCATTACCCTGGTCATTGTGATGATTACATTGGTATTGATGTCGATAAAAGTCTCTAGGGAAGCTTTATTGTGGACAAATGTTCACAGGTGTAATAAAATTAGATGTTCATATAGTTTATTCTTGAAATTTAACCTTTAGGTCCTTCGATTACATGTCTTTATTGAGATATATAATTCAAATCCTTAAATTAATGTATTTGTAATGGTATTTTTTATCTTATTTCACTTTAGTTGTGATTGTAGGTTTAGGTATTTATGGATATTATTATAGATAATATTATAAAAGCCCATATGGATAATTTTACGATAATATCCTACTATTTTGTTAATGTATTTATTGTTTGGTTTTCACATCTTTTTATCCCTATCCGAATATTAAATGTGGTTTTGGTCGTGGAATATATGTATCTAAGGGTAATGAACCTGAAATTATTTGGTTGAGAAGATAAATTTTTTCATTATGGTTCATGGTAGATAATCCATTTTTATTAACTTGGTCTGACACACTTGGGGTATATGCCTTGGTTAATAAAATTATCTATAAATAATATTACTGAATTTTTTAATAAATATAAAACTAGGTCAATTCAAAATAAAATCAGGTATAACCTTAATATTAATCTAGAGACTCACAGGCAAATGTACGAACATCATTTATGAAATCCTTCCTCTATGTTTATAGAATCACTTTATGTAATATCATTAATGGAAGTATAATCATTAACATATTTCATTTAGTCAATGTTGTGGTTGGGAACCTAATGGGTTGTGTCAAAAATTGGTGAATTGGTCAATGTAGTGTGGTTGGGATTAAAAATAATGTACAGGTTCTCACCCAACTATCTCAAGTATTGGTAAACAACCCAAATAATGCTCAGCTACAAGGTACACAAAGGAGGGAAAACCTCGCAATCAATTTATGAAATAGAAAACTCCCACACAATTTTCATAGGTTATTTACTAATCATGTTGTTGATTAGTGGCTCAATGAAATGGAAACTATATTTTACATCCTCATATTCATAGATCATTAGATGGGTTTTTAGGAATTTAATCATTTAGAAGATGAACCTTAACAAAGGTTGATCCTAATTAAGAATAATTTGAAAAAAAAACGAAATATAATATATGTAATATGAATAGTAAAAGAATATATTTTCCACCAATTATTTTTCAAAGACTCATTTCACAAATATGGGGCTTCAATTTATAGAATTATTGAAAAAACATACAAAATATATTTGATCATATGAATATAAAATCATTTCACTTATGAGGTATTTCTTTAGTATTATATATGATAATAAGATTATAATAAATAACCTCTTTACAAGATAAAAGTCTAGTAATCAAAGTTCACTATACATAAATATATTTATAAGAAATGAGGTTATTTTTTGATATACTCGGTTGGTTGAAGTGGAAACTCAAACATCATGATATTTGAGGGAAAAAATCGAAATTAGAGTATCGTGTATGCACCGACGATGAGAGACATGGTATATAGAAAGGTAAATTTATATCATTACATATATATAGGATAAATCTCCAGGGTAGTTATCTCAAGGTATCTGTGAAGAGTTTAGGTTTCATAAATCCAAACACAAGACCCATAACTATCAAACCAATGATAAACAAACAATTAATGCAATAAAAGAAAATAAGATCCCTGAAAATGATCCTCCTGCAGTATAATCATTCATTCTTATGGAAAATAGTCATTATGTGAACAAATTCCCAAACATTGGTCCAATTAATAAAATATTCTGCAAAAACCACTCAAACCGAGGGAATAATGAAGGGTATTCACGTTCACTATAGATAAGGTAAATCATGAAAATGATGTGACATGAGGTACACTTGATCTATTTTAATAAAATTCAAATACCTTATGGTATTTTTTCATTATATTAAGTTACATAAGTATTCTAATTATTTCTAATAATGTCCCTATACAATGGATACAAAACATTCAATGAAAACACCTTTATTCACAATGATCATGTCTATGATTTAAAAAAAATTGAGATTGATTCATCTGGGTGGATACGTCATATGGATCTAATTATTCTTAGTCTAGTTGAATTTGATATAATATTGGTTATGGACTGGATTTACCTATATAAAGATTATATGAACTATCAGGATGGGGAAATATCATTTCCGATCCCAAATAATTCTATTGACATTTATCAACGTAAGAATGACTATAAACACTATTTGGAATAAAATTATACAATGTAGGTTATGGTAACAAAAAAAAATTTACTCTTGGGAAAAATTAGTGATATGGAAGACAATATTGATAACATTCCAATTTTATAAGAATAGGCTAATTTTTTTCTGGAAGAACATACCGGTCTTCCGGTTGAGTGTTATACAGATTCTTAAATTAATCTCCTACTTGGATCCATGGCTATCTCAAATGGTAAATATAAAATTTAACTTATAATCTAAAGTATTTATACAAGATATATTATGAAAAATTGTAAGTGTGTGTTGAATGGATTAGTGGATTACCATAGGGTGAAATAGTTATCTTCATCAAAGAAGGATAGATCGATGCATATTTTCATTGATTATCACAATCATGATAACATCTTGATGAAAAAATAGTATACACTACCCCATATATATGAACTACTTGATCAACTATAATTATTGTAATACTTATTGAATATTTACCTTATATTTAGATATCATCATATAATTTTCAAAAGGGAGAATATTTCCATGAAAACAGTTTATACATTGTATGGACACTATGAATTTATAGTAATGTAATTTTGACATACCAATTCCCCTACATTCTTAATACATGTGATTCATATTGTCTATAGAGAAAACCAAGATTAGTTTTGAGTTTACATTGTAGATTATATTTTTATATACACAATGATAAATTAAGCTATGAAGATCATTTACAGATTGTGTCAAAGATCTTAATAAAGGAAAAATTGTATGGATAATTTATAAAATATGGATTTTTTTATAAAAGGTATTATTCTACGGAAATTTGATCAAAAGACACTTTTGATTAATATATAGATCAATTAATTAAGGTATCTTTAAATGGTCAATACCGACACCTATAACTAAGAAACATAGTTTATTAGTGTTAATAGAATAATATGGATGTTATATGTTAATTTTTTCATACAAATGAAATCCACTAACCAAGACGACCAGGTATAGAGTAATTTTCATTTAAATAGATGAATGTGATGAAACCATTAAGTAACTGATGTATTTATTTGTCATTTAACATATTCATATGTTAACCTGTAGTGGAGAAGGGTATGAATGATACAATGATGTTTTGAGTTCTGTTTTAACTTTTATCAATTTAACACATTGATGTTTTAATAAAATATTTCCAATAATTTAAATTATTAAATAGCATGAACTACACGCAATAATGAGATTAAAAAAACCACAGGACTGCTTTAGTATAAAACTATCATGTAAACATAGCCTTTAGGATATAGGTAATATATATAACTAACTTATGAAAATGTATAGGGAATTCATTAGCTGCCAATTATTTTATGAAAAAATATAAATCAATTATATATATTTATTTTATATATTAATATAATTATTGAATTACTATTATTAAATGAAAATAATTAAATATATATTTTATATCCTCAATAAAATATTTTCTATATTCATCCAATAGATATTTTAGACATTGGGTTTGAATAAACCCTATTTTATGTATAAAAACCTATATTTTTCAAAATGGTAAATTAACTACATTTAAATGGATAAACCTATTTAAATTAAAACATTGTAATATTAATTATATTTATGAAATAATAAACATTTTATTTTGAATCGAGATAAAAAATTTACTTTGGATAATTTATGATATTTTTTATTAACCTTAATGTTTTGATGAATATTAAAACAACACAAAATTTTAATTAAAACAATTGTTTTTCATTGATATAATATATATTGTTATCTTATAATATTAAATGCTTTTAAATTAAAAAAATAATATATTTTTATCATTAAATATAATTTATTTCATTATAATTAATTTAACATTGAATTTAGATGTATAAAAATTTAGTCTTTTCCAGTTTTTAACTTTCAAAACATGTTATCTATTTATGACAATGGGTATATGTTTAAAATAATTACATCAAAACAACTTATATTTATTTTGAAAAATTTATTCTATATTCAAAATCATTATGTTCATATTATGAAAATATCATACTTTTATTTTTCGTCATTATAAATAGTAACATTGGTAATTTATTTTAATATCCTCAAAGGTTAAATCGGGTAATTAAGGTTAATAATAAAATTTTGAAATTACCCTAACATTTTTACTAATATCATTGGATTATTTTTTTCTACCTAAATCATCATTGGGACTAAATGGTGTCCTATGGAAGCCACTAAGATGATATTAAGACATTTTATTTAATACATTTAAAGAAAGGGTAAATATGACTTCCTCAAATTTTAATAATTATATCATTTTCAATATAACGTTACACAAGAAGATAAATTATATTAGAGGAACTAATTTTAATGATAATTTTTTTTTCATTTTCATGATAATTTATTTGTAATTTTTAGGAATATAATAATTACCTTAAATACTTATACTTTAATCATAAAGAAAATATTTAATTGATGAAAAGTGAGTAAAATAATTATTATTTAAGTGATAATAACAATTAAAAGACACAAAAACATGAAAAAATATTATTGGTATATTATTTATCTACCATTACCATTAATGATCCAAGTTATTAACCATTTGGATCATTATAGGAGAGATTATTACGCTTATATTATTTTATTTAATGTGATGATAAACTTGCCACATTCATGTTTTAATAAGTGTAACATTTTTAATGATGGATTATATAAAAGATATATTAAATTATAATTATTATCCTCAAATATAAAGTATTTTTTCTTTGCCATATATTTTTATTTGTGATTTTTATTCAACAATTAATTATATTAAATAATTACAAAACTGTTTTAGTAATTATTTTATTGAGGGAAATATTAATTATATATTATTAAAATTATTATAATAAATATAACTTTGATTAATTAATATAACATATTAATTTTATAAATGACATTGTCCTATTAATAATTTAATAAATTATTTTTTTAGGTTAACTTGTTACGTTAATGTTTTTATAAATCCTAGAATTCCGTAATTTCAATAATTATTCTATTGATTATTTATCAAAATAATTTTTTATTAAATTATTTAAAAATAACAAGTTTTTTATAAAAAATAATTAGGATACGGTTTGAAATTTTATAATTTATTTATTCGTGGTCTAATTGAAATCATATAAGCAAATATTTCAACCTTTTAATATTGAAATATTTGTTACCCTAAATAAAATATAATCATAATAACTGAGTGTTAAATAAAATTATAAGGTATAAATTGATAAGGAAACAAGTATAAAATTTCTTTTCTGATTATAATAAAATCCCATATTATCTCATATTCTAAATTGGGATAAATTGGAAATTTGTTATGGGGTTTTATTTTATTATAAATTTATATTTTTTGAGATCCAAAAATTGTCCCTCACCTCAATTATAAAAATAATCCTCCTCCCTCACCTCTTCACATCACCTTGAGCCTTTATGCTCATTCACACCCTACCAATTAACATTCTAAACATCCAATGATAAATTATTCAGGTTGTGGTTTTTTTTCATAGACCAACTCTAGTTCTTTAAGGAGAGATTTAGTGGGAGCACGACGAAGAAGAGGTAATCTCCTCTACCGATTCTTTAAAAATCCATTATTATTATTCTTCTCATTAGTGAGTTTTTTAAATATAAATTAATAAATATAGAATCAATTATATACTAATACATTATTGTGATTATTAAGAAAACATATTTCTTCTTTTATCCATCATATAGAAAATGAAATCACCGCGTATGTGAACGTACGAATTACCATCTTCATGCCGTGACGTAATCTTTTTTTCACCACCATCTTACATTAATGGGTATAATTATGGAAATAATAAATATATATGATTATTATGACATAAAATTGAATCTTAAATATTATACACCATCTAATTCAATACCATTCCACAATTAATTGAATGATAATGTCACTTGTGCGTACGTACAACCTACCATCTCAGCGATGTGGTGTGATTCATTTTAAATTATCATCATTAATGTATGATTATATAAATGAATTAAATGAATAAATATGATTTATATTGTACAAATATAATTATTTAAATTATACATCTATAAAGTAAGAATAGGAACAAGAACATATCTAAAAAACATGCGTAAGAAAATAAAGAAGTTAAGACCCAATGTACAAGTAATAATGTTACTAACAAACAGATGATAATATGATCATATATGATATCATAAAAATGAATATGATTCTGAAACTAGTCAATTATGTTATTAAAATAATTATATAGGAGGTTCCGATAAATATAAAAAAATTAAACCTAAGGTAAGGTTTAATTTCACAATCACATTATTATCTGTTATTGTTTAAACATAAGTATTTATTGTGGTATCATTATCATCCATGTCAATGATTCTTAATTATGTAATAAAAAACATTATTTATATTCTTCTATAGTTGTTCAGTGTAAATTATAAATTTTTTAATATTTATTAAATGATATTAAAGGTATCTTTTATCGTCTTCGATATGATGTACTATTTGACTTTTGCGGCAATATGACGAGGATATTTTTTTAACTTATACATCATGAAAAAATATTTACATATTCATAATTTCTTGTTTCCATGAAACTTCCTTTACACAATTTTACATTTTTTCTCAACTAAATTCTTTTTTAAAAAAAATTGTTTTTCATTGCGATAAAAGAAATCATATTTGAAGAAATAAGAATATTTTTGTCAAGAATTAATTTCAAGTTTGATATCATCATTATTTTCCATCTAATATGGAATTATTTAATAGGGTAATGTTTCAAGAATAATATAATAATTGTCAATATAGTTTTATCGTTTTTCGGATAGAATTTTATTTATGGAATACATTTGTTTTACATGGACTACGTTAATGTGGAATGATGTTAAATGAAACCCATTTTCTTCCTTGGGATATGATGAATGATTAATGTTATTATGGACACAAAAGAGTGATTTCATTATGAGATGTGTGGGATATCTATCTCCCTCGAATTCATTTAGTGATTATTTTTATCTCATGATATAGACATGGTTGGAATGGGAAATGATATCAATTCAGTAGTATAGGGATAGATGGAGGAGTGAAGACAGTTCTGTAATGGACATTGTCTATAGTGATGGAATTTGAATTCAGCCTTGATTAATATAAAATGATTTTCTATGCGTACGTGTATGCCACAAAATTTCATGTGTTATGTTATGTCTTATTGGATTACATTCACTGATTTTTATGATCCTTTATGATTTATCTCATGGCATGATATCCCAATCTTTCATATGCAGCGTACAATTTTAAAATATGATGTTCTAATTTAGTATGGTTATAATATGATTGATATCTACCTTATTTACAATTACTGATTTTATGAGATCACCCTTTCATATGTTTCTTTTCCCCGTGTCATGAAGAAGGGTGTTAAATATGATATGTTAAAATAGAGGTCTAGTTATGGTGAAATAACTGAGAAAAAATGAAGATGTCTTATGAACTTGTTGTTTATGTTTCCTAGTATCTAAAAACAATATACCTATATATTCTTGTCATTGATTTGTTATATTTTTCAAATTATTTTTTAATTTTGAAATAAAATTAATTTATGTAAAGTATGGATCACTATTTTTAGTATCATATGAAAGGTATAATTAACCTTTGGACTCTAGGATGAGAAATCCTTAGTGAGAACCCAATGGATATGTCGATGTATAGGTTACCAACCTTCAGTTTATAAATGATCATGTATAACCTATGATAAAACCCAAAGTCTCCTAAATTGAAATCTAATTATTGATTATGTTTTTTTCCAATTAAGATTACTATTGCACACACTATTCTTATTTTTTTACATAAGGGATAGAACCTGAACGAACCGCATTAATGTTGACTATGGTGGGAAATGAAATGATTTTCTTCTTAAACAACGAAATGTTATAGGATCTAGAATGAAAATTCTTATAGTTATTCTCCCACCACTTTCTCATGTTATAAACCATACAGGATCTCCAAATTAGAAAATTAGGGAATAACATTTTGTTGAGTCCTTAATGATGTAGATTCCACCTTCTTTCAGTGGGTTGTCTGATCTATTTGTGGATGAACAATTGATTTTTATGACTAAAAAGATATTTTCAGTTCTCCAATGACCAGAACAACATAAATTTATCTTAGCATTCTATCATTTGGAAGGTGAAGCTGATCAATGGTAGAACGTAATCAAGAATACAAGGCAAAGAGATGAAATTGAATCCATGGAATGGAATTTGTTCAAGAATATATATTTCAATAAGTACATAAATCTGATTCTTGGAACAAATATAAAAAAAGAGTTCATTGATATTATGAAAAAGGATTACGAATTCGTTGGTACCTCTAAATAATATTTTAGAAGAAATTCAAGGTGAGATTTGGAAATTATTATCCCACCTGAAATTAAGATTCAATTATTCTTTAGTGTCATAAAAACAAGTCTCTGAACCGAATTATTCGTAAGGGCCTTCATTAGCTATGAAGAAATACTTATATGTTCTCTCAAAGTTGAGATGGATATTGGAGTAACCTATCATTCCTATGGGTGTGATAAGAATAAAAAAAATGAAAATTCAAGGTAAAATATAAAGACCACACTAAAAACAAGATGATTTTTCCCTTAGGCTCAATGTTTTGAAATAAACATGGGGGAATTTTTTTAAAAGGAATACAAACTATTTTAACCATGTGATGGAGGGTAATAATGAATTTAAATGTGGAAGTGATGGGAAAAATATGGCTAATGATCCAAATATTGAATAGTCAACACCGAATACACATCCTACACTTAAATGTTACAAGTTATAGGTAATGTGGCATTATATAAATCAATACCCTAATCCAAGGGTTATTGATGATGATCGAAATCACCAAAAACATAAGGCTAAAGACAATGGCAAGACCCATGCGATCAGTATCGGTGATGAGTAGTATAATAATGAAGTGGTGAAAGGTACCCATACCATACAATCAAAATTATAAATTATTTTATTTTATATTGTATCCACCAACTCATTTATTTCAAAAAGAATTTTATATGAGTATCTCTATATTACCTAAATAATTAGATATTGAGTTGTCTATGACAACTATTAATGGAAAAATAGTCCCATCAAAAGTTAATAATTCTTCTCTGATAGATGTCTATGGGAATGTAATTCCTATAAATATTATGTTCCTCCCTATTATGAAATTTGATATGATTTGAGGCATGGATTGGATTTTACAATATGTATCTCTTATCAATTTCAATGGAAGGGAAGTAACATTTCATATTACGAATCAATCTAGGGTCATATATTGATGAAATGATGAATATTACCTTCCAATAAAAATTTCATTCATATTAAGTGTTTTGATTCCTATAAATGAATGTTATATATCTAAAACGTTTGGGGAAAACTCAAAATTAATAATACCTCCATTGTACAAGATTTCGTTGATGTCTTTATAGAATAATTTCAATGTCATTCATTGAATCGTGAATGTGAGTTTTCAATTGAAATCATATTAATGACAATGGCTATTTCAACAAAACCTTATAGAATTTACCTAATTGAGTTGTAGTAATTGAAGAAGCAACTCAAATTGAATCTGGATAATGGATTAAATCAATATAGTGTGTCACCTAGGGGTTCACCTGTTCTATTTGTTAAGAAAGTATATGTACTAATAATCCTATTAATTTATTATCTTGAACATAGTAAGATCACTATCAGGAACAAATACCCTCTTTTTTCAGATTGAAGATTTATTTAAAGAAATATGTGAATCTCAATACTTTTCCAAGATTGATCTTCATTTAGGATATCATCAAATAAGGGTCACGAAGGATGATATGCCAAATACGACAATCCATACAAGGTATTGACACTATGAATTTATAGGGATTCATTTTGGCCTTAATAATCCCTTTCTCTATCCATGTATCTAATTAATATACTCTTTATAGACTATCTTGATAATTTTTTTGTAGTATTTGTAGATGATATTATTGTCTATTTGAATATAATGGAATATAATTAAGAACACTTCAGAACTATACTGAACACCCTGAGGAAAGAGAGGTTTTAATCAAGATTTACCATGTGTGAATTTTGGCTTCTGAATGTTTCCTTTTTTGGTTACATAATGTCAACGGAGAGGATATATGTGGATCCAAAAAAAAATAAGTAATTGAATGTTGGATGCTACCAACAATGGTAAATGATATATGATGTTTTCTTAGTATGGGTGGTTATTATTGATGTTTTTTGAATGAATTTTCATTATTATCTAATCCACCCAATAAATTTACTCACAAAGGTTTTATGTTTGTGTAGATGGAGTAATGTGAAGAGTATTTCAATGATTTAAAAATAAGTTTGGATAGTTCACCTATGCTCACACTCCCTTGTAGTGGAAAACGATTTAGCATAAACAGTTATCTATCCAAGAATGGGTTGGGTTGTGTTCTCATGAAAAATGACATGGTGATAGATTGTTCCCCATGAAAATTGAAAATCCATGACAAAATATATCGAACTCATTATTTGTAGTTATCTATGGAAATTTTTACACAAAATATAATGATGAATTATCTTTATGGTGAATGGAGTGATATTTATACTGATCATAAAAGTTTGAAGAATATTTTCACACAAAATGAGATGAATAAGGGTCAATGATTTGGTTGTAGTTGATTAAATTTTATGACTGCTCAATAAATTACAACAATGTAATGGCTAACATGGTAGTATATACACTGAGTCGAAAAGACCATGTTGTATTATCCACGATGAGGATCAGAAAATAACCAGTATTTATGAATTTGAAATGATGGATCTTGAAATTTTATTGGAAGGGTAGATTTATTATCTTTCTCAAATGAATGTTCAGCAATCTATAAAAGAGATGATTAAAGAGGTTCAGAAGGAAGATGTAGAGATACCAAATAAGGTGATAAATATTCTTGAATTAACTCTTGACTATGATGGAATAATATGGTTTTGGAACTGGGTTTCTATTCCGCCAATACCCAAATTAAATAAATATATATTATATGAGTCTCATTGTTCTTCATTATTTATTCATACTAGAATTAGAAAAATTTATAGGGACCTCATAGAGTACTTCTAGTGGGATGTAATTAAAGGAGATATTTCCAAATATGTCTCTCGGTGAATGGTTTTTCTTAAATTTAAGAATTATTGACAAGTGTCTAAGGGGATTTTACAACCAGTACCCCTACTAGAATGGAAATGGGGAAACATCACTATGAAAATTGTCATCGGACCTCCCAAAACTTCTAAAGGTCATAATTATATATGGGATATAACTGAACATCATATGAGTTCATCACACATAATTTCTATTAGGGATGATTTCTCTCTAGATAAGAATTCCAAGATACCTCTTAAATAAGTGGTAAAATTTCATGGAGTACCACTTTCTATTATATATGATCATGATCTGAGCATTACCTATAAGTTCAAGGGAAGTCTTTAGTGGGTTATAAATATATTGTTATGTTCCTAGACTACTTATCATCCTGATACAGATGTTCATTTTGAGAGGAAACTTTCAACTCTAGACAATTTGTTCAGCGATTTCTCTATGGATTTCAAAGGTGGGATGAATCAACACCTATATTTTATGAAATATTAATATTATAATCTCATTCAATTCAGTATTCAAATGGATCCTTATGAACCCCTATATGGAAAAATGGTAATAACTCCAACATTCTAGGATGAAGTTGGGGAATGAAAAATATTAGGGCCTTATCTTGTTAATTAAATAGTATAAAATGTCAGATCAATTCGACAACATTTAAAACTAGCTCAGAGTCGAAAAAAAGATAAGCTAACTAGTTAAGGAAAACATAGAGTTTAAAGTGGTTGAAATGTTGTTCTTTTAATATATCCATGGAAGTGAGTAACAATATTTGGGAAAAGGGAATGCTAATCCATAAGTATATCAGTCCTTTTGAAATTAGGGATCGTGGTTGGAAGGTAGCTTACCCATTGGATCTTCCACTGAATCTACCACAAGTTTGTGATGTGTTCCATGTATCTCTCTTGAGAAAGCACATTATTAATCCTTCATATGTAATAAACTCATAATTTGTACCACTGGATAAATATCTTTCTTATGAAGAACAGGCGATAGAGATTCTGGATCATAGCGAAAAACTTCTATGAAACATGACCACTAACTTGGTTAATGTTTTCTGGAGGAACCAGTAGTTTGAGGTAGCTACATGAAAACTTTAAAATGTGATTTGGAAGATGTATGCTCATCTATTGGTTTCTGAATGATGAATTCCAGTGGTGAAATTCAGTTTTAGGTAGGTAGAATGTAATAATAGGATGTTTTATGAAATATATTAAATAATTTCATTTAATCAATATATTTCAATGCATGATACTGTTATTTTAAAATAAAAAAGTGATGATATTAGTATAAAAAAAATTTAACCTATCAATTTGGTTTTCAATAATAAATATATCTAACTAATAAAAATTTATAGCGAATTCATTGGATACCAATTATTTATGAGAAAAATATAAATCAATCATATATTTGTATTTTTTTTATTAATAAATTGAGTGAATTACTATTAGTTATTGAAATAAATGAAATATATATGTTATGAAATTAATAAAAATATTTTTATATTCATCCAATAGACATTTTATTCATAGGGTTTGAATAAACCCTATATTATGTAGATAAATTTATATTTTTCAAATGGGTAATTTTACTGTCATTCGATTCGCGAACACATTTTTAAATAATATTTGGGAACATTAACAATTTTTAGGACAACATAACCATATTATGTTAATGTGGGATACAAATATTTAATTTGGGTCATTTTTTTTTTATTTTCTAATAACTTTCCTGTTTGATGAATTATAAAAATACACTAAATTTTAATTGAAAAAAAAATTATTCATTAAAATAATATATATGGTTAAATTATAATATTAAATGAATTTAAAAAATAAATATAATATATTTTTATCATTCAATATAATTTATGTAATAAATGTTAATTTTATATTTAATTAATATGTAAAAAAATTTCAATCTTTCCAATGTTTTAACTTTTAAAACATGCTATCCCTTTTCAACGATGGGATTAATTCTAAATTCATTACTACAACTTTTTTTTATTTTAATTTTAAAAACATTATTCCATATTTTGAATCAGAAAATGAAAATTATGTCTGTAATATACTTTTATTTTTTGGAATTATGACTAGTTACATCGATAATTTTTATTATTATAGTAAAAAGGTAAATTGTGTTATTAAAGGTAAAAATTATTTTATGAAATAACCCCAACACCTTTATTAATATCATTTTATGAGTGTTTTTAAACCTAAATCATCCTTGGGTAGAAATATTTTTCTTTGGAAACCACTTTGATGAGATTATTTCATTTAATTTATTTTATTTAATGAAAAGCTAAATATTTCTTACTCAAATTAAATAACTATATTGTATCTAACATGATGATATAAAGAATATAAATTTGATTATAAATTCTAATTTACAAGATAAAACATTTATCATTAACATGATGATTTATTTATAATTTTTTTGAAAAAAATAATTACATTAGAGACTTGTATATTAATGATGAAATTTTTTTGATTGTTGCGAAATCAATAAAATAAATATTAATAAAGTGTTAATAACCATTAAAAAACCCAAAAACTTTACCAAAAATTATTGGTTGAGTATATCTCTACCTTAACCATTCATATGTTTAGTTATTGACCATTTTAAAAATTTAAAAAGAGATTATGACACTTATATTATATCATTTAATGTGATGATAAACCTGTCACATTCATGTTTTAATATGTACAACTTTTTTTAAATATAGATTTTGCATAATATATATTCTATTTTAAGTACTATTATTAAATATAGATGAGTTATATTTTCCATATTTTTTTATTTTCAATTTCTATAAAACAATTAAACATATTATATAATTACCCAAAACTATTGTAGTAATTAGTATATTAAGGGAAATATCAAATAAATATTAATAAAAATATTAAAATGAATATAAATTTGGATAATTAATATGTGAAATTAATTTAATAGATATCCTTGACCTCTTAGAAATATAATAAAATATTTTTTTAAGTAAACTTGTTATCTTAATATTTTCAAAAATCAATGAATTGAATAATATTAAAATTGACACTATTTATTGTTTATCAAAATAAAGATTTATTAAAATATTTAAAAATCATAAAACATTTATAAAAAATATAATAATTTTGATTTGGTCTAAAATTTTGTAATATATTTATTTATGATCTAATTGACATAAAATAATTAAATATTTTACCGTTTTAATATTGAATTTTTTTTACCCTAGTTTAAAATTAAATAGAATAACTAATTATTAATTCAAATGATAGTTTTTAAATTGATAGAAAAATATCTCTGAAATTTAGTGGTTAGTGGTTTTAAACCTATATTTTATATCATTTTATATTGTGGGAAACTTCTTAGGTTTTTGGATGGCTAATGGATTTTATTATAAATTAATATTTTTTGGAGATACCAAAAGTGCCCCTCTCCTCAATTATAAAATAGAACATCCTCTTTCACCTATTAACATCACATTGAGCCTTAAATATTATAAATTCCCTTCTCATTTAAATATTAATCATCCCTGGAAATATTTTAGAGGTTCTAGTATTCATAAAATACCAACAGTAGTGCTATAAGAGGAGGTTTAGAGGGGGAAAGTCGAAGAAGTGATAATATCCTCTACCAATTGTTTCAATATTCTTTATTAATATACTTCTTATTAATGAAATTTTTCACTATAAATTAATAACTATTGTAAATATTATATATTATGAAGTTATTATGATATTAATAAATAATATTCAATCAATTATCTATAATAATAAAAATAAAATCACCACTCGTACGTACCTACGACTTGCAATCTACACGATGTGGTATGATATTTTTTTCACCACCATCTTACATGGATGGTATAATTATTGAAATAATAACTATATATGATTTTTATTACATAATATTTATTCTTAAATACTATACACCATCCACTTTAATACCATTCATCAATTAAGGGAATGATATCATCGCTCGTGCATTTTTATGACTGATCGTCTCTTTGATACGATGTGATTCATTTTACATGATCTTAATTAAAACATAGTAATATAAAATAATTGAATGAATAAATATTATATATTTTATAATAATATCTTTATTTGACTTATATAACTATAAACTAGGAATATAAAGAAGAATATATCCCCCAAAACATGCAAATCAAAATAAAGAAGTTAACAACAAATGGATGAGTAATACTGTTACTAACAAACAGATGATAATATGATCATATATGATAACAAAATAAATTACAATAAGTCATAAATAAGTCAATAACATTATTTAAATCAAGATAATGGGGTTTTTGATACATTCAAATGAAATTGGACCAATGGTAAGGGTTAATTTTACAATCTCATTATTTTCCAATATTGTTTATTCATAAGTATTTACTGGGGTATATTTATCATCCATGTCCATCTTTTCTAATTATGTTTTCAAAAATATTCTTTCTGTTCTTTTATAATCTTTTTGTATCAATTTTACTGATTTTTTAATTTTTATTAATTAGATTGAAAGGGGTCTTTTCTCATTTTGGATAAGAGAAAATTCATGACCTTTCTGAAAAATGTATGAGGAGAATGATTTTTATCTAATATGAAATGAAAATATCTTTAAATTTACATAATTACTTATTTCCATGAATCTTTCTTTACATAATTTTAATTTTATTTTCAAATAAATTCTTTTATTTAAAATTGAACATCATTTTCAAAAAAGAAAACATTTTTAAAGAAGAATGTTTGTAAAGACCTAGAACCTAGTTTCTCAGAGCTTGTTCCTAACTTAATTAATTTGGTATGATTACAAGTAAATAAATACTAAATTAATTAATGTTTTAGTATCTTTAGAAAACAACATACATAAATACGTTCGATATTGCAACATGAAAGGAAAAAAATATGCTAATTCCAGTATAATGATCTATAACTTAAATATTACCCCTACAATCATTCACAATTTAAATATTTTTATCCTAGGGAAATATTAGACATATGAATGAGTTGAGATCATATTCTCAATAAAGGTAAATAATATATTGGAAATATTTATAAACATAAGCATTATGAATAGTGAGAAACAAAAATAAGATGCCTTAAAAATATACTTGAGAATAATATGGTTGAAATGAAAGCAGCATAAATAATTCCATTAAACATAACAATACATATTCTAATTGCAAAATAATTACATGTACTATAAATTACTAGTTTCATAATGAGGTAATTCATAATTTCATACACCATAATCATACCGTCAAGGCCTCAACCAAGGCACAATATATAATGGGTAAAAATCCAGGCTAGTTTGTCTCATGAGACCTATCGATCCATAGAGCCGACAAATAGGTCCCCACCCATCACTTATTATATCCAATTCATTACTCAAATGAAAGGGTAGAAACATATTTATTATATAAATTCATACTGTAAGTGACATATGAAATTTAAATAACATTCCCCAATCATTTAATGTAAACATGAATCGTTCAGTGTAATAAGGTGAATGGTATAAAGATATAAAATACCAATAAATACAAATTATAAACCATTAAATAATATATGGTATATTATATCATAAAATATTAATCCCAATAAAATATTATAATAAATAATAGTGTTGAAATAGATGAAAATACTTTTATAAAATCACAGAGTAATTCCTGAGAGAAATTCACATTGTCATTGTAATAAATAGTTATTTAGGAAAAAAATTATATAAAACCAAAAGGGATACAATATAATTTTTTCATAATAAAATTTTTTACTATAGAAAATTTATGGTTTCTTAAAAAATATTAAATAGTGCACTTAAAAATATGTATAAATCTGAGAAGTTCACATGAATCAGGGTTGATTATCGGGAAAACACTTTTGAAAGATCATTTTAAAACATGTAACTCCACGTAAATGATAGAAGGATTATATTTGGTACACACATATAGAACATTGATAGAGAATTTATTAGGAGTAAAAAATAATAATTAGTATTTTTATTGAGGTTTGTATAGAAGAAATGTATTCTGAATGAAAATGGAGGTTCAGGTATAAAACCATTACCTTATGTCTGAATGTGTTCTACACTTGACCTTAACATCCAATATAATCAAATTAAATCCATTTATTAGTTAATTAATAAACTTATATTTATTTATTTAATTTATAATAAATTTATTATGTTCATTTATGGAATTTTTGATGAGTTATATGATACAATATTATTTCATGGGAGCCTTAGTTTCCTTAGTTTTCCTATTCGGTATACTTGTATATATGTATGGAAGTTCATGTGGAATGGATATAATTATCCAGAATTGAATCTACATGAAACTAATGAACATCCAAAATAATAAATTTTTATATAATTAAATTGTTTGTATGGTATGATGATGATTTATTATATAATACATTAGTGATAATCATTTAGATTATTATGGTGGTATTTTGATCATCAAAAACAAGTTTTGTCGTATGAATTAGTATTACATATATAAAATTGATCTAGAATAATTAAATAATATATAATAAAAATTTTATTAAATTTTTAAACCATAAAAATGATTTCATGAACAACCTTTAATAATAAATTAAATAATGAAAGGTTCATCGTCCATGAAGGTTGTAAATGGGCACCTCCCGGACGATGATTTAATTTTCAAAATAAAATAAAGGGAGATAATAGATTGAGGAAGTATATTAAATAAAAATAATATATATTATTTATATAGGTTATATTGGAGTTTTCATGATCATTTATATAGAGTATGTGACTAAAATATAGGAATAGAAAATAAATTTAAAAAAAAGTAAAAGAAAAAGGAAGAGGGTTTACCTATTGAAACATTATCCATGAGAACCCAATTAGGGGAAGGGGTTTTGGTATTTTTTAAAGAACAATAGCTCATATACATGTGGAGAAACTAGGTAAGATTATTTGTGTAGAACATTTATAAGATTCAAGGGTTAGAGGAGGGAAGAAAAGAGGGAATGATGGGTAGTTTTTATAGTGGATAAGAGGGTGATTTTTAAATGTCTCATTAATAATTTTTTTTCATTTTTTTTATAACAACCAATAATTCTGATCATTATTATCAAAAACATTTATAAGTTCATGTGAGTTTAAACCAATCATGATTACATTATCCATATATCACCTATGACTCATTAAATCTTGTATTTATGATTTATTTTTAATTATCATCTTTTTTATTCATTGAAAATTCATGTATATTATAAATATCAAAAAAATCCCTAATATCTTTCTGACATGTAGAATTGTAAAATAGAATCTATTATATAAAAATAACATTCTATATACTTGAAATTTAATTTTTAAATAGAACCATTATTTACTTGAAAAAAAAAAGATTTAAAACTCAAAACTGATTTTATAATTTTTTAAAAATTAACTGAGGTCTCCTAAAATTATACCAATCATAGGACTATAAATTATATATTTAATAATTAATTTTTTGTAAACTAATTTTCTTTTAATTAAATTTATTTATTTAATATTATAAATAAATACTTATTACTCAGAAAAATACCAACACTTAATTATTTAAAAATTCACTCTAATTGATAAGGTTCCAAAATTTTATTTATTAATACAAGGGTGAGGTTTTTATTTATATGGGTTATATTAATATTTCAAAAGTTACATTACTATTCATAAGAGTCAAGTTAGTATTATCCAAAAATGTATGTTTGTCCTTTCGGACTCTAAATATCTTACTATATGCAACCATGTTTGTATGTTTCTCAAAATTAAAAACACAAAAGTGGAATCATTATGTATAATAGATTGGTTATAAATAAATCTTGTAAATAACAAAGTTTTTTTTCATAGATACTCAATGTTTCATGAATTCAATATTGGATTTATTTTTAAATTCTTGGAATCTTACATTCTTACCTACATACATAAATTTCTTCTTCAAAATTAGAAGAATGTATACTCATAAAATTATTTGGCTAGTTATTCATCATATTCACTTTATGATTCCCTCTCTCATATTAATTTTTTTTATTTTTATAATTTCCCATTACCAACTGAGTCATTCAATTCCTCAACACATGTTATTTAGTGTTTAGAATCCAGATAGCCTATTTACAATATGAAAAGTGAGGTTTCAATTCTATACCTTAATAAGTGAGTACATGTGTTTGGTATTGAATGTAATTTCTCAACAATGAGACATGGAAGATATTGTGTACCATAGAATTTCTAGGTTTTTTAATAAATGAATAGTTGTAGCTCCAATTCTGTCTATAATTTCAAAATTTCCAATGTACCTAGGACTCAGTTTTCCTTTCTTCCAAAATCATGTAACTCCCTTACATGGAGATTCTTTCATGAAAATGTTATCTACCACTTGAAATTCCAAATCCTTCCATATATTACCAATGTAGATATTTTTATTTGTTTTTATGCATTGATATGGGTTTTAATGGTTATAACCTTTGTTGTTGATTCCTCCAAAATCATTGGCCCCATAAATTTAATTTCACCAACTACATCCCAACATGTTGGTGTATGAAATCACTTTCCATACAATGATTTATACAGTGAAATTTTAATACTATAATGTAAAATACTATTTTATTCAATATACCCAAAAATTAAATACATGATCCCACATTCCTTGAATGTCGAGCAAGTATGATCTCAACATGTATTGTAAAGTTTGAATAGTCATTTCTGACATGCCATCAAATTAAGGAAGATAATATGTACTCAAATAAATCATAATAACCACAGTTTCTGGATAATTTTCCATAATTTTGATTTAAACCATAGATCATGATTAGAAACAATATAGAGAGGTGCTCCATAAAGTCTAACAACTTCATTAATACAGTGTCGTACAACAGACTCTAGAGGAAAATCATACCTTTGTAAGAACATGGATCTCCATTTTCCGGTATGGATATTTATTTATTTTTTGCGTAAAAAGGGAGATTTAAAATTTTCTATGTTCACACCATATACTCTTGAGTACACACTTCCATGTGTAGCCTTGTATGGGTCGTGTAACGGCCGAGTACATGGTCGCGTATGTGACCCGACATACCGCCTAAATTTGGTGTCAGTTGAGGATAATACATGGTGTTTACATTAAATGAACACAAAATATAAATTTCTTTTTAAACAATTAATTGGAGTGGGGTCACCTCTATTCATCACAAAGAACATTTTCTAACAACGGTTCGTCCAGGAGTGACTGAGAGCGACAATCAATGTCTAAGTCACCATTTCTCCGTCCAAGGTCTGATTCAAACTCCAAAAGGTGTGTGGGAATCCCCCTGGTGAATTCTTCCCGATTCTTTATCCTCTCTTCATGATTCATCTTTTCTCATGGGTTATTCAGTGATGAATATTTTTTACCTTTTTGTATATCTATGATGTTCTAGGATGATTCAAGGGAAGACATTCTAGAGTGTTCATCGTACATCATCAAGGTTGTTGTTTTGTGACTTTTTCAATATTATTTGAATTATATATGATTAATGTTTCGAATAACCATTTTGGGGTATTTCATATTTTTTATTTTGACCCTGTTTAATACCTTATATTGATTGGATGTTCGATTAAGGGTTGTTTCATATGCATAAGATTGTATACCCACGTTTATGGGACACACCGTGGGTGTGTTTCCTGAGTTCGATTGTTTATGGTCGTTTGACCTAGGATTCATATAAGCCATACCTTGTTTTCCATACACATATTTGTTTAGGATAGAGTTGATTGGTTATATGTGATGTGTTTTTTTTTTATTTGATCAAAGATGAGCCATGTAATAGTTTGATTTTCATGTAGAGCCTTTAATGACTGTTTTATGTGTACTAGTCTTGAAATAGATCCTGAGATCATTAGACCATGAAAATATTTGGGTTTTAAAAGTGTGTTTACACATGAACTTGAGATCTGTGGTGTTGATTTTGACCCATGGTTATTAACCATGACAGTTACTTGGAGGTCTTTTTTGATCATTTATACTATATTGACCTAGCGGGTATTGACCGTGACAGCTACCCAGAGGTCATGTGTAAATTATTAATGCTATGTAGAATAGGGTTGTTGACCATCATAGCTATCCATAATTTCATTATCTTTAATTTATTCTATGTTGAAAAATATGAGTAAAACTGTGACAGCTTTCCCAAAGTGTGGGTCGTGAGTAATTGAATAATTGTGACGTGTCTTCATTTCCAAAGAACAAGATTGTACTCGGTCTTACATGGTTGATTAGATGGTCTTATAAGACATCTATTGTTACTATTACACATGGGATTCAAAGAGTAAGTCTATATCCCATGATCTCATAATTCAAAATTCTATATAATTAACCAATTTAAATGAATGTAATTTAAAACTACAGGATTGTTTACCTTTCAGTACATCATAGTTTATTTATTTATTTCTTATTATTAGCTACTATACATATTCATTGATATTTAGGCACATATATTTTGGTGGTTTCCTATTGGGATTCATCTCACACCCTATTTGGGTCATGATTTTGGAGCCAATTAGATTATATTGTTTTTGGTATAGATAAGTTCAAGCTCCCATCTTAATTAGGTACTTTATTGTCATCAGAGTTGGAGAGCATGAGACCAAGAAGAGGTTTGTGATAGTGTAGGAGTTTATTTACTATTTTAGTACTTTTGTTTTAGTATTTTATTTCCAAAATTTTAATTTTGTCACTAATTTCCTAGATACATGTTACATGAGTCATTTATTTATATATTCTTCAGTTGTATATACTATTAGTCTTCTATTGTTTACTTCTATTGTATGGTATTACTACATTGACAACAATTTGTTGTAATTTTCATTTATGTTACTCTACTAATGATAAAATAGTTTCCCCAATATGACACCCAATTCTTACGATACTAGTTGGAAGCTTATGGAATTTGGGGAAATTCACTTGAGGCGATGTGACCAACCGGGTATGGGGCACCCTTGGGTGACACCCGAAACAGAGACATTACAAAGTGGTAACATATATTTTCTACTCTACATTGTCTTACTATTTGAAATCTATAAAAAGGGATACAAAGGAATCTGTAGTTGGTAATAAACTATTTATAGGAGTAGCTAACATGTGTATAGGGAAAATCCATGTTATCTCGAATATTGCATTTTTTTTGTTTTTCAATTGTTTCAGTTGTTTTGATTTCACCATTGGGTGACTCAGAGGTACTGTGCTGATATCATTTATATTATTGAGGTTCTATTTATATTGAAACCCAATGAGATGAGGGTATTTCATCTCATGCATCATATATACCATTGTTAGAGATCAGATGTCATGCATTCTTGTCACTCAATTTAGGGTGAATTACTGATTGCATGCTGTTGTGATAGATTTTTTGATTGATATTCATGTTGTTTTGATATATTCTGTGATAGACTAAATACTACTTTTAATGGGCATTGGAATATGTAATGTTTTATTTGGAGGGATGTAAAAAATTGATCCTTGAGGTGTTATGGTCCCTCTTGGATCAGAATTTTATGGATCATGTTTAAACTTTAATTGGAATTTGTTATGATATGATATAAATAAGGATACCAATAATTGATTTGTGGGCATATGGGATCTCATGTGTCATAATTTGTCATTACATAGACAGAATTTTATGTTTTTAAGGATTCAAGAGATGTTTCATATGAATACTATTTGGAAACCCAGCCAACACGGTGTGTGGTGTCAATAACACATGCCATGTGTTCTTCTATTCTGGAAGTTATGACTTTTATTAAGTACACAATGTGTACTAGGAGTACATGACTTGTAGTGCTTGACCATGTGACTAAATGTGTGAGAAAAGACATGGGGTTGGGAAACTTTTGGTAGAACACGTTGTGCCTAGATTGTACATGTCATGTGTAGAGAACCATGTATCCGTCCATGTGACCAACAACAGAGGTGGATGAAACATAGGTTGTCACACCATGCCTAGCTTGTACAAACCGTTTAATGTCAACCTTGTATCCAACTGTGTGACCAGCGACACAAGTAGAAGGAGTTTAACTAGTACATTCCATTTCTAGGGTGAACACGTCGTGTAGTGTTACCCATGAGATAACCTTATAGTTCTAGTTGTGTAGAGGAACATGGGCATGAGGGAAAATTCTAGTACACACTATGTCTCAAGTGGAACACATTGTGTGTATGGGTGTTACATGACTAGGATTGGAAGAGTTACACACTGTGTTAAAAGCATAATGGCACACACTATGTAGGGGTTATACGTGCCGTGTAACCCTATTTTGTAAAAAAATGATGGTTTCTTATCCTTTTCCTTTCAAGAAATACTATGTTGTTGTCCTTAATGATATTATAATGATGTTTTAACCTGACCATACTAATTCATTCCACCACGATTTCCTCCAGTTGTATGCTAGGTGCACGGTGATGACCAATCATTGAAAAGGATAGATCAGGGATTACCAGTAGGTCCTCCCATGAAGCCCATCTTGGCACCAACTGTTATACCTGATTCTTGTGCTAATGAAAAGTTTTGTGAAGCATTTTTGCGGATGTTAAAGGAATTTTATGGAGCACTGAATCCTACCTCATCTATGGAAGAGTTGACACAGGTGTTTCAACATCAGTATCCTCCCACATTCTAATATGATAGAGGACCACATTCTCTAGAGTAATGGTTGGAGGAAAAACTTTATATCTCTGAGAATCTAGAGATACCTCTAAATAGGAGGGTCAATCTCATGACATAAATGAAATGTGATTCTTCCAAGAGATGGTGTGGTGATATCTAAAATGCAGAACATCGTCGAGATATGGTTTTGGAAGAGATTTAGAGGACCTTCTATGATTACATCTATCCCAAGACATTGAGTGATGATCGGGCATGAGAGTTCATGCTTTTGGATTAGGGTGCTCTTTCATTGATGGATTACTCATTTCGTTTTATAGATCTTCAGAACATTGCAATTATTCTAGGAGGTGACTAGTTATATTTGGAAAGGAGATTTGTGTATCGTCTAGGGATGACATTTGATAATAGGATAATGTTATCAAGATGACTTTGGTGATTTTTATAGTAAACTAGGGGCTGATTATATATTGCAATATAAGGGAGTTGGGAACTTTGAGCTTCTGCAGTTTAACATCTAGAGGTATTACTCCTTCGAAAGATAGCAGGATGTTCCGCAGGGAGTTTTCACATTATGTTTTTTTAGGTAGCTAGGAGGTATGCTACCAGTGCGGGAAGAGTGGGAATACAAGACTACATTTCATATGGACCTAGTTGAGGGCCAGTCTTTTGGATAGATGGTCCATCAATAGCATTCTTAACATGGTGTTATCACGAACAGTGGGTGGTAGGGGTTCTGTTATGACTCCACATTCCGGATCAGGACCACCAGTTTCTCCTCAATTAGGGAGCTGCAGTTTGTCAAGCCGTTCAAGCCAAGGAGGTGACTATAGACATGGTAGCCAAATTTTAGGGCTTTTGAGATAGTAGGGTGGATCAGCTCAAGGATGTGAGGTAGGGTCACAAGACCATTGTATAGGTAAAAAATTTATTGTGATGTAGACCCAGCAGAAGTAGGATCCCAAACACTCTACGGTTAAAGGTACAATTTTAGTTGCCTCATTTTTATCTTCTTATATTTTTGAAATCGGGTATTCTCATAGTTTTATATATTTTGCCTTTGTGGAGGGCCTTCAGATCTGTATCATTGAATATAGGGATTTTATGATGCTAGAAACTATGTTGGGGATTATGATGTCTACTGTATGTTTGTACAAAGATTTCCCTCTTGAGGATTGTGGGTGTCACTTTTTAGTGGAAGTATATGTATTAGATAAGGTTGGCTTCAATGACATTCTCGTAATAGACTGTTTAGTCTCATTCTAGGCCGTTATTGACAGCTATCTTCGCATGGTGAGTTTCAAATCACTAGAGGGTCGGTCCTTTCTATATAAGGGTGAATGGGATTTCTAGGCGAGTAGTGCTGGACGCGAGCATCTTTGGTTGGGAGGAATTACATCCCCGATTTCTAGTGTATATCTAGATAGACATGGGTCTTCACAGATGGACTTTCCTCCAGTGGTGGATGGTTTCAGACATGTCTTTCTAGATTAATTTTCAGGTTTACCTTCTTAGAAAAAATTATATTTCCCTATTGATCTTGTGCCAGGAAGAGCACCAGTGTCCATCCTTTTGTATAGGATGTCTACACCAGTCTTACAGGAGCTCAAGTAGCTGTTAGAGGTGTTGAAGGAAAAGGGTTTTATCCAACCCAGTACTTATCCATGGGGTTTGTCTATTCTTTTTGAAAAGAAGTCATACGGTACCCTCAGAAATTGTGTGGATTATTAGATGTAGAACCATTTGACGTTCAAGAATTGATATCCCTATCCTAGGATTGATGGTCTCTTTGATCAGAATCGAGAAGCTCGAGTGTTCTTGAAGATTGACATATGATCTGGTTATCTTCATTTTCATGTTAGACCATCAGATATACCACTTATAGCCTTTCAGAGAATTTATGATCTTTATGAGTATTTGGTAATTTTTTTCAGTCTCACGAATGTACCAGAAGTTTTCATGGCCCTGATGAATCGAGTGTTCCATCCATTAATGGATTCCTTTATAGTAATCTTTATGGGTGATATCTTGGTGCACTCTCACACTCAACATGAACATGCCACCCATCTTGAGAATGGTTTTAATTACTCTGAGAAATAAACTATTATAAGATAATGTCTCAAAACTCATCTTCTGGATTGACCATATTCACTTCTTGGGTCATGTTAACTTAGAGACAAGAATATCAGTAGACCCAAAGGAAGTGGGAGTAGTAATTTCGTAGGATAATCAGAAGAACGTTATTGAGGTATGGAGTTTTCTAGGGAAAGATGGTATCTACATGAACTTTATATAAGACTTTTCATGCTTAGGAGCACCACTAACAGGCCCGACAATGAAGGGTGCAAAGTATTTGTGGAAATATTCCAACGATTCATAATTTTAAGAGATGATATGGAGATTGAAATCAGGACTTATAGAGATTTTTCTAGATCTACGAAATATTTACACAATTTAATATGATGTATCTAGTATCGGACTGGGAGAAGTTCTTATATAGGGGGAAGAAGATGTTTCATATGGGTCTCGGCAGTTAAGGCCACATGAGAGGAATTACACGACACAGAATCCTGATTTAGCAACATTTGTGCATGCTTTAAGCTTTTGGAGACATTATATTTTGGGAGATAATACTGTGGTATTCACTGACCAAAAAATTCTCTCTTATATCATTACACAGTGCGATCTGAATTTGAGATAGAGAAGGTGGGTTGAGTGCCATTAGTCTTTTGACATTGAGAATTGCTACACCATTGGGAATAGCGACACAGTGGTTGCTGGGTTGAGAAAGTGGACTCAGATACAGGCAGTTCAGGAGGCTAGTAGTGAGTGGCAGCTTATGTCTCTGGTCGCTGATATGCATTTCAAGGTGCATGATAGGTAGGGGAAAAAGTTTCTTTCTTTAATAGCTGCTATCTCTACTCTAATAGATCAAGTGAGAATGAGGAACCTATCAGATTCTAAAGTCATAGTCCTATGGGAGAGTGTGTTTAGATAGGACCCTACTCTAGGGTAGACCATAGGCGTCGATGATTCAATATATATCCATGGATGCATATGGTTGTTAGAAGACATAAGTGAGGAGTTGATGAGAGATTTTAATTCCTCAGTTTGGGTAGTTCATCCTAGTTTCACCAATATATATCCAGATCTACACCCTTATTATTTTTGGCCAGGTATGAAGAGGGATGTTGCAATTTTTTTTGGAGATGTTTCACCAGTCAGTAGGTGAAGTTTGATCATCAGTGAATAGTAGGGATTTAACAGTAGTTAACTATTCCCGAGTGGAAGTGGAATGATGTCACTATGGATTTCATGATGGGATTACATGTTTTCATCATGGTAATGGTGTGGTTTGAGTTTTTGTTGAAAAATTTAAAATGGTTGCACGTTTCATGATGATCAAGGAAACCTTTAGTATTGATGAGCTTGGATGGTTGTACATCAGAGAGATTTTATGTTTCAATGGAGTTATTCACTCTTTTGTTTCAGACAGGGATTCCAGGTTTACTTCACATGATTGGCATAGACTACCGAGGAATTTGGGTAAACATGTACTTATAAGTACAACATACCATCCCCAAACAGATTTCCCGTCTGAGTGTACAATTTAGGTTATGGATGAAATTCATAGAGCACGCATCCTGTATTTTTGGGATTCATGGGAGAGACACATACCCCTAGTAGAGTTTTCATACAATAATAGTTTTCAAGAGAAGATTCATATAGAACCATGTGAGGCTTTATATGGTAGGACATGCTGATCACCCTTGTGTTGGCTGGAGGTAGGAGAGGTAGCTATGATGGGACCTAATCTCATATAGGAGACCACCGAGAAGGTTGAGTTGATTAGGAAATGTATGGATACTGCATAGTCTCACTATAAATCTTATGATGGTCGATGGAGATGACATCTAGAGTTCGAGGTTGGAGATCAGGTTTTCTTACGTGTCACAACGAGGTTGTGGAACTGGAAGATTAGAAGATAGGGAATGCTTTCCCCATGATACATCGGTCTATTTGATGTTTTAGAGATAGTCAGGATGGATTTCTATCGGTTGGAGTAATGTAAGAGGTATCGGGCTATGTACAATTCCTTTCATGTTTCTCAGCTAAGGTGTTACTTTTCGGACTGATATAATGTTTTTCAACCCGAGGAGGATGAGATAGAGGTGGATTCCTTCTTTGAGGAGCACCCTATTCAGATTTTGGATCACAGAATGAAGGTTGTCTATGGCTAGTCTATTCATTTATTATGGGTTTAATGGCATCACAAGTGAGTATAAAATGATACATGGGAAAGGGAGGCCAACATGCGATCGATGTGGCCAGAGTTGTTTGAATTTTCTTCTTCTCCACCCATGGAAGGGAAATTAGAAAAGAAAATATTTAAAGGGATAATTTTTTAAGATCCTAGATCTCCATTATTAGGCAGGGATCTTAAATTCTTGTTTTTTAGGAATAAGGATGATTTGGAAATTTTCTAAGTAATCATCTTGTGACTGGTTACCACCCATAGCTGTGTACTAGCCATGTAATGGCCAAGTACATGGCCATGTAGGTGCCCTGGAAGACCACCTAAAGGGTGTGAGCATTGAAGCTTGTAAACTGTGTGTACATTAAATGATCAAAACATGAACTTTTATTTATAATCAGTTAATAGGAACATAGTCCGGTCTAATCTCCATAAATACCTTCTTCTAACATTGGTTTGTCCAGGAGTGACCGAGAGTGATGATAAAAGTCATAGCCACCATTTCCCCATCCAAGGTCTGATTCAAACTCCGACATGTGTGATGGAATCCCACCAATGAGTTCTTCCTTATTCTTGGTCCTCTCTTCTTGATTCCTCTTCTCATATGCTTTATTCATGGTTGAACATTATTTCCCTTTTTTTAGATCTACGACATTCTAGGTGTATTAAACTTATAATGTTCTATAGTGTTCATCATAAAATATCAATTTAGGTGGCTTGTGGCATTCTTCGATTGTCTTTTGATTATATATGATTAAATTATTGAGTACCCATGATGTAGTAAATTCATATTCTTGATTTTGAGTCTGTTTAAAACCATCTAGGGATTGGTTGTTCGATTAAGGGGTTTTTCCTTTGTATAAGATTATATACCCTTGTTTATGGGACACCCCATGGGTATGGTTCCCTAGTTTTACTATTTAGGGTGGTTTGGCCTAGGTTTCCTTTAAGGGTACCTTTTTTACCATTCCTTGAGTTTTTTAGGATGGAGTTGATTGGTTATATGTTATGTCTATTTTTGGATTTTGAGAGAAGTTGAGCCATATAATAGTTTGAATTTCACATAGAGCCTTTAATGAATGTTGTATGCGTGATGATCTTCTAATGGGCCGTGAGAGCCTTGGACCAAGAATGGTGTGGGGGGTTTTTGTGTTTATTTATATAAAACCATCAGTTCCTTGGTGTTGATTTTTACCCAAGGTGTATTGACCATTAGATCTACCCGATGGTCATTTATGATTATTTATACTATGTTGACCCAAGGGGTATTGACCGTGACAGCTACCCAAAAGTCATGTATAAATTATTAATGCTATGTAGACAAGGGGTATTAACCATGGAAGATACCCCAAAGGTTGTTATATTTAATCCATTTTTTGTTGGAATATAGGGGATAGACCATGAGAGTTTTCCCAAAGGGTCGGTTGTCAATAAATGAATAATTGTGACAAGTTTTCCAAGCCAAAGAACAAGCTTGGACTCAGTTTTACTTGGTTCATTACATGGTCTTTGGAGACATTTGATGTTACTATTACATTGGGGATATAGATCTTAGGATAGACCCTAATATCTCATTATTAAACGGACTAAATAATTAACAAAATTAAATAAATGTAATTGAATACTATAGAGTTTTTTACTTTGGATTAATTCATAGTTTATTGCTTAATTCATTCTTATTACCTGCTATATATATTCACTAGAATTTTGGCACAATCATTTTGGGGTTTTCCAAATGGGATTCATCTCACAACATATTTGGGTCATTATTTGGGACCCAAATAGATTATACTATTTTAGGTAGAGATATGGGAAAACACTCTTTTTCATTAGGTTATTGGTTATCATCGGAGCTGGAGAGCATGGTACCAATATGAGGCTTTCAATGTTGTTGGAGATTATTTAATATTTTAGTCCATTGGTTTTAGTATTATATTTCAATCATTGTGACTTGTTTAGATTCTTTCCTAGATAAATTTGACATGCATAATTTATTTATATATGTTTTAGGTGTTTATACTATCATTCATTCCTTATTTAATTCTGTTTTATGGTATTACTTCTTCCACTAGTATTTAAAATTTATTTATACTTTGTTACTTTGCAAAAGAGGGGGAATAGTTTTTCCACTACACACTCAAGGACCTCACCACTAGTCAGAAGCCTCTAGCATTTAGGGAAATGTGCTTGAGTCCATGTGATTAACCGGGTATGGGTCACCCTTGGGTAGCACCCAGAAATGTGACATTACACCCTTATAGCAAGTAAATGTGTAAATTAGGTAATTCAATCCACAATTACCCATATGGCATTTTTATATCATTTATTTTTGGGTAATTTGGTGAAAAAAATCCATAGTATTGTCATCTTATTCCCCTGTATGAATAAGAAGAGCTTGCAAGACTCCTATAGATGTTGTCTTTTAACCATCACTTATGGACAGACTAAACAGCATGATACATAATCAGAAACATCTAATTTCATGTTGTCCCACTAGAAATTGTCCTTCAAATATATATGTGTCTCAGTGATACCAGGGTTTATAGTGAAATATGAACTCTGGGAATCATCCAATAACTACTATTTTATCTCTGATATAGAGTTAACACATAACATCTTCCATAATTTTAGATTTAAATCATCACAAATAAAGTGTTCCTACATCTCATCATTCATTTTTTTAATTTTATTTTGAAGATTGTCATCATCAGATAAGGAACTTTTAAATATTCTTAATAAATATGGTTAGGAAACCAATTTGAAATAGTGATGTTTCACCTTCCTTGATAAATCCCATATAAATTCTCTCTAGATCAATGTACATAGGATCCTTTTCAGTTATCATTTAGTTTAGAACTCCATGATATTTATTAATCAATGGATCAACTACCTGATTTTCCTTTTCTGGGTTGTAGTGTATGGAAAAATAGTTATCCTTGAGTAGCTTGAGCCATTTACTTTTCCACATGTTAAATTATTTCTTCGAGAAGATATATTTCAATATCTTTTGATCCATATATATCTCACATATTTCACCATAGAGATAGTTTCACCATATCTTCAGTGAAAAAAATGCAGCACCTAACACAAGATCATTAGTTGGATAGTTTTGTTATTGAATTTTTAATTTCCTTGATTCATAATTAATAACTCTATGATTATGAATGATAAAAACCTAATTCTTTTCATTGATGCATCACTATAGATAACAAATACACCATTTCATGATGGTAGAGTATGTAATAGAGAATTTACTAATCTCATCATCAATTCATCAAAACATTATTCAAATTCGTTTTTCCATATAATCATATCCCTTTTATGAGTATGCTTGGTTAACAGGTTAGCTAGTCATGTGAAATTATAAAAAAATGATCGATGATATCCTTCTAAACTAATAAAACTACATACCTCAATCATTTTTGTTTGTGCATGTCATTCTTGAAATACTATTGTCTTCCCCGGATAAACTAAGATTCCCTCTTTAGAGACTATATGGCCAGGAAAAGAAATGTTTTGAAGCCGTGAATCACACTTTTTAAATAGATAATACACATCGTTTCTTCTATGATTTTTTAAAATAATGTGCAAGTGGTTATCATGATCATAATAGATTTAGTAGTATACCAAGATTCTTAAAATAAATTCCAACACAAATTTGTCAAGATATTCCTCGAAAACACTAGCCGATAGATCTGTGAAAATATAGGGTTCATTAGTCAGCCCAAAAGACATTACAGTAAAATCGTAATGCCCATACCTAGTTAGAAAATTTGTCTTTGTAAAATCTTATTTTCTTACACGTAACTGATGATATTCAGATTAAATGTAAATATTTGAAAAATATTGGGGTCTGTGGTGATGATCAAATAAATCGTAAATATGACGAAGTGGATACTTGTACGTTATCATAATAGCACTATTATCCCTATAGTCAATACAAATTTTCAAATATCCAACTTTCTTCCTATAAATAATAATAGGATTTCTCCATAGAGAAACACTAGTGTTGATAAATCATTTATCTATAAATTCCTCTAGCTATCTATTCCGATAAACTAATTCTACTATGGCCATTCTATATGGAGTCTTTGATATAGGCCTTGAATTAAGAATTAAATTTATAGAAAACATAATTTCTTGCTTGTGTAGATGTTCAAGTAAATCCTCTAGAAAAAAATCAATGTATAATTGCCTAATATTTACACCCTCATTTTGATAATTTCATTTCCTCAATCATAGATATTGTTTTCCCTTCTTCCCTACAAATTGAATTATGTTGGTCTACTGGGGGTGGATCTAAATATGTACCAGATGATGAGGAATCTGGTCTAAAGATAAGGGATTCTACACCATTCTCAAGAATTATAACATCATTCCTCTTATAATATATTTTCACATCATAACTTGAAATATTGTTCATATGATGAATTATATCAAATTAAATCATGGGGATGTTTATAATTTCAACAACTAGTGAATTTTTATGTTTCATAATGGGGACTGATCGACACATCTTTATTGCAATGATACATTCCTTAAAAATATTTACTGAAAACACATTTATTAAATCAAATTGGAAATGTATAATTTTCTTTGAAATCTGGGAAGATATAAAATAATGAGATGATATAGAATCAAATAAATCATTGTCTATGTTTGAGAAAATTATTATTACATGCGACCATATCATTAGGAACTTCAACCTCAGTAGTTGAGACATCATATGTTTAGCTTTTCTCCCATGAAAATCTTTGGGGAAAGTTTCCTTCTTTCTTAGGAGAATCATTTTCATAATGTCCAATATCATTATAATTTTATCATTGAACATTGGTAGCTTCATCATTTCTGTATTATACATGGTCTTGGTGTCCATCTCCTCCAAAATTGTAACAAACACCCATACACTTCATGTATGTACCAGGGTGTTTCTTCACATAATTATTGAATGATGGAAAATCAATTCATCCATTCTTCCCCTTTTTCATATTTCCTTTTCCAAAGTGTTCAACATCCCACTTATTCACCTTCATTCCTTTAAAGTCATAATACATATAAAATTTTTGTTCTATTTTGATAGCACATGAGATCAAATCTTCATATGATGTGAATCATTGGGAGACAAGTTCCCCTCTGAATAATGGTTTTAAACCATCAAATATACGATCAATATTTCTCCTTGGATTATGTACATAGTATTCAGAATCCTTTCTAACCCTGTAGAGTTAGATTCATACTTTTAAACATTCTCATCATCTTTTTTCTTCAGATTCAAAAACCATCTTTCCATATCTACTCTCTTTTCACCTATGAAGTATTGATATAATAAGTTTTATTAAAAATACCCCAATTTCATATTTCCATTATCTTACACCTATATGTTTTAAATTAAATAACACCATTGATCAACATCATCTAATAGATGATAAAACACACGGATAACCATCCCCCTTTCATTACATCCCAAAGCATGAAATATCTTTTCTTATGAAATTATCCACTTCTCTCTAATGAATAGGTTTGTATCCCATTCAAATGATGGATATTGTTGTCACATAAACTGATCTAACATTTATCCTCTATGTAATGGTACAGGAGTATCCATACGGGTATGTTTATTATTCCTAACATGATTTATTTATCCCAGTATAGTTATATCTATCTCCACACCAGTCACAGCACTAGAACCAATATCATTATCTTACAAATCAGGGTAATCCCTACATGGGATACACCCATTCGTGCTATTTCCTTTCCTTACACAATGATCCATTTCTAAAAAAATACATACACTTTATTAGGTTATGAATCATAACGTGTAATCTCAACTAGATAAATAGTTAACATTAAATGAAGTCCTATGAATAGATAATCTCTTGGAATGGCCTGGAAGGATTAATTTTTTCATTATTGATAATCAACCTTTTATGGTTTGAAGGGGAACCACTTCATGGTCCATTGGCTTCATGGAATTATTGGACATGAATGTCTAAAATGAATTCATTAATGATAATAATTACATGAAACTGCCCCTCCACAACATCTATATCATGATCAGCTCACCACCATTGCATGGATGTTTGACTAGTTGTCTTGGGTAAAGTGGAACATGCCTAGTACTGATTGAAAATTACATAACCTATCATTCTTCTAAATCTATTATATTTTCTCTGGTCAATACACCTTTCATTGAATCATCTTCTAGATCGTGCTCCATGTAGAATCTGTATAGTCTTTATCAACACATCATGTGTCCAAAAGGCCTTGAGGTTTCACTAAATCCCTGCTTACCTGAAAGATTAGGTATCCTGAAGGCCATAAGGAATATAGGACCAAATCAGTGGCGCAAAGTTGAATATTTCTTACTACTTAAATATTTTATATAGTCCCTTTTATATTACTGCTATAGTACAACAAAATTATTCCTCTGTACAGATTTGAACCTAGGTCTCATGGATTCATTTCAAGAGTCTACACCAACTGGGTTGAAGCTCTTATGCTATGCACAACTAATCTCATAATCAAAAACATGGTTTCCATGAGGATATATTTACATTTAAATCCTTAATAATGTTTTGTGATGAAAATTTTAATTAATTAAAATCATTATTTATATTTATTTGATTTATTATAATTTTTTGAAGTTTATTAATGACCATTTTTATGAGTTATAATTTATAAAATTATCTCTCAAGAGCATTCCCTTCCTATGTTTTCACAATGGTTATACTTATATATAAGTGTGGATGTTCATGTGGAATTGATATAGTTCTCCAAATTTAAATTTATAGTATACTAATGAAAATATATATTATTAAATGGTTATATAATAAATTTTTTTATATGGGTTAAGGATGAGCTATTTGATAAAACTTTAGTGACAATCATTTATATTATTACATCTATATTTCGATCATCACGAACTAGTTTTTTCTTATGATTTATTGTTATGTTTATTTAATGTGTCCAAAATAATTACATAAGATATAGTATTTTTTATTTTTTCAACCATAAAAATGGTTTCATAAACATCCATGAATAATAAATTGAAGAAAAAAGTGCATCGCCCAAGAAGGTTGTAAAGTGTAACCTCCTAGGAAATTATTTTATTTTTAAAATAAAATAAATGGAGATATAGTATTTTGAGGAAGTATTTTCCATTAACATGATATAATTCCAATTTATATATGATATTATAGTAACCTTGATCATTTTGAAATAGTAGGTGAAAAGATTATCAGAAAATAAAATAAACTAAAAATGAATTTAAGATAAAAAAGAAGTGGGTTTACCTCCTAAAATATCATCCTTGACAACCACCATAGGGGAACAAGTTTTGAACTTTGGGAAAGGACAACAACTCAAATATTTTGTTAGAGACCATGGAAGAGTATTTTTTTCCTATCATTTAAAACCTCAAGGATTCGAGGAGTGTGTAGAAGCGGGATGGAGTGGTGGTTTTTATAGTGGATGAGTGTGGTGGTTTCAGAAAGTTTTGTTCATTCTGTAATTCATAATGTCAGACATTTTAATCACACTTTCAAGGCCTCTTCCAAGACACCATACATAATGGGTAAAAACCGAGAATAGTTTGTCTAATGAGACCTACTAATTATTCGATGGGCTGTAGTTGTCCCCACTTGTCACATAAAAATTTTATTATGAGTACATAATAATAATTATGAATTTAATTGAGGTAAGTAATGACTAATAAAAACCTAAAAGAAAATTGAGGATCGGGTAGAAACCTCATACCTTATTTATGAAAGTGTTCTTCAATTGATATTAATTCCCTAGATAATAAAATAAAATCCATTAATTAATTAATTAAAAATAGAATTTATATTTATTTTATTTATTAGATTTTTATTAAGTTCATTTATGACCATTTTTATGAGTTATAATATATAAAATTATCTCTCAGGAGCATTCCATTCCTATGTTTTCACAATGGTTATACTTGTATATAAGTGTGGATGTTCATGTGGAATTGATATAGTTCTCCAAATTTAAATTTATAGTATACTAATAAAAATATATATTATTAAATGTTTATATAATGAATTTTTTTATATGGATTGAGGATGAGCTATTTGATAAAACTTTAGTGATAATATTTTATATTATTACGTCTATATTTCGATCATCACGAACTAGTTTTTTCGTATGAGTTATTATTATGTTTATCTAATGGTTCCAAAATAATTACATAAGATAAAGTATTTTTTTATTTTTTAAACCATAAAAATGGTTTCATAAACATCCATGAATAATAACTTGAAGAAAAAAGTGCATCACCCATGAATGTTGTAAATTGTAATCTCCTTGGCGATTATTTTATTTTAAAATAAATTAAATGGAGATATAGTATTTTGAGGAAGTATTTTCCATTAACATGATATAATTCCAATATATATATGATATTATAGATACCTTGATCATTTTGAAATAGTATGTGAAAAGATTATCAGAAAAGAAAATAAACTAAAAATGAAATTAAGATAAAAAAGAAGTGGGTTTACCTCCTGAAATGTCATCCTTGACAACCAGCATAGGGGAACAAGTTTTGAACTTTGGGAAAGGACAACAACATAAATATTTTGGTAGAGACCATGGAAGAGTATTTTTTTCCTATCATTTAAAAACCTCAAGGCTTCGAGGAGTGTGTAGAAGTGGGATGGAGGGGTGGTTTTTATAGTGGATGAGAGTGGTGATTTCTGAAAGTTTTATTCATTACTACACTATTTTTCTGAATAAAAGAAATTGTATTGACTATTGTGTACAAATATATTAATAAGTGCATGTGAGTTTTATCCAATTCTGCTTACATCATCGATACATCACCATTGACTCAATAAATCATGTATTTAGCATTTATCGTTAATTATTGTGTATTACTATCCACTAAAACATCTAGTATTTCAGAAAAATTCAACAAGTTTACCATGATATTTTTCAATATATAGAATTAAAAAAATAGACTCACTTTTCTGAAAATAATTTTATAAATATTTGATATTTTTTTTTTAATAAAATAATTATTTACTTTAAATTACAGATTTGAAATTTAAAACTGATTTTATAATACTTTTAGAATTTAACTAAGGTCTCCTAAAATATTCCTAAAATAATAGGAAAAAATATATTTATTTAAGAACATATTATATGAAAAGGAATTTTATTTTAAATAAATTTATCAATTTAAAATTTTAATTAAATATTTATTACTCAAAAAAATACTAACACATAATTATTAATTATTATAATATTAACCCTCATTTATAGAGTGCCTGAATTTTATTTATATATACATGTGTGAGGTTACTATTCATAAAGGTCGTATTAATATTTGTAAGGGGAAATTACTAGTAATAAGGTTAAATTTATTATTCTCCAAATATTTTGTGGATCTTATCAGACTCTAAATATATTACTGATCAAAACTGTGTTTGTAAGTAAATTGAAATTCCAAAAACAGAAGTAGAAAATATATGTTTAACAGTTATATCATAACTAACACTAATAAATACCAAATTTTTTGTTTCATGTGAATTTAGTGCATCATGTATTCTATATAAAATTTAATAGTAAATCCTTTGGGTGATACAAATGATATTTTCCTCAAGAATTAATTTCAACTGTTATGCCCAAATTATTTCCAATATAATATGTAATTATATAATTGGGTTATCTTTCAAGAATAATATCCTTATTCTTTTTATGGTTTAATTTTTATTATTATGGAATTTAATTTATGAAATCCATTTTTTATAGGTATTATGATATGGTTGAATGATTTTTAAAGAATCCCATTTTATTCCTTCGGTTATGATGAATGATTTATGTTATTGTGGAACATGTAAGAATGATTTCATTATGAGATGGGTGGGACCTATATCTTTGTACAATACATTGGGTAATGATTTATATCTTGTGATATATATATTTTTGGAATATGAAATGATCTCAGTTCAATAGTAAAGGGCATAAACGAGAAGGTAACTTGGTTTAGTAAAGGACATTGTCCATTATGATAGTCTTGGAAATAAGCCTTAACTAATATGAAATGATTTTATATTCTTATCTGTATTACACAAAATACATGCCTTATGTTATGAATTTTGGGATTATGTTCTTTTATTTTTTTGAACATATATGATTTATCCCATTGCATGATATCATGATCATTCATATGCAAAAAAATTATTTTCAAATATTATTTTATTATGTCATAGGATTATGATATGATTAATAACTCACTTATTTACCATTTCTGAGCATCTGAGCTCACCCATTCATATGTCCCTTTTCCCAGGAAATGAATAAGGGCATTAAGTATAATATGTCAAAAGGGGTCTAGTTTTTATGATATAGGTGGGAGACAATGAACATGTATTATAAACTAGTTGTTTTTGTCTCCAAATTTCTAAAGTAAATGTACCTATATGGTCCTATCCTAGAATTGCTATATATTTAATTAATATTATTAAATTTTTAAATAATATCAATTTATATAAAGTATGGGTTTCTATAATCATCTTGAAGATTTAAATGTCAATTGTTTTTTCCTTTTTCAGTTGAATACTACTTGTAAAAATTAACAAACACATTATTTCGAGACGGATGTATCGTGATTTTCAATTATGATTTGGTGAAATAATATTTATAGAGATAATTTAGAAAAATATACTCACTAGAAAATCCTAAAATATATATTCCTATGGAAGGAATTTAACATGAACTAAAGGATGTGTTTAGTGTAGATAAAATAATACGACTGTGAAATTAATTATAACTCAATGAAAGAAGATAATCTTGATGATGTTAATAATTAGTAAAACCATTCAACTCTATCCATCATGACTATCTAAAATTAATTAATACTCATGTATTTATAATAGAGAAATCATAAATTCATAATGGGGGAGATAAACACTATATATTTCCACTAAATCCTTATACATCAATTAATATAATGATAATATATTCTTAGAAAATATTGTGTAGAGCTATATTAATAGGAATCAAATATTCTCATCCTCAACATTTATTGAAATAGAGTTGTATGTTTGGGAACATGGATACATGTCCCATAAAATTTGGAATTTAGCAATTAATTTATGGATGTTGCCCATGTATTATCCTTTTCTATACATAAAAGAATAACCAAAATGTAAATAATTTTAAAAAAACAACATGTGGGATAGATTTAAGAGTGAGATTACAAAATATGTATCATTTTTTTAGTATGCTATAAATTTAAATATAATAATATTATAATGTTATGTTTCGAAAATTACATATACTATTATTTATATAGGAAAATTTTACCATAATATTTTATATAGGACTTCCCAAAAAAATATAATTGTTTTTATTCTATTTGTGTTATATTCCGTCACCATAAAAAGTGAGAATATTGTATTTTTATCGGAAACAATTTCTACCTAGCCCAAAAGTTCAATATATACATAAGAACGTTTTAGGATGAATTTAGTACCACTATAAATTACATATGATCATAATCTGAGGATTACCTAATGGTTTTGTAGAAGTATTAAGAAATAATAAGATATAGAGTTGAGAATTAGCACTGTATATCACCCTCGTATGGGTAGTATGATGAAGAGGTCAACTCAAACACTATACGATATGTTGATATCTTCTTCGATATATTATAATTGATGTTGACATAAAATTATCCCTTTGTAGGCTTATAAATTATAAAAAATATATTTAATAATTTAAATGGAACTATATGATGTTTTTTATGGGAAGAGATACAATACTCTAACATGTTGGGATGAAGTCAGTGAGGGTAAGATGATAGGTACTGACATTGTCCAAGAATTTACCGAGATGTTTCCAACCATTTAGAGTCATATGAAAGCATCATTAGTTTTTTAGATTGGTCACATAGAAAATTATTGACTAGATCAAGAGTTTTAATTTGTTGAAAATGTGTTCTTTCAAATATCTCCATAGAAGCGAGTTAAGAGGTTTCCCGGAAAAAGGGGGAGTTAATGCTTATGTAAATCAATATCTGTGATACCCTTGATCCGGTTGTGGTCATAACATATATCTCAGAACTCCGTAAAAAAATCTCTAAATAACCTGATGTGATACATGTATCATTTCTGTAAAAGTACATACTGGACACTTCACATGTTCTAGGATCAGAATCTATGAAATCATAACATGATCCCTCATATGTGTAAATATAAGAATACATTATGTATCTACATGATATAGTCCATCAAAACATTACCACTCATATGATTATAGTTCTATGGAGAAATTATATTTTTTTAGGAGGTTCATGGGAACTTGAAGTTTTGAGTAGAGAAAATTACCCTCACTTCTTCTCTTCTAGGTTATAAAATTTATAGGATGAAATTATTTTTAAGATGGTTGAATGTGATGGCCAAGGTATTTCCTCCATAAATAAATTTTCATATTCGATGTACTTCTCCACACAAAAACCCAAAATCAATGAAATACGTACCATTTTACGGTAGCCATACATTTGTAAAGTAGGAATTATGGTAACATAAAAATGAATATATATATATATATATATATATATTATGTATTATTCCCAATAAATATTTACTCAAATAGTTATTTATGAATATCATGAAATATATTTTATACATTTTACTTTTTTTATGAATTATGTTTTTTATTTGAATAATGTTATAACACTTGTCTCATTAATAATTTTCACAAAATACGAAGAAGAATAGAGAGTATATTAAAGTAATATTACATATAAAAATTAGTTGTTTACATATTTTGTCTAATTTATTAAAATTAATATTATTAAATATTATGATGTGATGTTTAAAAAATTTCAAATTTTTTGTATTTATTATAGACATATTACCTGATTATTATTTTTAAATATTGTTTCTAAAAATAATGAGTCTTAGTTGAATTGTGAAAAAAAAATTGATTTTATAAATGGAGTGTCGTTCTGACATTACTTGTTAAAAATTATGAATTTTAAATTTATAAAATATATTTACACTAATTAATATAATTTTAATGTGAATTTTTTATCTTGATAATATTTATTTTAATTTCGAAACCCATATTTAACATTTCTAGTTTTTGTTAGATTTTCTGAAAAAATTATATAATTTGCATCAATTTTTATCACAATAAAAAATTTAATAAAAACCTATATTTCAAATTAAAAATCATTAAGGATAATGTATATAGAAATTTTTATTTTATCTTTATTCTCAAAGGATAAACTACATTTGAAAAAACTATTTACAATGCTGAAAACTAAAATGGAATAGTGAGTAACTATAGAAGTAATGGGGCTAAATTTATTAAATTGTTTGTCTGTTTGGATTTTAGAGTTTTTTAATCCTTATCTCTCATTAACTCCATTATTTTTTAGTTTTTAATTCACATTCCTTGATTGTGACTTTCATTATCTATTTTTTTTATTTATATAAATTTCACTCCCTTTTACTTATAAAATGGGAACTTCTCTCCTCACATTCCCAAACCTAAAAACTCATTACATAGTACTAAACTCTACTCAACCCTCAACAACACAATAATATATACTTTATTGCCACCATTTTATTCTCAAAATCAAATCCATTAATGGTTAAATCCCTTTCTCCATGGATATAATCCAAGTAGTCAGGTATATGTTCCTAAACCTCTCTAGAATGATATACCTCTTTATAGAATTTTCAACTCTATAAAATATATCTTAACCTTAATAAAATTGATATAACAAATATCAATATTTTACGGGTGTATTTTTATAATTAAGATACAATAAATAGCCACCATATTCTTTTCCATTAACAAAACTGAATGTATTAATCACGGGTTCTATGGACGATCGCCTCTATGGATAAACAAGTTTGGTTTCTCTCAAATTAGAAATATTAGTACTTTTAGTTTATGTGTGGTGAGTATACAAGATATTTATCTATAATATATATAATTAATATGGTTCTTTTTTAATAATATATAATTTTTTTTCAATATAATATTATCCATAAATATCAGTAAATAGCCAAAAACTAGTTCAACAATATATTTAATATCTCAAAATGAGACAAATACTGCGAAATAATGGAATTATAACATTATATTTCTTATAATTCATTAATTACTTATAATTTAATTGTTTTAATATGTTAATAATTAGGATAAAATCGAAGATTAACACCACATTTAAGAACGCAGTTCAATACATTTAAGATTTTTAACACCTCTTATGGAAAAGAAATTATAACATTCTAAAATATGAATAGAATTGTTATTATGGATGAGTGTAAGAAAAAATAAATAATAATTAGTTTATGAAATAGGTAATTAATATTTTTATCATTATTTTAAATGTGGTAAAATAATTTAAATGGAAATTATGTGTTAATGTACGGGGCATGGAAAATCATACTAAATTATTTTATTATACAATTTTTTAATGAACTATGTTTTACTTGAATTTAATTTTGAATGATTTACTATTTTATTTTATTGGGAAAATATTTTATTAATGATATAATAATAAATTAATTGTTTTAAATTTCATTTATGATTAATAAAACCTAGGATACATTTGGAAAAATGACTCATAACTATGACTTTTACATTGATGATTTCAAAATGTTTTCATGAAGATCATTTGTGATTTATTTTGTGTTTTTATTTATTGTTATGAACCCATTTTTTATTGGTTATTTGTGAAATTTTAATTATTCCCATTTAGATTTTTGAATAATCCCATTTTATTTTCATGGAGTTTTTATCAATGGTGAACATTTCCATTTATTTGTTTAAGAAATACATTCTTGTTCTATTTGATTATTAATATATGTTGACGATTTATTTTTTTAGTCACACATATATATATATGGATGATGACCAGTGGGTTCCTATATCACCCTAAAATTAATTGGTTTAAATTTATTTCTAATTATATATTAAGGCAAGGAAATTATGAGTTTGTTCACATATGTTTGGGGATTATGGGTTTCCTTAATCTTTTTGGTTGAAACATAATAAGTTTGATCACATAAGTATCAAAATAATTATTTTAATGACCCATATTTTTATTTTTATGGTTGAACCATATTTCTTAGTTTTTCATAAAGTTTTTATAAATTTTGACGATTCATTTCATTTCAATTAGATATCATGTTTAGAATATTGTATATTATATTTAATGTATTCAAAATTTTTATGTCTTTCTCTCACATGTTATATGAAAATTATGATGTGTTTTCATCTAGTTCATATATTTATGAGTCCTTAGAGCAATGTTTACGAAATTGTGTCGAACTGATAGTATTTATGGTTATAATATAAGGTACATTGACCTTTTATTATGAAATTTATTCATTCATCATGTTTTACATCATTTTATGGTCAATTTTACCATTAATAAGCATTTTAGCTCATCCCTTACTTATTTTTCCAATCCCTTGATTAAGTAGATGATTATATAATGTGATATGTGTAGAAAGAGGTCTAGAGGATCATGAATATTGATTAATGAAAACTATTTTAATAACATATGATGATTATGAATCTAATTTCATTAACTCAAGACCTTTAGATCACTGGTTTGTGTGGATATTTATGAGTTGTGACATTTAAATATTATTATTAATATAGGGTTAAACATACGATATGATTAGGTTGTTAAATAATATTTAATTTAATAATAATCGAAACATAATTTTCTATTAAATTTATCTCATATTAATATTTTATTTTATTCTTCATGTATTTCTTATTTTTAATTTACCAGACTATTATGATCATGGTTTTTTAGTTACATAACCATATTTCCAATCTTATAATGATAAAATTATATCATTTTGTTTTCCAAGTATCAATATAATCAATTTATTCAAATAAGTATAATAATAAATAACATATCTATAGTTGTATATCAATTTAAAATTGAATTCAATTGAAAAAAAATCAAATTAAACAATTCATTTTCCACATGTTGTTTATCCTTAAATTATTAAATAATTGTTTTCAATCTAATTCCTTATCCTTTTTTACCTTAACCAATATCTTAAATATTTATTTATATAGAACATGATATTTTGGATCACATCACTCGTAAAAGTTATATATCAAATGTAAATTTGAATGATGTATTCTGTACTCTCTTCCTAGGTTGTAAATTATTTTTTTTAGAAATTAAATAGTGTACCAAATTTGAGAATGATTACATACATTAGAATAATGTTAATAATTTAAATTATAAAATTTATAATAAAATAAATTTACTTATTTTAACATATTTGAATTAAATTTTAATTAAACATGGGAATACCCTAATTATTAATATAATCCAAACTCTATATATGAATTTATTAATTGATAAGATATATTATAACAAAAACTGATAATCCATGAAAACCAACCATGTTGTGATACCAAATGAATTCTCACATGAATTCAATGTGGATATTGAAGGGGAAATTTTATAAAGGTAATTATTTAGGTTATATTTATAAGCCCATATCAAAGTGAATGATATAAAAATATAATATATGATGATATATTTATATCAAGGAAATGAAAATTGTTTGGATTGAAGTATTGTTTGGTATAAAATTGGTCTGTCATACCCTATTGTAACACATGTGCCTAAATTATACTAATTGAACATTCTATTTTAATAAAACATTAAAAAATATTATTTATTAATAAATTTCACAAAAAATTGTAATTTTATCGAGTTAATAATTATTTCCAACAAGCTTTCCCAAATTAAGTCTTGAATCAAAATTTTGAAATATACCCATAGTAATATGCTTTATGAAAAATAAAAAGATCAGAATTTAAATATTCATTATTTTATAAATAACAATGTGTTATAATATTTTTAATTTATAACATAATATCTTTAAATTTTATATAAATAAATATAATTAATTTTGGAGGTAAAAGGGATATTTTTCAAATAAACTTTATTTTTTAAAAAAGGAATAATGAATATCTTTTTTAATTAATTAAAATAATAATTAATTATTAATTATTTAAATCAAATTTAAGTATTATATTTCTAAAAATATTAATTTAAATTAATTTAATGATCATTAATATTCATATAATAATTATAGGGGTTATCTTGTGCCGGAAAAATTCATTTCCTGAGAAATTGTTTTTCTAAATGATTTATCGGATTCATTTTAAATTAAATCCATCTACATCTATAATTTGAATTTGATAAAATGGATTCAAAATTGGTAATTACTTTAATAAAAATTAGTTAATAATTTCAACTTTATTTTTATAAATAATATATATTAAAAACATTAAGCATTAATAAACATGTTGAAGCTAAAATGTTTTTGTTGTGGGTTAAACCAAAATGTAGGTGTAATTGTTACAATTAACATAATAAAAATAATATTATATGGATATATTTACATCTTGTTCCATAATATTTTTTAATATAAGTAAACTTTTTATATTTTTTCTTATGAATAACATTATAATTTTGGGTTCTTTTGGGAATTTCAAAATACTTTCTAAGAGGGTCCCCTCCACAACTTATAAAAGTGAACCTATTCCCCATACTTATTCACACCTATTAATAAATTTGTAATAACCAAAATTTGAAAAATATCACACACAAAATATAATCCACATTCTATATGTTCATTTCTTACCAAAATAAAAACCGTGAGTTTGTTAATAAGAGATATAAATACTGTTCTTCTAAGAATAGGTAATTATCTTCACTAAGATCTTTATATTATGTTATTTTTTACACCACACTAAAATTTGTATTAAAGTTAAAAATATAATAAAAATTTATATAAAATATATTTTTATGTTATTATTTTAATAAAATAATACCAATCTATCCTATTTTCCATCAAATGGGAAACAATGTCATCGCTTGTTAGTTTGGTAAACTACCGCCTCGCAATTAGATGTAATTTTTCCCGAAATAGACTCACATACATATTTATAATGATAAAAACAATTAAAACAAATGATAAATATAACATTATATTATTTTTTTAAAATTATTATACCATCCAATTCCTTACCCATTTACCCATTATGGGAATGATATTTTTACTCATGCTTGTGTACGACCTACCGTCTCCATGAAGTGATGTGATTCATTTTTCATGTCCAAATTCTACAAATGGTAATAAAATGTAAAAAATTATTAAATATGATATTTATAAAATTAATATAATTATTTACACGATTTACATATATCCAATATAAAATTATAAAAACATTAAAGAAAACAATGCATGAGAAACTATAGAAATTAACACATAAAACATGGGAAAAATGAAATATAATTAAAATATGGAAGATTAGATTTTATAAATGATTATATATAATTTTATAAATATTAATATTTTTCTAGAATAGATTTTTTAAATTATTAAAAACATTATACCGGAGGTTAAAAAATTTTCAACTAAAGGGAGATGTGAGTTAAGTTATTTTGTTTAAATTTTAATTTAATTATGAAATATTTATTATGATGCACTATTTCACATTTATGTGGAAAAATGATGAAATGTTTATGTATTTAAAATTAATAAAAAATTATTCACAGTGATTAAGTATTATATTAATTTCTATTATTTCAAGGGGTTTTCATTTAAAATTTATCAATGATTTTGGAATCAATTTTACAGTCTCAAATTATTTTAGGATTTCCTTTATTTTTTTTAATTAAATCTTATAATTTATCCTTCATAATGTCCATAAATTTTATTATCTACTTGATATTTATAGAGTATCAAAATTTTATTCTCATTGGTACATGAATCAATAATTTAAAATTCTAAATAAAAAACTGATTTTATACATATTTTAATCAGGTATATTTTTCTTCCATGTCCATGATATGAGAAATTGATTTATTAAGGTAATTTTATATAATAAAATTATTTATTATTGACATTTTATGTTATACTTATTTTTATAAATATTTTGAAAAGAAAATTTCTCATTTTTTCTGAATGGGAAGCTTTTTACATATTAAAACTGTCAATAGTTATGTTTTTAATTTATAGAAAAATAACATTATTCCCCATCACCATAGTCATTTTATAATAATTTTCTACTACTGTACATTTTTTATAACATTAAGAATACATCACCTATATGATGATTATTTTAATTATAATGAACCATCTTTTTATTAAACATTAATTAATTATTTATTAATAAATATTTTGAATAATATAAACTAGAATACTGAGAAGTATAACATCTTTGGGAATTAGTTATATTTTTTAAAAATTAAAATAGGGAATGTATCATCTTCATTGAATATATTCTTAACATGCTCATACATAAAACTACATGGTAGAACCCAGGGTCATTCAAAAGAAAGGGGTGGGCTAAATAGACTGGTAAAGGAATAAGCATAAAATATATAGAAGATCATAATACATATTAGACAATAGGAATTTTAATGGCGGATTAAATGGGATAGAATCATAAAAATGAACAATAATACATCTTATTTCATGATAACATAAATGAAAATACTGATAAAACTTAAAACACTTCATCTTAACGTAGGAAATATCTAACTAACAAGGAATCATGATGTAAAAATTTCCATAAAGTAATTGGGTTTACTCCCTATCCCACCATGATTTCTCATGAGGCTAGAAATTACCCAATGCATCGAGTCTTATATAATTTTTGGTATAGTCGTCATATTCATTTTATTCTCATACTTAAGTGTTCCTCATATATCATACAAAATAGATTCATTCATCATCATAATTTATTCCACCATCATGGATCATGAAACAAATACATGTATGTCAACAATGAATAATTATATTTCAATAAATGTGAACACCCGTGATAGGAAATGTGTACATGTATTCACTACAGAATTTTTTGGCTTGGAAAATCATGGTGAACTTGCAGTAGCATAATGGGGGCGTATAAATGTTCATGGGGGGTATTTATGAGAGTGAATGGGGTATCTCATCATATATAAGTTAATTTTATAATAATAGGGATACTAAATAAGATATACCATCATAATTAAATGAATATAAATGAAAAAACATAAATAGGATACATGAATAAAGAGGAGAAATGGAGGATCCCTTACATTGAGAGTGTGACTCCAAATGCATTAGAGGAGATTATTGAGAGCTAGGGGTCACCTTGGGAGGACTCTAGAGAGGGGATGTAAGATTAATGAAATTATAAATGTATTTTGAGGGAACATAAATAGGATATTGTATGGGTTTCTATAAGAAATGAGTTGGTATTTCTTTATTATTTCTGAAACATAGGTTTTTAACTATATATAACAAAAAATACAAAACTACAAAAAATGCAATATGTATTACCTATATGTTCTTCTATATGGGATTATTCTTCATTATTATATATTTAAATGTTATGAAATTAATAAAATAATACCATGTATTATGTGGAAGTGAGTCGTACTCATAAAGAAATTATTTTAAAACATTAAAAATATATTAATGATATTAGAGGATCAATAACGAATTTATAAAATTAATAAAATAAGCCATAAATAACATATATTATTGGTAAAAAACATATATGGTAATGAATACCCATTATTTTATATTTTATATCACATTTGGGTCATTATAATTTCATAACACACAACAGATATTTATATGTTATTTAATTTTCACCAAAAATTTTGATTGTCCCAGAAAATATTTGAAATTTCAACATTGGGTAATTTTAAAATTATTATTATAAAATTAATAATAATTTTATCTAAATAATTTTCTATATTAGTTATTTCACACTTTTAAAATAATAACTGACATTTTTTGAGAAATGAAGGGGTTTTTTAATAATAGTTCTCAAGAAATTATAAAAACTATGTTTTCCTTCATAAAAATTATATTAATTTTTTTAATATTAATATTTTATTAAAATATTATTTTTATAAAAAATAAATTAATTCATCAAATTAAATTTCATAATTTAATTTTAATATTACCAAAAACACAATTTCTGATTTATTCTACCAAAATAATTAACATTTATAAAGAATCTATAATAGGTTTAAAATATATTCATTATTTTTTTTAGAAGTGTATATAGTCATGTTTATTAGGCTTTCATACATATCCCTTTAATACACTAATTAAATTTTTATGGTTATGGTGCCCGATGGTGAGACTTTAATGTGGCTGTTCAACACACATGGTTTGGGTTGTGATCTCGATGAGCTTGAACTTCTACTGTAAAAGGATTCTCTCATGTTTATATTATGGGATCATATATTTTACTTTTTCACAGGAAAATCCTAGTGATGGAATCTACCTATGAAACTCCAATAAATCCACCTCATAGGGTATGGTATTACTGGTTGAGGCCATCACTTCCTTTGTCTGTGTCAATTGGATGTGTTAAAAACATTTATTTATATTATTCATAAGATCACTATTCAATGGCTATATAATCAATCTAAATGAATATTAACAATCATTTAAATTTTTTAGGGTATAATAAAACAAAAAAAATTATTTCTATAACCATATTAAATAATAATATATTTAATTAAATCATAAGGGGAATTTCATTTATAAGATTTTGGGTTATTACAATCATCCCCCCTTTAAAAATTTATCACTAAAAATTTTCATTTACCATTATAAAAAATATGAGTGTAACTCTTTTCTATCACCTCCTCAAGTTCCCACATTTCCTATTCAATGTTTTGTCTTATCCACAGTACAGTGACAAGGTTCATTGTATTTTCTTTTTGTAGAATCTTGACTATATGATAAAATATTTTCACTAGCTTCTCTTCGCAGGAAACATCATTCTCCAATGGTATCACCTCCAGATTGAGTACATATGTGGGTTTTTTTATATACATTATCAAGAGGGATACATGGAATATATCAAGTACATTAAATATGTTGTGTGGGATTGATAGTCGAAAGGCCACTCATCAGATGTTTTCAATGATATCAAATAGATTGATCTATCATGGACTAATGTTTACCTTATTCAAAAATCACATCACTTTATTCCATGGATATATTCAAAGAAGTATCATGTCTCCATCCCAAAACTCTAGGTTTCACTGATAATTTTAGGCATAGCTTCTTATGTTGAATCTGTGAATCCTTAATGTGTTTCTAAATGGTATTAATTGTTTCCACCATTTCCTTGACCTTTTCAGGACCAAGCATTTTTTCCCCAACACAAACCTATTATGCAGGTGTCATGTTCCTTATCCCATAACGAGATTCATATGGATCCATTTATATGCTTGAGTTGAACCCATCATCGAACATGAACTCAACCAGAGGAAGGTGTTTGTCACATTCTCCATTGATTTCAATTGAGCATTCTCTCAGCATATCCATGAGTGTCTATATAATCTTCTCATATTGGTCATTAGTTTGATTGTGATATGTGGTGATGAATTTCAACATAGTATTTAGAACATATTGAATAAACATATAGAAATTGTTGGTAAATCTTTGATCTTGATCAGATACAGTAAAAAAGGGGTTTTCCATGAATCCTCACCAATCTGTATTGTATATCCCTACAAGTTGATCTACTGAGATGTCATCTCAAATCAAAATAAAGTGTCTAGTCTTTTAATGATGATCCTTCATGGCCCAAATAGAATTATTTAATCTTGATTATTTTAGTTGATTAGGGAAAATTCCATGTTGATATTTTTTCATTTCAATGTCATAAGGGTTAATGGTTTCATCATCCCTTTTGATATTTACCTTTCCATCTTCATTTGCAAACATACAATACTTCTTGATGTATACTATGGGATCTACTTCTTCATATTGTCCATCCAATAGTTCTCTTTGAGATCTAGATACATCTTTTTTCTTCGAGGATGAATAGATAATGTAAAGCTATGTGCATTTTCCAATAGTCCTTTATTTAATTTTTGAATTGATGGTATATATAGCATTTACCCTAATATTATTACTATTACTTCATTATTATTGAACTCCATGGATTTACTGTTTCTTATATTTTTATATTTCTTCTGAATTATAAAAAAGTCTATTTTGGCATTCTTTATCTTTAATAAAGAATGGATGAGTAATAGTTTGTGAAGAAATTGATTATGTTCCTTCATTATGATTTCAATGTACATCCTATTCAAGTATAATAAGATCACATCCCTCACAATTCTCATCAATGAAAAAAAATTGATCCATTATACTTATTGAATCTTAAACTATGTTTGATTTACCACGATGGTAGTGGATTGAGTAGTCGTAGTCCTTGATTATATATAACCAACATTGTTAGTGCATATAAAACCATTTCTATTATAATATATAATTGATGCTTTCTTGATCTGAATATATTTCACACTTAAACCTAAAGAGATAATATTACTTGATTTTAAAATTGAAGATCTCTGTAACCAACTCTAGAACATGTGTTGGGATGTTCTATTCAGGAACATTAAACTTTAATGAATTATAGGATATTACATTTTCATTATACATTATGACACACCCCTAGACGGTCTTCAAATCATCATTGAATACCATAAAAATTTCTCCTGTTGTGTGTAGTGTGAGTACATGTGTAGTTTTTTTTTAAAAGGTAATGCTTTGGTCAAAGACCAAAGCACAATTTATTGAAGATCAAAAGATTACAACATGCGAAAAGAAGGGATTTTTTTACAGTCTCTATCAAACAAATACAATAAGTCAGGGGGCAAAGTGTCCATCCAATTCATGCTTTGATGAACACCTTTGTTGGCAAGAGCATCAGCCACAGCGTTCGCTTCACGGTAGGCATGAGTAGCAATGTAGTCAATCTCTTGAAGAGAGCTCAGACATCTCGACCAAAGAGCAGTAAGTGGCCAAGCAAGATGGATGATACCATTCCAGATGGCATGAACAATAGTAGTGGAGTCACTTTCAATCCAGAGCTTCCTCCAGCCCCTTTGGAGGGCAAAGGTAACCGCATGGATGACTCCCAACATTTCAGCCTCAAGAGAGGAAGAGTGCCCACAACCAGCATAGAAGCAACCCTGGCACTGGCCATCTGAGTCTCTGAAGATAGCACCACAACTGGCGGGGCCAGGATTGCCTTTAGAAGCACCGTCAACGTTCACTTTGATCCATCCTGGCATGGGTGTTTGCCAGAATACTTCAAAGGGACGTTTAGTCTTTGGAAAAATTCCAGGCACACGGATGCGACGAAGAATCTCAAAGTCGCCAATCGAGTTGTTGCAACATTCTTTTTGAATTGAGGCAGCTTCGTGAATCGCAATCAGAATCCGAGATTTTCCTGCATTGAGACCAAAAGAGCGATTATTATGAATAAAATCATTTCTTGCGTACCAGATTTCATGCAGGAGTTCCGCCACGGCCACAAGGAAGATATTTTTGATCTGCAAAGAAGCGTCATATCTAATGCAATTTTTGAGAAACAAGCAAATAGAATCAGTTAAAGGCCATCTGCAGCTAAAAATATCAAGAACATAATTCCATAAAGCAGCAGCCGTCGCACACGACAAGAAAAGGTGGTCATCATCCTCCCTATGCTGGTTACACAAGCAACATTTCGAACAGAGTTGAATATTAAAAGCTTGGAGACAGGCTTCCGTGGGTAATCTATTGTGAGCAATACGCCAAATGAGAGTGAGACGAGAAGGTTTAATCCACGGCTTATTAAATTGACAGACCCATTGGAGGTTCGACTCATTTCCAGAAAAATTATGCCTGTAAAAGTTTTTGGAGTGAAGAATGCCATTTGGAGCCGGCTCCCAAAGCAGGAAATCCCCATTAGAGGAAAAGGGGTGATTATCAATGATCTGAGCGATGTTGGCAGGGAGGGCTTGTCTATGTGAATGGAGAACATCCTTAATGGAGAGGCTAGCATCTTCAGGAAAAGTGTTAGTCGGTAACAAAGTAATCAAGTGATTGCCACACCAATTTGCACACCAAAAATTGATGGAAGATTCGACACTAACCATCCATCTAGAGTTTTCAATGATTTTGTGGTACGAGTCTCTTATCGAAGGCCAGATCGAAGAGTTGATGTAGTTGAAATTACCATTTAAGAGTTTAGCGCGGAATCTAGAATTCAAGAATTCAGAAGCTTTTGAAGAGCAATTAATAATACGCCAAGTAAGACGAGCTTGGAGAGCATCGTTGAACAACTTAAGATTTATAATGCCAATGCCACCTTTGTCTAGAGGTTGACAACAGGAATTCCAAGGGATAGTAACGAGTTTCCTCTCCATGATACTTCCCGTCCAAATGAAATTTTTTATATAGGTATTAATTTTCTTGAAAATTCCAATAGGCCATTTATAAATCATGAGGGAGTAGACCATTTTGGAGACAATGGTCGATTTAACCAAACATATCCTACCAGCCATGGATAGGGATTTACCTTTCCAAGAAGCAAGCTGAGTTGTAATTTGATCAATGATATTAGCAAAATAGCTGGCCTTGGGGCGACCCCAGAATATAGGAACGCCCAAATAAGTAAAGGGGAAAGAGCCTTCTTTAATATCAAGGAAGTTAGTAATGCTAGATTTTCTCCTAGAAGGAAATATTTTTCCAAAGAAAACAAACGATTTATTCCAGGAGATCGCTTGTCCGGAGACTTATTCATAGTGTTGAAGAGTATGTTTAAGGACATGCATGTTCTTTTGATCCCCTTTTAAAAACAGAATTATGTCATCAGCATAAAAGAGGTGGGTGGGGGTATTTAAGTTTCTGGAAGCTTGGATAGGCCTAAGTTTGCCTTGAGCGACCAGATTATTGAAAGGGTGACTTAAGTAATCTTCAGCAATGACAAAATGGATGGCTGAGAGAGGATCTCCCTGGCTGACTCCTTTATAACACTTAAAGTAACCTCTAGGGACACCATTAATCAAGATAGAAATAAAGGCAGAGCGAAATAAGGTTTTAATTCTTTCAATGAAAGACTCATGAAAACCAATGTTTTTTAGGACTTTGAATATAAAATTTCAGTCCATGGTGTCAAAAGCCTTTCTGATATCAAGCTTAATGGCCACACATCCACCTCTAGCGTCTTTATTGAGACTATTCGTACATTCCGAAGCAAGACAGATACAGTCCTGGATGGACCGACCTTTAATAAAGCCAAATTGATTCCAGGAGACTATTCTATTGCAAATAGGTGCCAGTCTATTCGCAATAATTTTGGTAATGATCTTATAAAGAGTGTTAATGAGAGAAATTGGCCTAAATTGTTGTATCTCCGTAGCATTTTCAACTTTTGGAATTAAGGTAAGAAATTGATAATTGATACCATGAGGCAGGGTTCCATGAATAAAAAAAGACTTAACAAGGGAACAAACATCATTGTGGATAGTGTCCCAATGTTTTTGGTAAAAACCGTTATTGAACCCATCAGGACCAGGAGCACTATCCGGGTTGAGGCAAAAAACAGTATCTCTAATTTCATGATCAAGAGGGATGCATAAGAGAGATTCATTGTCTTTTTCATCCACAATTAAGGGGATAACATCAGATCTGAGGTTAATATTTATCTCCGGGCCATTGAAGATATTGTAAAAATACGAAGTGACATGATCAGCAATAGCTTCCTCAGAATCAATGATCGAGTCATTATGAATCAGTTTAGACAGAGGACGATTGGCCTTTCTTATTCTTTGGAGAGAGTTATAGAATTTTGTATTACGGTCACCATCTGCAAGCCATTTAGTCTTAATCCAAGGAAACTATAGATATCTCGTATAGATGTTGTCCTTGGACATCTTTTAATTTCTTTTATTTTTTAATGGTCTACAGATATCCCATTTCTTGATAAAATATTCCCCAATAATTAGCCTTACTTCAACCATAAATCACATTTGATGTACCTGTCATAAAACATATCCTTTCATAAGGTCTTTATCAATGTTCCCATAAGTTCTTAATCCTCCTGCTTTATTTTAGAGTATATTTTAATAACATTTATAGAGACGTCCAAAAATGTGTAAAGGTAATATATAAATAAATATTCACCATGTCAATGAATATTTAGGGAGAATTTGTGTGTCTTACTGGAATTACTTTGAACTCACAGTGCTCGACACTTTTACAAAAAGAAATATTTGGTAAATCCTACTACTTCACCATAACATGATAATATCCAAATCATTGATCTACATTGGAGATGTATTTTTCTCCATATAGCTGATTAAACATGTGATCAATCAATGGAAGAGGATATTTTCTCATTATCATGATTTTGTTGAGCTCACGATAATCAATGCAATGGAGTATTGACCCAACCTTAATGTTGATCAGGAGTACTCATGTACCCAATGGGAAAAAACATTGGTGTATAAACCCTTTATCCAGATTCTATTATATTTATTTATAACGCTCTTCATGTTACACATTAGAAATTATAGACATAGTCTTGGATAATGGTAATTCCCTAGGTATAATCTCGATTGAAATTTTAACTTCCCGAATAAAAGGAACAATGAGAAATTGCATTGGAAATACATCAACATATTCATTCACAATGGTATGCTTCAGGTATAATCTTTTCAATCGAATTAATAATTTGAGAAAGATATGATTTATTATAGGGAAGTAATATCTATCAATAAAATTTTGGTGCTAAATAAGATTCATCCACCACCATAACATTGTATAGAATTAGGGGTTGATTCACAATACAATGAGTGATTTCCTTCTGAAATTAATTTTTGTTAGTTCTATATAGGGAAATAAATAAATACCCATAATTCCACAAAATTACACCAAATGTACTTTGAAATGGTTAAATAGGTTGATCAACCCCTAAATATTGATAGGGGTGTTATATACATGGATGCATTAATTTGTACATTTTCTATTTTCCTTGACTGATCCACTTCAATGATTTTTTGGGGGGTTTCAACAGTTCTACTAAAATTTCATGATATGAACGAATTCATAGAATAATAATAATAATAAAAAGTTTTCCATTTTTAATGAATAACCAATGTACCTATCACTAATTCATTTTGGGATCCTCTTTAGTGGATGTGATAGAATAATAACCCCCTTTCAGTCTTGAAGGTTGTTGGATATCATCAAAAATCCTTGTCATAGTGCAATGGTTTGAAAAGTGCATTGGTTTCCTTCAGTTGAATAAATGAACTACAATGTGAGGGTTGACCTGAGAATTCATTTCCTCCAATGCATTAGAGGGTTTATACTATTGGATATCATTAAATGTGTGTCCTCCCATTCCACACCTAAATCATTTCATCATTCCCATTATACAATTTTAGGGGTGTTTATTTACAATCTATTTATATATGGAATGTTGAAATTTCCGAGAAATTTTAGATTTAACCATTGGTCCACCAGATTTAAAATAACCTTTCTGCATGTTATCTTCACGATGCATTGAGAGTCACCAATATTCATCATGAAATTGAGGTAACACCAGAAAATTCCCTCATATCAATCAAAGTCTTGGATCAATAGGTATTTTGATAGGCGTGGTATTATCTATAAAAAGAAGCATTCAACCTTTATTTTGGAGGTAACAAAAAAGTATGAATTATATCTTGATAGTATTGTGATTATTCCATTAAATTTCCTAATAGATTTTATATCATTTTTCTAGATGGGATAGAAATCCAATCACATTTTAAATAAGATATTTTGATGAAAATATTTTTCAAAAAACATCTTCAAGAATTCAATCCACTCCATCACATTGATCACTTCCTCTGGATTTAAATTTGATTATCAATATACACAATTTATAAACATACCCCTCTATTTTATTAATTTCATGTTGAACCATACCTTTCTCAGAACATTGAAGTATGGAGAAAACTTCTCAATGGAGTTGACTTATTGTTCTAAAATTAATGTACTATATGATACATTGAAATCCATTGGAATTTCTATTATAATGATCTCAATTTCATCTTGTTCTCTCATAGGGGGGTTTGGGTGATCATTATAATCTTGGATTCTATTCAGATCCTTAGTTAGCTAAGTGAGTATCTTAATAATTTTTGTGATTTCTAAGCCCATCAGGTTGAGCATATCATCAGTGTTTTCATCACATTTCCCATCACCTTGGTTGTTTACCTGATTCAACCAATTCCACGCCATTTACTAGAATAAAGTGGAAAATGTTGGATCATTATTTTTAAACTATTAAACACATAAATGGGAATCCAATGATAATAAAAATATAACATAAAAATTACATGTATTTCATTAAATCATGAATTTCAGGGATTCAATCAATGTTATCCATGGTCTATTTCAAAATATAGACACTTATACTCATTTTTTGTTCCCTTAATAATGGTTCATAATGTTACTCTGAATTTACTCATTAATATCCCTCAAAACATTCCAACATAGTGTGATACAAGGCCTATTTTGGGCACCAATTCCCAAGTTGAGTCTAGCTCAAGCATTGTTTTTAGGTTTTACTTTTATAAGCATTTGTTCCATAGCCAAATCCACTTGTTTTATCTAGACATTGATGTATTTTCATTATAAAAAACATACTATATACTTACAAAAATTTTGGGATGATTTCTTATACAAAGTATTCATCATATGGATTTCTATAGTGTTTAATGATCCTAATTCAAAAATAACTAAACATTTTCTTTGATACAAAAATTAACAACACTTATCGTTATTACACATTAATTCAATATTTATTACATAATATTATTCATAATACAACTTTTAAGTTCAAGAAACCTAGTTTCTTTTGGAATTAGGAACATTATAGAAAAACCTAAAATCATAAATACATTATCTTTATTGAAAACATAATTAAAAATATAGAACAAAAAATTGCATGGGATAACCATGATATATACATAAAAAAGGGGCAACCTATTATCCCAATAAGGGAATAAACAAATAATAACATGAAGAATGTAATACATGTCAGAAAATTAGATAATAAAATGAGAATAACTTATATTACAATCATAAACATGAATCCCAAGACCCGATATAACATGACAACATAAAAGGAAACATGGGATATGTGGAAACAACTTAAAACAATACATCATAAACATATGTCAATGATAAATACCATGAAATAATTTTGAAAAAGTCCCGTTAAGGAATTTGGATTTCTCCTTGTCCCAAAATGATGTATCATGAGATTAAAAATTTCCAAAAGAATTGTATAACCATATAATCTTGGGTTCACATGTCACATTCATTTCATTCTCATGCTCAAGTTTTTTAAATAGATCATAAAAAATGGATTCCTTTATAATCACATTTTTTCAAAAATAAATTAGTTTGCAATACATAAATGCTGGTCAAAAATCAATAATAACATGTTTATTAAGGTTAACACCCTTAATAGAAAATGGGTATGAATATTAATTACACAATTTTTTGGCATGGAAAATCATAGTGAAATTTTAACAGTATAACCAAGGAGTATGAGTGTTCATGGGAAGGATTGATTGATCCTAAAAAGCACCTCTAATCATTTAGAAATAAATTTAATAGTAATAGGGATATGGAATATCATATCGCATCTTATGTAAATTAAGATAAAATACAAAACATAAAGATGATACTTGAATGTAGAAGAGAATGGGAGGGTCCCTTAGCATGAGATTGTGACTCCAAATACGTGGGAAGTGCTTCTTGAGACCTTGGGACCACATTTGGAGGACTCTATAGGGGTTAGGGAAGATTATAGGCGTGATCCCTGTATTTCTAATGAACAGAAATCGGATATTTGGTGGGTTTACATAGAATATGAGTGGCGATTTCATAATTATTTCTAAAACATTGGTTTTGGACTCAAGATAATAAAATAAACAAAACCAAATACCTTCCTATGGTTTTTCCCTTGGTTTATATAAAATGGGATTGCATTTAAATATTTTATAAGTCCAAACATTGAACATAAAAACATAGTACCCTTTCTAATGTGGATGCTAGTCATACTCTTGAGGAAATGATTTTAAAGCCATAAAATATTTTAATGGTTTTGGAGGATTCATTATGGATTAATTAAATGAATTAAATAAAAATAAAATAATATTATATTTAATAAAAAACATTTATCTGGTATTTCATACCCATTATAGTATTTATAAAATTTATTTTTGGTCATTATGATGTCATAATACACACTATATATTTATAGTGTATTTAATATTTATGCGAAAATTCAAATGTCTCAAGAAATAATGAAAAATTGACCATTGGGAACTTTTAACATTAATATTCCAAAAGTAATATTAATTTAACAAAAATAATTTTCTACATACTTTAATTCACACATTTAAAATAATAATTTTTATTTACAAAGAAATCTATGGTTTTTTTATAATAACATTTTTTGAACACTTATAAAAATTAAATTCGACCTGATTAAAATTATATAAAATTTATTTAATTTTTTTTATTAAAATACTTTTTATTTAAAAATCATTAATTCAGAAAAATATTTTCAATAATGGAATTTGAATATTACACAAAATTACAATTTCTGTTTTATTGTTTCAAAATAAAAAAAAATCTATAGAAACATTAATGGGATGAAAAATTTTTTACTATTCTATAAAAAATAATGTGAATACTCATATTTCTAGGGTCTTGATACATATCCCTTTAAAACACCAGAAAACACCCTAAGGGTAAGTTCTGGATGGTGATACATTCTCCTGGGGATTTAACAAAATGGTTTGGGTTATGACCTCGATGAGCTTGATCTTATCTCGTAAATGGTTTCACTCATGATTAAGTTGTTGGATCTCATCATGGTCTTGTTCAATATAAAATCCCAGTATTTATATATCCACAACAAGCTTTAATTAATGGGGTTTATAGTTTATGATACTACTGGTTTCGTTTATCACTTCCTTTTTATGTTTCAATTTGAATTGTTAAATACATATATTAATACCAATCATATGATCATTGTTCAAACCATATGTTATCAATGGTAATTATACTTAAGGTTATTTTTAACTCTCATAGGATATAATAAAACTAAATAATGTCATGTGTTTTTTATAATAATGTTATGTAATAATATATTAATTTAAAACAAAAGGGGAATTATATTTATAACAGTTCAGGTCAATGAATTAATATTTTTATTTTATTCTATTTATTCCTATTAATTTAATAATTTAATTAAAAACATATATTCCTGATGAAAACATTTCATCTATTATATCTTATTAATTCTATGGCCATTAACTTCATTATAATGAAATTACATTATTGTGATAATTATTCATTAAATATGACATAAATATTAAAATTATTTCTCATAAATATTCTTGAGTCATATAGTATATAACATTTCTATATTCTGATTTTAATTTTAAAGTATTTTTATTGGCTAGGAAAATATTTATATTCATTATTCATCATTCAACACCAGCATTTATTGATAAGGAATATTTACAATGAATTAAATCAAACATTTGATATATGAGGAAATATTTTCTCATGATGTGATTGGTGGGGTAGTGAAATATATATCCCTTCAAGGCATGAGAAGGTCTCATGAGGGAAATAAATTCACCAGATTAAATGGATTTTTACTCATAATTTTATACTCTATTATCACAAGTCCTTTTGGGAAACGAAATCATGATGTAAAGGATCAATGAAAAACAATACTAATTATTTAATTAATTAAAAATTCACTTAATATTATCCATAAGGATATTAAATTGATATTATCCATTGATAAATTTTCTTCTCTCATGTAACTGGTTAAATTGAATGTGTTTTGATTTATTTACCTTGATATATTCATTATGACTTATCTATTCATGATTATCAATTTATTGATTGAATGGAATGTGTTTTTAGTTATTTACCTTCCCATATAACTTATTTATTACTGATATCTTCCTTCTTATGAAACACTTTCGAGGAATTTGAGCTCACACTTATTTTTCTTCCATTCCCCGAGATATGAAGATGAATTTTTGAATGAGTTTCAAGGATATAGATAATTTTCTTTTTTATGATAAATATTTTATTCACAATGTAAAATGGTTATCATTTATGTATATGGATTGCTAAGGCTACCAAAATAATTAGACCATAGGGATTTTAACAGTAGTATATATATCATTTAAATAATGTAACCATAATATATGGGTTACTGGTGGAGGGGTTGTTATAGTTAGTATAAAAGAAATATTAGTAGAAACCTTGGGAATTAGAATATATAAAACATATAGTATGGAATATAAACTTATGATATACATTGAAGATATGTCAAATTTTTTAAATAATATAATAATTTTTTAAAGGTTTATATTATATATTTTTCCTAACAATATATCCCTATCAGAATAAAAAAAGTGTATGTGGTTATGTCAAAGTTATTATTGGGGTTAAAACAATGAAATTAGTTAATTAGGATTTTATGTCATCATAATCTTTTGAATGAAAATATTCCTTCATTTTCACCTGTTTAGACACCCCTGGGGGGATATTCGTAACATAAATCACATTTTTTTTACAAACCATTATGATAGATTTAAAATTAAATATGTCCACAAAGAAACCATGATTTAGATTCTACGATTAAAATTCATAAATTAACAATTTATGTTAAGTGTTAAACAAAAAAATATTATTATACATTATAACATAAAGTTCATAATTTTTTGAGATAACATTGTATATTTCATTATTTATAAATGGATCCTAATAGAAAGAAGCTTATGAATATTGATGGACAATGTAGAGATGGCGTAGTTGAGATACACAATTAGTTGGTACTGGAACTGAGTGGATTATTTGAAACATCCCCCAATCCAAAAATATATCATGTGGCCACAAAGGGTAGTTTATAAGACTTTATGTGTGCCTCATTATATTCCAGAGGCTGTCGACTAGGGGTAGATTGTGAGATGTATGGTTGGGAGACTCTTCCACATGGAATGAATTGTCATAGGAGTGAAATAGGACATATAAATGCAATTAGTGAAAGTATATAAATAGAATAAAATAATAATAAAATTAAACAGAATAATCTAATAAAGTAATACTGTAATAATTTAATGATATTAATTAATATAACTAAATATCACGTTTAAAAAAATAAAAATAAAAAACTAGGAGACTAAAAAATGAATCAACAGTCTCTGGTCCTAAACCTCAAATTAGTCCCACCTCCAAACTCTATCTCATCCATCAAGAAAACAATCAACATCATGGTACTTGTCCCTTTTCCAGACCTACATTCAAGAATCTTATTGGTTGGAAAATGGGAGACTGAATATGATGTGAGAAAAACTAAGTAGTTCGACATCACTTTGTCTCAAAACCCATTATGATAATAATTTTATGGAATTAACTGAAAAACATGATTAATAATTAATTCAACTATTAATAAAATATAATAGGAAACTACTTTAGATCCATATTTAAATATCATTAAGTATTTTTCACAACCATATTACCATGTTAAAATAACTTTTTTTTAGTTTCATTCTGTATAATCTATGAGCATGTATCACAACTATTACATCCCAAACCATAAACATGTAATAATAAATAAAAAAGGGTTAAATCCCAATAAGCACTATAAAATCTAGTTCAAAGACAAATAAGCATTACAACATCTATGTCAAAGACCTATAAACATTAAAGCATGTAGTTAAAATACTTATAAACATTACATCATCTGGGGAGAGTCCCTATAATAATTACATCATGGGACCAGGATAATCCCACTTTTTATAAGAATTACATAATTTATGTGTGCATATTCCATGTCCATGCCCGATATATAATCCTTTTATCAAGGATAACAAGATGTGCCCTAATAGCATGGATATCATAATATCACATCATAATCCTCATTGATTAAATATGTGAATTACCATTTGTTGTTTAATTACCTATTTCATTTATATTACAGTTGATCAACCATAAAATCAATAATAACTAATTCATAACATATGGATTTTATATAATGAAATCACCATAGGTCTCATTACATGGAAAAAACAAACTTTAATACTGTATCTGATTCAATTATTTTCAAGGTTCTCTCACCCAATGGGTGTCATGGCCCATCCCCTGGGTCTCATGCTATGACTACACCAAGCCCGCCTTCCACATGACAGGGGTTGGAGACTATGACTGAAAAGGTGTATCTCTATAACTGGAATACATTACCATTAAACCTGTCCAAACACACAATCCAAGAACATAACAAGAAGTAACTACAAATTAAACTTCTGTAGTAAAAAAGTTTACTAAAAGTAAAGGGGCTGGAATAGAATACCAACTAAAAAGTATAAGTACAACTGAAAAAAGAAAATAGCTCCTAGAGTATCCACTGAGGATTATTCCTGAAGGGTGGGTACATATCATTTACACAACACTCCACCCCAGCATGTCTCCTCTGTGAACTACCTGGTCTTGGCCCTCTCAACCTCAGCCCAACTGCTCATTGTATGCACAAGACACAACAAGGTGTGGACGAAACCCGTGTAGGGGGGTGAGTATAACAACACTCAGTAGGTACCCTGAGACCCCCGAAGGTCTCCCATAATTCCACAAGGCAAACCACAAATAATGATCTCATTAACAAAGCACAAATCAATAGACATCGCTCAAATATTGTTTAAGTGGAGTATATAAGTACAAATGATTATTCGCGAAGCTATATCATCTTATTCTGTCAAGAGGCCCAACTGCAGACCATACGGAGTATGACCGACATAGGATCAAAAGGTACTAGCCCCATCAATAACCTAAAAAGAATCCCACACACATAGGATCGGTATGTGCTGACCCCCATAGGATCATTCTACACTGACCCACATAGGATCTGACCCTCACAGGATCAGTATGTCGCTTATCCATGACAAGCTGCTCTAAGGTTGTTCCTCATTGGTTCGCGAGGTGTATATCCACATAGTGTATCTAGTTTTGAATCCACATTGGATCGCTGGGTGCTGATCCAACCAGGTTCGCTAGGTGTAGACCCACACAAGATCACACGATACTAGCCTCTGTATGATCTGTCTCCAACCTCCGTCTCACTACTAGCCACTAGATTCCTACTCATATCACGCTTGATTCTAGGAGAACCGCTCCTCAAGCCATATGTTTTATTTCAACCAGCACAAAGTCCCACAAACAAGTAACCTGATGACCAGTCACTTCATAAGGGTTCCAACACAAAAGATGGTACATCAAATGAGCACTCGGTCTGTATGTTATTGACATTATAGTACCAAGATCCCGGATGGATTTGGAGTCGATCCAACCCGGACATACTACAACCTTCTCCAAAACTGTGTTGTCATATTTCAAATGGACCACATCGTCTTAAGGGTTCCAAAATAATAGAAGGCTTGTCAACCGGGATCCTGTTATATTAGTTTCATCCATTTCCTTGAAACAGGGGGGGTTGATCACACCTCGATCCATCCCAACTAGGTCGGGCCTGCCGGAATATTCCATGGGGGCCGCTTCCCAAAATGGATCCCAATGCCACTGAAGGCATGTCGAACGGACACCCAGTACGTCAGTTATGGGTGTTTCTTCATTCAGGGACCGGTTGGGTCTGGGCCCGGCCTGAGTCGGTCAGACCGGCCCGATGCAAAGGGTCCCAGTGTCTACCTTACCCTGCTTGGGTCTGACCCATTATGGTCTGGCCTGGTTCACTATGTTCGGCACATCTAGTTCGACCCAATTCAATTCGTAGGCCAAGGCCGCGGTTGGGCCGGCCTGCTAGGTGGGGCTCTGTACACCCGCACTAGCCCGCTGAGCCGCGGGTCTGGCATGACCACCTAGCGGGTCCGGCCCATTGGGAGGGTCTGGCCCGCGTCGGCTCAACCCGCCTGAAGGCGGACCATTGTGAACTGATGTCCCCAAACTTGCAGGGACTTTTTCCAACCAGTGGGGCACTTGCCCAAAAAAATAAAGGATCGACCGTTTGGTCGATCGTGTGTCGCAAACGCAGCACCATGTGGGCCATGCCTCACACTCCTATTGTGGCCTGATGGTAGTGGCTGCTTCCACCGGCGGGTCATGTGGGAGCCACCCTTTTCCCGCGCAGATAGCTTAGTCTGGCCACCCTTGGCCGTCACGGTGTGCCATCATGCGCCCCCTTCCACCGCACGTAGCCAGTTGATTCTGGTCTCCTCCAGCCACCATTGTCTACCGCCGACATCGCACGCTTGCAGTATCATCCACAGGTCAACGGACGTGCTCTGGTGTCCATTCATGGTGCCACCTGCGCCTACGGCTCTCTGACGCTGTCACCGTTATTGCGTGACCCGCCATTTCATGATTCCATCAAATTGTAAATTGATCCCCGATGTTCACATGAAGAACGAAGTGATAGAGGGTCCATGCCTTCTTTATTTGGCTAACGGCCTCCACGTTAAGGTGATAGCAAGAAGGAGATGATTTAATTTATCAATCAAAACATAAAAATAAACCCTTACCTAGAGGAGACGTTCACTGAAGAAGATCAATGGAACTCCCTCACCATTTTCATCAGTACGCGATTCGTTGGTGCTCGTCACAACTCTATAAAACCACTCTCATCCTCCAAGTGGTTGGCATCATGGTGCGTTTCCAAATTTTCATCGTTTGGTGAATTCGTTCCAACACTCTACCCTGCTCTCCATGTAAATAGGAGAGGGGGAGGGTGAGTAACACATGTGGAATTAATGTGGTTTATTTAATAGGAACCTTCCTAATTCAAATGGTACAGTTACAGGAAAAAAGGAGAGTCAAGACATTTAATGGCATTACGTGTTGTTGCTATCACCACCACCACAAGTCCATTGGAGGAAAGGAAAAAATAAAATTAAAATAACACAGTTATTTTATTAATCTCTCAAATGTCCCAAAAAGATCTTATTCTCCCGACCTACTACGGTCAAACTGAAGCCTCCCTTAAACGAATCTTGGTGCTGTATATTCAACGGTGCCCTCATATTTTTAATATTGTCACCGGTTAAAATGTTAGAAAATTCTGCTTGCATGTTTACTAAACGTTCCTTAAAAAAAGTTCAGAAATTCCTTACGTGCACACAAGGCCTCGGAATCATGCGACATCAATTTTTGCAGGCTAGTAATAATTCCATATAATTAAAAAAATTACATGGAAAATTTGAGTCTTTACATTTTCCCCACCTTAGGGTTTTTCAACCTTTAAATCCAAAACATGGACGAAGGAATCAAATGGGGGTTCTGAGCACGAATCAGAGCCTCCTTCTCCCATGTGCTTTTCAGGATGTTTTGTTCTACCATTCAATGTGCACCCGCGGTATCGATTGCCCAGTAAGTACCCACTCTTGTTGATCTTCAATATCCACTCGGACCTATGTGAAATCACCCCGTCATCAATTTATAGCTCGCCCTAGTCGATATCATGTGTTGGATCTTGTAAATACCTCCTCAACTACAACACGTGGAAAACATCATGCACCTGATGCATATGTGGGGGATGATCTACGTGATATGCCACCTTGCCAACTCTTTTGAGAACCATAAAGGGATCTATGAACCTCAGAGATAGGTTTCCGCCCCGGCCAAATCTTCAAAAACCCCATTGAGGTGAGACTCATTGGAAGACATGGTATCCTTCCTCGATCTCCAAAGGACTCCATCTCCTAACAACATAATAGTTATGTCTACTCTGTGTAGTCTTAATCTGCTCCTCGATGATCTACACATTCTCATTGGTTGCTCATACCAACTCTGGACCCATAAGTGTTGACTCCCATGGCTATGTCCAGTATAGACGTGATCTGTATGGCCGACAATAAAAGGCCTCAAATGGTTCCATACATATAGTGGAGTGCTAGTTTTTGTACTCTAACTCCACCTTGGGTAATTGAACCTCCCAACTGCATCTAGAATCTAGGAAGCAAGCACGAAGCCTTTCCTCTAGTGTATGAATGGTCCCCTCCATCTGACCATCCTTTTGAAGATGAAAGACAGTTCCCAAATGTAGTTGAGTCTCGAATGCCTCATGTAATCCCTTCCACAACCAGGATGTAAAACATGTGTCGCATTTAGATACAATCGTCAATGAAACCCCATGAATCCATAAAATCTCCTATACGTAGAGGCGTCCCAAACTCTCTACTAATCCCTACTCTCGGATGGGTAAGAAGTGGGATGACATGGTGTGTTGTTCAACGATCACCCATATGGAATCATGTCCCTTGGACGTCCATGGTAGCCATGTCACAAATTCCATGGAGAAACCATTCCACATCTACTCTGGTATCTCTAGTGGCTATGCTAAGCCTAATGGAACCTAATGCTTCGTATTCACTTCCTAAAAAGTGAAGAATCATGATACTAAATTTTCCACTACTTTCGTCATCCCTGGCCAGCAGTGCTGATGCCAGAGGTCCGAGTACATCTTCTCCACAGGTTGATATACTACCAAAGAGGACATATTGAACTACATCAACACCTATTCATGTCGTTCCACTGGTACCATGGTTCATTCTCCGAAGAGAATGATGTGCTCCCCACCATCAAAAAATCAATCAGGTGCATGTCCTGAGGATATCTGAGCACATCGATCCTCATAGTAAATGTCCCCAAGACATGCCTCCTAAACTCTCTTAAGATGTGGGGAAGTGACAATCAGGGACTAGAGGTAAGATGCTCTATCTCTATCCACATAGGATATCTGTAATACAGCTAGCTTCTCTACCGCATCACTCAGTAACTATAGAACATACCTCCTACTGAGTGAATCTTCTTCCACGTTCCATTTTCGATGAGTATAGACTATCTTGAAGTCATAGTCCTAGAGGATATCTAGCCATTGTCGATGTCCCATGTTTAGTTCTTTCTGTGAGTAGATATAACTAAGACTATTGTGATCAGAGTAGACTATAACACGTTCTCCCATAAAGTAATGTTTCCACATTTTCATGGCGAAGACCACTGCTACTGTAACTCCATATACATAAAATTTTCATGATAACAAGAGATAAGGTCTCGAAATACGGATTAGTTTGGTATCCTTTAAAGTACTAGATACATATATATGTTTTACATTACATCATGATATAAATAAAACAACAATCTTTTTCCCCTTAAAACAAACTTATATCCCTTTTCCTATCCAAACATGTCAACCATAAAATACTTCTTCACATCTTGGGAAATATAAAACATAGAAAGGGGTGAGCTCAGATACCTAGTAAAGATAAAAATATTGCACAAACATTGACAAATAATTATAAAAATTTAAGGTAATATATAAGACGAAAACAAAAGCCTTTTTAAACATAAAATTCATTATAATATAGAAACTAGATATCAAAATAATCCTTTTTAAATATTCACATTGATATTCTACTAGTCGAATAATCACATGTAATATAAATAGTTAATTTCATAATGTTGGAATGCATAATGGCAGACATCATAACCACACAGTCAAGGCCTCATGCCAAGAATACAAATAATATTTTGTCAAGGCCTTGTGACAAAACACTAGTTTGTTTAATTAGTCCTACCGATGAATCGAGGAGCAATAGAGGGCTCCACCCGTCACTTACTAAGTCCAATGGATTTCTCATATGAAAAGGTTAAAACAAAAAATAAACTTTCATATTAAAAATAGCATATGAAATGTTAATACTTCAACCATAAACCAAGAATGATATATAAATAACACATCCACAATCGAACATTCTAAAAAACCTTCAATACAATATGGAAGATTGTATCATAATAAATCAACTTCAAATAAGTGTAAAATCTATCAAAGTATATTGACATGGATAAAATAAAAATTACATGAGAGAAATTTTGAGATATTATAAAAGTCATATAATTTTAAAAGAAAACATTTATTTTGAAAATATTTTTATAATATTGTAAGGGAAGATTATAAGGCCTTATAATTGTGGAGAATATCTGCACCCACTGTATAAGTTAAAAAACATTTTTACTTTAATTTGTCGAAAAGTTCATAAAGTACCTTGTTAGGAAAACTATGAAAACATTCATTTCAAAACATTTTATAAAAAGTCAAATGATGGTATAAATAACATTAACCTATAGTATAGTAAATAGTTAATTTTTTTGAAATTCATTTTTAAGAAACACATATGCGGATGATAAAGAGGACCCTGTAGATAATTACGTATAAACAAGCTCTGATAAGTAAAGAGATTGTAAAATTATCCCTTACCTTATACTTTTCCATGGTCAACTGTACATTAACCTCCTATATAATAGTTAAATCATTATTATTAAATTATACAAGATCCAAATACATGAATATGATATCATATATGATATTCAAATATTTTATTGTTAACAATATTTTAGTAGTATCATTGTTTAGGGTCTTAACTGATTCATTTTCCTTTATATGTTTTGTTATGTAAGTCATGTTTGTTATGGATAATATGTATTTGAATCATATCCAGAATTACATTAAGTTCATAAACATTATTTATGATCATAAAATAAAATTATTCTTTAATGGTTACATTGGGGAAATGAATCTCTTCGTGTTCGTGGAGATGGTAATATGCACGTTAACACAAGCGACAATACCATTTTATTGATGGTGAATAATATGTAATTCGATGGTATATCATATATATATAATAATTAACATGTAATATTTATTATTCATAGAAATTATAATCATCATTATACCCATCCAAATAAGTATGTGTTGAATAACAAACTACACCACGAATTGGAGACGGTAAGCCGTACGTACACACGTATGGTGACATTGTATTTCATAGGATGGATAGAATAATGAATATGGTTGTAAAATATTTATAATGAAATAAAATAATGTATAAGGTACTAATGTTATTATTTTGGTATTGAAATAACAATGAAAGACGACGTGGAATACGAAAAGAACATTGAAATAGGTGATGAAATAATTATCTCTTCTTCTGGTGATTCCTTTTGATTTGATCAAAAGGGCTCCATAGGTTGGATTTATGATAAATTTAAGGACTAAAAATGAATTGAAGTTAGTTGGGAGGAAATTTGAGTAGGGTTTGGTCGATCAAAATGGAATTGGAGATGTGATTTTGAGAGAAGGGGAATTTCCCTTTTACATGAGAGGTGCGAGTCACTTTGGGAAAAGCATGAAATATTATTATATTATAAAGTTATATTCGGTTTATAATGGCTCCAAATGAATTTAAATAGAGACATAGTTGGTTATGGGTCGAAATACTCTCAATTTATAGGTTTTATACAACTTTATGTTTCCATATTAACCTTATCTTTTATATTTAACTCTTGGTTAAATAGTTTAACATTTACCAGGCCTCCTTGTATTTTTATTTTATATGGTTATTAAAAATACTATAAAAATTAAAATGAACCAAAACTGGTTCATTATTGACATATAAAACCTTATATAAGCCCTTTTTTCAAACCTTATATCTTTATAAATTTTATATCATTTAGTACTATTGTATTTGTTTTAAAAACTCATTTATGTCAATTAAGACACTATTTGTTTTTGTGTTTGTATTGAAGTCGTAAAAACATCATCATTTCGAAAAAAAATTATATTATATATAATAAAATGTCAGATTAACCTAAAAAATTATTGTATGTCATCAAAAATTGAAAATTCTACTTAATTTTATATTTATAATTTAATTTATTTGATTCTTTTATTAATAAATAAAATACATCATCATTATTGTATCATAAATAAATATATTTATTTTATGTTGAAAAATTATAAATAAAATATCATGATGTATTAAATTATATTATGATTTAATGACTATTTATAGTCAAATATATCAATAATATAACCTCATATAAAAAATGTTTTATTAAAATATATATGTTTATGTTACATTTTCCTTATCCTTAATATAATTTTAAAAAGTGTCATTTTCACTTACATGTGTATCCATGGGGTCCCTAAATTAACCAAATGATGCCCGTAGATGGAAATTTATCAGAACATAGGGTTAGGAAATTTGTTAGGTTAATTTAAAATTATGATAATATTATTTTTTACCCTTATTTACCAGATTTTCCCTTTAACCATGGTAAATAAAATATTTACTAAAGTAACTATTCATAATGTCTAAAAATAAAATTTATCTATTTAAAAATAATTTAACTCATAATTTAAAATAAGGAATCCATTTTACCAAATTCAAAACAAATAATTTGCACAAATTAATTTAAAATTAAACCCCATTGTCAAAACCAAAAATATAGTTTTTAAGATGTAAAAACTATCAAATGATTCACATGTGTTTAAGTAATTTAAATTTAAAATTACATACAATGAATTAAATTATATTTACTAATAAAAATATATTCTAATTATACTTTAAAACTACTAAAATTTATAATTTAACACTATAAATTATTTAGATTAAAAAATTTGTTTTTAATTAAAATTTATTATTTTTCACTATTCAAAAAAATATGAAAGTTATCATATAAATACCAAAATTTTACCCTAAGATAATTTTGATATTAATAATCTAAAAATGAAGTCCATTTTGATAAATAAAAGTTTAAAAAATGTACATTATTATTCATAATGTCTATTTTGATTGGTCGTGGTGTGTTATAACTCAAAGATGCATATAGCGCAAAATATTGTATTATTCAAAGGGAAATGTACCATGGAATCTTGGGGTGTTACATTATTCCCTCTTTAAAATAAATGTGTCATCAAAATTTATATAATACTATTGCATAAAAATATTTGTGTGTTTCTTCATCATTTGTTTCTCATGTCCCCATGTTTCCTCTTCCATCTTATCGTTTATCCAAAGAACTTTTACCAAAAGAGTCATCCGGTTTCTCAACACTTGTTCTCTGGTATCAAGAATCATGATAGGCTCATCCCAATAATATAGATTTGGTTCATGATCTATTTCTTTAGTATTGAGTACATGCGTTTGGTCAGGCAGGTATTTTCTCAATAGTGATGTGTGGAACACATCATGGCCTTTAAAGAGACATAGAGGCCTTGGAAAATGGTAAGCTAAAACTCCAATTCATTCTAGAATTTTGGACGGTCCGATGTAATTGGGACTTAATTTACCCTTCTTACCGAAACGTATAACAACCTTCAATGGAGATACCTTCAATAAATCATAATCCCCTTCGTGAAATTCCAAATCCTTCTGTCGGTTATCAGCAAAGATATTTTTCCTACTTTTAAAAGATTTGATGTGGGTTTGGATAATCATCACATTTTCCATTTTTTCCTAAACAAGTTCTAGCCCTATGAGTTTTATTTCACCAAAATCATCCCAACAGGTTGGTGTGCGACATCACTTTCTATATAACGCTTAATATGGTTCCCTTAAAATACCAGAATGGAAGCTATTGTTATAGAAAATTCTACCAGACGTAAATAATGATCCCATATACCTTAAAAGTCAAGTGAGCAAGATCTCAACATGTCATATAAGGTTTTAATAGTTTGTTCTGATTGTCCATCAATTTGATAGTGGAAGTCAGTGCTCAAACAATGTTCAGTATCTAGGCCCTTCTAAATTTGTTTCCATAATCATGATGTAATATGAGGATCACGGTCAGAAACAATCAATAGGGGTACTCCATGAAGTCTTACAACTTCATTAATATTTAGTTTGTTAAACGTTCAAGTGGTAAATATTCTAATATAGTAAGAAAATATCCTAACATTGTAAGACAATCAACAATGATCCATATTGCATCTTTCCTTCAAGGATTATTTGGTAGCCCCATGACAAAGTCCATCGTAATATCATCTCATTTCCACTCGGGTATGGGAATGGGTTTCATGACTCCTATAGGATGTCATCTTCCAGCCTTCACCTATTGAAAAACCATACATCTTGATACATAATACACAATATCCCTCTTCATGTTTTCCCACCAAAAATGTTCCTTCAAATCTCTATACATCTTAGTGCTGTCAATGTGTATAGAGAAATTAGACTTATGACCATCAGCAAAAAATTCCCTTTTTATATCATGTATGTCAGGAACACAAATGCTCTTCCCATATTTCAAAATTTTATCATAATATGTAAGTCTATCATACTCTCGTAATTCACAGCTTTAATATTCTTTTGAAACATCTCATCATCAGTATGAGAACTTATTATCCATTCTAGTAAAGATTTATTGGAAACAATTTGAATCATTATTGTTGTTTCACCTTCCATGATTATTCGCATATCAATTTTTACTAGATCCATGAACATAGGATCCCTTTGAACACTCATCTTATTCAGAACACCATGATCTAATCTGCTCAAAGCATCTTCCGCATTATTTTCCTTCACCTGGTGGTAGTGTATAGTGAAATCATAATTCATGGGTAGTTCAATCCATTAAAATTTCATCATGTTAAGTTCTTTTTATGTGAAAATAAACTTTAAACAATTGTGATCAATATAAATACAACATTTTTCACCATATAGATAGTGTCTCCATATATTCAGAGCAATTAATAAAGCTGCTAACTCGAGATCATTTGTGGGATAGTATTGTTCAGGATTTTTTAGTTATTGTGATTAATAAGAGATAACTCTATCATTCTGCCTAATTAAACAACCAACACCTTTCTTTGAAGCATCACTATAAATAACAAACCCAGCATTCCCCAAAGGTAGAGTCAATATAGCATAATTGATTAATATTTTCTCCAATTATTCAAAACTTTATTCACATTCATTTGTCCAAACAAATTTAACGAATTTACGTGTGAGCATGGTAAATGTGTTAGCCAATAAGGAAAAATTATGAATGAAGCACTCATAATAACCTTCTAATCCAATAAAAATGTGTACCTTGGTTATACTTGTTGGTGATGGTCATTCATGGATTTCCTTCGTCTTTGAGGGATCAATAGTGATTCCTTCCTCAGAGACAATATGGCTGAAAAAATAAGTCTCTTGAATCCAAAATTCACACTTTCTAAACATCCCATATAATTAATTTCTTCTCAGAGACTTTAGAATAATTCATAAGTGATTTTAATGATCTACATAGCTTTTTAATTATACCAAGATATCATCAATAAAAACCACTACAATTTCATCAACATATTCCATGAAAACTATATTCATTAGATCCATGAATACAGAGTGTGCATTAGTTGGTCCAAAAAATTTACTATAAACTCGTAATGCCTCTACCTAATTTGAAATTTTGTATTTAGAATGTATTCCTTCTTCACACACAACTGGTGACATCCAGATTGAAGATCAATATTTGAAAAATATTTTTCTCCATTAAGTTGATCAAATAAATCATCAATGCGAGGTAGGGGATACTTTTTCTTTATTGTTATATCATTGATCTCCATGTAGTCAATGTACAACATCATAGATCCATCATTCTTCTTAAAAAAAGAATAGAGGATCCCCATGTAGAAACACTAGGGTGAATAAATCTTATATTACTCAACTCCTCTTGTTGTTTCTTTAGTTCAACTAATTCCACAGTGTCCATTCTATAAGGGTTCTTCGATATGGGCCTTGAACCAGGAGTTAAATAAATAGAAAACTTAATTTCTTTTTCTAGAGTAAATCTAGGAAATTCATCTAGAAACACATCCTCATATTATTTAACAATTGGTACATCCTCTATTTGAACATTTATTTCCTAACCAAATGTTATTTAATTCTCATCCTCCCCAATAATTGGTTTTATTAGAGCTACTGGGGGTGGAACCTGATAAGAATCAGATTGTGATGTTTCTGCTCTAAGGATATGGTACTTCTTATCATCATGGAAAATTGTAACCCCTTCTTCTAACAATAAATTTTTGTATCATTGTCTGAAATCCAATCCATACCAAGGATTATATCAAATTCAATCATGGGTATAGCAATGAGATCAGTAGATAAATAACATTTATATTACCTAATGGGAACTCATTGACAAAACTAGTTTTCAATGATACTTACCTTATGTGTTTTGACTGCAAAAATCCCTTGTTAAATAAAATTTTAAATATCTAATATTCTTAGAAAACTAGGAAGATATGAAACAATGTGATGATCTAGAATCAAATAAATCATGTTCTAAATTTGAAGAAACCAATAAATTACATACCACCACATCATTCAGAGCCTCAACCTCAGCAGTAGTGATCACATTAGCTTGGCCTTTATCACTTGGCCTTTTCTGAGTTATGTTTAATTGGTTCTTATGACATTCATTTACATAATCCCCCATTTTTTTTACAATTTTAGTGTTCATCTTTGAAAACCTCTTTCTTACGTTTGTAGTCATGAGCTTGGTGGTCTTTTTCACCACACTTGTAACCGACTCCCATTCCCATCAGGTATGTACCAGGGTGATTCATCCCACATTTGATGCAGGATGGAAATTTATATTTTCCCTTCTTTCCCTTATCCCCATTTTCAGAGTGTTTAGTAGATATCTTCTTCCCTTTCTTTGATTTATAGTCATAAGACATAGAGAATTCCATTTCTGTCGTGATAGCACATGATACAATATCTTCGTACTATGAGAAGGATTGTGAGACTAATTATAGACTTAGAAATGGTTTTAACCCATATAATAATTGATAAGTATTACTCCTTGGGTTATGTATATAATATGCTGCATGTATTTCTATCCTTGTAAAATTATCCTCATACTTTGTAACATTCTCATCCTCATTTTCCCTCAGACTCAGAAATTCTACTTCCATATCTGCTCGATGGTCAGGAAGAAATTATTTTTCTAAGAAAATATCTTTAAATTCTCTCAATTCCATACATGATACTTCTTCATCCACCTTTTTTCTTTAAATTAATGACCACCATTGATCTGCATCTTCTGTTAGGTGATAAACTACCATGACAACGTTTTCCATTTTACTACTATGCAAAGCATGAAATATTTTCTCTATGGAATTTGTACATTGCTCAGCTACAAATGGATTTGTAGTACCATTTAATGTTGGTGGTTTTCTACTCATTAATTGTTATAACATTGATCACTCACATAGTGGATCAGGGTGCTCCATACGGGTAATGTTATTATTCATAACATGAGTGAGTTTTCCCAGTATGGTGATAAGGTGATCAGCACTGGTTTCATCACCATCTCCTCTATAATTATCTTGAGTAGGAGGGAAATCCCTACATGGATTACTTGTGTGGATATGGTTTCTATTCTTACCACTAGTCTTCATTTCTAAACAATTACATACACTAGTTTAGTTTATGAATAACAATACATAATCCCAAAAAATGTAAAACACTTAACATAAATTGAACAGTTTATGGATATAATCCATAAAAAAATGTTTTCATAGAATAATTATATACTCATAAATCCGTAATAATGGTTTTTAAATAAAATGTGAATTATCCTAAGAATACCTCCTAGGAGTGTCGTAACCAAGAGTTCAGAAAGGCCCACTCTCGTGTACAAGGATTTCCCGGGTCAAGCCCGAAACACCTTGTTAGAGTTTTCACTCTTATGTACATATGTACCAGAGATGCCTCTACCTGATCACATCCATATAGGTATGAATTTATTGTAAAATTCATAAAATCTCTATATTACAAAAATTATAGGACGTTCTTATATACTAATCCTCAAAGTCTATATTTGGGTAATTATCACTAATCAGTGTGTTTCTAAATATAGTTTCCAAGGTTTGCACTAAAATGCCTTTGATACCAATTGTAATTCCCCAAACCTAGTTACCCAGATTCGATGCATTATTACATTACATTGGCATGATCACAAGAGCTCACATCTTGAAAGACCAATTAGTTGATTATCCTTGGAAGTACTAGATACATACAAATGTTTTACATTACATCCTGAAATAAAAACAACAACAACATTTTTCACCTTTGAACACACTTATATACCATATCCTATCCTTTTAGGTAAAAAATAAAATACTTCTTCACATGCTGGAAAAAATAAAACACATAAATGGGTGATCTCAAATGCTCAATAAGGATAACAATATACCGAAAACTTTCATAAATATGCATAAAAATTTGAAGAAATGCTTCAGTCTAAAACAAAATCCTTTTTAAACATAAACATTATCATAATATAAAATATATAAATCAAAATAATTCCATTTACTTATTCACATTGATATTCTACTATGTCCAATGCATTTCTTATATGAAATTGTTGAAGCATAACATAAACATTCGTATTAAAACTAGCACATGAAATGTTAATACATTAACCATAAACCATTAATGGTATAAAAATAACTCATCCACAGTAAAACATATCAAAAAACCTTCAATACAATATAGAAGATTGTATCATAACAAATCGACTTCAAAAACGTGTAAAACTCATCAAAGGATATTGGCATATATAAAATAAAATATTATTTGAGAGAAATTTTAAAAACATTTAAAAGTTACGTAATTATAAAGGAAATTATTTATTATCAAAATATTCTTATAAGAATGTAAGGGAAGCATTAAAGGTATTATAATATAGGAGAATAGCCTCACCCACTGTAAAAGTTAAAAAAACATTATTACACTAATTTGTTTAAATGGTCATAATGTACATTGTTTGGAAAACGACTGAAATATTTCTTTCAAACCATTTTATAAATAGTAAAACAAGGGTATAAATGAATTAAACCCATAGTCTGGTAAACAGTAAAATTTATTTGAAGTACATTTTAATGAAACATGGATGTGTATGATAAAGAGTTCCCAGTAGATACTTATTATTAACAACCTCATATAAGTAAATACATTGTAAAATTAACCCTTACATTGTAATTTTACTTGGTTGATGGTACCATAAGCTCCTATAAAATTGTTAAATAATTTTTATTAATTTATTCATGATCCTCATACATATATATATATATATATCATATTTGATCTTCTTATATTTCTTTGTTAATAATATTTTAGTACTATCATTTTTTCTGGCGTTAACAGATTCATTTTCCTTTATATGTTTTGTAATGTAAGTCATGTTCGTTATGGATAGGATGTATTTGATAAATATCAAGAAGGATATTAAATTCGTAATCATTATTTTCAATTATAAAATAAAAATTATCCTTGAATGGTTACGCTGGGGAAATGAAACTCATCACGTTCGCGAAGATTGTAATCCATATGTACGCACGAGCTACAATACCATTTTATTGATGATGGAATCATATGTAATTGGATGTTATATAATATATACATAATTATTAACAAGTTATATATATTATATACTGTAATTATACTCATTATTATACCCATCCAAATATATAGATATTGAATAACAACCTACACCTTGATGTAGAGACGACAAGCCATACGTACACACATATGGTGTCTTTTTCATTCTTAGGATTGATATAAAAATGAATATGGTTGTAACATATTGAAAATAACATAAAAGTTTTCATAAGTTACTGGTGTTATTATTATTTTATTGAAATTATAAATAAATAGGAAGTGGAAGAAGAAGAAAAACATTGGAAGTGTTGATGAAATTATTACCTCTTCTTCGGGTGTATCCATTTGATTTGATCAAAAGGGATCCATAGGTTGGATTTAGGATAAAATTAAAGACTCTAGGATGAATATAGGGTACTTGGGAGGATATTTTAGTAGGGTTTGTCTGAGCCAAATGGCAATGGAGGTGTGATTTTGAGAGAAGGGAAAGTACCCTTTTATAAGATAGGTGCAGGTCACTTTAGGAAAATCTTGAAATATTATTTTATTATAAAAACATTTTCGTTTTATAATTGATCCAAATGAATTTATTTCGATCCTTATGTTGTTATGGGTCTAAATAATATCAACCAATAGGTTTTTGACAAGTTTTGGTTACCATAATAACAATATCTTTTATATTTATCTTTTGGTTAAATAGTTTAACATTTACCATGTCTCCTTGTAGTTTTATATTATATGGTTAATAAACATACTATAAAAAGCCAAGAGAACCAAAATTTGTTCATAACTGACATATCAAACCTTATATAAGTCCTTTGACGTAACCTTATATTTTTTGGAATATTATATAAGTTATTAATATGTATTTTTTTTAAAAAACTAATTTATGTCAATTCTAACACTATTTGTATTTTGTTTTTGTTAAAGTCATAAAAACATTATCACATTGAAAAAAATATTTAATCAACCCAAAAATGTCATATTATCCTATAAAATTCGTGTAGGTCATAAAAAATTTCAAATTACCTATATTTTAATATTTATAATATCATTTATTTGATTTTTTTATTAATAAGGAAAATAATTCATCATTATTGAATCATAAATTAATATATTTATTTTATGTTTAAAAAATATAAATAATATATCATGATGTGTTATATCATATTATATTTCAATGGCTATTTATAGTTTAAGATATCAATAATATAACCTCATTTAAAAAATGTTTTACTAAAAGATGTGTGTTTATGTAACATTTTCCTTATACTTAATATAATTTTTATAAAGTGTCATTTTCATTTACAAGTGGCTACATGTGGTCCCAAAATCAACCCAAGGATGCCCATGGTCAGAAATTTATCAAAAAATAGGCTTAGTACATGTGTTAGGGTAATTTAATATTATTATAATATTATTTTCTACCCTTGTTTAACATATTTACCCTTTAACCATGGTAAATAAAATATATACTGAAATAACTATTCATAATGTCAAAAAATATAATTTATCTATTTAAAAGTTTGTAACTCCGGATTATAAATATGAAATCCATTTTTCCAAATTCAAAACATAGAAGTTTAAAAAATTAATTTAAAATTAATTCTCATTATCAAAACCAAAAAAATAGTTTTAAAAAGTAAAAAACTATCAAAATAATGACACGTGTTTATGAACAATTTAAATGTGAAATTAAATACAATAAAATAAATTATATTAACTGATAAAAATAAAATTTAAGTATACTTTTAAACCACTCAAATTTATAATTTAACACTTTAAATTATTTGTATTATAAATTTTGTTTTAAATTTAAATTTAGTATTTTTCACAATTTGTCAAAATATGAAAGATATCATAAAAATACCAAAATTCAACCCTAATATAATTTTGATATTATGAACCCAAAATGAATTCCATTTTGAAAAATAAAATTTCAAAAATTTCAAAAAAAATGCTATTACTATTCATAATGGCTGGTTTGATTGGTCGTGGTGTGTTAGAACTCGAAGTTGCGTACAACACAAGCTATTGTAATATTAAAAGGAAAACATAATGTGGAAGCATGGGGTGTTAAAACTATTATCTCTAGGTCATGGGTAGGAAATTTATGTTCATTTTTTCTTATCTTTCACTAAGAATAATCGATTACTGCTTGCTCTTGTATCATGACACAACCATGTTTGGTCTCTGATGCGTCGTAGTATACTACCTACCCAATACCCTCTTCTTGTACCCTTAAGATGGGTGCACTTATCTGTCTATGTCATATCTCCTTATAACTCTACTATCATCTCTACATCCATAAAAAGGGTGGTCCCTTCTTCGTCAATGATTACATGGGTGCCGCAACACTGAAAAATTCATTTACGAATCTCTTGTAGAACCCAGCCAACCCCCAAAAACTCTGCACCTCGGTCACACACCTAGGTGACTCCAAGTAAGAACAACCTCTATCTTGGTCGGATCCACTTCAACTTTATCCTCTGAGATAACGTGTCCCAGAAATTGTAAATCCCATATCCAAAACTGGAACTTCGAGAGTTTACTATATATATGGTGCTCTAAGAGTGTATCCTATACTGTATGCAGATGATAGGCATGCTCCTTCTCTGTCTCTGAGTACACCAAGATTTTGTCGATAGAGACCACCACAAAGAGATCAAGGTATAGATGAAAGATCATATTCATGAGTTTCATGAAAACTGTAACTCTGTTGGTCATGCCGAATGGCATAACCAAGAATATAGAGTGGTCATACCGACATATGAAGGCCATCTTCTACACATCCCCATCTCGTTCCTAGAGCTGATGATAGCCTGATCTGAGTGGTATCATTGAAAAACAATGAGCTCCCTTCATCTGATAAGAGTGGTCATCTATCATCGGAATTGGATACTTGATCATCATGGTCACCTGGTTCAGGTGCTGAAAATCCGCACAGAGCCTCAAACTCCCATATGCCTTCTTGGAAAACACACTCAAGTCTACCCATGGAGAAACACTTGGATTTATGATCCCCTTCCACTATAAGTCCTCTAATTTTACCCATAACTCTTGAAGCTCCATGGGAGCCATTTAATATGCTGCAGTAGATATTGGTTCCATATCTGGGTACATGCCAATGTAGAAGTCCAACTCTATGAGAGGAGGTAGTCCTGAAACATCATTAGGGAATACATCGACATACTCGCCCACCACTATAGAAAATCTAAGAATCTCAACATCAAATTCTTTGAGGGTAAGTCCAGCCTACTGATGTATGATCAAATACACCCTCCTCCGGGTAAGTCGATCCTATGCTGCAAAGGTTCACTTCATTTAGGTGATGGAAAAATTGGTCTCATCCATGAAGGCACACCTCACATTACACCTAATATAGTCAATTTGAATATGGACTGTGGATAACTAGTTCAAACCCAAGATGGCGTCGTAAGGCCTCAACACCACTACTAGAAGATCGCAGCAGAAGCTATCGCCTCCTAAAGTAATCTCACACTGCCGGAAAAAGTATGTAATCATCGGATATTCTCTTGTTTGAGACTATAATCATAAGGACCACGCAAAAATCTACACCATAATCTCTGGGCTTCTAACAAGAGTCATGGTAATGAAATATTGAATGGAATGTATGTCTATAAGTACTCCAGGTATGGTGTATTAGATGTAGATCGTACCTCAAATCATCTCTAGAGCGTCATGGTCATAGGCCTCAACTTCCTAGAGTTGAGATCATCCCTATCCGGCTACTCCCTATGGTCGGGGTGGACCACATGGAGGAGGTGGTGGTAGAACCACAAACTGTCGTCCACCACATGTTGCACGACCCGCTCTTCTACCATTTCTTCCGCCCTATGAATCTACTTGATCAAATGTCAACCACTGCCATGGTGGTCCCTCATCCATTTGTTGATTAATGGTATGGCGGGTCGGGCACTCGCGAGCCATGTGGCCCAGCCCATCGCAGGTGAAGAACACCACGCCTCCCAACTGACCTCCTCTTCCACGCGAGCCCCAAACCTATAACCCTACATTGTGAGGTCTTCCACCAAAAGGTCTAGTCCCCTTGGAGCTATGTGTCATCTGCCAACTTTCACATGCTTATGAATCAACTATCTATCATATGGTGGTGGATATCACTGTCGGTACATGATCGTTTATTAAGTTCCCCACCAAAAAATCTCACTTGAGCACTTCATCCTGCGTCGGGATATTCAATGATATCATCGATGTTGTGATATCCTGTCAGAGACCCTTCACAAAGGTCTGGGCCCTGATGAATTGGACTCGTACCATTTCCGTGGAGTAGCGTGAGAGGTTAGTGAATCTTGTCGAGTACCAGGCTACAGATAATCTAACCTGCTGTAAGTGTAGCAACTCATGTATACACACAGAGAATAGAGTCGCTGGAAGAAACTCTTCCCTAAAAAGGCCCTAAAAAGCTTCCTAGGTAAGGGTCACCTCATCATGAAACTGAAGCATCGGGCTCTACTATATCACTGCTGCACCCTAGAAAAGCCTGGCAACTAGGAACACCATCTGGTCGGCTGGCGTCTCAAATAGAAGAAAAACTCTCGCCACAGCCTCCAGCCAGTCCTCAGCCACCTGAAAAACCATCTCACCTCAGATCCTTGGAGGTCTATGCCACTAAAACTCATGAAACACGCTAATTTAAAATGAAGGGTATGATGGTGGGGTTGATGGAATTTGCAACCCAATGGATGGTGGTGGTGCTAGTGCACCACCTGAAGGTCCTACCACCTTAAGAGGTCCCTACACCAATGCCTCGTCGCTCGGTGGGCCATCATTATATACTCTATCATGAATAATGGATGGATGTATATGTGGTGGCATCCTAGAATAAAATAGGTGTTCCACTTTCAAAAAGTTATAACTGGTGAGCTTATTCAATATGAGCAAAAGAAAAACACTTCCAAAACACACGCAATCAATGTTTTGTTACACTGAGTCAGAAATCAGAGTTCAAGGTCTTGTTGTTTATATATGTCAGCCACTGCACCAACACCAGATTCCCCAAAAGAAAAGTGAACCTCAAAACACATACCATTATATATCTATTAAAAAGATCAGAGTCCTTGTTCTTTGGTAGAACCAACTCCTTTGATACCACTTTGTCATGACCCGTCCCCTAGGGCCTGTGTCATGACTACCCCAGGCCCTCCTTCCTTAGGCCAAGGGTTGGGGACTAGCACCTAAAAGGCGTATCCCTATAATTAAAAGGAATTGAATTTAAACCTATACAAACACACAACCCATGAATAGAAAAAGAAGCAACTATGAAGTAAACTACCATACCGAAAAGTGTACTGAAAGTAAATGGGCCGGAATACAAGACCAACTTAAAAGTAAAAGTACAACTAAAAAGAGAAAATAGCACTTAGTTCATCCACTGAGGATCCTACTTAATGGGTAGGTATAGATCATCTCCACAACACTCCACATCAGCCTATCTCCTCCATGTATTGCCTGGTCATGGTTCACTCAGCCTTATCCCAGCAGCTCGTCATCTGCAGAAGACACAACAATGTGTGGGTGAAACCCATGCAGGGATAAGTATAACAATACATAGTAGGGACCCTGAGCCCCCTGAAGGTCTCCAATAATTCAATGAGGCATCCCCAAAATCATTATCTCAATCACAAATCACAAAGAAATATACACATCTCAAATAAGGTTTAAGTGAAGTATATAAGTACAAATGATTATTCGCAAAGCTAGATCATCTTATTATGTAAAAAGAAACTATTGATGACCAAATGTAGTCTGTCCCACACTGAATTGATAGTTACTAAGCCCCACAATGACCCAATTAGGATCAGTATGCACTGACCCACATAGAATCGCTGAGCACTGACCCACACAGGATCTGACCCACAAAAGATCCGTATGTCGCTTATCTACAACGGGTGTCTCTAACGACGGTCCTCATTGGGTCGCAAGTTGCTAATCCACATAGGGTATCTAGGTGATGATCCACAAATGATCTCTCAGTGTTTATCCACATAGGATCACTAGGTTCTTACCCACACAGGATTGCTCAGTACTAACCTCTATAAAATCTGTCTCCAACCTCTTCCTCACTGCCAGCCACTGGATTCCCGCTCATAGAATGCATGATCTAGGGAGAGAAGCTCCTCAAGAAATCATTCATGTTTCAATAGGAACTAATTCCCATGAATAATAAACCCATTGATCTATCACATCATAAGTTTTCCAATGCAAAATAAGGCACGTTAACCAGATGATCGGTCTATATGTTATTGGAATTTTAGTGTCGACATCCCATTTAAATTTGGAGTCGATCCAACCTATACGTACTCCAAATTTCACCAGAAATCTCTTGGAGTATTTCAAAATGTCCAACTCTTCCAATGGGTTTGAACACAACAGATGGCACGTAAACTGGATGCCCGGTCTGTTAGTTGCATCACTTTTCATGAAACGAGAGGTGATCGTACCTCTGTCCAACATGACTCAGTCAGGCCTCCTGAAATTTGCCAAAGGGACTGCTTCCCAAAAGGGATCCCAACGCCATTGTCGACATGTCAAAAGAACACATGTTTCGTTAGTTACATTTATTTATTTATTAGAGGATCAGTTGGGTCTAGGTCTGGTCCGATTCAGTGAGACCAGCCCGACACAACGGGTCATGGGGTCTAGCTGACCCCACTCGAGTTCGGCCCATTAAGGGTCGGACTAGTACACTGGTTCTGGCCCATCGAGGTCAGCCTGCTTCGGTTAATGGGCCCAGGCCAAAGTTGGCCTAGCCTGTCTGGTGGGGCTCGGCCTACACGCGTTGGCCTGCTGGGCCACATGTTCGGCCCGCTTCACCGACTCAGTTTACCCAAAGCAGTACTATTGCATGCCGGTGGCCCTGCCCTTACGGGGATGTTCACCAGATTGTGGGGCGATACCCCACCGAAATTACTGATCGGTCATTTTTCTGACCAGGTGTCATCAATGCAGCGCAACGTGGGCCGCACTGGACCATCATGCCATATCTTGCTGGTCGCGGTAGTGCCTGCGGGCACCTTGTCCTGTGCGAACGAGTAAGGCTCGTCATCGAGGTGTTCCATCATGCACCGCCTTCTATTTCACATGGCCAGTTGCCATGGGTCTCCTCAGGCCACCGCCTTTATAGATTGCCTGTGGTTTCTTTTGCGGGTCACCGGACGTGCTCTAGTGTCCATTCTTGGTGTCTTCTTTGCCTAAGGCTCTCCTGAGTTTTTTTCGTCATAGCATTACCATCCATTTATCATTTACATCAAGTTGGAAATTGTTCCTCGATTTTAACATCAATAATGTAGCGGCAAAGGGTTCAGAACTTGTTTTTTTTTGGCTCATTCCCTCCGCGTCAAGGTGATATTAAGTGGTAGAGAATTTAATTTATCAAAGACAACATCAAAATAGACCCCATTCCTGGAAGAGATGTTTACTGACTATGATCGACATAACACTTTTATCGTTGTCATTGGTTCGTGATTCGGTGGATCTTGTCAGTACTCGCTGAAATCGGTCTCGTCCTCCAAGTAGTTAGAGTTGTGGTACATTGTTAGAGCTTTGTTGCTTGGTGAATAAGTTCCAACACTCTACCCTGATCTCCATATTAATAGGATATGGGGAGGGGGTGTAACCCTTGTGGAATTAATGGGGTTCATTTAATAGGAACCTTCCCAATTCCAATGGTGCAGTTACCCGAATAAAGGGGAGTCAAGACATTTAATGGCTTCACGTGTCATTGGCCCTGTCACCGCCGCTTGTTTGGTTTAGAAAAGTAAAAAAGAAAAATAAAATAATGATGTAATTTTATTATTCTATTAAATTTAAAAAACAATCATTTTCTACCGACCTATTGCGGTAGAAGTGAATCCTCCCTTAAGAGAATCCCAGATATGCGGATTCAATGGTGACCTCGTATTTTTAATCAGGGAAATGGTTCAAACGATAGAAAATTATACTCGTGAGTTTATTAAACATTTATTAAAAAAAGTTTATAAATTCATTCAGGGAACACCAAAATTTTTAACCAAGCACCGTCATTTTTCGTAGACTTGTAATAATTCCATATAATAAAAAAAATGTGGAAAATCTGGGTCTTTACAATGTGTACCCATAAGTAATGTTAATTTAAAATTGAAACCAATAAAATCCATGGAATAATCCCATTCATTTTTTAATTAATCTTGTGCATTTAATATTTGTACAATAACAATTCAATATAAAAATAGAAATTTCTCAAACCATATGATTACGATTTAGAGCCTCTTACTTAACCGATGAAGAATCATGTGCTTCCAATCGAAAACACCCATGATGAAGAAGGTTAATATGATTTGAAGAAGGATCCTATACCAAAACCAATCAGGATCAAAGGCAAAAATGAACACGGTCAAGAAATTAAACCCCAACAGTTATAGTTAGACAGAATATAATGAAAAACCTAAAAAAATAATACTTACCAAGGATTGATTGTGTCATTAAAATGTTATTAAGGGATATTAGAACTCCAAAATCACCTGGAATATTATCTACTATCGATTAGAGAAGGATGCATGATTTAATGATACACAAACAATGTAGATGAAACCATTCAGCAAACATATAGGGGAATCAGAAATCATGTGATTTAGTATCACATCATGTAATTATTTTTATATATTTATTCCAAAAAAACTCAGAACATCCTATAAATAATTTTTCCAATCAAATATTGAAAGATGTGTAATTCAAATAAATTACATTTTACTAATTCATTTCATGAATCAATTCAATACCTATAACCATTCACGACATATGTCTCATAACACATACATGGAATGTATTAAAATTACATGTCATGTAACTATTTGGTTGATTTTTTTTATCCAAGTTTCCCTATGAAAATCCAAAACCCCTTTAGATTCAAAAACATCCAACTAGACTTTCCACTCCCAAAGATCCATTGGTTCCATTCATCACGGTCTGCTAGAAACTAGATCTGCTCCCGACACCAACTAGATTGTGAAATTAGTCCCTCGCTCTGATGGTATTCTATATAACTCATCAAGAAAGATTTACTAAAAATGATCTACCATTGTAGGTAATGAATGTTGTAATATTACCTCATATTCTAGGGAAAGTCAAACTATCTGATCCATGAGACAATCTAATATGCACCGATTTATCCATGGATGACTATACTGAAGATCACACACACATTTGTGAGAATACCTTCCTCTTTCTAGAGATAGAATGGTAACTATCATCCTGTAATAGTTGATATGATCATTTTATATATAAATCCAATCCATTTCCGTAGTAATACTCAATCCTAACATTTCTAACATAAATGTTTCCCTCAATAAATGTTAACCATCAATTTTAGGAAAACAAGCCTTCAAATGTTTTGTATTCTCTAATGGAAATCACAATATTTTATTGATGATCAATGTACCATCTAATACTTCTACAACCAATACCAAACATTTTTCAATATGATCATAAATAAAATAACGTTGTGATCATATATCAATCAAAATACTGTCTACGGTAGATATTACATGAATAATATCTCAAATGGTAGATAGTATTAAATCCATGATATCTGAAGTAATCTTTGTAATGTGCCGTTAATATCTCTATCTACCCTGGTCATTGCTATAACTAACCAAATCCATTTCCTTTGCCTGGTATTTTTTCTCATACACTAGGGTACCATATCCCCTACCTTTTCCAGAATGGCTGGTGGAACACCATCAACTAGTCTATTGAGGGGTAGTTGAGCTTCTTTCTTTCTATGGTGCCTACCCTGATCCCCTACCACTAGAATTATATGGAAATTTCTCATAGAACCACTAAAAATTACCTAGACTACCACAGATACAACACTAAACTATGGGGTAAGTACATTGTAGGTGATTGTAACAAATCTTTCCACACTAATAACACTGTAATGGAACATGGCCCAGAGATGGTTGTCTTCTACCCTGACTTCTCTACTTCCTACTAACATAGTGAAAACTATCATACCAATGCTTCTTACAACCCGATGAAGAACCCCTAGTTCTCCCTATTGAAACAGCATGAAAATTAATTGGGGAAATTCATATTCCCTTTAGTGATGAGTGTCTGGTTCGTCACATAAATAATATTTCTCAATTGAAAAATGATCATGTATGACCTGATCTCATAGAGAAGACCATCCTAAAAATGTATTTCCCTATATATTTCATCTACTACCAAATATGGTGAAAAGCACTGTAGGTCATTGAATCATTGATCATATTCTAGTACTAGCATGGCCTCTTATGTTAGATGCATGAACTCATGATATTTTTAGTCCCTAAACATATTTGGATAGAAAGGGATAAGGAACTTCAACTTTATGTCCTTCCAAAATAACTTATCATATTACCTAAATTACTCCACAATACATAACAAACACTTAGTATAACCATGAAGAATATATGTAGTGAGCTTCAACCTCTTATATGTGGGTGTCTAGATACTCTTATAAAATTAATTGAATGAAGTGATGTAAAACTTGGCTTCCTGAGAGCCTCCATCCCTATAAAACATAGGTTTGTGTTGTAGTTCAAATTCTCCTTTCATCTCAGATATCAATGGCAGGGTATGAATAGTCTCCCTTTTAATGGATCACATGACTCTCTGGAAGATTCCATGAAGCTGAACATCCATATGTTCCTCAGGAACTATAAGAATCTTTGGTTCAAATATTTTTACAGCAGACTTATTTCCACTTTCCTAATTGTCTTGTAATAGATGATGGTGATGAATATTCTATACAAGAAAAAGACACACCTTAGAACACTAGCTAACAAAATGGTCAACTACAAAAGGTGACTAAAATTGAGAACCACAGAATATCAATATCTCTAATAATTACATAGAAGTGTTTTAGAATTACATAACAATTCATTGATTTCATTTAACATATAAAATTGATATATCATATTATTTGTCAACATTAATTTATATGTCACGTGAAAATAAATATTTCCCCAACATGAACAATGCAGTTCAATATATATCTCTTTATGCCTATCATTATGCATGCCTATACAATCCATGCCACTCCAGGTCACATGTAAAAATATAAAGATATAATAACGTTACATAGTAATTGAACTTTTCGGGGTGAAAAACCATCAACAGAAAAAAAAGAGAATATCATAGATAATAATCCCATCATTGTACACTCAGATTCTCCCCCATACGTGGTTAAGATACTCACACAAACAATCCCATTACCAAATCCGAAAACATCCATGTATTTTTTTATAACATTATAAACTAGAAAAGAAAATTAAAAGTAAACTCGATGCTATGATACCACATTGTAACATCCCATGAACTGTCACTCCCTTACATGGAAAAAATAATGGTTGGTTACAAGAACTCAATCATGCTTCCTTATTCTCTAGAGCATGTAGACTAGTAACGTGGGTGTGATATGTTATTTGGGAAGACTATAACCCATATTATGAAGTTTCATGGATGTAGAAATATTTATATTAATTAGTGAAATAAATGTTCATAAATAATAGAAAACAACAATAAAAGACATGTGAATAACCAACAAATAAACAAGGAATAATGTAGTCATGTGTTAGAATGTTTGTAAATTTACTTCTAAAAGCAATACAAATAAACTTCTAGTATTCTGAATAGTCCCTAGTCATGATCCCCGAATTGATCCCGTATCTAAACTCCATCCAATATAGAAAACAACCAGTAAATAGAAAGTATTATTTCCCTTGTCGAAACATACATCCATGTGGTCTTTTCGGGTGCCAAATGGCTGCCCAAATAGAGTGAGTAAAACTCATTAGGTAGACACTGCCATGTCTAAAAAACTAGTCTCATAATATTCCTATTAAATAATGTGATAACCATGCGTAATTATTATTTCAAAAATTAATAAAATCCAAAAACAACTTACTTTGGCTCCATGCTATAACAATGTTGACATGTCTCACAGCATTTCCATTCAAAACCATATAACCAGGGTAAAATAACTTGATTATTCATCATGATAAAATATCTCTGGGAATGCCTCACAACCAAGACAACCCTAACCATAAACATGGAATAATTGAAAAAAAACATTGTGAGATACCTATAAGTATTATATCATCTGTGTTTAATCTCTATAATAATAATGGAATATAGTTCAAATCACTATAGGCACTTTAGAATCAAGGTCAAATCCATATATGAATTAAAACATCTGGGTTAAAACCCTATAAGCAATACAACATTTGGGTCAAAGCCCTATATGTATTATACTATGGGACTGGGTTAAGCATGCTCAATATAAGCATTTAAACATATTTGTGTGCATGTTCCTAGACCATGACTGCTATATAATCATTCTTTCAAGGATCATAAGAAATTTCCAAAACAACATTAATATCACAATATCACATAATATTCTTCAATGGTTAATTATCTGAATTTCAATTTTTCATTTGATTACCTCATTTATTTATATAAAAATCAAACAAAAGTTGAATATTAATGTGGTAAATCATAGAATAGTAATTCTATATCTGTAAATAACCTAAATATCATTTCATTATCTACAAACATTAATCCATTATCCAATTCATGTACATTCAAGGTTCGACCACCAAACTGGAACCCATAAGCTAGGTTAATTACAAAATGAAACTGATATACTCCAAGGAATCATACCATTCATTATTAAAATATTCAAGGGCACATTATATTTGTTTAGTAATTGTATTTCACATACATTGAAATTTATCAACCAGTGGGGTTATGATTCCAACCTCCCACGTTATCCGATGAAGAACCAAAATCATCCAAGGGAAAAAACCCAATGTGGAAGAAGGTTACGATGATCTGATGAAGTATCCAAGATCAAAACAGATCAAGATCAAAACAAAAAATGCATATGGTAATCATATTACACCACAATGGTTGGAAGAACAATTGTGGGGAGGGAAAACCTATCCAAAATTTCATACCATGGATTGATTGTATTTTGGGACCATTTGGAAGGGATTGTTTCACTGCAAAATCATATGGAAGAATCCCTAGGGTCAAGAGGGGAAGGCTGCATGATGTAATTAATCACAAATCATCTAAAAACACCTTAAAAACTACTCGGGGAATTACACATTGGTTATTTTAGTTTGAAGTCATATAATTATGTTTAAAGAGTTACATAGAATAACTCACCCCCTCATATTATTATTTATTCCCACAGAATATTCAATTATCTGTTATAAAATTAATTGAAATATACTTTCTTCATGTTGTGAATTAGTTCATGACTAGTAACCATTCGTTACATGCCTTTAGAAACACTGACACAATGTGTATTAAAGTTACATGAGTTGTGTCTATTCTATATTCTTTTTCTTCCTAATTCACTTATAAAAACCTTAAACCCCTTTAAGGATTTTCAACATTTTATGAGTCCTTGATATTAGTTTAAAAACATATACTCAGACTTCATTATTTAGAATAAACATGCCTCCTATAACATTAAGTCAGTTCCCCAAAAAAGGCTCCCCACATTGATCCTCTCTGGTTTTCCAAGGTTTCCTTGTAACTATGACCATGTTTAATCAATTAGCAGGTGTCCATGATGAATGATGGAAACCAAGGTTTAAACACCTGAAAAAACTCACCTGAAAGAAAAATTAATGAAAAATTCAAAGAGATTGGTACCTAAAAAAATATAGGATCTTACATATAGACTCTATTAGGGAAGCTAAACCATGTTATGGAAAATAACCTTCCCTAGATGGAGAAATCTATTATTCCATGGTGTGATTCTCCCATGTTGAATCTATTCATGAAATAGAAGCCACCATTATTTTGTGGGTCAATTAATCACATGGTAGCTGAGAACTGTATAATTTCCCTGGAAAACATATTTATATACATGGGATGTGAAAAAAAATATAAAATCTAAAATAGATGTATATTTTCTCAAGGGTGATGATGATCAATGTTAGTCATGGATCCATAATATTAATGAGTAAGTGGAAATAAAACCCATGGAATATAATGATTTTAAAGATTCATTTTTTAAAAATATTTCATTCCTGATCAATAGACTGAAATAAAAAGAATGTTATTTAGCTTAAAGAAAATTAAATAAGAAATTTCTTTGTCTTATAAGGTAACTTTACAAGAATATACAATTATTATATGGATTTCCTATACAATACAGAATTCTTGATTTCATATTTCATTGTATAGACTAAGCTATATCTCTGAAGGGAATTAGTTTCTCACACTTTTTCACCATATAATGAAATTGTTTTTTATTCCATTAAAATAGAGAAGGAATATTCTAGATCATGTATATTACATTGGAATAAATAGAATATAAGATCGGTTGAACCCCATGAAAATGGGAATTCATCAAATAAGAAGAAAAATGTAAATAAACATACATCATGTGAATATTGTGGATAGAATCATCCTTGAAAATTCATTATGGGAAATGGAGTCTGTTACATGTGTTGAGAGATGGGTTATTTGAATCATGAATATAATGTAAAAGAGACTATTACTATATAGTGCTTCAACATTAAGAAAATGGTGCATTCTTCAAACCAATTACTCATGTTTCAATGCAATGTACAACAAAATAGTCCATGAGAAGAAGTCCAATATTATATGATCACTACAACTAAGGTGTAAGTACCCAATCATGTGGTGATAAGTACATTAATGATAGCCTAAATTTTAGACAAGGCTTTATTTTATTATAGATCCTTGAAAAATATATATATTCTATTTTTTTGATGAAAATTATATATTTCCCAATGAACTTATAGATATAGTTTTCCATTAAGAATCCTTGTGTAAATCTTTCAACAATGAGGATGTGTGAGATAGTTTCTATTACGACACATAAACATGATATATTTTATGAATTTATTATCATAAATATAGTGGAATTTTCTATTATACATACTATAGAGTATATTTCAAAACAAGATTAAATAAATTATAGGACAAGGAAATTATGATTCATAATGAAGATATAGAATTTATTATCATTAGAGAAAAGACTCCATCATCAGAGCCATGCCTAAATCTACCCAATGTATCTCTTATGAATAAAAAATGGTAATGAATAGAAAACATAATATATTAATTGAAAAATTAACATGAAAATTGAATATCTATCAATTGTAAAACAATACAATGATTTATTTCTTTTGGATATTCTTGAAAATCCATCAAATCATCAAGTCATGTTCTCCATAGATTTAATCACTAATGCAAGATCTATATCAAATATTTCCAATAGATTTTCCTTTATAGAGTTAGTGGAGTTAAGGAAACAACTAGATATGTTTTGTGATATGGGATTATTTGCCCTACTAGTTCACCATGGGGAGACAATGTTTTTATTGTAAAAAACTTAATATGGATCTCTAAGGACATCCAATGATTTTAGGAAAATAAATTATTTTGTGATAAATAAAAAGAACCATATGTCTCACATTCATGATTAATGTGATCAAATTTATGGTGAAAAATTATTTTCAAATTCATACCTTTTCTCTGGATAACATATATTTCATAAAATAAAGGAATACATTTCGAATATAATATTTGAAATGGTTATCATAATTATGAGTTTACAATATTTCGATTTGGATTTATGAATTCACCATCAGCTTTTATAGATCTAATGAAAATTTTATTAAAATAATATCTTGATAATTTCATGGTGGTATTCATTGATGATATCATTATCTTATTTAATAGATATGTGGACTATGGAAATTACTTTAGGATCATTCTTTAAATATATAAATAAAAGGGTTATATTAGAAATTTATCATGTGTGATTTTTAGCTTTAAGAAACTTCTTTTCTTGTTCATATTTTATCTATGGATGGAATCTTAGTTGACCCTCTAAAGTTAAAGGTGGAAATATAATGTATTTAACTAATAAATATAACTGAGGTATATAGTTTCATTGGTTTGGTAGCTTTCTTTCATAGATTCATCAATTATTGTTCCTGATTGGATATCTCATTAACCATTATTACAAATAAAGGAGTCATGTTCATATTCCAAAAAGGATAGGAAACTTCTTTGATGAATTGAATAGAATATTTTTGAATGGAATAATTTTTACACTACCCTAAAGAAGTTATGTGTTTTTGATATGTAGTGATGCATCAAAAAAGGAACTTTATTTTGTCTATATCAAAATTTATAAATTCATTTAATATTCATCAAGGCGGTTAAATACCCATGAACGGAAGAATGCAACCCATGATATAGAGTTGGAAGATGTAATATTTTCATTAATGATATGGACATATTATCCCTATGTATAAAGATGTGAGTTATTAATAGATAGAGTGATCCTAAAGTATATTTTTTCATATGAATATCTAAAGATGAGGTAATGTTAATTTATATAGTTACTCAGGGATTTTGATTCCTCATTACACTACCACCCATGTAAGTAACATATTATAGCAGATGAATTGAGGATGGATGATTATAGACTATTAAACCAAAAATAAATTTATAGGGATCATATGATCCTGGATCTAGTAAATATGGAAATAGGAATTATCAAGAAAGGGGATACATCAATCATTTTTCAAATGATTTTGAAACCATATATTTTGAAAAGAAAAAAAAGTTATTAATGTGATTATGTGATTATTCGGAAGAATATTAATTATGTGAATGATGTAAAATGGTAAGACATAATTTCTGAAAATGGAATACTGAAATTTGAATGGGAAAATATGTTCAATATCTACATGAGATAAAAGAAAAATTGATGAATGATTGTCAGAGATCATGTTTTTGTATACAAAATGGTAACACCAAGATGTATACGGATTTGGGGAAATATATTTGATGAGATAATATGATGTGGGGGATTTTGGATTATGTATCATAATTCATGGTTTATCAATTGGTGAAGACTTAGATACAATATCCTATATGATTCATGAAATGTATTATTATTCAAATTAGGAAATGTGATGAAATTACTATGGTCATTATAATTGTATTACCAAATACTCATAAAGGTAAGGTTTCAATATGATTTTTTGATTATCATCTCTCTGAATGTACAAATTTTATCTATATTAGATATTATTTATCTTTTGAACACATCACAATGATTATATTTATAAAAATATGAGACTACATGGTGCACCTATTTTGATTGTATTTGATCTAGATATCAGATTTACCTCAAAATATTGGAAGATTCTTTATAAGGATCATGATACAGAGCTCTGTTTTAGCACTGGCGACCATCATCAAACTGGTGGATCATCCAAAATTACTATTTAAATATTACACGACTTGTTTATTTCATTCACACATGACTTTTATGGTATGTGGGATTATTATTTACATTTTTAAGAGTTTCCATATAACAATAGTTTCCATTAATGTATTAAAATTATGTTGAATGGATAATTTTATAGGAATAGATGTCTAACTCCACCTTATTTGGGTGAAGTTTGTGAAAAGAAATTTATAGAACCAGAACATGTTAAAAACAAAAAATTACATAGGTAAAATCTATTTAGGCACCTATTATATAATCTAAAAGAATGGAACATATTTATCCGGATAATGATTGGAATGATTCTAAATTTCATGTCAGAGATCCTGTTTTTTTTAATGTATCTCTATGGAAGTGTTTCATAAGGTTTCGTAAGAAGGGATGGTTGATCCCCATGTATATCGGCCACTTTAATATTTTTGAAAGGATTACAGTTTGGGAATATACATTTTAAATTCTACCAAGCCTCTTTAGTGTTCATACTATGTTCTATATGTCACAATTAATTATGTACATGATAAGCCCAACACATGTGATCACCTATGAAAAATTAATGTTGGATCATGAATTATCTTACTGTGAAGACCTCATCTAGATTCATGATAATATAGAGAATATTTTCTAGGAATCAGATGACTCAAATTGTTAAGGTACATTGGGTAATTTATAGAACAAAGTAATCAATTTGGTATCTATAGGATGTTGTGAATAAAAAATTATCATTAATTGTTTATAAAGTGACAATCATAAAAATATTGATGTTATAATTTTTGTAGGAGGGAAGAATGTAACACATGAGACTAAATTACATTAAGTGAAAATTATATTTTCATAAAACTATAATAAAATTGACATTTAAATATTTAATGGAAGAAATATATTAATATGGTAGAGTGACTATTTATTTTAATATTAATTGCTCAAAATAATCCTGGAATTCCTTCTTTAAATTTTTAATTTAAAATATATTTTTATGAATAACTAAAAATTTAGTATTTAAGTACTACTATATTTTTCCAGAAATTTTTTTTAATATGTGAAATTAAATAATCATTGACTCTTAAATTGATAGTAATAAAGATAAGAACCTTTGATGGTAAAAAGGTATTTTAAAAAAATATCATTTATATTGAAAAGACATAATATCTATCCATTTTCAATAATTAAAATAATATTTAATGATTAAATATTTAAATACATTTTTTAGATTATATATCATTATAAATTATTTTAATGATATAAAATTATGATTACTAGTCATATAGTTAATATAATATCATTTTTTTCTTGAAAACATATATATCATTGAAACTCATTTTTTGATAACTTTTCTAGGATTATTTTTAAATAAAAATCATACACCTATAAATATTAAATTTGATAAAATATATTCCTTATTTTTAATAGTAATATTTCAGTTTTTTAATTAGGTAATCTTTTTTTGTAATAATGAATAGTAAAATAGGAAAATTCAATTCCCTTGGTTCATGTAAATGTAACGACCCGATGTTTTTCAATAGATATTAATTTATTACAAATATATCATAAAATAAGATTAAAACCCAAAATAATGAACTAAGAAGTTCTATGTGACCTTTAATAATTATTTTGTCACTTCTATTTTTCGGAATTTCGATAATCTGACATACATGGTTGAAATTAGTTAGTTATTTGTAGTCTAATAAGAAAAACTTACTTTTTGGTGATTAGTAACCTACCCTTATCAATAGTAACATATCCTTATGAATAGAGATATAACCTAATGAATATTTACCTTACATATAATAATATATAAATAATATTCAAGTTGAAAGTACGATATACCTATATTTTAGAATTAGTAAATGAATGTTTTAAAACTGGTTTTTGATAATAAATTATGATTTTAATTAAATAATAAAATATTCATATTTAGAAAATTATTTTTGAAAAATGAATTTCATTTTTTGATTCCATGCATCCAAAAATGGTTAGGGTGAATTTTTTAGATTTTTCTGAAATACTTGAATTTTTGATTAATAGTTAAATAATATAATTTAAGATAGATGATTAAAAAAATGGGTTTATTGAGTCATTGATGATGATATGCTGATATAATACCAATTTTTTATAAGTCCCATTTATTTATTACTATTTTTGGTCATGTAATAATCACTATTTATGGTCTTGAGGGAAAATAATAAACTAATTATTATAATATTATGAAAACCCTCCTCTCAATAACTATAACCCCCCCCCCCCCTCCCTCACTCCCTATTATCTTCCCTACTCTTAAGCCTTGTGCCATGAAAATATTCATCCCAAATATCTCTCCAAGATCCTCCCCCACGTTCAATATCCCCTATCCTCTTCAAAATACCAAAACATCCCCCCTTAAGAGGTTCTCAAAGGAGGGAGTTTTAAGAGGTAAATTCCTCTTTCCAATTCCTTCATTTTTTGAAGTTCTTTTCTTTTTGTTTCTTTATTAACCACCCTTCACACACATAGTATGATAAATAAAGTAACATACATGTAGTGTAATGTTTTTGTGATAATGGGATATTTCATTTTCTTCTCTCTTTTCCCCACCTTTTATTTGAAATAAATGAAAGCACCGTTTGAGATGTGCTAATTTAGGAAATTCACGGACAACATTTTGTCAGTTTCTATTATCATCATTAATTATGGTCATGAAACCATTTGTGTTTTGGTTGAACCATATTATTATATATATAATATATCTAATTTTTTTTTATGAAAACAATTTTTACAAATGGTATTACCTTATAAATAAAAACTTGTTATTTTTAATTAAATCCATCGATTAACAAAAAACAGTTGTCACTATGGTTTTATATAATAATTTTCATTCATTATAAGTATCAAAATTAAATATAAAACCATTAAACCTCTTGTATGGTCATTAATAGCATATAAATTCAATTATGGACTACCAATTTCATCTTAAATGTTTATCAAATCATTAATATAAGTGAACTGGTCATTAATACTAAGTAAACAAACCAGCCCGAAAAATGAAATTGAACCTCATAAACAATAAAAATGGTTATAAATGAACATAAAATGATTATAATAATCAAATATGAATATATAAGTGGTTCTAGAATTATTAATTAATAAATCTAATTTTTTTTATTTTGGCCTTTAATAACAAGTGGAGAACGCCAGTGGATTTATGTTAAGGGATCCTCACTATATCTATCTTAATCAAGTTTGTCCTATATGATATTCCTTTTATGTGTAATCCCAAATGATGGGGTATGTTTTCTCACCTCCACCATACTTTTCACATTATTTATATGTGAGTAGAAACCCATTTTCTCTCTCATCAAGCCCTCTTGGGTACACCCGACACCATGCCAATAAACTGTAACGAATTATACTCGGAACTTTTTTTTTCTTCTGGGTTGCCTTATCATTCATTATATAATAAATAGAGTTATCTTATATTTTAAGGTACATACTATGAATTATGTGTGAGTTTTAAAAATTAATTTATTAATACCCTTTCATTGCTCTCTTTTGGGGATATACATGTTTTTAAAAGATTATCTCCTTAGAAGTTTCAGATAAGAAAACATGTTTTAAGGGAACTTCCTAAATTTTTACCCAATTTTAAGTGCACTCTATCCTTTGTTTTAAGACACCATTGTATTTATATAATCATTATTTTTATTATTAGAACCTTCTTAGTTCAATTTATATTTTATATAAAATATTTTGCACTTTTTTATTTTAAAAGCCCTATTGTGTTTTACTTAAAACCTCACAAAGATGTTTTAAAACTAATGTTTCTAAAATACATTACTTATATGATTTAACTTTTTTTGACATCACATACCATGTTATATTCTTATTGTACCTCATGGACATACATGTATGTGATAATACCTTTCTTTCATTGACACTTTCATGGTACGCCCATTGTTTATGCTTTATGTCATGATTGTGGTACCCACGTGTTTCCATGGGTACCCTTATGTTTATGTATGGTATAATATGTATGATTATTTATGTGGAAATAATATTAATGAGAATTTTGAGATGGGTGAACCCAAATAGGACTCCATGCATTGGTTAATTTTATGTCTCCTGAGATGTGATGTGAAATGGGACTGGCGGTTAGCCTTGACCATTACTAAAATGCGAAACATGATAGGTAGTTAGCCTTGACCCGTACTGAAATGGGAAATGGGATTGGCAGTTAGCGTTGAACCATAAAAATGAAATGTTTTATGAATCTTACATATTTATATTATTCCATGTTTATATGATTCCAAGATTATGTGGTATGATTTTATATGTTCTATGCTTTTGATATCCTAAAGTCATTCCTCCGAACTCATGTTCTTATGACGTATTTGTATGATCATTCAATTACGGGGCTCTTCAGCTCATAACATTGTTCATGTGATCCCCAGGGTACCCTATGCAGATGTAAGGGATCAATGGAAGTTAGGAGCTCTTTATGGAGATTAAATAATGGAATTTTTTTACCCCATGTTTTATGATTTATGTACATAGTATTCTAAGACACTATACTTAATTATCATTGGCTTGTACTCTAATGTATAAATATGATTAAAATCATGTAATGTTATATATAAAAGACATGGGTCACTATAGTTGTTATCATAGGATGGTTTAATTATTTTTGGAGATTAAAAAAAAGAGAACCTTATTGAGAACCATAAGGATGAAACTAAGTGTATGAAAGCATTCCTAAATTTTGGTGAGTATTGAGTATGTATTTTATCAAGAAAATAAGTCCCTATCTGGATACGAGAAAGTAAAGGTGGCTCTAGCACAGATGTATCTAGGGGTAAAACCCTAAAACACAATTTTGAGCAAGACTCAAATTGGAACTGGTACACGAAAACGATCCTTGATACACTCTTAGTTATGAACGTATCAGGGGATAAGATTTGGTAGATTCATGATCTTAGTACAAACAATTAAAAATGGACTAAAACCCCCCTATGAATATAAGGTAATAAATAGATCGAGGATAACCTAGATTTAAACCTATGGGATCAAAAGTTAAGATATACTTTTTCTTTATATATTAATGATTTATGTAAAAAAAAAATTCATGCTCCATAATTATGTATTAAATACCTATAATTATACATTATTTTTTTTAATTAATGGCAGGAAATAGAATAACATGTTCCAATAACCAATATGATTGTGAATGTGAAGATTTCCCTAATGATATTCCAAATATGATAGGAGCTGGTGCTCAAAACATCATGAAAGTACTTGCTCAGCTGGCTCGTGATATGAATAATAACAGGAATCATGCAGAATTCCCTCCTCCTCTAATGAAAGTGCAAGTTGTCATTGAATACTTCATGAGGAAAAGGCCTCCCATGTTTACCAAATCTTATGATCCCCTCCTCATGAAAAAATGGATTAACTCAATTGAAAATATATTATCCATCATCCAATGCTCGAAAAAAGATGATTTTTTACCAGTAGTATATCATTTTGAAGGGGAATCAGATCAGTGGTAGACACTGATCAAGAATTCAATATCCCAAGAGGAAATTGATTCCATGGATTGGGGGGAATTCAAGAGGATTTTTTTTAATAAATTTTTTCCTTGATCCCTTCCTCCCAAGATGGAAAATGAGTTTCTAAGACTCTAGAATAAGGAATATGATTCCATTGGGGTTTATGAAGAAAACATTACTTGGCTTGAAAGGTACACCTATGGATTTTTCATGAACACTAAAAGAAAGTTGGATCATTTCTTTTGTGGACTAAATCCATGTTTATTAAAAGTTTTGGTGATTTGAGACTTCGATAGTTATGAGGATGATGTCTGTTGTTCCCTCAAGGTTGAAATGGAGATTGGAGACTCTCATTGGTCTCATGAGCCTAGTGAAAAGAAGTTTAAAATGGATAACACCATGGTTGGTTTATCAAAAAAATCCCATGATGAAAAGAATAGTGAATATTCTACTTGTAAAAATTGTGGGAAGAAGCATCCTGGTAACTATCTAAATAGAACAAAGAATTTATTAAAATAGGGAAAATTTGGTCATCTGGACAGGAACTGCTGAAGGGATATGAAAAATCCTTCTAGGGATTATGAAGAATGGAAGGTTTCGATCAACACTCAACCTACAGAGCAGTGTTAGAACTGCATAGAGCCTGGGCATTGTGAAAGCAATTTCCCTAAGATGAGGGTTTTCGGAGGAAATGTGCATTAACCTAGAATTCAACAAGGAAGGGCTCATGCTATCACTACTACTAAGGAAGAGCCGAAAAATGATGTGGGGACTGGTACACTAGTTATTCATTCATGAATAGTGAACATACTATTTGATTTTGGTTCTATGAATTCTTTCATATCTTTCGAGTTTAGTATAACTCTTTAAACACCACCTCAAATTTTGTAGTAAATGTTATCTATGAGAACAAAAAATGGGGAAATTATTGCGCCCATGGTTTATAACTTATCCCATCTTAATTTTTGTGGACTGAACCTCCCAGAAAATCTCTTCATACTTTTTTTAGTGGAGCATGATGCTATCATGGGCATGTATTGACTATCTTTATACAAATCCAACATCATCTTTTGTGAAATGGATATCACTCTTCATAGCCCAAAGCATCATCCAATTCATTTAAAGTATAAGAAGGAAGATGAATCTTCTTTAGAGTCGTCATCTAAAGTGTGGATATTTATGCCTTGTGAGTAGGCATATCTAGCTCAAATGATTGAGAAAAATTATAGAATCATTCTAGAATATAGGACAATTGTGATGGAGTATACTTATGTATTCCCTAAAGAGTCTTCTTGTCTTCTTCCTAACCAATAGGTTGAGTTCTCAATTGAACATATCCCAGGATCTCTGCCTATCTCAAATACACCTTACAGAATGGCCACCGTAGAGCTAGAAGATATGATGAAGCAGTTGCGGGAGAATATGGAGAAAGGGTTTTATACGACCAATGCTTCACCGTGGGGTTCTCTAGTACTCTTCATCAATAAGAAGGATGGATCAATGCACCTCTTCATTGATTATCGTGAGATCAATAAAATCATGGTAATGAACGTGTATCCTCTACTACAGATAGATGTCTTCTTCGACCAGCTTTGTGTGGCTAGTTTTTTCTCTAATGTGGGACTTCGATTGGGATATCACCAATTAATGGTGAGGAAGGAAGATATTCCCAAGACTGCCTTTTGAACAAGGAATGGACACTATGAGTTCATAGTGATGCCCTTGTGACTCACTAATTCTCTAGTGATTTTTATGGATTTAATGAATAGAGTATTTAGAGATTACCTTGAAAAATTAGTGGTAGACATTATTGATGATATTTTGATATACACCAAGAGAAAGGAGGAACATGAGAGACATTTGAATACCATGTTAAAGACTTTGAGAAGGGATAATATGTATGCAAAGTACAGTAAATGTGAGTTCTAGATGGAGTTATTTCCATTCTTGGGCATGTTATCATGAGAAAAGGGATATCTATGGGCCCTTCCAAGATTAAGGCAATTTAAGAGTGGCCCAGGACAACTTCTTTAACAGAGATCCGTTGCATTTTGTGTTTAGTTGGGTATTATCGATGATTTGTGAAGAAATTTTCGAGATTTTTAAACCCAATGACCCAGTTGAAAGGGAAGGGAGGAAAGTTGTTCTGGACACAAGAATGTGAGGAATGTTTCAAGGAGTTCAAAAAGAGGCTTATCACTGCGCAAGTACTCATACTTCCCACAAATGGGTACCTCTTTGTGGGTTATAGTGATTACTCTAAGATGGTATTAGGATGTGTGATAATTAAAAATGATAAAGTGATAGCCTATTATTCAAGGCATCTAAAATCCATTAGAAAAACTATCCTAAGAATGATTTGGAGTTGGCGATGGTGATCTTTGCTTTGAAAATATGGTGGAATTATCTCTCTGGGGAGAAGTGTGAGATATAAACTGACCACAAGAGTCCCAAATATATATTCACACAAAAATAGCATAATATGCGCTAGCAAAGAAGTATTGAGCTCATCATGGATTATGACAGATCAATCCACTACCATCTCAGTATGGAAAATAAGGTTGAATATTCTCTAAGTAGAAAGGATCATGCATTTTTTCAATGATGATAATTGAAAAGAATCTGATCTTCATGGATTTGAAAAGGATATACATGGGAGTCATTAAGGGAGGAACATCATTAATCCTTTCTCAAATTATTTCTCAACCATCCCTCTTTGAGGAAATAATGGATATGTAACGAAAAGATGTGGAAACTCAGAAAAGGGTGGAATCTATCAGCAATGGGAAATCCTCCAATTTCAAAAATTGGTGAGGAACTATTTGTATGATTTGGTACAAAATTATGTAGACCATCTGATCCAGATATAAAGAAGGATCTATTCAATGATGTACAAAGCTCGACCTTCTCTATCCACCTAGGGAGCTCAAGGAAGTATCGAGATCTCCCAGAAAACTTTTGGTGGGACAATATGAAAAGAGAGATTGTTGAATATACATCAAAGTGCCCGATATGTAAATAAGTGAAGGCTGAGAGGAAAAAGTCAAAGGGGATGATGCAACCACTACCCATACCAACATGGAAGTGGGAGAACATTACCATGGACATTGTCACAGGACTTCCAAGGAAATCCAGAGGAAACAATACTATATGGGTCTTTGTGGATCATTTTACAAAGACAGATCACATCATCGCGATTCAAGTGGACTTATCATTGGATCAACTTACACGGATTTAAATTAAAGAAGTTGTAAGGATGCATGGATTAAAAAAAATTACATCTGATCATGATATGAGATTCCCCTTGATGTTTTGGAATTGTCTCCACCATGCTCTATGAACTGAACTAAACTTTCGTACGGATTATCATCCTCATACTGATGGCCAATTTTAGCAAAGTGTTAATACACTAGAAGACATTTTGAGAGCATATAATATGTAATTCTAAGAAGTATGGGGTCAACATCTTCAACTGCATGAATTATCCCACAACAATAGTTTCTAGTCGAGTATCTAAATGGAAATTTATAATGCCCTTTATGGGAAATGGTGCAAAACATTTCCATGACGGGATGAGGTCGGTGAGTGTAAGCTTCATGGACCTGAAATGGTTGATGAAATGGTGGAGAAGTTGGAAACCATTCAACATCATATCAAGGTAGACCTAATTCGATAGAAATGTTTTGTAGACAATTGTCGAAAATACCATGAGTTTAATGTTTGAGACATGGTATTTCTTCCCATATCTCCATGGAATAAGGTCATGAATTTTTGAAAGAATGGGAATTTAAGTCCCATGTACATCGGCCCCTTCGAGATCCTTCATCGAGTCAGAGTTGTGGCCTATCAACTAGAACATCCACCTACCATGTCAAAGGTATATTATGTATTTCATGTATCCCACTTCTAAAAGTACATACCATACCCTTCACATGTACTCTCTTCATAGGTGGTATAGTTGGACGATGATCTTTATATGAGGAGAATCCATTGAAGATATTGGATCGTAGAGACAAAGTTCAACAGAACAAGACTGCTCATCTAGTTAAGGTAATATAGAAACACCATAATTATGAAGAGGAAACATGGGAACGAGAGAAAGCAATGAAGTAAAATTAAACCACCTTTTTTTGGCCTATAATGTAAAATGAAATTTTGAGGTAAACATTTCTTGGTGGGGATGTAATGCCCCAATGTTTTTCAATGGAAATTCACTTCTTATAAATATGTCATAAATTCCCATGAAAATGAAACATAATGAACTAATATATGATACTTTATTTTTAAACTTATGTTTATCACATCTGTGTTTGGAATTTTGAAAATATGGCATACACTGTTGCAATAAATATGTTATTTTGAGTCCGATAAGAAAAACATAATTTTTTAGTGAATTGTAACCTACCCTTATGAAATGTAACATACCCTTATGAATAGTGATATACCATAATTAATTTTAACATTTACTATTATAATATATAAATAATAATCATGTTGAATGTATGATATTCCTATATTTTAGAATAAGTTAATGAATGTTTTAAAACTAGTTTTTGATAATAAATTATGATTTTAATAAAATATAAAATAATAATATTTTGAAAATTATTTGTGAAAATTGGATTTCATTTTTCAATTATACATGTCGCAAAATGGTTAGGTTGAATTATTTGGATTTTTTTGAAATAATTGATTACTTTATGAATAGTAAAATAGGATAATTTAAGATAAATGCTAAATAATTGATTTATTGAGTCATTGATGATGATCTGCTAGGGTAAGCCCTATTGGTTAGAAGTCACATAGATTTATTACATTTTTTGGTCACTATATCATCACTATATCTGGTCTTGAGGAAAAATAATAAACTAATGATTATAATATAATGAAAACCCTCCTTTGTTCTACTATAAAAATCCCCTCACTCAATCTTCTCTTCACTAATCTCAAGCCTTGTACAATTAAAATAATATTCCCAAATTTATCCACATGCTCCTTCCACACGTCCAAAATACCATAACCTCTTCAAAATACCAAAAAATCTCCCCTTAAGAGGTTCTCAAAGGAGTAAGTCTCAATATGTAAATTCCTCTTTCCAATTTTTTCATTTATTTTATGTTCTTTTATTTTTTCCGTTTCCCTCACCTCATTTGACCCAAAAAATATTTTTACTCTAGTAATATACATGTACTGTAATGTTTTTATTCTAAATGGATATTTCATTTTCTTCTCTCCTTTCTCCACCTTTTATTTGAATGAAATGAAAGCACCATTTGATATGTGCTAATTTATCACATTCTAGGACAATAGTTTATCAATTTCTAAATTATTTTTATGTTTAAAAAAATTTATTTTTGAAGACCCTTTCATCACTCTCTTTCAGGGATATACATGTTTTTAAATGATTCCCTCTATTGAACTATTCGATAAGAAAACCTGTTTTAATGGAACATCCTGAATTTTAACCCAATTTCAAGTGCACTATATCCACAATTTTAATACACCATTAACATTATAAAATCATTAATTTTATTATTAAAACATTATTGGTTAAATTATAAATTTATATAATATATTTTCCTCTTTTATATTTTAAAAACTCTATAGTTTTTTCCTTAAAACCGCACAATGATGTCTTAATGCTAATGTTTCTCAAATACATTACTTATAAGTTTTCAATTATGTTTGACATCACATACCATGTAATATTCCTATTATACGTTATGAATTTCCATATATATTCTAATCCATTTCTTTCATGGACACTTTCATGATACGCCATTTGGATATGCTCTTTCTCATGATTGTGGTACCCACTCATTTCCATGGGTACTCTTATATTTATGTATGGTTGATTATGTAGCATTATTTATGTGGAAATAATATTAATGAAAATGTTGAGATGGGTGCACCAAGATAGAACTCCAATAAATTGATTAATGTTTTGTCTAACGAGATGTGATGCGAAACCTGATTGATGGTTAGCCTTCACCCGTACTAAAATGGGAAACTTGATTAGAGTTTAGCCCTGACCCATACTAAAATAGGAAATGGGATTAGTGGTTATACATAAACTATACATAAGATATGTTTATTGATTCTACCAAATTTATATGATTCCTTGTTTATATGATTCCATGATTATATGATACGATTTTATATGTTCCATGATTTGGATATCATTATGTCATGCGTCCTAACTCATGTGCTTAAGATGTATCGTTATGTTCATTCCCTTACTGGGATTTTCAGCTCATCAAATTGTTCAAGTGTTCCCCTGGGTACCCTATGCATATGTTAGGGCTCAAAGGAAGTTAAGATCATCTTTTAGAGATCAAATAAAGATTTTTTTATAGCCCCATGTTTTAGGTTTTATGTACCTAGTCTTCCAAGACAGTAAACTTAAATATATTTGGATTGAACTATGATGTATAATTATGATTACAATCACGTAATGTTATTTGTAAAATTCTTGGGTCATTATAGTTAAAATGGGTTTAACTATTTTTCGGGTAGTTAAACACAAATATAGGGGTCATTCTTCCAATTTTTTTTTCTGAAATACTATAATTTGTACATATTTCAACCATTAATTGTATTTACTTAGTCACATTATATTGGGTTTACTTAGTCACATTATATTGATTTTGTTCATCCCAATAACTAACCCTAGGTAATTAAGAAGATATCAAAATAATGTTCTTCTAAGAGAATGTAATTGTATTTACAAAGATCGAATTTTTTACTTTATCTTTTAAAAAATTGAATTATGTATTATAACATCCAATATATTAACACAAGTATCTCCCATATACTGATATTATTTATGATTATTTAATAATACTTATCCATCTCTATTTTTATCAAATGGGAAACAAATCTATCGATGGTGTGTAAGGAGGAATACTACCTTGAGAACCGATGTATGTTTTTTCCATTACCCTATCACATGGATACTAATAGTGATGGAGATAATTAATATATATGATACATACCACATAATGTTAATTCTGGAAAATTTATATACCATCCCCTAACATAACCTTTCATTCATTAGAGAAATTATATCTTCACTCATTCATACATACAGCCAACCATCCCCATAAACAGATGAGATTCATTTTTCATTTCCAAGGTTAAATAAATATTATAAAAATGTATATAATGAATAAATATTATATTTAAAACATTAATAATAATTTGAATAATATTTCACTATATCCCAGACACAGGAACTAGATTTTTCATGACAAACATGCATGAGAAAATAATGCAATTAACCTCTGAAAAAAGGGTAAAAAATAAATATTAGTAATGAATAGATGCTAATATGTTTTAAATGTATAATATATGACAAAATAAATTATAATATGGTTTGGTAATAATTTATTAACATGTTTATAACCATTATATAAGAGTTTTATGCACTTTAATCCAAATATAAGACATCGTGTAATGGATTTCAACTTAATTTCCATTTCATAAAGTTATATTTATTATTATGTACATATTCACTTTTCTGTTGTGTAGATGACTCCACATCATTGTAATTTTAATGAATAAAAATTTGTTAATAATTTTTAATGTTTCAACTCAATTATATTCTTTCAAGGGGTTACAATTTAAATGTTACCAAGGAGTTAGTAATCTATTTTACTGTCTCATAATTTTTGGGGGTTGATATTATTTTCATTGAAGGAATATTTTCATTTATCCTTTAAAATATCTAAAAAAATTATCCAATCTATATTTTTGGTATTTCAATATTTTATTCTACTATTTCCTCTATTTTTTACCTAAATCAGATAATGATATTTTTAAAATAAAACCCAAATTGTTTCCCTTTTAATATCATATATTTTACATCAATATGGATTTTTTTAAAAACATTAAAATATTCCATTAATATAAAAAATATTTATAAAGTAAATTTAATGTCATACAATATTTTTAAAAAGCTATTGAATGTAATTTTATATATATTCCCTAAAAGTGATTGTCATAATCTGGCCTTTTAAATTTTATTTTATTTTTCTATTTTATGGCGCTGTAAATGTTTCTCCTGGGATCAGGTTTGAGATGGTTTAAAATTTTGAGTACTAATTTAAAATGCATATTTTGGCCTTGACAGCATCTAGCACACAATGGTCGAATTCGTAAGGCCTCGCTTGGTTCACCACACTACCTACTCAATGGTCAACTAATTAAATAAAATGGAATATTAATAAAGAAATAAAATTAAATGTGTGATGAAAAACTTAATAAATTATTTTAATGATAATAATATTATTTTTATTTGGAGATGTTATTATTATTTTTAATGTTTTTATTATTATCCTTATTATAATAATTGTTAAAATTGTTATTTTATTATTTTTATTATTTTATTTTCTTATGAAAATCTTGGTCAGAGTGCGTACTGAGCCAATTAATATTTTTCACTATTCTGATAAATGAGTATTTTGGTTTTGGCGGCATCCGGCGTACGGGCAGGGGATGGTCGAAGCCATGCAACTTTGCCTGGGTCACCATGTAGCCTCGCCCGATTACCTACACAGCCTACCCAATGTTCAGAACGAACAAATGAAGTAAAATAAAATAAATAATGTTTGAGTAAGATAATAAATAAATAAATAAATAAATACAAAGAGTTTAAATAATGATTTTAATAACAATAGTAATGGTTATTTTTCATTATTTTAATTCTTATTTTTATTAAGAAACTTCTTTTTTTTAGTTTTTCTTTAGGGTTTCATTTTATTTTATTTTTATCTCTCACCCCACATATTTTTCATTCCACTCTTCCACCCCTTTCTCTATATCCCATCGGAATCCCCTTCTCCTTGGTGTTGTGCCGGAATACCCACTAACCCCAACAAACATCCTTCTTCGCTACACCTCCTAGTCGGTCAGCATTCTTGCGTCGCCCTCACACCTCCTTGTCTAGTCCCAAACTCCCTACACATCGCACCCCCACACTTTCCATCGACCCTCTCCACTCTAGAAAACAACTCCCCCGTTCTTATCCCGACCTCTTTCATGTGACCAGCCTCGATACACCACTTCTCTTGCGTGACCAGCCACGGTAAGTCACATTCCTTCTCATAGGGTTTTGCCTCTTATTTTGAGGAAATATTATTGGGTTCTAGTATGATGTTTATGTCTTGAACTCTTGTTTTTGGGTATGCTCTAGGTTCCATGTGGGGAAAATGGCATGCGAATGATGTGTCACACTTGAATTTGAAGAATCCACACCCATTTTGGGAAATTCACCACCTCTGGTAGGTGATTCTGCATTTCAAAATTATTTAATGAATTAGTTTCCTTGAATTATTAATATGCCATGTCCTTTAAATCATTTTTTTTTGAAAATTTGGTTTTGTTGAATTTTATCTTGCGTCAGATTTGATTAATAGTTCTTTTATATGGTAAGGGTGCATTTATTATGGAAATTTATATTTTTCAATTGTTTTCATTTAAATAAATCGTGTTGTTGGTTGTTAATTTTTGAATGTGCTATGAATTGTGTTTCTGACATGGTTTTGTGTGATTTTGGTCATACGTGAAGGTGTTGTGTGGGTTAAGTAGGTAAAGCTATGAGATTTATTTTTAAACTACCTTATGAATTTTTGTTTATGATTTATTGAGTTTCATAAATGTTGAAAAGTTGTTTTATAAATGGATTTGAGTTTTCTAAAAATGTTTATATGGAGCATGTCACACTTTTGGAATCGATTTTGAGGGAATGTGGTCTTGAAATATATTTTGGTTGTGTAAATGGTGATTTTGACATGTGGAGTGTTGGTTTGGATTACCTGTGTGCTTAAGCATGTCTTACAGTTTGATGGTATGGTACAATAATATATTTTGGATGTGATTGAAAAACAAACATGATGAGGTGAATTTTTCAAAGGAAAAATGGTTATGTTTTAATTATGCCTTGTGTGGAAAGTGAAAAATGAGGTTTCAATGGGATTTGACAATGAAAAGGGGTTGTTCCAAAAAGAATTCTAATGGTTTTTTAAATCATGAAATGGTTCCTTTTAATTATGCAGTTGGTTTATTTGATTTTTGAAATGTTACAGATTGAGTTTCAAAAATAAATATAGTGTGCGTATTATTTCAAAGTGGAATCTGGGGGTGTGGAAGTGTGGTATTGGATATAGAAAACGCCTCATGTGTTTTTTTTCTGAATTTTATTTGTGGAATTTCAACTAAATATGGAATTTAAATAAGCAAAAGAGGGAAGATTTGGGTATTATGTGGGGGAAACTAGGACTAGAGGGCTAGTGTTCTAAAGGTGACACGACCCGGTTACACTAGTAGGACTGACTATTGAAACACTAACTAAACATTTTTATGACTAAGGGTTATGGTTTCTAAGCAACGTTTTATAAGGGTAATGGTTTCTACGCAACGTTTTCCGATGTACGTGGTTTAAAAACCACGTTTCACCGAGACACGATGTTCTAGAATCCCACCAGTTTCCAATACCTATAGTGCCTCTCCAACATTTTGTGATCATGGAATACATTTCACTCACCATTGGCATGTGGTGTAACTTTTAGTTTTTCATAAAATGTTGGGTTTTTCTTAAAACATTGGGTTTTTCTTAAAACATTGGGTTTTTCTTAAAACATTGGGTTTTTCTTAAAATTTTGTGTTTTTTTTAAAAAATTGGGATTTTTGTAATGTTTGGGTTTTCTTAGTGTTAAGGGTGTACTCTTAAATTAAATTGTTTTCTTTGACGTTTTTTATTGATGCTACATCCTTAATGTATTTATGATTTTGTGTCTCTTCATTTATTAAATAGGTAAGTGTTTTCATCATTTAATATGTATACGTGGAACCTTTTTACTCAGTGACGTCTTGATGGGCTCTTTTCTCGCACCCTACATACACCTTTGGAGGTATGTAGGCCTTTTTCATTATGTGTCACAGGTTGAGGCATCGTGCTTAGTGATGGTGGTTTGGGTTGTCAATGTTTTTCCAGTGTAGGTCCCACGATGGTGGTTTTAGGGGATGGCTCCACATATTGCATGAATGTGTGGATAGATGTGTTAGTTTTTTTTCATTACAGTTTTCTTAGAGTTTTAGTTTTATTTGGTTGTCCTCCCTCTTGGTTTGTTGGTTCAAATTATAGACATTTAAATAAGAATTGTGTTAAGGTTCTATTTGGATGTATAAAATCAGTTTCTTTTTTTAAAAGCTGTTAGTTTTTTTATGTCTCTTATTTCTGGTAAACCGTTCCCATGTGTTAGTTTTGATACATGGGAACTTATTCCAGCCCGTAGGGATCGGGAATGCCCTTTGGGCCATGCCGCAGACCAGGTCGGGATCTGGTTCGGATAGCGACACAACCTGGTTCGTGAAAAATGGTATCAGAAGAGTTTTCTCTTTTGGATCATGTTCCTTTAGAATAGAGTTAGGGTAGATCAATGTTAAGGGTGTTATAACTCAACATTCTAGCTATGAGCATGGTTCCTAGCCATCACACCTCATGGCGTGACAAAAGTTACCAGAGTAAGTTTAGTTTTTTCTGAGTCTTTGGTCTTTTTGGTTAATCTTATGGGAAATGAAAAGAGAGTATGGTCAGTGGTCCCAGTGAGCTCACAGGGTTTGGAAAGCTATGTCGAGTCAGAGATGTTATCCTAGAATACTCTCTGTAGTGGTGGCGTGATTGGTGTATGGCCTCCAACCATATATTCCAGTCACCAGATGACAATGGTATTTTCTTGCACCATTCCTCAATTATTTATTTTTGAATTTTGGAAATTTTGGGTTTTAAGTAAAAACTATTTGGTCTTGGAAAATGTTTTGAAATGAAGAACATGAAAAATAAAATGATGTATGAGGTTTGATAAGAGTGGTTTGAATGTTTTGGTTCTGAAAAATGGAATGGTTTGGTTTTTATCCTTTGTGTTCTCATGGGAGACCAAATGCATGAGTGTATATGGATAGAGGAATGGTTAATGGTACGAGTGGATGAGTGCCTAGATAGATATGAGGTGGGTGCGGGTGTGGGATGAGAACATGCATGTGTGAGGCCCATGGGACACCATTGGTGTTTGTGCAACCCAACAGCTTAGTTGTTTTCAGAAATAAAATTTTTTTTAATGGAATGTTTGGTGTTTTAAAAAACTTGTGATCGTGTGTACTTGTGTTTTTTAAATGTTGGGTGTGAGGAATTTCGATCTGAGAATCATTTTTAAATGATTTTTTGTTGATTTTAAAGTTTTCTTATGTAAATTATTGTGCAATAGTGTGGTTAGTTAATTCTTTTGAAAAGTTCTTCGGGAATCCCTTGCAGTGGTTTTCCTTTCATGTTTAGTGTTCTCCTGTTGTATGTCTTGACCATTGGACAAGTTTGATTGGGTCCATGGTTTTCTTTATTAACTAGTTTACGTCCCCAAAATTCATTAACATGTGATTGAAGTGCATCCATAGAAAATTCACTTTTGGCCAGTCCTCCAGTTGATTAAAGTATGGACTCTCAATTTTTAGTGATAGTGCTAGTCGTTCCCTATCCCTTTTTCGGATAAGCGGATCATCTCATAGTGGGATGATTGACGTGAGGGATTTTGATAGGAGTTTTTATCTCTTTGAGTTTTCTAAGTCGTCGGGTATGAATTTTGACACCGTTGTGTCGGAAGGTTTCCCCCCAGAAATGGTGAAAGGAATTCTAGTGTGGAAGGGTGAAAGAGGTTTAGAATTATTGGTGTTGAATGATGTCTTGAATGGTTTGTAGTGCATTCATCGGCTGTGAGGGTCATGCTTGCTGACGTCTTGTGGTGTGAGTTCTCTTTGAAGAGAAAAGGTGGAATTCATAAGATCCTTCGGAAATCCCTATTTTCATAGGATGTTGTCCTCTCGGGAGCTCTAATTTTTCTATTCAAAGCGGAGTTTTTTCCATGTGTACGTCCTTCTGAAGTATCATGGTGAAGGTGAATAGGTGATGCATGTGAATCATTTAATCCTATGTTTTGGTGGATGCGCCGTGAGAGAGTAGTTGTATGTCGTGTTGTGTTATGTTTCTTGGTGTTGTCTCGGTTGCGGTGTGGTTGTGTGTGACAGCAAAGGGTGAATCTTTTTTCAGGATTCTTCCATGCTTGACTGTGAGGAAGGAGATGCTTCAAACATCAAGGCTCCCACCATAGGCCTCAGAGTGAAGCTGGTGTGTTTTTAGGAACACCAAGAGTGTATGGGACCCCAAACTTATTTCTATCATCAGTGTAGGAGCAGAAAAAAGATTAAATCGTTTCTTGTAGTTATTCTGTTCTGAATGACCCATATGGGTGCATGGGATTTCTCGTGGCCCTGAGGAGGTGTGGTTGTCTTGTCACCTAAAATCCTTTGGAGTTGCATCCCACTAGATATAATCACTTTTAGTGCCCCTTATGTGGTTTTTGGGTAAATTGGTCACAATGTTGAATGGATATCATCCTGGAATGTGGAAATGATGGTTTTTAGTGGGTCATGCATTTGATGCCCTCGTAGTCAGGACCTTCTCTCCCCACCCCTTGTGATGGGGTGTTTGGTCTTTATCGGGAAATTTTTCATGTTTTGTATCTTTTTTTTAGTTATAATGATGGGGATACCCATGTTGAGTCTCGCTAAAATTTCACTAGAATAAATTGGTGTTGTCCTTTTTTATAATGGTAGGGAGTCTGCTCGTGCCTCTCTGTGTCAGTTTATCCAATCCTGCCTCAAGCGTTAGTAATTTCCTAATGGTGGGGATCCCCTTGGGGATTCTCCTTGTTGTCATTTTAGTTCTGTTTGTATAGATGAGTTGTTAGTTGGTGATCAGAGTGTTCCTTGGATGTGTTTTGATCTTGTTTTTTCATTCTATCCAAATTTTTTGGTTTTCATTTAATAGTTCTTGAGATGTTTCGGCTTGTGAAGGTTGTTTCTGTGGGTGTGAGGGTTCATTTACTAGATCAGTCAACTGGAGGCTTTCTAGCTATTTGGGGCGAGTGACACATATCAAAAATCCTTTTTAAGAGTTTATTTATGTTTCATTTGAGTCAAATTCACTGATCATGATGTGTTTTACTCAATTAAATTGTTTTTCATAGGGATCCTTTCTAAACCCCAAGTGGGTTTCATTTCCTACTTTGGGAATCAGCCTTGGTTGTGGCTTTCTATGGACGGAATGCTTTATTGTGGGGAAAATTTTCACACTCTATCCATTTAAAATTTATTCTATTTTATTATTTTCTGACCCTGTAAATATTTCTCCAGGGTTCAGGTTGGAACCAGTTTAAAATTTTTAGTACATATTTAAAATTCGTGTTTTGGCCTTGATTGCGTCTAGTACACCGCAGACGAATCTGCGCAGTCTTGCCTATTTCACCACACACCATACATGATGGTAAACTAATTAAATAAAACCAATTATTTATAAATTAATAAAATTAAATTTGTGATAAAAGAATTAAAAAATTATTTTAATGATAATAATAATATTATTATTTGGGTACGTTGTTATTATTATTATTATTATCATTTTTATTTTATTATTTTTATTATTTTATTTTCTCTCCAAATCTTGTTCAGAGTGTGGATAGAGCTCATTAAAATTTTATACTCTGCTGATAAATGAATATTTTGGGATTGGCGGCATTCAACAAATGGGCAGGGGATGGTTAAATCCGTGCAACTTCGCCCAGGTCACCGCGTGACCTCGCACAGTTCCCCGCACAACCTGTATGATGTTAAAAATGGATAAATGAATTAAAATAATGTAAATAATGATGGAGTAAGATACGATATATATTAATTAATTGATTAATTAATAAACGGAGTTTAAATAATGATTTTAATAATAATAAAAATGGCCATTTTTCTTTATTTTAACTCTTATTTTTATTATTACACATGTTTTTTTATTTTTTCTTGAGGGTTTCATTTCATTTTATTTTTTCTTTTCTCCACCCCAACTTTTTTTTACTTTCTTATCTTCGCCCCATTTCTCTCAATCCGGTCTGATTCCGCTTCCCCTTGGTGTCGCACTGCAATACCCCTAAACCCTATAACATTCCTTCTTCGCAGCACCTCCTAGTCTTCTGGCTTTCTTGCGTCGCCTGCACCTTTCCTCAGCTAGTCCTAGACTCCTTATGCAGTGTGCCCTAATTCCTCCATCTGACCATCTCCCTCTCCACTCCAGTGAACACTTCCCCCTTTATTATCCCATCCTCTTTCATGCGACCAACTTTGACACGCCGCTTCTCTCGCACGACTATCCTTGGAAAGTCTTTTTTCCTTCTCCTAGGGTTTTTCCTCTTCTTTAGAGGACTGATTTTTGGGTTCTAGTAGGATTTATATGGTTCTAACTCTTTTTTTGGGTCCACACTAGGTTCTGTGTGGTTAAAACGGTGCGCGAAAGATGTGTCGCACTAGAATTTGAATATTCCACACCTATTTTGAGAAATTCTCCACCTTAGGTAGGTTATTCTTTATATAAAAATTATTTAAAGAATTAGCTTTCATGTTTGAATAATATTCGATTTAATTTAAATAATTTTTTTGGTGAGATTTTGGTTTTGTTGAAGTTTAGATTGCGATGGATTTTATTAGTAGTTATTTATATGGTATGGGTGAATTTTTTTTAGAAATTTACATTTAGTCAATTGTTTTCATTTAAATAAATTGTGCAGTTGGTTGTTAATCTGTGAACGTACTATGAATTGCGTTTTTGACATGGATTTGTGTGTGTTTGGTCTAAAGTGAATGTGTTGTATGGTTTGAGCAGGTAAATCTATCTGACTTATTTTTAAACTACCTTATGAATTTTTATTTATGATTAATTGATTTTCATAAATGGTGAAAAGGTATTCTATAAATGGGGTTATGTTTTCACAAAATGTTTTTATGGATTATGTCAGACTTTGGAATCTCGTTTGAGTGTGTGTGGTCTTAAAATACATTTCGGGTGTGTAAATGGTGATTTTGACATGTGAAGTATTATTTCAGGTTACCTTAGTGCTTAAGGTTGTCTTACGGTTTGATGGTATGGTATGAAAATATATTTCGGAAGTGTTTGAAATACAGACATTATGAGGAGAATTTTTGAAAGGAAAATGGTTATGTTTTGATTATTCACTATGTGGAAAGGGAAAAATGAGGATTCAATGGGATTTTAAAATGAAATGGGTTTGTTTCAAAATTAATTCTAATGGTGTTATATATCATGAAATGGATTCTTTTAATTATGAAGTTGGTTTATTTTGTTTTTTAAATGTTGCAGATTGAGTTTCAAAAAGATTCTAGTGTGTGTATTATTTCAATGTGGAATCTGGGGGTTTTCATGTGTGGTATTGTGTACGGACAATGCCTCATGTGTTTATTTTTTGAGTGTGATATGTGACATGTCATGTGAACTTGAAATTTAAATGAGAATAAATATAGAAGCGTGTGGTATATGGTGAGGGAAACAAGGACTAGTGGGTTATTATTTTGGAGGTGACATGACCCAGTTTCACTGTTAGGACTGATGATTTCAGCACTAAAAAATCATGTGTATGACTGAGGGTTATGGTTTCTAAGTGACGTTTTCTGAGGGGCGTGGTTTCTAAGCCACGTTTTCTTAGGGTCTTGGTTTATAAACCACGTTTCATTAAGACACGATGTTCTAGGATCCCACTGGTTTCTAATACCTAAAGGGCCTATCACACATTTTGTTCTCCTAGAATGCATTTCACTCACCGTCGACATATGGTGTAACCATGGTATTTTCAAAAAACTTTTGGTTTTTCTTAAAACATTTGGGTTTTCATAAAACTTTGGGTTTTTCTAAAAACATTGGGTTTTTCTTAAATCATTGGGTATTTTTAATGTTTGGGTTTCCTTAGAGTTAAGGGTGTAATATTAATTTATGTTGTTTTCTTTGAAGCAGTTTTTATTGATTTTTTTCATTAAAGTGTTTATGATTATGTGTCCCTTCATATATTAAACAGGAAAGTGTTTTAGTCATTTAATATTTATATATGGAACCTTTTTACTGGGTGACGTCCTGTTGGGCTCTTGGATCACACACTAATTACACCATTGACTGTATGTAGGCCTTTTTCTTTCTCTGACACAGGTTGAGGCATTTCCCTTAGTGATGGAGTTTTGGGTTGTCAATGGTTTTCCTATGCAGGTCTCATGGTGGTGGTTTGAGGAGGTGGGTCCTCGTGTTACATGAAGGTTCATATAAATGTGTTAGTTTTTTTCATTGCAGTTTTCTAAGAGTTTTAGTTTTCCATTTTTGTCGGCTCTGTTGGGTTGTTGGTTCCATTTGTAGACCTTTAAATATTAATTGTGTTAAGGTTATGTTTGGTTGTATAAAATCAGTTTCTTTCTATTAAGGTTGTTAGTTGTTTTTATGTCTCTTACTTCGGGTAAATCGTTCCCATGAGTTAGTTTTGATACCTGGGAACATGTGCCAGCCTGTAGGGATTGGGAATTCCATTCGGCCCATGCCGCGGATCGGGTCGGTAGCCAGGTCGAATGGTGACCAAACCTGGTTCATGACATTGATACTTTCGACATTCTTTAAAAAATAACTCAGTGATTATTTTTAATATATATATTGATAACCGACTTCCCATCCACTATGACCATTTTATGAAATTTAACGTATTATTCACATTTTCAATGGTGTTAACAATGATATATATTATGTTATCTTATATTCATATTCCATTTTTATTCTAAATATTTTTATAAATGACATAATTTTATTGAAACCTATATTATTGATGAACTGATTGTCATAAATTATCACTTATTTATTATGAATTTAATAAAATTCTCCTAACACATCCACAATATGGTGAAAATTTTACATTACATTTCCCTTAAATATAAATAATCATTATAAAAAATATGTTTATTTCTTATACCATATATAATTTTTTAATACAGTATCTTATATTTAATGTTATTCAACTGATGCTGGAAATATTGATATTCAATATTCTTTATTTAAAAAAGACTTTTATAGATTATTCATATTGTTCGGGAATTAATAAAATAATAGATATATGAGGATCATTTTGGACATATAGTGATGGGTGGGGATGAGAATGATATGGCCCACTGATTCATCAATAGGTCTCATGAAAGTGATTTTTCATCCAATTTCAGGAAACAACTTGGACACACAAGTAATCTAATAGTTGATCCCACACTAACATGCCGCAAAGGGAATTCTTTATCACCATGGGATGTGACTAGCACCTATCACAATACAAGAAATAATATGGAATTAATTTTCAACAAAAAGTATAAGATAAATACTCACATCAGTATATAAAAAACACTAAAGGGATACAGTTACATAAACAAAATAGATATATCAAAAATCCAAAATATTGCATCATCAATGTAACCATAAGAATACATGGTAATGTCAACATCCAAAATGACACATCACTCCAAGACCAATGGTTTATGAACACCCACCTCCTCCAAGAGGTTATTTTCCTTTTCTTAAACCTTGAATAATAAAATCAACGAACACCCTAAGGCAATGGTGGGGTGTGATCTAAAAATCCCAGTATGGTCTCACAATGTGTTCCATAAAAATAATCCATAATAATAAACCAAATAATGCATTCAATTTATATAAAAGAAGTTATGTAACATTATATGATATGAATATTCAATAAAAACATGCAACGTTTCATAGGATGTGAAAAATGTCAAACATGGAACAAATATAAACATTATATAAAATAGTTTACATAATTCACTTGGCATGAGTAAAGTATTTTCATCAGAAATAGAATTTACAATAAAAATAATCATAATAGGAAACATGGTCATCTACCATATAGTATGATAGTTTCTTGTAATATTATCTCTACACTCTCCTATCAATGATTATAGGGAATTATGTACATGTGTCCCTCAAGCTTGGAGTGAAGCAGACAATCAACATCCCATCGGGGATAGTATCTTCCTAACTATTGTTTAATTAAAATTTTCATAGGAAATATATTTCAAGGAAATTACCATGCTATAATTATTTTCACAAATAACCCACTAACTACGATGTCTCACAAGCTTTCAATAAATTGGATGAAAAAAGGCAAATAAATACTTTTCAAATTGATCATCTTTCACAATTCAATCCCCTAATTTTCCTTTTCAAAAATCTATTCCACTATCAGACCCAAAACAAATTTTTTTCACAGGTTCATTCTTTAACAAAAAAATAAACTTTAGGATTTCATCAATTCAATTTAATACATTTTCTAAAATCATTTCTTAAATCATTTATCTAATTCCATAAAATTATAATTATTCCTCATATTCTAGTTTCCATTGGAATATGTGGTTTTTCCAATATTTCATTCGAAATAAATTTAATTTACAATTAGAATAAAATTGGGTTCTCGAATATAAATTTATATATATTTGAATCTAATGAATAAATCATGGATTAATAAAATGTACTTTCTCAAATGGAACAACATAAATTTATCATGTAGATCACATAACAAAACACATGCAATGAGATTAGCCGACTAATAATGATGGAAATGGAGAACTGAAAAACAATCCTTAAATAATGTTTCAAATCAAAGGATCTTAGATCCATTAAACACATTTTGTTCGAATAAACCTAATGAAAGAAATAAAGAGGGGTGGGAGAGAAATAACATGAGGATAAACACTTACTGGAGAGGGATCAAATGAGATCATACATGACATGATTCCCTTATGAATAGGTTTGGAGGAGAAAACAAGTCCTCTTAAGAGCCTCTGAGAAATAGGAATTCATTCTTCTCTAGGTTATGGTCGAGCGGGGGATGTGACAGGGGTTTAGTAAATTTTAATGGGTTTTTGGAATAAAATAGTACCCTCCTAGTGGTTAGCTGGGAAAGGCTTAATGGTTAGTGAAATTGTGATCCCCTACCATCCCCCCACTACTAAGGTTCATGATTTATCCTTGGAAGATTTAGGGTTTTTCAAACCATTCTCCAAATGTCCAATCATCAAGGGTATAGGGTTTTACAATTTTCAATAGGTGGGTTCACCGTTTTGGAAAATTGTGCACCAATTGTGAAAATCCAATAGAGCCTACAAAAGTTTCCTAATTACACCTGAAGAACCCCTAAACCAAAACTAACAAAAACATGACCCAAAGGATGGTGGAAGAGTACATAAAAATTACAAACATGATGTTACAAATTCCCTATCTTATAAAAAATCTATCACCATAATGTCTATGCCTAAGATTCCATATTAAAAAGATAAGGAAACAACACCCTCATTAGTGCCACATACTCTCATGTATAATGTGAATTATATTCATTCTTCATTAGAAAATTAACTAATGGTATCAACCTACCATTAAGAATCATTGTCTTACAGTAAACTATCCTGAATGGGAGCTCAGTCCCGGATAAATTAGGCTAAATATCAAGACCACTCCAGCTCAAAACATGTGATGGATTATAAATGAAAAAATTTATCTGAGATACATAGTAGTTGTTATGTATAGATGTCAACTATGGAAGAATTATTGAACTATACACTACATTCCCCAAATGCTCAACAACATCAAAAAGTCCAAAAAAATAAAAGAAACATTTGATTTCCACTCAATCCATAGATAACCCAATCTAAGGGAAACAATCATGAACACATGGTGAACAAATAAATAATCCAATTGTCTATGATGATGATCAACATATGATTTATAATAGCTCTTTTCCATCAAAATCCCCTAATGAAAAAGCTGAAACCTTTTTTCCAGCTCTTGAACCATGATCGGCCTAACTAAGGAATTTTCCCAAATCTCAATCTAACACAATATAGATTTACAAGTATGGACATACAATGCATTAAAATGATAAAAAAAATTTGGAATACTAACTATTCTTATTAGAGACCAAAAATTTTCCTAAATTCTCATCCCATGTTCTGCCAATGTCATAAACACAACCATGAATTATAGCCTCAAGAATCGCTATTTCCCTCTCTATATGGTCATCCATATGTGGATGGCATTTTTATACTCAAAGATACATGAGATCCCATACAAATCTAATGTCTTTTCCAAATGAGTGAAGTAAAATAAGAATTATTATAAGAGATTGTAGAATATGAAACTCCATAAAAACGAACAATCTCTCCCATAAATAGATTTCATAGACCCACAACATTGGCTACATAAATAGTTGGTTTAAAATGATCTAATTTGGTCATCTAGTTAATAAAAACCCATATGACGTTCATCATTCATGGGGTACATGGATACCCACCAAAAACTCCATAGATATATCATCCCAATTCTTATTCGGCACTGGAAGTGGCTAAAACAATTCAAAATGATTCTTATGGTCATCTATGACTTGTTGGTATGTATAAGAAAAAGGTAAAAAATTAATAATATGTCATATCATACCTATCCCCCTCAATAAATTTCATACATCATAAAACTTTTTAGTTGTTCTAAGGTGCACTACACATTGGGAATTATTAAAATACCCCATCACAAATTACCTCATAGTTAATAGGAAAATAAATTAATTATGAATACATAGAATACCCTCTATATAGAACCACCACTCAGAAATGTTTTCCCCACCACAAGGATAGTATCAAATTCAATATACCTCATCATTTAACTATTTTTCCAAAAAAAATCTTCGGAATAGTGTATGTAAATGAAAAATATCCAAGACCACCTCATCCCTTATTTCCCAAAATCCTATTTGAAACTAAAAAATAAGGGAAACCAAGTTCGAAATCATTGATGATTCATTCATGTTATATGTCAAAATATGATTTTGAATAGAATCTCTAATGACATTTCATTTCCCTAGGATACTTGAAATGTCAAAATCAAAACAGTACAGGATGACCCCCCAATTCCTATAGATGCAATACAAATATTTTTTATTTAATATATAAATAAATTGTTTGTGGTCATAATATAGGTTAAACCTTTCAATAAATAGGTAATCTCATGGACTATTAAGTGAATTAATCATATCAGCAACATTAAAGTCATGTGTTGTATAATTAAACTGTTGTTTCCTATGGTTTTGAGAGCTGTAAAAAACCATATAATCACTCTACATATGAATATAGTTCAAACATGAAACTGAGGAACCACAGAAGACCACATAGCCATCCCTCATCACTAAAATATTCTACACCAATTCCAAAGTCAAAATATGTTTCATCTCAAAAAAAAATTGTCATTTATCATCCTTAGAAACCATCACACCCTTTTGAGTGTGAGAAGTCATCGAAGAGGGAAAATTTTAAGAATTCATTAAGAACCAATAATAATACCCATCCAAATGCAAGAAGTTCCGTTTCATCAAAATGATATTCATTTTTTCAGATGTAAATAGATCTTTAACCATTTCAGTATCAATTCAGATACCATGATACACGACCATGTGTCGCAGTTACCCAACATCACGAGACAATATATCATATTTTGATAGATTGTCAAAACATTGTGGAGTTATCAACAATTCTAGAACTACTCTTAGGTTATGCACATGATCCTCCTCAGACATAGAGTGAAAAAAGATGTCATCCATAATGACCACCAAGAATATGTCAGGATACACATGTAATATCATTTTCATCAATTCCATAAAGACTACAAGATCATTGGTTACACCAAATGCAATACCCTGATACACATAATTATAATACCTCTATCAAAAGGTTGTTTTCAAAATGTTGGGTTATTTTATTCTAAACTAGTTGTATCATGATTAAAGATCAATCTTTCAAAACCACTTATTTTTATTCAACTATTCATATAGATGATAAATGGGTTATTATAGATACTTATTAATTTGCATCACACTATTGAATTTCTATTAATCAACACATAAGAGAAGTGTTCCATCAACTTTCTTATTAACAAAACTAGAACCTCCAAGGGTAACACACTCAGTCAAAGAAATATTTTATCAACAAGGTCATCCAAATGAGTCTTCAACTCAATAATTTCAGTTGGTTCCATGTGGTAAGAAGGAATATATTCCAATTCAGTTCTAGGAACTAAATGTATAGAAAAATCTACCTTTATTACTAGTGGATAACCAATAAAATCACAAGGAAACCTGTTAGTAAACTCAAAAAAAATTAGAGTGAGGTAATATCTCATATATTATCACTCTAGATCCAAATAAAAAATTAACATTAATTTTCCCTACCCCAGATAATAAATATCTTCTCTACTAAACCTTTGTTCCCATTCTCCTAGAAGACCCAGCACACCCCATCAAGTGCGGAAAAAAATATCTATCAAAGATAACATTCAATTCATGATTCCAAAGTAATTATTAAACCCATCCCAAAAATTTAATCAATATGATTCATCTAGAGAATCAGAAAAATCCATATAAGATCAATCTCTGATAAAGAGAACACCGAAGAAGGAAAACAGAGATCATTATCTATTTTCATTTGGAAGGATGTATTAATATCCATAAAAAAAGAAAAAATCTCTATAAGATGATTTAAAAATATCAAATTACATGATGAAGTGAAGGAATCAGACAAAATAGTTTCAAATAAATCAATAACAAAGATGAAGATATAGTGATGATACATCTCACTATCACGTGTCCCATATCATTTTCCCCTAGAGACACTTCTTTATATAGTGATGATACCTCTCACTATTGCTCTTCACATGTCAGTTTCCTCTAGAGACTCTTCCACTTTGTAATGTATCTACAATTTGGATGCATGTGGCTAGATCTCTTTATATTATCAAGAATCCGATTTCATTGATGAACTTTTTGGTTCTTATGACCATGTCCCAAAATGTGTGGTTGGAAAAAATAACAAAACTTCTTCAACTGTCGTAAATTACAAGAGGAACAACATATCATTGGTTCTTCAAAATATCCATTTCAAATACCACGTCATTCCACACAAGAATAAAGTCAAAGGAACTTTTTTGGGCACTATAGAAGATATATAAGGACCATTTTTTGGGAACCACCTTGAGACTCATCACACTTTCTATTACCATTATGGGATCTCAAAAAAATGTCATGGGGAAAAATTAAATTCCCATTAAACCCAAATTACAAATCCATGTCAAGCTCAACCATCAACTCTCTATCCAGCACATCATCTATAGAGGTTAGATTCAATAATAAATCATGAAATGAATATCATATTGATGTCCCATATTTAACTTTCGAGTACTAATCTTCGAATTTCATAAAATCTCTGTTTCAAATTACACAAGTTCAACGGACCGGTTTGTATATTCTCTAAATGTACTATCTTCCTACTTGATTTTCAAAAACTCCATAGACATATCCACCACCACAAACACTAGATATAATAGGTTAGTGTAATAAAAATTTATGTCATTCCACTGAAATCCCTCATGCTTATTCATCATCACCATCAATTCTAAATCACTCCATATATTCCATTCCAACATGAAGTTGGAAAATTTCAACTTAATTGAATATGAATTTTTCAAGAACATAAATAAAATCGTAATCTACCTCAACCCATCCTCATCCTCTTCAGGTGTATTAACCCCTTGGAAAGAAGATGGATTTTGGAAATAGAACACTGAAGCATGATTCTGGGATTCATCCCTTATAGGTTTCTCAACTTCATCCTAAATGGTAATGGGTATATGTTTCATTACTATAGCATGGAAAACATGGACAATAATCTTAATGAGAATATAGCCCTCATAAGTATTTTCTCGCTATAGTTCATCAATATAATCCTTATGCATAATATTCCCATGGTTTCTCAAGGCTTGATGCTGAATAATATCTAAAAATAACATCAAATACATACGAATATTACTCGGACCGACACTCAAACAAGGTAAACAAGAACAATTAATCCCATTAGATAATATTACAAGATTGGGATTTCAACCTATCTAAATAAAAAGATGGGAAAATTTTTGAACTATTCCTTGAGATGCCTTTCCAAAACCACCCATAGTGACTTAAGGCTCATTGCAATGAAAGTTGTCCAGGAACTCAATTGATACTTCATCTTATATCCTAAAAAGATAGGAAAAATTACATAACAACTTCAAAGAAACAAGATTAGACCTTGCATTTGATATCATATTGTAATGAACTTGCTTGGATATCCAGTTACTCTAATATGTGATCTGGAACTAACATATCTGTAGGTTTGTTTATTATACCCATAAGTTAGATAAATGCACCTAGTATCAGACAAGACATAATAGGGAACAAATTTTACACAATGTAGTGGAAGATAAAGACACACATCAACATGTTAACAAATCAAAAGAGAGATAGTTTCAAAATCCAAACATGTATATCAAAAAATCAAAAAATATACATCATCAATGTAGACCAAAAAGAAAAGATAAACATGATTCCCCAAATGACACCCATATTCATGCCTAATGGGTTATGAACATCCACCACCACCAAGAGTATCCTTCCCTTTTCCCATACCTAGATGAAGAACATATAAAAAAAATACCATATCTTAATGTATGATGTGGGAAAAAACATTGTGGGTTCTCACCATGTGTTTCATAAAAATATTCCATAATAATAAATAAAATATTTATTTCAATTTATATAAACCATGTAATTGAATAATAAATAATATTAATATTCAAACCAAAACATGATTTTTTTATAGGATGGAATTTTTTTAACATAGATTAAATAATCACCTTATATAAATAAACATAATTAAAATAACTAGGAATAAGTAAATATTTATCACAATAAATGTTATTTATAATCAAAACATTCCTAGTAAAAATATAGACATATACCCTATTGTATTGTAGTTTCTAGTTATAGGATCTTAACATTCTCATATCATTGATCATAGAAAAATGTGTACACATGTCCCTAATTATGAGACCAAATGGGACCCATCAACATCCAATCAAGGATTGGACCTGCCTAACTAGGTATTAGTTATAGTTCTCATCATCAATATGTTGAAATGGAATTAACATATGAGAAATATTCTCCCAAATAACTTAATAACTGCCCAGGGATTCATGTGACCGATCAGTTAGTTGAAAAAGTAAAATATTTTCTTTTAAAATTCATTATAATTCCCAAATCAATTTCACAATTTCCCTTTTCAAAATTCCAATTGAAATTCAAAATGAAAAAAAAATTAATATGTTCATTCCAATTCTATGCAAAATCAATATTTGGATTTCATTAACTCAATTTAATCCATTTTGAAAAATCAATTCTCAAATCAATTCATATATTCGTTTAATTGCAAATTATGCCCAAAATTCCAAATTCTATTGGAATTGGGGGGTTTTCCCAAAATTATTTTCCAAATAAATTTCAATTAAAATTTGAAAAAAATTTGGTTTTCAATAACCAATTAATATGAATTTTAATTAAATCAATAAAATAATTGACTAATTGAATTTCCATTCTCAAGAAAAACCACATACCATTGTTACAGAGATCATGTGACAGAACACCCACAATGGGATTTACCAATGAAAAACAACGAATGTAGAGATCTATGAAAATATATAACCAATATTAAAATAATTGTAGTTTATATCCATCTAATATATTTTTATCTAACACATGATATAATGGAATTATCGAGAGAGGAATATAAACACTGAGAGGATAGAAACTTACGGCAGTGGGATTGAACGAGGTCTTCGATGATTATATCCACCTAAGAATGGTTTTGGAGGAGCTAAAAGATGTTCTAGAGAGACAAAAATAACATATAATTTATTTGAGGTAGATTTGGAGTCATTTAGGTGATAAAACTATGGTCTTAGAAATTATAAAAGAATTTACAAAATAAAGTAGTACCATATACATGGTTATATGGGCAAGGATTTATAGATAGAAAAACTATGTTCCCTTACTATGAGTACCTATACTAGGGTTCTTGATTTTTCATAGGTTAGTGAACTTCTTTTCAAACCATTCACCAACCATTAAAACCCCCACTATTTCGGATTTCACAATTATCACTGGGTTGGTGCAATATTTTTGAAAATCATGTATCAAACATACATTGCCTAAAGGGAATCCAAAATTTTACAAATTCAATACAAATCACCTCATAACTAGAACCAATGGAATTATGGAAAAATGAGGGTCTTTGAGTAATAAAAAACAAGTAATTGTATATTATAATTCAATTAAATGGGTTTTTACTGATATTTATTAAATATCATGGAACAAGGCATTGACCGTATTGAAATCGTGTTTCCCAATACCATTACATGTGATATTAATAATTTATTTCATTGTTAATTCAGTTAATGTTATTGTTTATATAATTTCATTTTTTGATCCATGGATGAATTTTATTCTCATGTTATTATTTAAATGGAATTTTTGTCCAGATATTTACCTTTCCATATTGATTATTCCTTATAAAATAATGATAGATATTTTATTGATAAAATGGAGAATTTGTGTTATTTAGATTTATATGTGGATTATTTATTCCAGACAACATCCACTATATGTAACCATTAATATGTTTTTTGGATCACCTATATTTTATTTCCTTTCTATAAATTATTATGATAAATTCTTTGAAGGAGATTCAAGTATTCCATGAATTGTTTTTGTTTTGATTTATACTCTATTGACATTGTAAAATGGGTATCTTGTAGGTATATGCTTCGCTAAGATTAATAAGAATTTCACTACTTCAGAATTTGTCCCCTTATACCAAAGTTAGTATAATCATGTAACTGTCAGATTTGAGTTACTAGATTAGGGGTTGTTACACCTACGATATAAATAAATACATAGTTTTAAATATAAAAATTCATTAATCTTCCATCATTGTATATTGTTATATGGAATTTCATAATATGAAATAAATAATAGATATAAATCAACTAAGATAGGTTACAAAATATTTGAATCCACACACATAACTCAGACATTTCATAATATTTTACTTAATTCATATTCACTCTATAATATTTTTATAAGTATATATAAAATTTTTACCACCATTTGATGAAGTATACAATAGCTTTACCATGATTTAGACCAAAATAGTGTTCAAAAAACCTCTTTATATTCCATGCATTTTTCTATGGGATTATAACACATCATAAATAAGAGAAGACTAACAATGGAGAATCATTTGATCTTTCCATCCAATAATAATGGGATTGGAAGAGCCAAAAAGTTTTCTTAAGAGCCACTAACAAATATAAAATTCATTATTTTTATATTTATGGATGATTGGGGGATAATATAGGGGTTTAGTAAATATTTAACGTGTTTTTTGAATAAAATAGTACCCTCCCAATAGTTAGCTAAAAATGCCGCATGGTTAGATAAATTGTGTTCCCAAACCATTCCCCATATACTGAGGTTCCTGATTTCTCCTAGGTTCTTCCACAGCTTTTTAATCCTTTCCCCAATAGTTCAAACATATAGGGTCTAGGGTTTCACAGTTTTAACTAGGTGGGTTCATGGTTTTGGAAAATTGTGCACCAACTGTGAAAATACAAAAGAGACTACAAAATTTTCCAAATTACACTTGATGAACCCCTAAACCTAAAAAAAGAAAATAACGATCAAAAGGATGGTGGAAGAGTACCTAAAAACTACTATCATGGTGTTATAAACTCCCAATCATAGAAAAATTCTATCACCAAAATGTATATACATAATAATCCATATCAAAAAGATGATGCCCCAACTCTCTCATCAATGCCACAAACTCTCATGTATAATGTGAATTATATTCATACTTCCGTATCAAACTGACTAATAGTATCAACCACCCATGAAGACCCTTGATCATAGAATCAAATATCTTGAATGGGTGTTCAGTCGCAGATAAATTACGCTCAACATCAAGACCACTCTAGCTCAAAACATGTGATGGATTAGAAATATACTTTTTTAGCTGGGATACATGGTTGAAATTATATATAGATTTCAACTATGGACAGATTACTAAACAATAAGAAATATTACCCAGTTTCTCAACAACCACAAAAAGTCCCAAAAAATTAGAGATATATTCAATTTCCTCTCAATCTGAATATTACCCAATCTGGGGGAAAAATCCTGAACACATGGAAAACAAATAAAGAATCTATTGGTGTGTTAGGATGATCACCATATGATTTATACTATATCCTTTCCATCAAATTTTTTTAATGAAATAGCTGAATCTTTTTTGTCAACTCTTAGACCATGCTCGATCCAACTGAGGAATTTTCTCAAATCAATATCCAACAGCTTAAAAATTTACAAGGATGGATATACAAGGTCTCAAAATGAGAACAATTTATCTCAGAATACTAACTATTCTTATCAATTTCCTCTGGATACACTTCTTGTTATAGTGATGGGACCTCCCACTGTCACTTGTCGCATATCAGTTTCCTCTAGAGACTCTTCCACTGTGTGAAGTAGCTTTAATTTAGATGCATGTGGATGGAGAAATTTATATTATTAAGAATATAATTTCACTGATATACTTTTATGTGCTGATGATCTTGTGCAACTATGTGGGGTAGGAATAAAAAAACAAAACATATTCAAGTGTTCCAAATTCCTAGTGGAACAACTTATCATGGGTGCCTCCAAGAAAATTCATTTCAAACACCCTGACTTTCCACACTAGAATCAAGTCAAAGAACCTTTGTCAGGCACTAAATAAGTTATATAATGACTATTTTTTCATGAACCACCCTGAGACCCATCACGCTTTCTCTTACCATTATGGGAAATAAAAAAAATTACTGAAAAAAATGGAATTACCATTAACCCTGACTTACTATCCAGGTCAACCACATCCATCAATGCTCTACCCAGAACGTCATCTATGTTGGTTAGATTAATTAATAAATAATGAAATTAATATCATATCAATGTCCCATATTGAACAATCGTGTCTTAATCGTCTAATATCATAAAACCTCTAGTTAAAATTGCACAAGCTCAACAAATCATTTCCTATATTCTGTTAAGGTCCTATCATCCTGGTGGATTTTTAATAACTCCATAGAAATAACCATCACCACAGACTCTAGATATAATAGGTAAGTGTAATAAAATTTTATGTCATTCCACTCAAAATCGTCATACTTATTCATTTTCACCATCAATTCTCACTATCTCCTTCAATTCCCTTCCATCATGAAGGTGGAACATTTAAAATTAATTGATTCAGGATTTAACAAGAAAAATAATGAAATCTAAATCATTCTAAACTAACCCTTAGCATTTTGAGGATTATTAAATCATTTTACAGAAGATGGATTTCAGAAATGGACTCCAAATCATGATTTTAGGAATCATCCCTCCTGGGTTTCACAACTTGAGCATAAATCGTAATGGGAACATGTTCCATTCCTAGAGCATGGACAACATGAACAATAATATCAATGAGAATATGTTCCTCATAAGAAGTTTTCCTATATGGTTTATCACCGTCTTCTACATGCATCTGATTCACTTGTTTTCATGGAGGCATGATGATACATAATATCTAAAAATAAAATTGAATACATAAGAAGATTACTCAGACTGACAATCAATCATTGGAAGAAATCAGAATTAATCTGATCAGATAATATAATAATGTTTGGATTTCAACACATCGAATTAAAAATATGGTAAAATCATTGAACTATTCCTTGGGATGCCTTTCCCAAACCACCCATAGTGACTGAAGGCTCATTGAAATGAAAGATGGCTAGGAACTCACTTGCAGCATCCCCATAATTCCTAAGAATATACTCCAAATTACAATCTGACATGAATGAGACAAGATTACCCTTCACATTTGATACCATATTGTAATGAACATTCCCAGATACTTAGTTACTCTGATTCATGATCTGACAGTAATATATCATGAAGACTGTTCATAATCCCCATAAGTTGTATAATAGCATAGAGTATCTTACCAGACATAAGAGGGAACATATTTTCCACAAGAACATAGGAAGGTAAATATACACATCATTATGTTCAAAAATACAAATGGAGATAGTACCAAAAACCAAATAGATATATCAAAAAGTAAAAAACTGCATCATCAATGTATACAAAAAATGAAAAGATAAACTTGATTCCACAAAGGACACATATCTTCATACCCAATGGGTCAAGAACATCCACCACCTCTAAGAGGAACCATCCCCTTTCTATTACTTAGAAGAAGAACATCTAAAAAATCCCATATCTAGAGGTATAATGTGACCTAAAAAAGCCTAGTTGGGTCACTACAAGTGTTTCACAAAAATATTCCATAATAATAAATCAAATTATTATTTAAATTTATATAATACAAGAAATGGAATAATAAATCATTTCTATATTCAAATGAAAACATGCTTCTTTATAGAGGATGTATAACATTTTAATCATGGATTAAATAAACACTATATATAAAAATCATTATTCAAATCACTAGGTATAAGTAAATAATTGTCAAAATAAATGGAATTTATAATCAAATCATTCATATAAAAAATGTGGATATATCACATGGTGTATTTTGATAGTATCTAGTGATAGGATCCTAAAACTATCATATCATTGATCAATGAAAAAATTTTACACACGTCCCTAAGTATCCGACCAAATAGGATCCAAAAACATCCCATTGAGGATAAGTCCTACCTAACTAGGTATTAGTTATAGTTTTCATCAACAATGTGTTGCAAGGGAATTACCATCTGAGTTTTCTTGTCCCAAATAACTCAATAACTACCTAGGGTTTCATGTGATCGATAAGTAAGTTGAGAAAGGTACAATCATTTCATTTCAAATTAATCATCATTCCCAATTCAATTTCTCAATTTTCCTATTCAAAATTCCAATTCACATTAAAAACCAATTTATTTTTCATATTTTCATTCCAATTCTATAAAAAATATTCGGTTCTAATTAATTAAATTTAATCAACTTTCTAAAATCAATTCTCAAATTAATTCATAAATTCCATCAATTTCAAATTATTCACAAAATTATAATTTCCATTGGAATTGAGGGGTTTCCCCAAAATTCTTTTCCAAATTAATTTCAATTCAAATTTTAAACAATTTTGGGTTCCGATAATAAATTGAAATCAATTTTAATTAAATCAAGAAAATAAAGGTTTAATCTAATGACAATTAAAAAACAAAACCACCTACCATTATCAAATATATCATGTAAGATAACACCCACAATGGGATTTTACAATGTAGAAAAACAAAAATGGAGATTTAAAAAAAATCTATAACCAAAATTAAAAACATTGGAGATTATATGCCTAAAATATCTAAAAATCTCTATGGAGGATTGATCGACAGAGGTAGAGAAAAAACAAGAAGAGAAAAACATACCAGAGTGGGATTAAACGAGGTCTTACATGATTATACCCACCTATGAATGGGTTTAGTGGAGCTAAAACTGTTTCTAAAGAGCCAAAAAACCAATTAATTTCTTCTAGGTAGAGTTGTACCAATGTAGGGTATAAAACTAGGGTTTGAGAAATTTTAAAAAGAATTTACGAAATTAAAAAGTATCATATTCATGGTTTGATGGGAAAGGATGCATGGTAATAAAAACTATGTTCCCTAACTATGAGTCCCTCTACAAGGGTTCTTGATTTCAACTATGTGGATGAACTTTTTTTCAAACAATACACCAACCATGAAAACCCCCACTATCTAGGCTTCCACCATTTTCACTGGGTGGGTGCATAGGTTTTGAAAATCTTGCTTCAAACATAATCATCCTAAAGAGAATCCAAAAAATTAAAAATTCTACAAAAAATAACTAATTAAAAATAACCAACAAATCATGGGAAAAGGAGGGTCTATGAGTACAAAAAAACAAGTAATAAGATATTATAGCTCAATTAAATGGGTTTTTACTAATATTTTTAATCTATCTTGGAACAAGGCCTTGGCAGTATAGAAATCATGATAGCTAAGATCATTACATGCGATATTAATAATTTATTTCATTGGGAATTCATTTAATATTTCCATTTATATAATTTAATTTTTTATACATTGATGGATTTTATGTTCATGTTATTGTTTAAATGGAATTTGTGTTCAATTGTTTACCTTTTTGTATTTATTATATCTTATAAAATCATGTTACAAAATTCATTTATTAAATGGTTTATGTTTTTATTTATTTAGGGTTATATGTGTATTATTTATTCTTGATAACTTCCACTATATGTTACCCTTGAAATATTTTTGGGATCACCCATATTTTATTTCTTTTCTACAAGATATGAAGATAAATTCTGTAAATGAGGATCAAGGATTCCAAGAAATATTTTTGTTTTGATTTATGATCTATTACGAATGTAAAATGGGTATCATGTATGTATCTTGTTGTCTAAGAATACAAAACATATCACTACTTCATAATTTGTCCATTTGTATCAATGTCAGTGTAATCATGTAACTATCAGATCTATGTTACTAGAGTAGGGGTTGTTACAGCTATGGTATAAATAACTCTTAATTTTTAAATGTAAACAATCAATAATCTTCCTCCATTGAAAATAATTATATGGGAATTTCATAATATGAAATAAATCAAAGATATATATATCTACTAAGAGAGGTTAAAAAATATTTTAAACCATGTACATAACTCAAACATTTCATAATATATTAATTAAATCGTATTCACTCTAGGATATTTATATAATCATATATAAAATTGTTATCACCATGTGAAGATTTATACAATATCCTTACCATGATTTTGACAAAAATACTCTTCAAAAAAACCTTTGTATATTCCTTAAAATTTTCAATGTGATTATAACAAATCAAAAATGGGAGGAGACTAACATTAGAGAAATGATAGATATGGCCATCCCATATATACACTTTATAGGAGGGACATCATTTTGATACATCTTTCTAATCTTCATGAATATTTTAATTGATATGATGTTGAAGAATAATCATTGTATGGTACATATATAATTGTTTTTTATAGTAGCTTGGTTTCATTATTCAACAATGGTGTTAAATGATTTGGTTATCTAATTTATTAACATATCCTTATATTACTATTAAATAATTATATGAAAACCTTCTATATAATTAATACTTTACCATGAATTTGTTTTTTGAATATTTTTTAATGAATAATTGGGACTTATATTATAATATACAATATTCTAATCTCAAATTAGATCTAGTATTATGTATTGTGATAACATAGTCTATATTTGGGTGCCCAAAATTACATTAAATAATAATATAATCTACATACGGGGTTATTTATATAATGTAAATTTGTAAAAAAAATTATGTTGACATTAATAAATTTATGTTATGTGATAATTATACTTTCATTGACATTACACCATGTGATTAATCAGTTTGATACACAATTTATATTATGTGATAATGTAGAATATGTTGGTGTTGAAGCATATGATATCTAATATCAATGGAAATGAAATAATTTTAATTAATTAGTTTGTATATACCATATTGTATGATATGTGGATTCTATAAGGTATGATAACATAGTTATGAATTATAAAAATAAATAATTTTATACTAAATGTGTAATAACCCAGACCTTCTTTTCAGGTATTTTTTTTATTTTTCTAGAGTTTTTGAGAAAAGAGGAGTTTCGGGAAATTTTTGAAGTATAGACCATGTACTTTATTAGTACACGCCGTGTACTTCCTTTCCACGTGAGGCCGTGTGTTGGTCGTGTCCGGGCCACACACACAGTCGTGTGGGGTGATGTGGAGGCCGCTAAAAGTGGAGTACGAAAAAACCTAGAACACGCCATGTACTCCAAAATTACACACCATGTACTTCTTTTCAATAAACGGACTGGGGTCCCATCTTAACCACAGAACCATCTTCTTCTCCAGCATCTTCGACCATGAGCGTCCCGTATGGCCGCAGAACTTCTCTGATCCCCAGTTCCTCCATCCGTTCTCCAAATCGACCATCGTTGATTGCGTTGGAACCGCAGCTGTAAGCTCTTCCTTCTCCTGGATCTTTTTTTTCAATTGTTCATCTTTTCCATGATATCGTGGGTTGAATGTTTTGTGTGTTTTAGTAGATCTATGATGTACTGAGGAGATTCAAGCCTCGTGGTTCAATTATATTGATCTCCTAGCATCAAGGTAGGTGGTTTGTGCCTTTCAGTTCGAAGTATTTGAGTTTTATGTGCAATTACCACCAATAACCTTGAAAGGGGTATTTTGTGTTTACTGTTTTTCCCTTTTTGTTTTCCTACCTCACTTGCACACTTGTGTAGAGGTAATTTGGTTATGTATGAGGATAATTTCTATGCTTGGATGTTTTTCCCATTCCTTGTTTTGTTTATGACTTTTTTTACTAGTTCAGCCTTTGGCGGTTAAACCTGTTTTCCAACCCTTGTGAACGTAGGATGTAGTGTTGTTCCCTGTCATGCTAGTAATGCCATAGACTAGCTAGAAAAGTTTCTCTGTTGGTTTAGTTTGTCCATATAGAATTATTATACACTGACTGACACGAGTCCATGAGAACCTGGTGCTATAGACTATAAGGGGATAGACCGAGTGAGCTTTCTCAGAGAGTCTTGGACATTATAGACTATATGGGATAGACCGAGTGAGCTTCAGAGAGAGTCTTGGAGATTATAGACCATAGGAGGATAGACCAACTGAGCTTCCTCAGAGAGTCTTGAGATGTATAGACTATAGGGGGATAGACCGAGTGATCTTCCTCAGAGAGTCTTTGTTTCATATGAATTTCCTTAAACCATTCCAAGCAATAGGAGGAATTGACTGAGTGAGCATACTTATAGAGTCTGTGATAGTCCTGATCCAATAAGAGTAATTGACCGAGTGAGCTTCCTCAGAGAGTCTCTAGACCTTGGGTCCATAAGGGTATTAGACTGCATGATCTTCCTCAGAGATTCCCTGACTACTTTAAACTATAAGGGGAATTGATTAAGTGTGCTTCCTCAGAGAGTCTTATAAAATCGTATGACCAAACATGTGGGGTTAGGCTGAGTGTACTGCCCAGAGAGTTGTTGGTACTTCTTGGATAGGACCAGAGGGAATGGCTGTCAGTTCTTCCCAGTGGGATTCCTGTTTGTGGTTAGCTATTTTCTTCATTGCTGCTTGTTGATCTGTGGATTGTATACCATGTTTATCAGTTTATTTATTGTTCACTGCATACAGTACTATTTCCTTCCAAATGCTCATTGATTATAAGGAATAGATCTTCGGGAGGTTGCCTACTTGGATTTAGTCTCACACCCTGTTTGGGTCATGCTTTTGGGCCCAAACAGATAATATTATTGTAGGTATAGACATGGGCAAGTGCCATTCGACTTCAGGTACTTGATTGAATTGGAGTAGGAGATCATGGGACCAAGCCGAGGATTGTGATGGTGAGGAGTTTAGATGTTTAACTTTATTTTGTACTTTGGTTTGCACTATTGTATTTCCAGCATTGTGACTTGTTCGGCAGCATTCCTAAAAATATTTGTCATGCATCATTTTATATTTATATGTGTGCTCTAGTTGTTTTCTGTTTCAGTCTTCTATTGTTTACTGTTGATGGATATTTACTACTCCTTCTATTGTTTGTGTTTTTTACATCCACTGTGTACTCTACCAGTGAGAGAATAGTTTCCCCACAATCCCACCCAAGGCCCTCGCTACTAGTCAGTAGCCTATGGAATTCATGGAAATTTGTTTGAGGCCATGTGACCAGCTGGGTATGGAGCACCACTGGGGGGCTTCCGGAACTGGGACGTTACAAAGTGTTATCAGAGAAATTATTTTCTCTTGACTTACTATTTAGAGCCTATATCTAGGGATAGGATGGAATAGGTACTTGGTAATAAGATGTGCCCGGGAGTAGCCAACCCGTTTATAGGGAAGAGCCATACTACCTCGTTTATTGCAGTTTTACTGGTTTCCAAATTTAACAGTTGATATGATTTCACTGTTGGGTGATTAACAAACTTTGTGTTGTTACCATAGTTGTTATTGCAGTTCTATTTTTGTCACAACCTGATTAGATAAAGATATTCTATCTCATGCATCATATATGCACGTGTTATAAATCACATTCCATTCATTCTTTCCATTCCATCTAGGATGAATTAGCGATTTCATGTTGTTGTGATAGACGTTGTGTATATTATGGATGTTGTTGTGATAGCTGCTTTGATATAATCTCTGATGTTTGGTATAGAATTTGTTTTTATAGTACTTTTCATAAATTAACTCCAAACATTGCTTCCTAAGGTGTTATGGGCCCTCATAGACCGTAATTTGGTGGACCAATGCCTAGTTTCCTTGTTATAACATGTAAAAGATGACAATATTTGATTCGCGGGGAGTATGGGCCCTCAAGGATTGGAATTCGGAACCTTAACCATTTTTTTCTATGTTTTCCGGGCTTCAGAGTAGTTTCTGAGCTACTACCTGGAAAAACCCAGAATACAAGGCATTTAATTTATTAATACACACCGTGTAGTTTGTAAACCGTGTCACTGACTTTGTGGTCAGAAACATGAGGTTGTGAAAATTCATCAGGAACACAGCGTGTACGGTATGAACACGGCGTTTTGTAGTGACTGTGCATCTACCCATGTGGCTAATGACACTGATGGATGAAAATCTCACTTTACACGTTGTGTATTATTATCACACAACATGATATGTAACCTAAGTATCCAGTCGTGTCACAAACAACATGAGTTGGGGAAAACGTTCAAGTACACATCGTGTTCTCAGGGAGCACGCTGTGTAAGAGTGAACCATGTAGCCAGCTGTGTGACTAACAACGCGGGTTGATGAAACCTTTTCTAGTGAACGTCGTTCCCTTAGTGAACACACCGTACAGTCTACGATTAAGGGGATTGTGTGGGTTATCCATGTATGGAGAATCAGGCTGGGGAATAAAGTTCATGTATACGCCGTGTGTGGGGACAACAGGCCACGTGGAAGGGGCGTTACACAACTAGTTGTGGCATAAGTACACTCCCATGTGAATGGCTTAAAAGAACACGCTGTGTTGGTTTTATACACACCATGTAGTCATTTTTTTTGTAAAGCATGAATGTTTCTTTGTCCTTTTCCCGTCTAGTACACTTGTGTTCTCAGTCTTTGATAATCCTGATCTAAGGTGTGCTTTTGAACTTTCAGAGTTATGCCACTGAGACGTCCTCCTATTGATCGTCAATTTCCAGATGGTGATCAGACACTAGATATGGCTGATCATAGAATTCCATTAGATCCTCCCATTGTTCCAGCCTTGGCACTCTCCATTTTACCTGACACAGGAGTCGATGCTCAGTTCAGAGAGGGATTTCTAAGGATGATGTAGGCCTTCCAGGGAGCATCGCCTCCTACCCCATCGATGGAAGAATTGATGCTGGTTTTTGCAGTAGCAGCATCCTCTTACTTTCTTAGGGGATAGAGGACCCCAGGATGTTGTGTCATGGCTAGAGGCCACACAGACGATATTCGGTCATCTGGAGGTATCTCCATAGAGGAGGATGAATCTCACTACCTACATGTTGCGAGACTCCTCCAAGAGGAGGTGGTATGTGATATCACAGGCAGGGTGCCAGCATAATATGTCTTGGGAAGAGTTTCAGCACATCCTCTACAACTTTTTCTACCCAGAGACTTTGAGAGCTGATCGAGCCCGGGAGTTTATGAGCCTGGGGCAGGGTACTCAATCTGTGATGGAGTATTCCTCGTACTTCATAGAGCTTCAGATTTTCATTTCTATTCTAGGAGGTGATGATTTGTTCATTTCACGGATGATTGAGGATGTTCTGAGGCACGACATCCTATCACAGGTGAAAATATTCAAGCTAACTTCGATATCCTCTATCGTCAACCAGGCGATGATCACAGAGCGCAATCTGAGGGATTTTGGAGCAGTGAGCCAGGGTGGTTCGACATCCAGGATTAGTGTTCCTCCTTCCGATAGCAGGAAGCATTATAGGGAGTCTTCATGAGGAGATCAAACTAAGTGTGATGCATCATCAGGTCGCTAATTAGTTTTATACCAGTGTGGGAGGAGTGGACATACTAGGCCGTAGGGCCAGAGAGACCCGATGTAGTACAGGTCTTGCAGAAATATAGGCCACCTTCACCGTTTCTGTCAGAACTTCCCTCATGAAGATGGTGACTTGGGTTTGTCTATGACTCCTTGTACAAGTCCAGCACCACTAGTTTCTCACCAGTCAGGGAACTCGAGTTCTTCCGGATATTTAGGCAGAGGTGGAGGTCGTGCCCACTGTGGTCAGTCACCGGGATATCAGCGAAAGCAGGGTGGATCAGCTCAGAGTGGTTAGTTAGGGTCACAGGTCCGTGGATTAGGCTAGACCTTTGCAGTGGGGAAGACCTTGCAGGAGAAGGATCCCAGACCTTCTACGGTTTGAGGTACGATCATAGTAGCCTCAGTTTTATCTTCATCTCTTTTTGATACTGGTGCTACACATAGCTTTAACTCTGTTTCTATTGTGGAGAGCCTAGGGCTCTGTATCGTTTCTTATGCCGATACTTTTACTCGAGACACACCATTGGGGACAACGATGGCTAGAGTACATCAGTGCAAGTAGTTCCCTCTAGAGGTGGATGAGTATCACTTTCTCATGGTTAGATTCCTTTGATTCAGCCTTTCAAGAGCTGAAAGGGAGGTTGGCGTCAGCACTAATACTATTCTCTCCAAGGCCGGGCAAGAGTTATATTGTTTACTGTGATACTTCAGGTATCGGGCCGAGAGCTATACAGATGCAGGTAGATGGAGTCGTTGCATACGAGTATCGGCAGTTGAGGCCACAAGACAAGAATTACCCGACACACGATCTGGAGTTGGCAGATGTTGTTCATGCCTTACGCTGTTGGATACATTATCTTCTGGGAGAACAGTTTGGGGTTTTCAATGACCACAAAAGTCTCACATATAACTTTAATCAGTGTGATCTGAATTTGAGACAGTGCAGGTGGGTCGTGTATCTTCAGTCCTTCGACATTGAGTTTTCCAATAGGTCGAGAAAGGGAAATGAATTGGTTGATGCGTTGAGCAGCGGAACTCAGATATATGCAGTTCAGGAGGCCAACAGTGAGTGGTAGCTTATGGATCTGTTCTATGAGATGCATTTGGCGGTGCACGATAAATTGGGGCAGACCTTTATTTTTTCTGTAGCTGTTACCTCTACACTTCATGATCGGGTACTGATGAGGCTTCTGTAAGACTCAGAAGGCCTAGTTCTGTGGGAGAGTGTATCAGGAGAGGACCCTCTTCATGGATTTACAGTAGGTGAGGATGAGATATTTTGTTTCTAGGGAGGCGTATTGGTGCCAACAGACATACACGAGGAGCTGATGAGGGAGTTTCATTCCTAAGTTTGGGCAGTTCACCCTGGCCTCACCAAGATGTATCATGATCTACACTGCCATTATTGGTGGCCAGGTATGAAGAGAGACGTTTCTAGTTTCGTTATGAGGTGTTCCACTTTTCATTAGGTGAAATTGGAGCATCAGCGACCATCATGTCTTTTTCAATAGTTACCGATTCTAGAGTGGAAGTGGAACGATGTTGTGATGGACTATGTGACCAGTTTGTCGAGATAACTGCGAGGGAATTATGCGGTATGGGTTTTCATTGATAGACTCACTAAGTACACTCACTTATTTTTGATCAATGAGACCTTCAATTTTGATCAGCTGGGATAGTTTTACATTTGAGAGATCATACATTTACATGGGGTTCCACACTCCATTGTTTCAGACTGGGATGCTCATTTTACTTGTCGGGTCAAACAGGGGCTTCATAAGGATTTGGGTACATAGGTACTTTTGAGTAAATCCAACCATCCCCAGTAAGATGGCTAGTATAAGTGTATGATTCAGGTGCTTGAGGATATTATTCGAGCTTGCATTTTATATTTTGGAGGTTCTTGGGAGAATAATATACCTCTTGTGGAGTTTTCCTACAATAATAATTTTCAAGCAACTATTTAGATGGCACCTTATGAGGTTTTGTATGGTAGGCCATGCCAATCAACCTTATGTTGGCTGCAGGCAGGAGTGGCAGCTATGCTGGGACCTCATCTTGTCTAGGAGACCTCATAGTAGAAAGAGTTGATTTGGAAGAGGATGGCTATGGCCCAGTCTCGACAGAAGTCTTATGATGATCAGTGGAGACAACCTCTGGAGTTTGAGGTCAGGGATTAGGTTTTCTTGCATGTCACATCGAGGATGGGTCACAAAAGTATTAGTAGACAGGGTAAGCTTTCACTAAGATACATCGGGCCGTGTGTGGTGTTAGAGAGAGTACGGTCGGTTGCCTATCTGTTGCAGTAACCTCAGAGGTACCGAGCCAGGCCCGACGTTTTTCACGTTTCTCAGCTTCGACGTTACTTTTCAGACCCATCTTACATCTTTCAACCCGAAGAGGTTGAACATGAAGCATATACATCATTTGAGGAGCATCCTATCGAGATTGTCGATCATAGTACGAAGGATCTCCATGGATGGTATGTTCCTCTGGTATGGGTTTTATGGTAGCACGGGCAAGTACAAGATGAGACATGGGAGAGGGAGGCCAATGTACGATCGTAGTGGCCGGAGATATTCGGGGATTCTTCTTCTACCCCTCTCTAGGGAAATTCAAGGACGAATTTATTTAAGGGGTAAAGTATATAAGAACTCAGACCTTCTTTTCATGTATTTTGATGCCTTTTCTAGAGGTTTTTAGAAAAGAGGAGTTTCTATAAATTTTTGAAGTACACGACATGTAGTTCATTGTTGCGCGAGGCCATGTGCAAGCCATGTCCGGGACACACACACGGTCATGTGGGGTGATGTGGAGGCTGCTTAAAGAGGAGTACAGAAAATCCTAGTACACTTCATGTACTCCATAAGTAGACACCGTGTACTTTCTTTTTTTCATTAAACGGATCGGGGTCTCGTCTTAACACCCGAAGTGTCTTCTTCTCCATCTTCTTCGACCGAGAGCATCTCATACAACTGCGAAAATTCTCTGTGTCCATGTGCCTCTGTCTGTTCTCTGAATCGACCACCGTCGATTGCATTGGAACCGCAGCGGTAAACTCTTCCTTCCCCTATATATTTGTTTTCCAATTATTCCACTTTTTCAAGTTATCATGGGTTGAATATTTTGTGTGTTTTCGTATATCTACAATGTTCTAAGGAAATTTTAACCTCGTGGTTAAATTATATTGATCTCCTAGAATCAAGGTAGGTTGTTTGTTCTTTTTCGTTCTATGTCTTTGAATTTTATGTGAAATTTCCTCTAATACCCTTTAACAGGGTATTGTGTGTTTACTGTTTTCCCCTGTTGTTTTCTTACCTAGCTTGTATACTTGTGTAGATATAATTTGGTTATGTATGAGGATAATTTCTATGCTTGGATGTTTTTCCAATGCCTTGTTCTGTTTACGACCTTTTGGTCTTGTTCAGCCTTTGGCAGTTATACATGTTTTCAATGCCATGTGATAGTAGGATGGAGTATTGTTCCATATCAAGCTTGTTATTCCATAGACTGGTTAGCCAAGTAGCTATGTAGGTTTACTTTGGCCTTATAGAATTATTATACACTGACCGGAATGGGGCCATAAGAACCTGGTTCTATATACTATAAGGGGATAGACCGAGTGAGCTTTCTCATAGAGTCTTGGAAATTATAGACTATATGGCATAGACCGAGTGAGCTTCCTAGAGAGTCTTGGATATTATTGACCATAGGAGGATATACTGAGTGAAATTCCTTAGAGAGTCTAGATCTTTATAGGCTACATGAGGATAGATCATGTGAGCTTCCTCAAAGAGTCTTTGTTTTCTTTTAATTTCCTTAAACCATTGCAAGCTATAGGAGGAATTGACTGAGTGAGCTTCCTCAGAGAGTATATGATAGATCTGAGTCTATATGAGGAATTAAATGAGTGATTTTCCATAGAGAGTCTCTAGACCTTGGGGAAAAAAGGAAGTTAGACCATCTGATCTTCATTAGACAGTCCATGTCTACCTTAGACTATAACGGGAATTGACTGAGTGTGCTTCCACAGAGAGTCTTATAAATTTTAATGACCAAACCAGAGGGGTTAGACTGTATGTACTGCATAGAGGGTTGTTGGTACTTCTTGGATAGGAACATAGGGAATTACTGTGAGTTCTTCCGAGAGGGATTACTATTTGTGGTTAGTTGTTTGCTTCACTACTGCTTGTTGATTTTTGGATTGATTACTCTATGTATCATCCTGTTTTTATTCTTTACTGCTTACTATACTATTACCAGCCATATGCTCACTGACTATGAGGAACAGATCATCAGGTGGTTTCCTACTATGATTTAGTCTCACACCCTTTTTGGATCATCCTTTTTTCCCCAAATAGATTATATTGATGTCGGTATAGGCAAGAGAAAGCGCCCTTCTCCTTAAGGTACTTGATTGAATTGGACCAAGAGAGCATGGGACCAAGCTGAGGCTTGCGATGATGAGGATTTTATATGTTTACATTTCTTTTGTACTTTGGTTTGAACTATTGTATTTCCAGTATTGTGACTTTTTTGGCGTCTTTCCTAGACATATGTATCATGCATCATTTTATATATGTGTGTGTGCTCCATTTGTTTATTGTTTTAGTCTTCCATTGTTTATTGTTGTTGGATATTTACTGCTCCCAATACTGTATGAGTTGTTTACATCCCATGTGTACTCCACCAATGAGGGAATAGTGTCCCCACTATCACACCCAAGTCCCTCGCTGCTAGTCAGGAGCCTCGGGAATTTAGGGAAATGCGCTTGAGGCCATGTGACCAACTAGGTATGGAGCACCTTTAGGTGGCTTCCGGAACCGAAACGTTACAAAAGGAGATATCGATAACTATCCTAAAAAATAACATATAGGTCATAAATGGTTTATAAACTATATATTATCAATTATATTTTATGATTACCTAATTATTATATAATTATAATCTTTATTAAATATTTTATTTTTATATTTTCAAATTTATAAACGAATTGTAAAATTCCAAAAAATGTAATAACTTATATATGAATATGTGTTGGGATATTTTTTTGAAGCTAAAATACTGAGTGTGATTCATGTTGTCTCCTTTTCCATACACCATGGTTGGAACAACATGTGGATTTAATGTGATTCTACGACTATGATGCAATCATTTGGAACGGTTTGACTCACCTAGCTTGGCCACTTACTACGTGTTGCATGGATAATCTTTGATCTATTCAAGGTACCAATTTCATTGCAACCCATACCTACCACGAGGCGAATATGGTTGCTAATGGTCTTTCTAATAAAGGATTTGTGCAGGACATAACCTGGTTGGAGGATCTTCCGAACTTCCTTTTTTCCTCTTCATGTTAATGATTGTAACATGACCCTGTCTTTTAGACTCTTTTAAGCTTTTGTTTTTAATAAATGTTGTTTTCGTCTTTTGACCAAGGCTCCACCTTACAAAAAGTGTTGGGATTTGTATTTATTGATAAAATTTTATAAAAATTAATTAATTATAAAATGCATATATATTTTTTTAATTTTTTTAAAACACATATTAAATAAATATCCATACATATTTAATGTTCAAATAGAAATAAATTTGACCAAATAATATCATGTGAAATATAATTTATATATAATTTGTTTATTAAGATATCATAATTATGATTTATTAATTTTTAATTAATTATATAATTAGTTTAAAATAAAAAATTCTATATATTTAGATATTAATTCTTTATAATTAGTTAATTTGATTTGTTAAAATTGATGGAATTACATTAGAAATTATGTAGAATACATGAAATGTTTTTTAATATTATTTTGATCAAGGCTAAAATATTGTTAGTAATGTGAATTTTTGATATGTAAATAGTTTTCATAATAAAAATCTAGATAAAAAATCTTGTATACTTCATTAAATATTATATATTGACGTTAAATGTAATGCCCTGACCCCAGTTACCCAGAGTCAATGCATTATTTTAATACATTGTCATGATCATAAGAAAATTATGTCCCGAAAGACCGATCAGTTTAGAAGTCTTGGAAAATAGATTACAAACATTAACATTACATTACAATTTCAAACATAAAACACAGTGTAAATAGTTCTTTGAGAACGCCATTATTCCCTTTTTTTATCCCTGCATATCAATCATTATACACTTTTTGGAATCTGTGGAAAAATAAAACATGGAAAGGGGTGAGTTCAAACCCTAATTAATGGTAAGCAATACAAAAGAACATAACATAAATATTAAGAAAGGATAATACTTGAAACCACCATAATTTACAAATATTAAACATGAATAATTTTATGGAAAAAATATGAGCTGAGTAAATAAAGCCATAATAAAATATATTCATGGGTATTCTACTAGTTGAATGACCACATGATCCATCAATATTATTTCAATAATAAGGGAATGTAGAATGTCAGACATTCTAAAACATTTTTTTCAAGGCCCCGGGCAAGAAGTCTAAAATGATCAAGGCCTCGGCCCAAAAAATAACTCAAAATCGGAAAGGACCTCGACCAATTCCATGCCTAGTTGTCTCATGAGACCTACCGATGCATCGAGGAGCTATAGAGAGCTCCACCCGTCAGTTACTAAGTCTAATGAATTCCTCATATGAAAAGGTTTTCACATATCATTAACATTCATATTAAAAAAATCATACAATATGTTAATACTTTAACCATAAATCATGAATGGTATAAAAATAGCACATCCACAGTCAAACATATCACAAAACCTTCAATACAATATGGATGTTTTGTATTATAATAAATCAACTTCAAAACATGTTTGAAATCCATTACAGGATTTTACATAGATGAAAATGATTTGTAAAACTCTTTTATTGAAATATACCTTTTCATGAAAACATATAAAAGTCACACAATTTAAAAAGGAAGACATTTAAATACATTTTTGAATCAAAGTGTCCTATACCACTATGAAATTTTTTAAAGTAATTAACATTTTAAAACATTCATTTCCATTTAAATAAATCCTTAAAACCATTTTGAAAACATGGACATAAATGAGAATGGTTTAGAAGAATAAATCATTAAAACATTTCAACTGATGTTTACATAGATGAAATAAAAACTATTTAAGAGAAATATATCTTTTTTTGAAATCATTTATGAGTCACATAATTATAAAAGAAAACATTTACTTTGAAAATATTCTTATAATCTTGTAAGGGAAGCTTCGCCGATTTTATAACGGTTGAAAATAGTTTCACTCGCCGTATAAGTTAAAAAAATACATTCATACCATAGTTTTGTCGAAAAGGTTAAAAAGGACCTTGTTTGGAAAACGACAGAAAGATCCCTTTATAAAAATCTTATAAAAATTCAAAAAAGGGTATAAAAAATGTAACCCATAGTCTGTAAAATAGTAAGAAGGATTTGAAATACATTTTTAAGAATCATGGATGTGGATGATAAAGAGGTCCCAGTATATAATTACGTATAAACAACATCGGATAATGAAGAGATTGTGAAATAAACCCTTACCATGTACTATTCCTTGGTCAAGGGTAGGTTAACATCCTGTATAATAGTTAAATACTTTTTATTAAATTATAAAATAATCGTATACATAAATATGATATCATATATGATCTTTTAATATTTCTTTGTTAATAATATTTTAGTATTATCATCGTTTCGGGTGTTCACTTACTCGTTTTATTTTATATATTTTGTTAAATAAGCCATGTTTTTTATCCATAGGTTGTATATTATGCATATCCATAATTATATCAAGTCCTTAAAAATTATTTTTAATCATCAAATAAAAATTAGTCTTGAATGGATAAGATGGGGAATGAATCTCTTCGCGTTCATGGAGACGACAGTCCGTATGTAATCATGAGCGACAATATCATTCATTTGATATTAAAATCGTATATAATTGGATTATATATCATATATCCATAATAATTATAATGTTATATTTATTATTTACTTCAATTACACATCATTATCATACCCATCCAAATAATAATGTTTTGAATAACAATTACATCCCGGCGTGGAGATGGTAAGTCGTACATACGCACATACGGTGACATGTCATTCAAAGGATTGATTGAATACTGAATATGGTTGTACCATATTTATAATAACATCATAGTATATTGAAGATACTGGGGTTATTATTATATAGTGGAAATAACAATGAAAGAAGAAGTTGAATAAGAAAGGAACTTGAAAGAGGGTGGTGAAAACATTACCTCCTTTTCAGGTTCTTCCATTTGATTTGATCAAAAGATATCATTATGTTCACTTTCGGAACAAACTAAGGCCTCTATGTTGAATTTAGGGAAGTTGAGAGAATATTTGGGTAGGGTATGGCTGATTGAAAAGGCTTTTATGGTGTGAATTACTGAGAAGGGAGAGTGCCCTTTTATAAGAGGGGTGAGGGGAACCTTAGGAAAAGTTAGAAATATTCTTTATAAAAAATTTATATTCGGTTTATAATGGTTCATAAGTGGATTATATAATGTATAATGTGGGGATAGGTAGAAAACAACTCAAAAATAGGTTTTCCATAGGTTTGGTTCAATGTATTAACTTTATCTTTTTGAATTAACTCTTAGTTAAGTAGTTTAACATTTACTATGTCTCTTTGTATTTTTATAATATATAGTTAATAAACATACTATATACTTCCAGGAGACCCCCAAGTGGTCCATTAATGATACACCTATCATTATATAAGTTCTTTGGAAAAACAATATATTTTTATGAATATAATATCAGTTAATAATATAATATTTGTTTTAAAAACTCTTTTATGTAAATTTTGACAGTATTCAATAAATGATTTTTGTTAAAGTCCTAAAAAAATTATTAATTCAAACCAAATTTATTTAAGCAATCATAAAATGTCTTATTAACCTATAAAATTCTTTTATGGCATCAAATCTTTCAAATTATATTTATTTTTGCATTTATAATACCAATTATTTTATTCTTTCATTAATAAGGAAAATATTGCATCATTATTGTGTCAAAATAAAATTTAATTATACAATGTCTAAAAATTATAAATAAATTACCATTATGTAGTAAATCATTTTATATTTCTAATTAATATTTATATTCTAAAATATAACATATATAACCCTAGTTTAAAATTGTTTTTCAAGATGATATATTCTTATGCCATTTTTGTATTTACTTTAAGTAAATTAATATAATGTGTCATTATCACTTACAAGTGGCTCCATGGGGTCCCACAATTGACCCCAATAATCCCTTAGTCTGAAATGTATCATCCAATATGGTTAGGACATGTTTTAGGGTAATTAAATATTTATAAAATATTTTTATTTTACCCCTATTTACCAGATTTTTCCTTTAACCATGGTAAATAAAATATTTATCGAAGTAATTATTCAAAATGTCTAAAAATAAAATTTACCTATTTACACAATTTTTAAATATTTATTCCAAATATGGAATCCATTTTTCCAAATTAAAAACACAAAAGTGGCAGGAATTAATTTAAAATTAAATCCCGCTGTCAAAACAAAAAATGTGTTTTTAAGAAATAATAACTATCAAAAGATTGACACTTGTTTATGTACAGTTTAAATGAGAAATTTCGTCCAATAAGCAAAATTTTATTAAATGGTTAACATATATATTCTAAATATACTCCAAAACCAATAAAATTCATAATTTATCACTATTAATTATTTCGATTAAAAAAGTTGATTTTAATTAAAATATAGTAATTTTCACTATTCATCAAAATATGAAAGTTATCTGAAAATTACAAAAAAAATAACCCTAAGATAATTATGTTGTTTTGAATCCAAAAATGAAGTAAATTTTGAAAGATAAAATTTATAAAATTTCAAAAAGTGGGTATTCTTATTCATAACGGATAGTTTCATTGGTTCTGGTGTGTTTAAGAACTCGAAGTTGCGTACAACACACACTACTGTATTATTCAAAGAGAAGCGTACCATAGAATCTTGGGGTGTTACATTCTCCCCTACTTCAATTAATTGTGTCCTCATAATTTGAAATTGTTCTTACAAAATAAAAGGTTGAAAATAGAAAATATCTTTGTGGGAAAACCCATATCGGAAATTGGGTTAATAAAATTTAGTCATAATAAGATGAAGAGAGAAATGAAATGGTCACCACCAAATTATGATCTCAATTTTGATAACATTGGTGGAAATTATAGACACATAATTTGGGGGAAAACGTAAATATTTATAGGGAGTGATTGAGGTCATCAGTCACAAACAATTGTAGAATTGAGAGCCTCAAATCCATCAATCTATGATGATTTAAAATATCATTGGTTCAACAAAACATAAGGTATTAGGATAACACATTTTTAGTTTTAAGATCTCTTACCTAATTTTCATGAATTAATTTCATCATAGAATAGCAGAATAATATATATATATATATATACTTGACAATTATAGTTTCATCATTTCACTAATTTATACCACAAACTCATCTTTCACTCTATAAGATAATAAAACGTAAACAAATATTCTATTTATACTATTCGTATAAGGAATCAATAAAATGAAATACTAATTCATATAACAGTCCTTTTAAAAAAACTACATTATTCAATCCAGGACATCACGTGGACCAGTGGTAGGTGATACACCCTTCTCGCCCTACAGTTGCGGGTTCAAGTCTCACGGCCTTTCCGGACACGACTGGTTGTCGCCCGACCTCCAGGTTCTTCATTTATGGAAATCCAAAAATAATCTCAAACTATAATTATCCAATATACTTCTATCCAATCTCACAGTCCAAAATTTATAAGGAAGATAAACACAATGTAGATCTTTTTATCAATGTAATAACATGTGAAAACCTTCATCATGTATTATCTTAAAACATGATAATATCCTGAATTACCATAAATCCTTACTGAATATATTCATGCTACCTTATTATTTATAGAATACTGGATATACTTCTTCTATCCGAAAATTTTGTAAACTCCAACAATGACGAATCATTAATCAGTTTCAAGGTAGTCATGAATATCCAATATAGTTTATTCAAGTCAACCATCTCTTATTCAAAAATCACTTCCTCATTATCGAGAGCATATTAAGTATCACCTTTCCTTCAACCATGTATTTTACCAAAATTGTTGCTCACTATTAATTCAATTTTCTTAGAACCATATAATCTCAAATCCTCAATAAAATTGCACTGTAGTGAAATCCTTATTTACCTCGATAATTCATATAACTAGTATATTGTTGATACAACACTCAAATGAAATAATCCTATAACCACATAAGAAAACTATTTATTATTCTTCATCTGAGGTAGTATCATTACTTGATTATCTTCCAATATCATCATTTGGGGCATACTATGATTATTTGGACATTGGTTCGCGTAGTGTCCGAACTCCTTACAGATGAAGCATTGTACATTTGAAGCATTTTTCTTACCCTTGCAGTCACGTACTTGGTTTCCTTCTTCTCCATACATATAACAAACTCTCATTCCCTTTAGGAATGTTCCAGGGTGTTTCTTCCCAAAGTTATCACATTTGGGAAAGGTCTTCTTTTCCCTCTTCCCTTTATCTATTTTTCTCTCTTCCATCCTTTTCTTCACTTGCTTTCCTTCAATGCTATAGGACTCATAGAATTCTTTACTTATCTTATTAACACATGATACTATTTCTTCATATGTTGAGAAAAAATTAGAGACTATTTCCCTTATAAATTTTGGCTTAATACCATGGAAGATATGAACCTTCTTACTCTTCGGATCATATGTATTGCTGGAGTTCACATTCCTTCTACAGGGAACTGTTTCTATACAATGGCATACACTAGGTCAGTTTATGAATTGAAATGAATAATTACATACTTGTAAAATACCTAACATAAATTGAACAGTTTATGGTTATAATCCATAATCATAAAAATGTTTTCTTTGAGGATGTATATACTCATAAACCATCCATAATGGTTTGCAAAGTAAATGAGAATTATCCTAAGCATATCCCCCAAGAGTATCGTAACCAAGAGTGCAGCAAGGCCCATTGTTGTACACCAGTACTCATTCGCTTCTATCTCAAAGAGGTGTTTTTGGGTTTTACCCCTAGGTACATCTGTTCCGGAGGCTCCTCTACCTTCTCGTATCCAGACTAAAATGTATTTCTTGAGAAACTCACAAAGTCTCTACAATACCAAAATTCTAGGAAGTTATTCTATACTAATCAACAAATTATATCTTAGGGCTATGTGCTCTAATCATAGTTTATCTAAATCTAGTTTCCAAGGATTTTTCTAAACATCCCCTCATACCAACTGTAACACCCTGACCCCAGTTACCCAGAGTCGGTGCATTATTTTAATACATTTGCATGATCATAAGGAAATCATGTCCTGAAAGACTTATCAGTTTCGTAGTCTTGGAAAATAGATTACTTAAATTGACATTACATTACAATTTCAAACATAGAACACAACGTAAATAGTTCTTTGAAAAATACATTTTTCCTTTTTTTACCCTTCATATCAATCATTATACACTTTTTATAATCCTGGGAAAAATAAATCATGGAAAGGGGTGAGCTCAAATGCTCCACAAGGGTATGAAATACAGCAAAATATAACATAAATATTAATCACGTAGAATAATTGAAACCCATACCTTTACCAATAATAAACATGACAACTTTTATGGATAGAATATGAGATGAGTAAATAAATCCATAATAAAATAGAATCATGGGTATTCTAATATTTGAATGACCACATGAACCATCAATATTATTTCCATAATAAGGGAATGTATAATGTCGGATATTATGGAAAAAAATTTCAAGGTCTCTTACAAGACATCTAAAAATGATTAAGGCCTAGGCCAAAACCATTACTCAAAATGGGAAAGGGCCCCGGCCAATTCCACGTCTAGTTGTCTCATGAGACCTACTGATGCATCGAGGAGCTATAGCGGGCTCCAACCATCACTTACTAAGTCCAATGAATTTCTCATATAAAAATGTTTAAACATTTCATAAACATTCATATTATAACTATCATACAAATTGTCAATACATTAACCGTAAACAATGAATAGCATAAAAAATAGCACTTTCACAGTCAAACGTATCACAAAACCTTCAATACAATATGGAAGTTTTGTATCATAATAAATCAACTTCAAAACAAGTTTAAAATCCATTAAAGGATTTTACATAGATGTAAATGATATGTAAAACTCTTTTATTGAAATATCCCTTTTCATAAAAATATATAAAAGTCACATAATTTAGAAAGGAAGACACTCAAAAACATTTTTGAATCAAATTGTCCCATACCACTTTTAAACGTTTTAAAGAAATTTACATTTTCAAACAGTCATGTCCATTTAAATAAATCCTTAAAACCATTTTGAAAACATGGTATTTACTGATAATTGTTTAGAAGAATAAATCTTTAAAACATTTAAAATGATGTTGACATAGATGAAATCAAAACTATTTGAGATAAATATCACTTGTTTGGAAATTATTTAAGAGACACATAATTATAAAAGAAAACATTTACTTTGAAAATATTCTTATGAACTTGTAAGGGATGATTTGACAATTTTGTAATGGCGTAAAATAGCCACACCAGATGTATAAGTTATAAAAAGTCATTCTATCCTTAATTTTGTCGAAAAGGATAAAAAGGACCTTGCTTGGAAAATGATGAACGGATTATTTTATAAACATCATATAAAAAGTCAAACAGGGGTATAAATGAATTTAAACTATAGTCTGTAAAATAGTAATAATGATTTGAAATACATTTTTATGAATCATGGATTTGGATGATAAAGAGGTCCTGGTAGATAATTACATATAAACAACGTCGGATAATGAAGAGATAGCGAAATAAACCCTTACCTAGTAATTTTACTTTGTCGAGGGTAGGTTAACCTCCTGTATAATAGTTATATCATTGTTATTATAATATAAAATAATCATATACATAAATATAATATCATATATTATCTTTTAATATTGCTTTGTTAATAATATTTCAGTATTATCGTCATTTCTGGTGTTCACTTACTCGTTTTCTTTTATATGTTTTGTTACATAAGCCATGTTTTGTTATCCATTGACTATATATTATTCATATCCATAATGATATCAAGTCCTTAAACATTATTTTTAATCATAAAATAAAAACTAGTCTTGATTGGATACGATGGTGAATTAATCTCATCGCATTCGTGAAGACGGTAGACCATACGTCCGCACGAGCAAAAATATCATTATTTTGATATTAAAATAATATATAATTAGATATTACATCATATATACAAAATAATTATAATTTTATATTTATTATTTTCTTCAATTACACATCATTATCATACCATCCAAATTATAATGTTTTGAATAACAATTACACCACGACGTGGAGTGGTTAAGTCGTACGTACACACTTATGGTGACATGACATTCAAAGGATAGATAGAATAATGAATATGGTTTTACCATATTTATAATAACATCAAATTATATTGAAGATATTGGATTTATTATTTTATAATGTATATAACAAATAAAGAAGAAGTTGAAAAAGAAAGGAACTTGAAAGAGGGTGGTGAAAACATTACCTCTTCTTCAGGTTCTTCCTTTTGATTTGATCAAAAGGAATCCATAGGTTGGCTTTCTGATCAAACTAATGCCTATTGGTTGAAGTTAGGGAAGTTTAGATAATATTTATGTAGGGTTTGGCCAAGCTAAAAGGCTTTTAAGGTCTTAATTAGTGACAAGGTGGACTGCCCTTTTATAAGAGGGGTGAGGGGCACCTTAGGAAATGCTAGAAATATTATTTTATAATATATTAGTATTAGGATTTTAAAGGTTATAAAGTGAATTATTTAAAGTATATGGTGGGGATGGGTCAAAAACCATTCAATAATAGGTTTTATATAGTTTTGGTTCACTATATTAACTTTATCTTTTTGATTTAACTCTTAGTTAAATAGTTTTACATTTACCATGACTCTTTGTATTTTTATTATATATAGTTAATAAAAATAATATATACTTCCAATAGACCCCCAATTAGTCCATTAATGATACACATATCATTATATATGTTCTTTGGCTGACCATAGATTTTTTGGAATATATTATCAATTAATAATAAAATATGTTTTTGAAAACTCATTTATGTCAATTTTGACACTATTCAATAATTGATTTTTGTTAAAGTCCTAACAACTTTATTAATTCGAACCAAATTTATTTATGAAACAATAACATGTATTATTAACCTATAAAATTATTTTATTTAATCAAAACATTAAAATTATAATTATTTTATCATTTATAATATCAATTATTTGATTCTTTCATTAATAAGTAAAATACAGCATCATTATTGTGTCATAAATAAATTTAATTATTCAATTTCTAAAAATTATAAATAAAATTCCATTACTTAGGAAGTCATTTTATATTTCTAGTGAATATTTATAGTCTAAAATATAACATATATAACCCTATGTAAAAATCTTTTTTCTAGAAGATATATGTTTATGACAATTTTTTATTTACATTATGTTAATTAATATAAAGTGTCATTATCACTTACAAGTGGCTTCATGGGGTCCCCAAATATACCCAAAGATTCCCATGGTTGGAAATGTATCATCCAATAGTGTTAGGACACGTTTTAGGGTATTTAAATATTTTTATATTATTATTTGTTTACCCCTATTTACCAGATTTACCCTTTAACCATGGTAAACAAAATATTTACTGAAGTAATTATTCACAATGTCTAAAAATAAAATTTTCTTATTTACACAATTTGGAAATCGTGATTCCAAATATAAAATCCATTTTTACAAAATCAGAACATAGAAGTGGCAGAAATTAATTTAAAATTAATTCCCGCTGTCAAAAAAGCGTGTTTTTAAAAAATAATAACTATCAAAAGATTGAAACTTGTTTATGTCCGGTTTAAATGTGAAATTCCATCCAATGACCAAAATTGTATTAAATGGTAAAAATATATTATAAATATAAATTAAAACCACTCAAATTCATAATTTATCACTATTAAGTATTTTGATTAAAAAAGTTGTTTTTAATTAAAATTTAGTAATTTTCACTATTCATCAAAATATGAAAGTTATCCGAAAAGTACCAAAAAATCACCCTAGGATAATTTCGATATTATAAATCAAAAAATTAAGTCCATTTTGAAAGAAAAATTTTATAAAATTTCAAAAAGTGGGTATTACTATTCCCAACGGTTAGTTTGATTGGTCGTGTTGTGTGTTAGAACTCGATGTTGCGTACAACACACATTACTGTATTATTCAAAGAGAAGCGTATCGTGGAAGCTTGGAGTGTTATATTAAATTACATGTATATTTCAAATATTTCATTTTGTAAGTTAATATAACGTGTTTTATTCAAAATTTTGCATTATTTATATGAATATATAAATTATGAAGTGTTTATTATTATGATTATTAATAAAATGTTCACCCAATTTTTTCACATGATTAAATATTTTTATTTTTCATTTATTTATTCATTTATTTGTTATTAATTTTTATAAATTGTATATTTAATGAATATGTGAATGCTTTTGTTTAATTTTTTTAATATAGTACTGGATATTTTCAATCATTCATCTGTGGAGGTGAATGCTGAGTATGATAAATGGATATTGATATATTATACCTTATATTAGGTTTTTCAAGACTCATTAAATTTTTAGAATTATTTTTCTATTATTTATAATTTACCGGTGTTAGAATTATGATGTAATAAAAATCATTCACGAATAATATATTCCTTTGTAGATGAACTGTGAGTCAGATTTCTCATTATTCATGTGGTATATCCTTGTCTAGAATAGATAGGGTTATTATATATAAATAAAAACTTAAAAATTTGGCGATTAATAATTTAAATTATTATAAGTATTTACTTGAAATTGTTACATATACATCTTTCAAAAATACATTTTGATGTGTATGAATAATTGGATTTTAATTTGGGTTAGTAACACTGGAGTTATGTAGTTTATATTGTTACACATATATTTTTTTGAACATGTTGATTTTGTTGAGAAACTATAATTCCAAAATAGATTATTTGAACCATCCATTTAAAGTATTAATAACATGGGATATGGTTGTGATATAAAATCCACATTAAAATAATAGATATTATATTCATTTTAATGTGGAAGTGGTAAAAACCTTGATCATCCAACCAAGTATCTCATGTTATAGCTGGATGACAATGAATTATATTCTTAGAGGAAAAATAGTAATTGGTGACCCTAGAAAGACAAGTTCCCGTTATTGTAACATTATTTTTTATAAAAATATTTGGTATAGTCAAATTTGATTTTGATACCAAAGAAAAATATTTGAGTTTATCCATATGATGGATTTGGAAAAGAATTGTCCACCTAGCTATCTAAGTGTTAGATAAGATATTATTTTGATATTTCCCTTCCCAATATACTATGTTGTGAAGGAAACTCCATATAGAAATAATTTCATTTTTAAATATATATCCTAGAATAGTAATGAATTTGAAAGATATTAAAAAGGGATCATCATTTCACTTCGATCACATTTAATAGATGTACATATTAAATGAATGTAAAAATGTTATCATTTCACAATATATTTTATTTTAGTTGAATAACAGAAGCATTATTCTGAATAAATTTAGTTATATCCTTATAAAAATGAAAATTACTGTAATTATCTCATAAATCTTGTAACATATGAAATGTTATTGATTTAAATAATATGGGTTATAACAATTTCCTAATAATTATCCAACTATTAATGTTTTTCAACACATGGAATTTTGATTCTTATATGAAGAATAAATGGATTTTATTTGGTTTTTATAAGATTAAAATGTGACATGATCAATAGAGTTTTAAAATCTTTACATATATTAATTATGATTTAATGGAGACACTGAAGGTTTACAAGAATTCTATTTTTGGTTAAGGAATTTATTCATAATTAACTAATAGAAATGTTACAAAAATTAAGGACATTAAGAAATTTTTCCACTATTTATGCAATGATGTGGGAAAAGATGAATAGGTAATGTGATTTGTTGGCTTCGATGATATGTTTACAATGCATTGAGGAAAAAAGAAAACTAGTTAACAGGAATGAATTAAATTATTTTATCGAGTATGGATTAATTGTCATTGAAACATATAGGTTTTATTTTGAAGGAGGATGAGTGATTATATAGGATGAAATATTCAGAAATTTATTTAGGATATTAAGAAACCTAATGGATGGTCCATGCTTGGTATCAGTTTTATATAAACGGTTAAATTGATTTGTTATGTATATGTAGTGCCAGTTTATATATTACTTGTCTTATTAGTATGTAGTAGATTGAAATCTGGGGAATAATTAAAAAAATTATTTTCATAAATAATGTGATGGTGACAATTATTTCTATAATAAATAATTAAATGTAAAAGAAACTATCAATATTATAATAATATAAATATGTTTTCATATAATTATACTATCTCTATTATATGATAAGTTAATTGATTTTCTAAAATATATTTATTACGATCGGCATGAGTTTTTACACAAGGTTTATGATTCATTGGATTCTTTGAAATACATTAGATGCATTTGAGGATAAAAATATATTATGAATGAAAAAATTATTTTATATAGATGTCTATTAAAATATACGGAATTGAAATTCTACCACCATTTATGGCTTATTTTAAATCAAATATTCATTTTATTTTATTTTATTTCACCAAATATATAAAATTACATATATTAAATATATACAAAATGTTTTTTAATTAGTCATAATAAAGTAAATATCATTTATTTACTAAACAAAAAAATCGTTATATTAATAAGACATGTTATTGAGAATATAGTGTATCAGGATATTGTGGGAGTGTTTTCAGGTAATTATTTTTTCGATGTTAAAAAATAAAGGTATTTCCATTCAAAAAACATAGTAAATACCCCCTTATCTTCAGAAAGATTAGAATGTGTCTGTTTATTAATAAAGAAAAGAGTAATATGAGATCTCAAGGAAAAAATAATTACAGAAAGGTTTCCGTGAATGTTTATGATCTACATAGAATGAGTTCTATGTATAACCTGACGTTATTTACTTAATAAATTTGAATTATATTGAGTTATGGAGTTTGAAAATGTTTAAGGGCTCATAAATCAGGAATATTTATCCAAATTCTAAACATTATTCAATACTATCATACTTAAATAAAGTTACATATTAAAGATTTTAGTGGGGGTGGTTTAGTTGTTCATATAAGGATATGATAAGAATTACATAAAGATTTAATGAGATTAATAAAACAGCTAAAAGATCTTGAAACAGAAGGAAAATATTGTGTCCAACTATATATGGTATGATATCATATTTATAAGGGTGTCTATTAATATAAAATTTATCATGTTATAAAAATGGAGATATGTAATATATCATTCATTCATGTTGACTACATATATATACATAGCTTTATAATTCATGAATTGTAATGATAATTGAACTCTCAAAGTACTACGTTGAGTTATCCCTAACCAGTGTTCATCGTATACTATTATAAGTGCTAATGAAATGTTATGGTACGTGTTAGTATTATTCACTTATAGGTATAGTGAATATTCTCATGAGGATCAACATGGATTTTCTGTATTAAATATGCAATAATGTATACCTGATTGAGTTCCATACACATTGTATTTGGTATAATATAGGAGTATAGAACATATTTGGTGTCCCCAATAACTAAAAATGATCAGATTTATTACATATGAATCATTATAAACTATTATAATTCATTTAAAATCCTTGAGGATTTAAAAATCTAGGTATGGGTAGGTTTGTTTTTGATCATATCATTAGTTTACCAATGTCAAATTTTCTATATTATTACATTATTATGACACGTAGTCCCTCTGTTGAGATAAGGTGTGGAACTCTATGACCATAACATGACTTTATAGATAATATACTTATCAATGTGGATGATTTATATCTGATTTATGTATCTATAATGTTTAATGATGTGATATGTAATAGTTGTTCTATTCGTTACATACTCAAAGTGTAAATAATATCTTAGTTGTATTTATGTTATTTTCAATATATGTGACTTTTGGTGAATAAATATATGCATGGGAAAAATAAAAAATGGATATAATAGTTCCAAAAGGGGCTGCTTCGTTAAGCACCTTCGCAAATCCCATTAGCACTTGGACCAGTGCAAAGAAAAGGGATTCTCTACACCTTCCACAGAAGAAAGTGAAGGTTGACTCTGTGGTTATGACAAACATGATGGGTGTCTTTGTGTTGTAGAGGGAATATGGTCACCATTGCGGTTTGTTGGAAATTTATAAAAGCCTCTATAACCACTGAAATGGGAATAAAGGAAGCCTTTGTGACACTAAGGGGAAGATGGTCAAATTCGCTACTCTGAGAAACATAATGAAATCTTCCTCTGATAGTAATGTTCATGGTACTTCATGGCATTCCATTAGATCTTCTCACCCCTACCTATAAATTCCTAGACCCCCCACAACAAAAGAATCAACACCCTGGTCGTGTGCCTTCCAAGATCCCAAATTATAAAGAACCCTTTTCTCTACGAACCATGAGAAAAAGGAATCATCTGATGTACTTGATAAATGAAATATCCATTTCTCTTTAATCAAAATTTCCCCCACTTCAGGGATGGATGCCCGTCGTGGAGCCTATGGGCCATCGCCAATGGTGGAGACCACTTTTGGTGTACATGACATTGTGAAGTACATGAGGTTCACAAAGCTCCCAACAAAAACATGTTTACTCCATGTTGAGATCGAGGCACTATGATTTTCAATATTCTTTTCTTTGAAAAGTCCTATCTTATACGAGCCTTTGAGCTCTAAAATACATTGTGATCTTTAGAGCTAGGTGCTCTACGAGACCTTATTATTTGTTATTTCCTGAGTTCTGTGAAGCAATATGCTCTACGACCCCTTGAGATATGTAAATCCATGTTCTCTGCAACCCCTTGACCATTGAGAAGACCCTATCTGCCAAACCTCTTCCTTCATGAATCATTTTCCCATACGACCCTCTAGGATTGAATGAAGTGATTTCAAATTCCCTTGGAAAGTTCCACATGTGGTATTGTGTTGTTTGATTCTTCTTCTCATAGGCATGGTAATGGATGTTGCTTCTTTGCATAACCACTCTAACATGAGACACTCAATGGATCACTACACAACATCATCCCTATATAGAGTTGTTGGTGCCTCCCCTTTACAAAGGGTTAAAGTTAACCAGTTTTGTATGTTCTAGGGGTGGGGATTGAATCATCATTGTCTGAGCTATAAGACATTAAACTACCAAGAACCTGCCTCCCAGATACATGACGTTAATCTTTGATCACCACATAAGAGACAAGTCCAGAGAGGACCGTGAGGGGAATGACCACCAACACTTTCCCATTCCCCTCTCCATTTGAGCTTTTTTACTATGCTTACCACCGATAGTCTACACATAATCCCTATCACTATATGATGGGATGATTTTGGTATGTTTTCCATATCATACTCATACATCTGGACACCTACTTGGGAATCCCCCCTTGAATAAGTAACATTCTTCCACATTGTGGGCCACTAATCATGCGTAATCCCTACTCCATTCCTCTCAGACACGCCTTTCACAAAGTGATCATCATATCTTTTTTGCCTCTTGTTTCTCCCACTGATCATTACTCACGTGGGCTTCGTATGAGAATTGTCCATGGCATGCTCTTGGGGATTCCATAGTGTTTAATCCCCTTGCCCCTTTTCACTGAACTATGGGGACTTTGATCTTATCCCACATTAAGAAAAGTATGTAGGAAGTATTTTTGAGGTTCATTCCCATCACCCATCGGTCCCAACTACATCACATTGGATTAACCTCAACCCACATGATGATAAATTGTATTCCCCCTTTTTCGCTGCCTGAATTTAAACTATATGCTTTTGAGCTACATGGGTTTTGATCCCTGTCTCCTATACAGGGTATGTAGGAAGCCTCCCTCGGGTTCAACCCTAGACAGTGGTAAAATTTTGGGTCCTTTTTGTTGGGTCCTATATCCATGGTACACCCTTTAGTGGTGTAAGACTATTCTTCGAGTTTATAACCATGTTCCATCCCTAACATTTAATCGGGTCATTGTCCATTGTGTACAACCCGACTCTATACCCCATCCTGAAATATGTGTAATTTGATTCCATACCACAGGGATACGTAGGAAGCCGCCCTGAGGTTCAATCCCATAACTCGTGTCCCATCCTGATCTATCCCTTGAGCCTTTCTGTTTCAGGATGGTCATGCCCCATCCTAGAGGTTTTACTTCCCCTAGGTCTCATCCATGCATCCATCCTCATGGACCACCCTCTCAAGTGTCCCATCACCCCCACTGATCTATGTGGGATTTGATTCCTAACCACGGGGATACGTAGGAATCTTCCCTGGGGTTCAAGTCAAAAATCAATGTCATCATCACGTTGGATCCATCCCATCCCTTCCATCCACTAACATTAACCATTCATCTTCCATCCTGATTCCAACCCAGACCGTCACATCCTGGTGGGATCACACTATTTACTCAAGAATCTTACCATGCTTATGTCTCACACCATCCAGAACTATCCATCCAAATAGTTCCACTCTTAAGATGGTCCACTATCCATACATATTCCCTAGCATGTCTTTGGGTTGTTTTGGATCATGTAAACCCTGATCCTATGATTCATCTTCTCAAACTACATTGGTTTTGATCCATGTCTTCCATACAGGTTACATAGGAGGCCTCGATGAGGTTCAATACTTTCCAATGGTAAACCTTATTTTCCTATTTTTCAGGACCCAATCATCCTTTTATCCATCCTCAATAGGTTTCTTGATCCACCCATCTAGTAAACCTCTCGGGGCACCACCCTAGGTATATACCCATTTGATCCACTCCCATCAGTGTTATGATCAATCTGATCTATATCTGCTAGACGTTAAACTCACATAATACCCCGTGTAAAACATTAGATGTCGAGGAAAATGATAGATACATTATTTTGGAATACAATTACCCACACTCGAAGTGGGATTTCCCGGGTATTCGTGCCCTCGATAACCCCTATCATAAGGGGATGAAATCCAGGTGTACCAGTGTTTCATCACCCAAACATGACAACGATGCCCAACATGACTTATACACTGATCAAAGGTTTTTTCCTAGACTATATCCCTTGGAATTTTCTAACAGATGTTGCATAATTAATAGGCATCCACAAAATATGGAACCGGAAAGAGTTTCTAGAACAACATCTTAATCTTTAAGAGAGACCCAGACTAAGTGAGGAATTCTAAGGAAGAATCCACTGAAGGAGATACTAACCTCCCATCATCGCATTTCGATTAAGGAGAAAACATCCATGAATAAGTGACAGATTCCACTCACCATTGGAAAGCAGAAATGTGGGGAAACAACTAATGCATTGTTTCACGATAATGTACACCCCAGTAAAAGCACCGTAAATAGAAATAGTGAAGCCAATGTGAATAGTCAACTCAATCTAGATTTTAGTAGTGTTTGATACATCAACAGATAAGTGTGTCACTGGATCCAAATATCCAACACTAGGGCTTTCTAATCAAATATTGGGTCTGGTTTGAAACTCACCAAGGATCGGGGTAGTTAATCCATGGGTATCCTTGTCTGTGACATTGTTAGCATGAATATTTATATCTAGTCATGGAAGATTTAATGGCCTTGGGGGACTGGGAATCACCTTCCTCATATCTATAGAGATGAGTGAATTTCCCTGCTCTGCATTACCCAAGCTAAATCTATGTTGAATTAATCATCTCCCACCCATTGACGTAGAGGAAGGTGAAATGAAAACTACATAATCCTACAAGAATCCATATGTAAAGCGACAACTTCCACGACCAAAGCTACCAGGAAACCATTCCCCCTCTGACCCAGTAAATTTATTCATAGGATGGTTATTAATTATCTTCACCATCAATACAAACATGATGAGGTTATCCAAACAAGGGGCATGGCTCGTCGATGCCTAGAGGCTTCGATAACAAGTGAGCACTGCCACACCCATTGGCCACACAAGGGTCCACTGCTCCCCGCTCCCACATTAAATAGCTTCAGGTGCCTATCCCCTATGTGATCTTACAATTATCTCCCTTATGAAGATGAATTATGAGATGTCTGAGCCCAACCGACTAGGACTTCAGCCAGGTAGCCACCGAAGTGGGCTCTCACCCAGCCGTATCAGTATCGACAGTCGGTCCTAAATACTGAAGAGTAGATTATCTCTACCCCTACATTGCCAGCTTTAGTTTGGCTAAATCATCATCATTATCAAGTGCATTCTCAAGAAGATGCCTTTCAGGGGGCATCACCTTTCGTGTCCCATATACCCTGAGCCACCACGGTTATGTGCTATTGTACCCATGTTGTTGTCCCATAGTAGGGGCACTTCTCAGTCCCAAAGTATGGATGCTTCCAATCCTAGTTCGGATTTTGGTATCATCCACCTCACAAGTAGGATTTGTTGGCCTCCCCAGTGACTGGTGCGAGCAGTAGCAGACACGGGCTGATCCATGACGATGATGTCCAATATATAGGTCCTCCCCATACCATCATCAGTCAGAGTGGAGGGCCTCTCTACTCCTACATCCAACATGAATGGAACGCCATGCCACCATCATCATCTCTAGTGTAGGCCCACCATGCTTCATAGATACATAGTTCGGAGGTCCAACCTATCCTCTTGGCCTGAGGTATGAGAATTTTCCTTTCCGAACCGGTTATCAAAGAGAGGATTCCCCTTTCTCTATCACATGACATCATGGGGGTCCTCCCTGTGTTATCAATGACATCAGTGGAGGCCCTCACCACTTCCTCGACAGTCATCACAAAGGTCTTACCCATATCCAGCATGGTCATAATGAAGGCCCTCATCATACAACATCTTCCAAAGCTAGTCGATGTGATGTTCCTCCCCATGCTATGCACAACCACCATGGATTTACTCACCATGTTCATGCCATTTCTAGTAGAGACACTCTCTGCTACAACACTTTCAATCACAAAGGTCCTCCCCATGTCCCAGTTTACATTTAAACAGGAGCTCCCTGCATTGTAGCTTCTCCAAATATAGGTCCCCCCACTCCAGAACCAGTTAAAGAGAAGTTCCTCCCCATGTCAAGAATCTACCCAACACAGAAAACTATCCCTAGGAAGGAGGGCGTGTCATTTCCACAAGATGAAGAATCATGAGAAACATCAAATCGAAATCAAACCCATATTCTTATCAGATTCTAATACTGGGTGAGTTTCGGTTATAGAACCCTCACTATGGTCTATTGAGATGGGGGATGGGGTAAGAACGAGGTGTATCAGCCTAATCCTTCCAAAAAGTATGGTCCACCATATCTCTATATACCTATAAAGATACATACAGGAGGAGAAATATTTTCCCCTTTCCCAGACATGGTCATGAAATCCTCTTTATCATCAATAAGTTAATTATCTACCACAACAAGAGATCACAATGAGTTGTTCTAGGGCATAATAGAGGAAACAAAATGTGACCCACCACCAACAAACACATCCCATATGTGAGAATTTGTGGTAATTAGTCCATCTTATAGGGATGTGGTGGTGCAATCAGTGCATTCTTCATAAGACCACCCATGATGTCGTGGCTTGTTAGTTCTTGTGATATACTCTCCACCTGCTAGTCTACCACCACAACAATCAACTTCATTTCCATTATTTGTCCCACAAATACCTCCAGTCGATGAGTGTGGAAATCAAGGATTGGATCCTAATTCTAAGCCATGATGTGTTTGGTAAATCCTCCCATAAGTCCATTTCCCAGAGATATTTTGGCCAATTGAAAATGAAAACATCAACATTTTTATGTCCCATACCCAGGAAGAGGTTTTGTGCCTATCCTAAACCTAAGGGAGTATGTATTTCTGTCTCCACATTAGTGGTTATATTCCCCAAGATCTAGGAATAATACAAAGACATTGTCCAACAATTCCTCCTAGTGGAGTTGTCCGCACATCCTATGGATCAATGCCCTGAGTCGCCTGATCATCCTCAGACCCTCTAGCAACAATGCGTATATAGATTCACTATGCTCTACAATGTTATGAAGGAGGCTTCTCTACATGTCTAGATCTGGGGTTGGGGGAAGTATGATACCCTACATTTCTATTATATCCCATGCCAGGAAGTTTCACCTGGTGATATTGAGGATATGCCTATAGTCGTTTTCACAGTAAACATGGTTATTGTGGAAATATACCCAGAAGGGGGAATTAGCACAAGTCTTGGAGAAGATGAATCACCTTCTAAGGCAGTAAATCACCACGAAGAACATTCATGAATCTATAATTTCCAACAAAGAAATTTTATTGGACTTCCCACACCTGATTAGTCATTACCTCTCAATTGAGACACTAACAAAGGAAAAGATCAAATCGGGACTGATAAAAACTCAGACCCGTTAGGATTAGTGAAGAAGACAGAAGATGACCTTGAAAAGGCAGAGTTGCCTCAACAAAATACTGAAAATAGAAAGATGTTTGATGAGTTCCTCACAGGCGCTCTATAGAATGGTGGCCAGATTACAGTAATCCCTTACTGGGGAAAGAGGATCAGGGACCAGTGCAACCTTCTCATAGTGAGTGGCCTCCTGGTGACCGTGACTACCATACCCATCTAGATAGGGTAGTGGATGGTGTTTATGAAAATCATCTACGATATGTGTCACCTAATCCACCTAAATATCTTGAAAACATTCCACAAGACCCGACTCAAGTTCTGCCAGCCATTCCACAGGTCCCACTGGCCGCTCTAGAGGTCATTCATCCATCTCCTAGGGAAATTATTCTTGTTTATGCAAGATCTTTTGGGCCTACTTACCATGTATAATAACCATCCAATGCATTTTTGGTCAGGTACCCTCATCAAGATCATAATACTCATCCAAATTATCCAAATGAAGCACTTATTTCTTCCCTTGGGGTCCTAGAAACAAGAAAAGTGGTGATCCCTCTTACTCAAAAGTTGTATCTAGAATGGTTGGCCGATATTCTTGCACCCATGGGTTTTGTAAATCCTACTCTCTACCCCTTTAATAGAATGTGGGACCCTCTATAGCTTCAAGACCACTTCACTTCAATGTGTGGACCATTTTGGGAACACCATCATAGAAGAAGGCCACCAAAATCTGGTGCTTTTTTCAAACACTAGTAGGGCCCGCGTTTGTCAGGTACATCTAGTTACCCATTAGGTCAATAGCTAGATGGGAGGATATTTGTAGGTATTTTCTCTACAAGTTCACTTCCACAACCTAGAAGACAAGCATTACTATCCTCTTCAAATTCATGCAGAGGCATGACGATCTCATTGCAGATTTTGTTTCTAGGTTTTAGGGACTCACATATTCCATTAATATGAAACTAACCCACGAAAATTATCTAAAGATGTGTGTGTGTATGTTTAAAACAAAACTAGTCCCTTCTGTCATCACTCAGAACTTCTCAGGAGGGTTTTGGGATTTCTCATAAAAATAATATTGTTTCAAGGAATCCTTGAAGCAAGAAAAGTAGGAACATACCTTTCCTCCTGTAGCTCCCATAAGAAGATCCATTAAGGTTGAGACCACTTTGGTAGTGAAAATTGAGCCCCCCCCCCAGGTAGATGGATTTATTACCGGAGAAGCCACCTACACATCTTCGTAACGTCCCACCACCATAGGCATAGCCTTCAGATTATTAGCGCCCGCATCAAAATTGGAAGGCACCCCTACATAACATGCCACTGCCACCTAGGTGAGAAAATCAGGTTCCACCTCCTCGATATGCTTTGCCAGCCCCTCGTGAGGGCTAGGCTCCCATAGCTCCTTCATTGGATTAGAGGAACCTGACATACTCATTCATTGATGCTTAGGTCACTGGTTATTTCCAAAGCTCCTTGGACTAGAGAATCCTATAGTTTCTAGAAGGAAATAGGCCTTAAGGTGAAGATCTCAGTATTCACCTCAGTTACTTACCCTATCACCGGTTCTTTTTCACAGCCTCAAAAATTGTTATGTTTTTAATGATTTGATCCAAGACTAGATCAATAACAACATAGTCGGGTTGGGTCCGGAACCGAAACAGGTTGCATGAGTGTATATTAATCCTGATAGTGACTGCGAGGGTGAATGATAGCAGATTTCTAACCACGAGTAAAAAATGTGATGACTGGATGGGCTCTTAATGTGGTCTTCCATGCCCTTGGTATCATCTGTGAATGTCTGAATCAACCTGATCATTTGGATTTCATTCTGATACCTTAAGTTATTGTCTCTCCATCAATTTATCAGTCTTCATCCTCCTAGGGGAGTACGCACCGGAGATGCAAGTGACGAAAAATCCCTCCACTTGTGTTGAATCCATCCCATACTCTTAGAGACTTTATTACCCTATAGATTGAGACTACCCCTAGGATTTACCCAAAAATGGAGGATTCTTAGAGTGATGACCATGGCTGTGATTTGGTCAATGTTGTTGAGTTAGTAAACTCTTACATGGTTCTCTATGACGAATATCACCAGGAGAACCTTCCTAATGTCCCTAGTAGACTCTAGGTTCAAAGGAGCTATGGTTATTTGAATTGCTATAATGTATGGTTCAATGCTTCTATTCAAGCCATACATGACATCGAGACTAGACAGTAGTCCTAGAGCAGAGCTCATCATGCATATCCTTCTCATCTCATTTCATCATGTCCGCATTCCCCATCATTTTTACTCCTTCCTTTAGGCGAGCCATGATGTCCATACTATGATCATCCATTTTAATTTGTGGATGGGCCTCAGTCATCTAGTCGTCAGTCAGTGGCCACTCTATGAAGTTTGACTAGTGAGAAGTGGGTCATTCCGTGCACCAAACAGAATCCAATGTTCAACCATAAGTTCTTTTTATACCTCCTTCAACAGAGTGGCCTTATGTCTTCATAAGTACACTCATGGAATGGAAATTCAATTTCATCATGAATATTGTGAGAATTCATGTGAGGATATCTATTTTTTAGGCTCTCCGGATATCAGAAGATATGTGTGAAGCCCATGTGGAGGATTTAATAATCCCCCACCATTTTGAGAGATAATTAGCAACTGTAGAAGCATTCCATGCTGATACAGTCGAGCATACAGAATGTCAGGCCATCATCTCTTTCACTGTAGAAGATTATGGTTTGCCTATACTGAGTCACATCATCCCTATGTACATCACTAGCTAGTTTAATGGAATTGTGGTCTGCCATTTCCTTGTCAACAGAGGTTCTGGGATCAATCTCATCCGGAACCAGACACTTAGCAAGCTGGGACTTTCTGAGGTAGATCTGAGTCCCTCTGACTTGAAAATTCATGGTTATGATAGGACGAAATAATCATGAGTAAGAAATATTCTCCAAAAACCCCAGTTCGGTGTCCTATTTTCCAGCACCAAGTTCATGTTTTCTCAAAAGACATAGCTTAATAAAATGATGATGGGTATACCATTACTCCACCTATATATGATAGTCTCTTAATCATATCAATAATGCCATAAGTAATCTCTTATTGATCAAGAAGGAAAACTCCAAGGTGATGTGTCCCCCTTAACCTCTTTTGAATCCTATTACCTAGATGGAAACTAATACAATATCAAGGGAAACGGAGATTCAGGATAATGTGTTTGAGCAAGCTACAACTATGACCGACACATGGACATACCAAGATGATGCTTATGTTTTCTCAATTTACCGATTGGAGGCCACAACCCTGGACATGGTGTAATGGTTTTTCATATAGGTGATGAGTGGGAAGTATGTTCCCATGTCTATGGAATACCAATAGATCCCCTCATATTTCTACACAAGTCATGATCAGGTGATCCTATTTCCCCCTTCTCCTATAAGTTATCGGGATGTATGCCCCATGGAAAAAGGGATATTTCATACATTATTGTACCATTGGGCTGGGATAAACCAGATCAAGATGATGTGACACTTTTTCATTGATATTATCCGGATTGGACTCGTGAGTTGATGTCCAGATAGGATTGGGTTGACAGAATTCATCTCTATGGTTTCATCAATGTAGGAATCCCCTGATGAGGTTTCCACTACCGCTCAGGCTGGCACCACTGCCCTGTTAGGATCTGTTGACTCGGAAGAGTTGCCTCCTAGAAATGATCCTATCAACATGGATGAAGAAGAGGATTTGGAATATTCCCCTCCCACATTCAATGTGGGTGTCTCCACTACGGTCGATGAATTGGTACATGTGAACCTCAGTACTGAGACAGATTTGAAACAACACTGATTAGTGCCGCTATGACTGCAAAAGAGAAGCAGGAATACATGGATATCCTAAGGTAGTATCATGATGTATTTTCATGTATTTATGATGAGATTTTAGGGTGAGATCCTCATGTCGCCATCCACCATCTCAGACTCCCATAAAATCATCGCAGGTTCAAATAGCCTCCATGAAAGATGCACCATTCTCACGGTGCCACGGTCGAGGTTGACGTTAATAAGATCTTCAAAGCCAAATTTTTAAATGAGGTGCATTACACCTTGTGGTTATCCAATATTCTGCTCGTCCAGAAGATGAATGGATAAATCATAGTCTACATCGAAATCCAGGTTCCCAACTGTCACTGTCTCAAGGATGATTTTCACCTTCCTACAACAAAATTGTTGATTGATACCACTGTTGTGTTCTAGGCCTTCTCATTCATGGATGGGAATTCTAGATATAATCAAATATGAATTTCCCTTGAGGATGAAGAGTATTTTAAAGACCCGTAAAAATCAAGGGAAATTTTCTTTAATTTTCTTTGGAATTTTACAAGAGCGCGGTTTCTGACGGCACCTGATTCCGAGGGCCGGAGTGCCCGGAATAATTTTCCGAAGTTTGGCTCGGGTACGTTCAGTGAACGAATGAGCGGGAATTTATAACTTTTGAACCGGTGCCCGGAATCAAATTCCGAGGGCACCGATGAACTCGCAGCGCCGATATTCGCTTAAGGAGACCTTTTCCGAGGTTGCGTTTTATGCGGGACGAAAGTTAGTTTTGGGAGAAATTATAAGATGTTAAATAAAAATGTGGAAACACTTTTTATTTTTATTTTTGTTGGTTAACTTCTCCCAAAAGGAGTTAAAGGTAGGACCCACATCTACTTAACCTCCCTTGGGAGGATTAATTGTGGTGGGGCCCACATGAAGCATAACTCTTCACCTCTTTTTTTTAAACTCCCTTGAATTCCTCTTTTAATGAACAAGACAATTTTGTTCATTAATGGAGTTGAATTGTTTGAATTTCAAACCCTTGAAATTCAATTTGTTAAGTGTGTGAATAAAATAAGACTTTAGCTTATTTCATTTGGGTTATAATTCTCTAGCCGCCTTGAGAGAATTTGGAGTTCTTCTTCTTCTTCTTCTTCAAGCTTTGACGAAGAACGTGAAGAACATTCGAACATCGACGAAGAACACCACGTTCTCGGGAATCGTCTTCCGCGACGCCTTACCCGCGACACTGACGACGTACTTCTTCTGCGTCATCTCTTCTGCGACGATTTCCCACAACGAAATCGTCGTCAAAGAACTTCGAATCCTCGCTTCACGACATCAACATCCTTCTTCCGTGACGCTGACCACCGCAACGCGTCTTCCGCGGGTCGTTGACGATCATCGTTCTTGAAACCGAGGTAGGGGTTGTTGTTGATTATTTTTTTATTCTTGTTCTTGGTTCTAGCATGACAAACGTGAGGATAAATATTTACGTGTTATCGTCTAACGAGAGGGAAGGGGCCGGACCGCAAAAACACGGCTGAATCCCCCCTCCATTGTTCTTGAATTTTTTTATTATTTTTCTTGTCGATGAACGTGATGGCGTGGTGCCGTTGCACCATGCGAGAAAAGCACGGATATAGTTGCGCGGCACCGTCGCGCTGCGCCGCGGAAAGTTAATCAAGAACGCGACGCCGTCGCGCCGCGTCGAAGGAAACCGAAGGCGTCGCGGCCGGAGCGGGGCCGCGGCGGAGGGGCGCGGTGCCGTCGCACCGCGCCGGATGACGAAGGCCGCGGCCGGTTCCGGGCCGCGGCGGAACGGGAAGACCGGCAGCCAGCCGGGCCGTCGGTGTCGGATGCCCGAAGGGGACCGGCTTTGCTGGTCCGTTGAGGAAGAACCGGCCGGCCAGGTCGGGCCGACAGGAAGTGGAAAAACCGGGGGAATTTAATTCCCCCGGCCAACTTGAATGCCCCCCCCCCCATTAAGAGGGGGGGACGGTTTCACAAAGGGGGGAAGGCGCCCCCCCCCCCCCCCCCCGTTTTTCTCAAAGGTAGGCCCCCATGAGGGGGGCCGGTTTCTCCAAGGCGCGGCTTTCAACCGCGCCGCCAGCAGGAAGCGGGGGCCTTGCCCCCCGCGCGTGGCACCCGAGCGGCGTCGGGCCGCGCCGCCGCCGGTCGGGCCGCGCCGCCGCGCCGGACCGCGCCGCCGCGCCGGGCCGCACCGCCGGGCCAGACCGCGTCGGCCCGGACCCGGACCCCCCGTTTTCGAATCGACTTCGGTCTTTTGGCCATAACTTGTGCTACGGACCTCCGATTGACGAACCGTCAGCAACGATTAGATCCTTGGATCGAGGCGATCGATTCAGTATATTGCACTCAAAGTTTCGGAATACTTTGAGTTCGGCCGGGTTGGTTCGTTCCCGAAACCAACCGGGCCCTCGGAGCAGAAACGCTCATATATTGAGCTAAGAACGTCTGATTGATGTGCCGTCAGCTTTGTTGTGTTCCTCATTGTGAGACAGATATTTTAGCATACTCCGCCCGAGGATTGGATGCAGGTGGAGTACGGTCGGGTTGGTTTTGCCTTAAAAACCAACCGGGTCCCTGGGACGAAAAAGCCAATAACTCTCAGACCGGGCGTCCGATCGACGAGCCGTCTGTTGTATTGAGTTCCTGTTGACGATATGGAACTTTTGGATACATCAACTCTTGACATTGTGACAGTTGATGTATCAGCCTCTCCGCTCGTGGAGCGGACCCTCCCGATCGAGCTTGCTGTGTGCGGGAACCCTAGTGCTGGCTGCGACTGTGACTGCTACTGCTACATCTATTGTGACTGCGACGATGATAGTGTAGAGATCCTCAGTGGATTCAACGACGACGACTACAGCACTCCGCGATCCTACGTGGATCAGTGATACATGTCCTATGTGGGCCCGATCCTATGTGGGTCTTTGCGCTCAGTGGTCCTGTGTGAACCAGCGCCTACAGGTCCTCTGTGGGCCCGATCCTGTGTGGGTCATTGCGGGGGTTAGTTACCTATCGATCCTTCGTGGGTCCGACGACTTAGATGGATCAGAGATCATCTTTATCGTCCTTTGAAGAAGTATACCTGTGTGAGCTGAATCCTATTGCTTTCCTGTGTGGATTGTGTTGTGCTATCCTGTGTGGATTAGGTTTTGCTTCCTGTGTGGAATACGTTTACTTTCCTGTGTGGACTGAGTTGTAATTGGGCTCGGAGGATGGAGCGTATTGGAATTGATGACTTAGGTATATGTATGGGAATATACCTAAGCAGTGTCGGTTGTTACTTCATGTTTTTATCTTCCTTTGTGGTTTATCCTTTTTGGATTTTGGGAGACCTTCAGGGTTCTCAGGGTCCATACTGAGTAGCTTATACTCACCCCTGCACGGGCTATTCCCGCACTATGTTGTGTTGGTTGCAGACGACGGACAGCGTTGATCGTGGCTGAGGATTGAAGAGCAGAACGGTACCTGGAGGTGGACCACTGGGCGGGACGTGCCCGGAGCGGACGGCGGGATCCGAGGAGCAGTGTAGCTATCTGTACCCACCGTTCAGGTGGGATTTCTAGTGGACAGCACGATGTAGCGGCTTTTACTTTACAGTTGTTGTTTTCCCTTTTGAGTTGTACATTACTTTCAGTTTGGGTTTGTATACTGGCCCATTTACTTTTCCGCACTTTCAGTTGTACTCTGTTCTTACTTAGTGTTTAATTTTTCGCTTGCTTACTCTGTGGTGTTTGTTTACTTTACAAAGGAAATGCCTTCCCTTTTTACTGGGATTTACGCCTTGGTGCTAGTCGCCAGCCCCTGGCCTATGGAAGGCGGGCTTAGGGTAGTCACGACACGAGCCCCGAGGATGGGTCGTGACAACTTGGTATCAGAGGTGGTTCGGTTCTACCGCGAACTCCGATATTTTCTATGTGAAGCGATAATGTTTAGCGTATTGAGTGTGGTTATCAGTCCAGGGAGTCCAGTGTTGGTGCGGCGGCCGACGTATCCGTACACCAGGACCCTGACTTCTGATTTCCGACTTAATGCACGAAAACATTGATTGCGTGTGTGTTTCAAAGTTTTCTTTGTGATTTCTTTATGTCAGCTCACCAGGTATACAGTTTGACTGTGGCGCACCTGTTGCCTTTCAGGATGGCCCCACGACGGCAGCCAGCTAGGGTTCCGAGAGTCGAGCATGATGACAGCCCACCGAGCGACGAGGTCTCGGTGCAGGGCCCTTTGTCAGCAGTGGAACCGGCAGTAGCTCTACCCATCGAGCCATCGATGCTTCCAGCAGCAGCCGCTGACGATGCACGTCGCCTCAGTGCACTGCATGAGTTTCAGCGCCAGCGACCGTCCAGGATTCGTGGGGATACGGACCCCCGGGTAGCCGAGGACTGGATGGAGGCAGTGGTACGTGTGTTTAGGCTAGTGAGGACACCAGCAGACCTCATGGTTATCCTCACTGCGAGCCTACTGCACGCATCAGCGGGCCGATGGTGGAGCATGATGCTCCAGGTGCACGATGAGGCATCTCTTCTATGGACAGACTTTGAGAGCCTCTTCCGCTCGGAGTTCGTCCCAGCCACCCTTCATGCGGTGCGTATTCAGGAGCTTCATCAGCTGCGGCAGGGCAGCATGACGGTCGCTCAGTACTCGGCGAGATTTGCTGATCTCTCGCGCTACTCGACCGACATGGTATGGGACCCATTATTCCGGGCTCGGACCTTCGAGCAGGGTTTGAGACACGAGATCAGGGAATCACTGATCTCCCTCAGCATACCGACTCAGATAGGAGTTCTAGAGCAGGATCTTTTGATCGAGAGCTTCCTTGCTGAGTCTACACCAGCGTCGAGACCCACCGCAGGGCGGAACGTTGCAGAGTCATCTGCAGCAGGCAGTCGACGGATGACTCAAGGGTTCAGGTAGACCAGACCATCAGGAAGACGACCTCAGGACACTGGCTCAGCAGTGCGGGACACACAGTGAGGAGCCAGTCTTTCGAGAGGCAGACAGTGTTACTCGTGCGGCGGGAAGGGCCACATGGCTCGTGACTGCCCGACCCGCTGTGCCGAGGAGCATCAGACGGTTGAGGGACAACCAAGGCAGAGGCAGAGGGTCGACCGTGGCGGTCCGCAGGGAGGAGGCGGATGAGGCAGAGGAGCTGGACGAGCAGCCGGTGGTGGGCGACGCTTTGAGTCTCTACCACCACCACCACCATGAGGTCCACCCCGACCACAGGGAGCTGGCGGGCAGAGACAGGCACAGCTCCAGGCAGCAGAGGCCTACGACCACGGCGCACCTGAGATGATTCGAGGTACTATCTGTGTCTATTCCACCCTTGTTGCAGTACTTATAGACATAGGAGCGAGTCACTGTTTCATAGTCTCTGCCCTTGTTCGGAGCTCGGAGATTCCGACAGAGCCATTGGCTCGATCCTTATGGCTAGAGACTCCTACGGGAGCAGACTCGACGATTACGCACTGGTGCCGGTAGTGCGAGCTTACTCTAGGAGGCGAGAGCTTCGGATGGGATCTTCTTGTAGCAGTTTCGAGGCCTTACGACGTCATCTTGGGCATGGATTGGCTATCTATGGTCCATGCCCAGATTGACTGTTTTAGGCGCAAGGTGCGATGTGTACGCACCGACGGGAGCAGGTTCACCTTCACCGGGGAGAAGGGAGCCTTTGCAGCACAGGATGGACTTCCGCGGAGGAGAGGACAGCCCATTACTCATCAGTTGGCTAGCCTCATCCTTGGAGCAGTTGACACACGGAGTCCTGGTTTTCCTGCAATGGTGGATAAGTTTGCGGGCGTTTTTCCCGACGACGTCCCAGGGCTACCTCCTCGCAGAGAGGTAGACTTTTATATTGACTTGTACCCCAGGACAGCCCCGATATCCACTCCAGCATATCGGATGGCCCCCACCGAGCTTCGAGAGATACGGGTACAGTTGGAGGACTAGCAGGGCAAGGGGTTCATCCGACCCAGTGTTTCACCCTGGGCTTCCCCGGTATTATTCGCCAAGAAGTCGGACGGGTGCTTGCGACTTTGTGTTGACTATCGTCACCTGAACTAGGTGACAGTGAGGAACAAGTATCCACTACTGAGGATTGATGACCTCTTTGATCAGCTCAGGGGAGCAAGGTGGTTCTCGAAGATAGACCTCAGGTCAGGCTATCATCAGCTCAGAGTCAGAGACGAGGACGTGCATAAGACAGCCTTCAGATGTCGGTATGGCCACTATGAGTTCATGGTTATGCCTTTCGGCGTAACCAATGCTCCAGCAGTGTTCATGTCCCTCATGAACAGGATCTTTCAGCCATAACTTGATCGGTTTGTCGTGGTCTTCATCGAAGACATTCTGATTTACTCTAAGACTGAGGAGGAGCACGCCTATCACTTGCGAGTGGTACTAGACACACTCCGAGAGCACCAGCTTTTTGGTAAGATCTCGAAGTGCCAGTTCTGGATACGTGAGGTCCACTTCTTGGGGCACGTTATCTCTGAGGCGGGAGTTGCAGTGGATCCTGCGAAGATCGAGGTTGTGGTAGCATGGGAGCCACCCAGGAGCGTGACTGAGGTTCGGAGTTTCTTGGGACTTGCTAGATACTATTGGATATTCATGCCAGACTTCTCTAGAGTTGCGGCACCACACACAGCTTTGATGAAGAAGGGGAAACCCTTCGTGTGGTCAGACAGATGTCAGTAGAGCTTTTAGGAGCTGAGACAGAGATTGACCAGCGCACCTATCTTGAGGTTGCCTGAGGAGGGAGTAGGGTACGTAGTCTACTGCGATGCATCATGGACCGGACTCAGATGTGTTCTGATGTAGGAGCGGGCCGTGATCGCCTATGTATCACTTCATTTGAGGCCGCATGAGAAGAAATACGCTACCCATGACCTGGAGTTAGCAGCAGTGGTCTTCGCTCTGAAGACATGGCGACACTATCTGATGGGCGAGCACTTTATAGTCTTTTCCGATCATCAGAGTCTCAGGTATATCTTCTCGCAGAAGGACCTGAACCTGAGACAGTGGCGATGGCTCGAGTTCCTCCAGGACTATGACTTTGAGATAGTATATACTCATGGGAAGGGGAACGTAGTATCCGATTCCCTCAGCAGGAGGACGGGCATTCAGCTACTCGAGGAGGCGACGGAGCAGCTAGCCTCTCTGCAGATATCCTTCGTGGATAGAGATGGAGCAGCCTTCCTCCAGTCTCTCAAAGTCACCCCTCCTCTACTACAGCAGGTCAGAGAGGCACAGCGTGAGGACGCTGACTGTGAGACACGGCGTGCACAGATATCCTCGGGACAGGCACTTGATGGTTTCTCCCTAGAAGCAGAGCACGACATCCTTTTCAGAGGACGAACCATGGAACCAGTCGCTTGGCGAGAGGAGGTGCTGATAGAGTTTCACACTTCTCATTTTGCGGTACATCCAGGAGTGGCGAAGATGTACCAGGATCTCAGATGACAGCACTGGTGGCCGCTCATAAAGAAGGCTGTAGCAGAGTTCATTTCTCGATGCCTCACCTGCCAGCAGGTGAAGGCAGAGCATCAGGTACCAGCAGGCTTGGTACAGCCCTTGGAGGTTCCGGAGTGGAAGTGGGATGGCATATCTATGGACTTCGTGACTGGACTTCCACGCACTTCCAGAGGTCACGACTCCATTTGGGTGATTGTTGACCGACTCACCAAGTCAGCACACTTCTTACCCATCAGAGAGAAGGGATCATTGGAGAGCTTGGGACGTCTCTACGTTCAGGAGATTGTACGGCTCCACGGTGTGCCATCATCTATCGTCTCCGATCGAGATGCTCGCTTTACTTTCCGGCTTTGGAAGGGGTTACAGGAGGCGTTCGGGACGCAACTACGTCTGAGCACAGCCTTTCACCCTCAGACGGATGGTCAGACGGAGAGGACCATCCAGACTCTCGAGGGCATGCTCCGCGCATGTGTCCTCGACTTTGGTCGTAGCTCGGAGGACCACCTACCGTTGGTGGAGTTTGCGTACAACAACAGCTACCACTCCACCATCGGGATGGCACCGTATGAGGCGTTGTACGGCCGACCTTGTAGATCTCCTTTGTGCTGGATAGACCCAGGGGAGTCAGCACTTGTGGGACCAGAGATGGTCCAGGACACGACAGAGAAGGTCCAGGTCATCTAGGAGCGGATGAGGACAGCTCAGAGCCGGCAGAAGGCATACGCTGACAGGAGGCGAAGGACACTAGAGTTCGAGGATGGTGACCACGTCTTCTTGCGGGTCTCACCTCGACGTGGTTTTCAGAGATTTGGCCGAGGCGGCAAGTTATCTCCATGCTTCATCGGACCCTTCCAGGTCCTCAGCTGGATTGTCGAGGTGGCTTATCGTCTGGCTCTACCACCTCAGTTGCACCGGGTGCACGACGTCTTCCACGTGTCTCAGCTGAGGAGATACGTGCACCACCCGACGCACATCATTGACCAAGGGGAGCTTGACGTTGACTATGGGGCGAATTTTACGGAGGTCTCAGTGGAGATCGAGGATCGACAGGATCTGGTCCTACGTGGATGGTTGATTCCTCTAGTGCGCATTAGATGGCAGCACGAGAATCTCCAAGAGATCACATGGGAGCGGGAGGCTCAGATGCGTGCTCAGTACCCTCATTTGTTTCCCTAGTTTTTGATGTATCTTTACGGGGACGTAAAGCCCTGAGGTGGGAGTAATGTAAAGACCCGTAAAATTCGAGGGAAATTTTTTCTTAATTTTCTTTAGAATTTTACAAGAGCGCGGTTTCTGACGGCACCTGATTCCGAGGCTCGGAGTGGCCGGAATCATTTTCCGAAGATTGGCTCGGGTACGTTCAGTGAACGAACGAGCGGGAATTTCTAACATTTTAACCGGTTCCCGGAATCAAATTCTGAGGGCACCGATGAACTCGCAGCGCCGATATTCTCTTAAGGAGACCTTTTCCGAGGTTGCGTATTATGTGGGACGAAAGTTAGTTTTGGGAGAAATTATAAGAAGTTAAATAAAAATGTGGAAACACATTTTATTTTAATTTTTGTTGGTTAACTTCTCCCAAAGGGAGTTTAAGGTGGGACACACATCCACTTAACCTCCCTTGGGAGGATTAAGTGTGGTGGGGCCCACACGAAGCATAACTCTTCACCTCTTTTTTTTAAACTCCCTTAAACTCCTCTTTTAATGAACATGACAACTTTGTTCATTAATGGAGTTGAATTGTTTGAATTTCAAACCCTTGAAATTCAATTTGTTAACTGTGTGAATAAAATAAGACTTTATCTTATTTTATTTGGGTTATAATTCTCTAGCCACCTTGAGAGAATTTTGAGTTCTTCTTCTTCTTCTTCTTCAAACTTTGACAAAGAACGCGAAGAACCTTCGAACATCGACGAAGAACGCCACATTCTTGGGAATCGTCTTCCGCGATGCCTTACCCGCGACACCGATGACGTACTTCTTCCGCGTCATCTCTTCCGCGACGATTTCCCGCAACGAAATCGTCATCAAAGAAATTCAAATCCTCACTTCACGACATCGACGTCCTTCTTCCGTGACGCCGACCACCGCGACGCGTCTTCCGCGGGTCGTTAACGATCATCGTTATTGAAACCGAGGTAGGGGTTGTTGATGATTATTTTTTTATTCTTGTTCTTGGTTCTAGCATGACAAACGTGAGGATAAATATTTACGTGTTATCGTCTAATGAGAGGGAAGGGGCCGGACCGCACAAACACGGCCGAATCCCCCTCCTTTGTTCTTGAATTTTTTTATTATTTTTCTTGTGGATGAACATGATGGCGTGGTGTCGTCGCACCACACGGGAAACGCACGACTATAGTTGCTCGGCGCCATCGCGCCGTGCCGTGGAAAGTTTATCAAGAACGCGATGCCGTCGTGCCGCGTCGAAGGAAACCGAAGGCGTCGCGGCCGGAGCAGGGCCGCGGCGGAGGGGCGCGGTGCCGTCGCACCGCGCCGGATGACGAAGGCCGCGGCCGGTTCCGGGCCGCGGCGGAACGGGAAGACCGGCAGCCAGCCGGGCCGTCGGTGTCGGATGCCAGAAGGGGACCGGCTTTGCTGGTCCGTTGAGGAAGAACCGGCCGGCCAGGTCGGGCCGACAGGAAGGGGAAAAACCGGGGGAATTTAATTCCCCCGGCCAACTTGAATGCCCCCCCCCCATTAAGTGGGGGGTCCGGTTTCACAAAAGGGGGCAGGTGGCCCCCCCGTTTTTCTCAAAGGCAGGCCCCCACGAGGGGGGCCGGTTTCTCCAAGGCGCGGCTTTCAGCCGCGCCGCCAGCAGGAAGCGGGGGCCTTGCCCCCCGCGCGTGGCACCCGAGCGGCGCCCGGTCGCGCCGCCGCCGGCCAGGCCGCGCGGCCACGCCTCCGCGCCGGATCGCGCCGCCGGACGGGTTGGGTCGGACCCGGGTCGGGTCGACCTGGTTCGGGCCGACCCAGGGGGGTCGGGCCGGGTCGGCCCGAACCCAGACCCCCCATTTCGAATCGACTTCGGTCTTTTGGCCATAACTTGAGCTAAGGACCTCTGATTGACGAACCGTCAGCGGCGATGCGATCCTTGGATCGAGACGGTCTATTCGGTATATCGCACTCAAAGTTTTGGAATACTTTGAGTTCGGCCGGGTTGGTTCGTTCATGAAACCAACCGGGCCCTCGGAGCGGAAACGATCATATCTTGAGTTACGGACGTCCGATTGACATGCCGTCAGTTTTGTTGTGTTCCTCTTAGTGAGACGGATCTTTTGGCATACTCCGCCCGAGGTTTGGACGTAGGTGGAGTACGTTCGGTTTGGTTTTTCCTTAAAAACCAACCGGGCCCCTGGGACGAAAAGGCAAATAACTCTCAGACCGGGCGTCCGATCGACGCGCCGTCTGTTGCGTTGAGTTCCTGTTTACGATACGGAACTTTTGGATACATCAACTCTGGACTTTGTGACAGTTGATGTATCAGCCTCTCGGCTCGTGGAGCGGACCCTCCCGATCGAGCTTGCTGTGTGCGGGAACCCGAGTGCTGGATGCGACTGTGACTGCTACTACTACAGCTACTGTGACTGCGACGACGACAGTGCAGAGATCCTTAGTGGATTCGACGATGACGAATACAGCACTCAGCGATCCTACGTGGATCAGTGCTACAGGTCATGTGTGGGCCCGATCCTGTGTGGGTCCGATCCTGTGTGGGTCTTTGCGCTCAGCGGTCCTGTGTGAACCAGCGCCTACAGGTCCTGTGTGGGCCCGATCCTGTGTGGGTCTTTGCGGGGGTTAGTTACCTATCGATCCTTCGTGGGTTCGACGACTTAGATGGATCAGAGATCATCTTTATCGTCCTTTGAAAAAGTATACCTGTGTGAGCTGAATCCTGTTGCTTTCCTGTGTGGATTGTGTTGTGCTATCCTGTGTGGATTACGTTTTTCTTCCTGTGTGGAATACGTTTACTTTCCTGTGTGGACTGAGTTGTACTTGGGCTCGGAGGATGGAGCGTATTGGAATTGATGACTTAGGTATATGTATGGGCATATACCTAAGCAGTGTCGGTTGTTACTTCGTGTTTGTATCTTCCTTTGTGGTTTATCTTGTGGATTTTGGGAGACCTTCAGGGGTCTCGGGGTCCCTACTGAGTAGCTTATACTCACACATGCACGGGTTATGCCCGCACTACGTTGTGTTGGTTGCAGACGACAGACAGCGTTGATCGTGGCTAAGGCTTGCAGAGCAGAACGATACCTGGAGGTGGACCACTGGGCGGGACGTGCCCGGAGCGGACGACGGGATCCGAGGAGTAGTGGAGCTATTTGTACCCACCCTTCAGGTGGGATTTCCAGTGGACAGCTCGGTGTAACGGCTTTTACTTTACAGTTGATGTTTTCCCTTTCGATTTGTACTTTACTTTCAGTTTGGGTTTTTATACTGGCCCATTTACTTTTCCGCACTTTCAGTTGTACTCTGTTCTTACATAGTGTTTACTTTTCCTCTTACTTACTCTGTGGTGTTTGTTTACTTTACAAAGGAAGTGCCTTCCCTTTTTACTGGGATTTACTCCTTGGTGCTAGTTGCCAGCTCCTGGTCTATGGAAGGCGGGTTTGGGATAGTCACGGCACGGGTCCTGAGGACGGGTCGTGACAAGTATATCTCTTTCAAGGAACCACAAGACACTTGTTTCTACAAGTTAATGTCTTTTGGTCTAACGAATGCAGGTTCCACCTATCAGCGTTCCATGAACAGCATATTCAGTTTGATCCTAGGGACATTTATGGAATGCTACATGGACAACCTGGTTGTTAAATATCTCTAGCATCAGGCGAACCTTAAAGGTCCTGAGAAAGTTTTAGGCTTTCTTTTTTCCTTCAATATGAAGATAAACCCATGGATGTGTGCCTTTGAGGTCACCTCTAAAAAGTTTTTTTTCTTTTTTTATTAGATACAGAGCCATTGAGAGTTATTTATAAAAGATTAAGGCCATCAGTGAGATGTCTCCACCGAGAAATATTTCAGAACTCCAAGTCTTTCAAATCCACATAACCTATATACATCGATTAATTGAAAATATAGATGGTAAGTGTATGACCTTTTATTGGTTCATTAGTAAATGTGTCAATTAGAAGTGGCATGAGGAGTGTTAGGATACTTTTGATGAAATGAATCCTTACCTTGTATAACCATTAGTTCTGATGCCTCCCATTTTAAAAATTCTTCTGGTCCTCTATGTTACCACTCTAGAATGATCCCTGAGTTACCTTCTCACATAGAAGAACAAGGAAGGAACAAAAAACAGTTTATACTATCTTAGTCGTGTGCTCCTCAATATAGAGACTAGATATTCTCCTATCGAGAAGAACTGTCTTGTGCTGGTATTCACAGTGCAGAAATTTCAACATTACCTGCAGTACTATGAGATAAAGTGAGTGTCCCGAGTGGGTCCGATGATGTAAATCCTGAACCGCCCCATGATGACAGGATGGCTAGCTCGGTGGTCAGTGAACTTCAATAGTTGGACATCAAGTTTTCCCTCCAAAAGGCTATCAAGGAACATTAATTGTCATACTTTCTTGACTCCCATACACCCCCATAGAGATGTCTTCGGATCGTGACTTTCCAAATAAGGGAATCCCCTCAGTGAATCATTCCACTCCATATTGAAAAATGAACTTTTATGGTGCTTCCCAAATCTCCACTGGTTGGTATCTCAATGATCCCAAACATAATAAAGTAGGCATAGGTATTTTCTTCATCACTCCTATACATGGTGTAAAGCACTATTCATTTCTATTTTCAGAAGAATTTACCAACAATGAGGTGATGTATTTGGATCTCATCACTAGTATCGTGATGTCCCTTGATATTGACATTCCCCAACTACATGTGATATGGGACTATAAACTGGTTGTCAAGAAGATCAATGGAAACTACGTCATCATGAATCCAGAGCTCATACCTTTATTAGAGTGTACTCACCAGATGATGACCCAGTTCCCTTCTTGTCCAGAATTTACTGAGGTCCCATGATCAATGAACGGTTGAGCTGATGCCTTGGTGAGTGCTTTCACATCTCTTATAGAGACTAATCAAGATGATTTTATTATCCATGTATTACATCAAAGAGTCATTTCTCCCATCACTATGGACAATTATGATAGGAAATATTTAATCCACCTTACAACCTATGACTCCACATCGAAGTCACTAGGTCCCCCATAACACAATATTGGAAGAGCCCCCTAACAAGAAAACTCCCTTTATTGAGTATCTCCATCATAGTAAAATCTCAACAAACCAAGCCGAACGTGAGAGAATCTGTTGGCTTACAATGCAGTTCATCATCAAGAGTGGACCCAATCACGAGAATATCCTCTAAAAACATGGGTTTGATGATATTATCCTCTATTTCATTCAAGGAAATGATATTTCTCAGGTTATGAAGGAATATAATTCAGGTTCTTTTGAGGCTCAATAAATAGGTCCCAAAATCTCTCATCAAATCTGATGATTGGGATATTTTTGTCCCACTATGATCCATGAGTGCATCAAATTTTATAAGAGGTTCAATTATTGCCAAATAATGTCTAATTTTGTGTATTGATCACCTGAGTCTCTCTATACTACCATGTATTGTAGGCCCTTTGAAGACTTGAGACTTGATTTTGTGGGACCGTATCTACCATCAATAGCTCCCACTTAAGCTTCTTCATGATTGGTACATATTTCTCTTCCAATTGGAATGATGCAATCCTGATCAATGATGTTAAGGCATATTCCATAATTGAATTCATAAGCTCCAATATCACCCACCGATTCAGATCCCTCATGCCTTCCTCACTGATAACGACACCAACTCCTGAGAAGAAGAGCTGAAAAAACAGTACGCAAAGGAAAATATCCATTATAACCATACCTATCCCTATCATGCACAAGAAATTGGGAATATTTATGTAATTTGAAAAAACCTCTCTAACAATTTGCATAATATGGTTGGTCCGTAAAAGATGAGTTGGCCAGAAAAACTCACCAAACCTCTATGAACATACTGGACGATAACTCATAATTCTACCTAGGTGACTCTATATTCCCTATTGTACAGATTATAGGAGGTCCTTCCCTTCGAGTTTCAGTTACCCTCACTACGCACAGTCATCTACAATCATTAGGCACCATAATAAGTATCTGAAATACCTCTAGCTGAACATGAATAGCTTATCGAGAATAGGATCCATGCCTTGAACAATCTAGAGAGGCATCCGAATAACATATCTACGGATTCCAATAATATTGTTCACCTATGATATTTCATTCAAAGTGACACTGTATTAGCCTTGAGAACTCCAATAATACCCTATAGGAAGCCACCGAAGTTGAAACACAAATGGGAGGGACGTTATGTCATTCACAGGGTTTACCTAAATGGTGCATAATCTCTTGTCACTATGGATGGTGATCATATTACTCCTCCCACCAATGAAAAATTCCTCATTAAGTACTTTGCATGAGGGAATCCTCATCCCAGAAGATGCTAAATTGTATTATCATCATGTAAGGCATTAAATCAACTATTGTCATCTTGGAGGATGCTAAACTGTTCATCCTTACCCTACAAGACTTTAAACTCTATATGGTACAAGCTCTTCAATGGTAAAATAAGATCCCCCATTTCCATATCTTATGAATTTAAATTTCACAACATTTTCATAACTACCTATGGCTTGATTCTCATACTTCTAGGATACATAGTGACACCCAAACCATTCATATGTGGCCTAGAACCAGGACACTTGAAATTTCCAGCCTCATGGACTAGGTTCTTTCTTTGGATTGTGCATTGTGGTATGGAATCTTTGCCCTTATTCACATCGGGATATTTTTTACACACCACACATATCCCCTTAATGTACTTCTCTTTTATACATCCTTACCACATGATGTTAATCTAAAAATAATTTCAAGAACTATGTATCACTTGATTCCCCTCCTCATGGGATACATGAAATTTCCGAAACAATTCATATTTGGTCCCAGCCTAACAATCCTGTTAAAGCCCTCTCGTTTAGTTCTCTTCGAGGGATACAGATTGTGTGATGTGGGGTATTTAGTCCCCATTCATATAAGGTGAACGATGTTCACACCATGTGCCTCTCCTTCTAGAACATCCTTCATCCAATCTTCGTCCTTACCACATGACGTTAAACTATACATATTTCTAGAAATATGAATGGAATGATTCCAATCCTCATGTGATATGTAGGAAGGTCCGAAAATTTCTTCTCTGGGTCCAGCCTTATTTTTTATAACCGCCTTTTCATTATGGCCCCAAGGACAATATTCTTTCGGGGGTGTGTGGTGTGGTGTGGTATTATGTGCTCATCCACATCAAGTTTTCAATAACCACACTATATATATCTCTCTTTTGAGATATTTCCATTGAAGACATTTAACCCAATTATCTCCTCAAGTAGTATACACTAAATTTGGCCTATATCTCATTTTTAGAGATCCACCAATTTCCTCATATGCACTGTGATTTGGGACCTTGGGTGTTGGATTCTACATGGACATGCTTTCATCTGTTTCTATGCTTCTCATCTCCCTTTATTTGGTTTTCGATCAGTGTTTTCATCTAAAAGGATCCCTAAACAGCATGGATTCTAGGCCTTGGTACTCTCTTACTTTATTGGACCGATGTCCCATAGGATTTTGAATGAAAATTTGATAAAATTCCAGTGTTGTGAAGATGGTAACTGGTCGATTCTCAGTCATTTTTTCCACTCTTGGTCAATGAAAAGTGGATAATGTGTTTCGAACACGGTCAACAGTTATCCTCTTTCATTATGCCACCCCCATTGAACCCTAAATGTTGGTTCCCTATTTCACATCCCATTTCACTTCATCACATCTAGGTGTAATTTCCACACACTCTGTGTTATCACTCCGTGGACATTTTTACATTAAGAAGATGAATCAATGTCATGGTTTCATCTTTGACTTCGCACTGCTTCCCCTTTCTGTGTTTTACAATTTTTGTGAAGATATTTTCTTCCCTTGTTTTCCAAATGGAGTATAGCCCACACAGGCTTAGGGATTTGGTCAGGATTTATGAACACTTGTAAGAATCTCACTTCTTATGGTCTGAGCTCTATAACCATAAACTAAGATCCCACCATCCTTACCACATGATGATAAACTGCATGGAATTTAATGAATTACGTGTGTCTTGATTCCGATCATATAGGATATATAGGAATGCCCAAAAAATTCTCCTTCTGGTCCAGCCCAGTCTCCAATAATTATCTCATTTGTTATGCTTTTTGGCCCCAAATATTAAGGGATTGAGTTGTGTGGTGTATGCGGACTTATGTCCTCATTCACATCAATCCAATAATAGTCGCACCACAGACATCCCATTATGGATAGTCCCTCCCTTACATCATTTCCACAAGGCGTTAAACTTCGTGGCATTCTTAGAACTATGTGTTTTTTTGGTTCCCATTATTATGGTATATGTAGGAACGCCCATAAATTTCATTTTTGGTTCCATACCTAGGTCCTTTGATCTTTTCTAACCCCTTCGACTAAGGTTCCCTCCCTTGGGATTGTTCGCGGTGTGGTGTGGACTTATGTCCTCATCCACATCGGGAAATCTTTATCAGGCCATGTGCATTCCCTTTAGAACCTCGTTCTTCTATAAGATTCCTTACCGAAAGACGTTAAAACTACATGGAATTTCAATAAATATGTATGGATTGATTCCCATCCTCATGTGTAGGAATTCCTAGACCTTTCTTCTTTGGGATCAGCCCCAGGTTCACCTACTCATTTTCCCCCATCTTTTCTAGACTTTTCAACCTCTACAATGTCTCACCAACGTGATAAGGAAGACTGCGGTTTAGAGCGTAAATTTTTCGATTCTACGTGGACATGGATTCATTAGATTGCATGGTTCTTGTCTCCCTTTATTTGGGTTCCCATAATCATTCACATATGAAAGGACCCCTGATGGTATGGATGCTCAACCTTATGGATCACCTACCTTTTTGGGACAATGTCCCATAAAATTTTGAATCACGTTAGGAGATAGGTTCCATGTAGAAAATTTGTTCAGTTGTAAACCTTCATTAATAGCATAATTTTTAGGTCACACGATATGGATGATGTATCTCAAACAGGGTCAATAGTTATCTGCTATCATTATTCCATCACCATTAATCTCTAAATATTGGTCACATGATTCACATCCCTTTTCACTACATCATGTTCAAGTCGAACTGTGACATCCTTGGTGTTATCCCTCCATACACCTATCTGAATTAAGGTGGATGAATCAATATCATGAGGGTCATATTTGACACCACACAATCTCCCCCTACAAAGTATTCCATGTCTTGTAATGATCTTATCCACCCTTGTTTCCTACACTGAGAATAGATCTTGTGGTCATTGGGGAATGGGTATGATTTGTGCATAAATAAAATAACCAAACTTCTTTTTATCTGAACCCTATTACCATAAACATGGATATCATGTATTGAGCTTGGTGTCTAAGTCCATGTCTCATGAATCTGAATCTCTTGGAAATTTTTGATGCGGTCGTTATTACTTCATAACATTTTGTTACATATTTACACCTTCAGAATCTCCCCATTCTAGTTTGAGTTCTATGGGCAAAATCTAAGATCCCTTACATCCTTATCATACGATGCTATACTATATCTTTTGTACCCAGTATGTGTAATGATAAATTACCTAGCCATACAATGTATTCACTCAAGAATACATTGTCACTTTTCGATACCTCCCACCTTTCATACAACCATGAACAAATATATGTGGCTTGATTCCTATTCTTATGGGATATGTGGTGATGCCTAGACTTTTTCATGTGGCCCAACTACATCACAGAGAACCCTCTTGTTCCATTTCAGAATATGTTTCCATATAATTTTGTGTGGTAGTGTGGACTTATTATTTACATATTCATGTCGGGTTTGAAGTAACCACTCCACATACCTCTATCAAGATTTATCCATTTCTTTGTCCTTACTGCATGATAATAAACTGCACAGAAATCTCCCACAAACACGACATTAAACTGGGAACCTAATGGTATAAAGATAATTTCCTCATACTAGGGGTTCCTAGCCAATATATCATGACGTTAATATCTTGTATAGGGTCTAAGAAGTATGACTATAAACTATGTGCATCTTCTTTGTCATATGAAGTTAAAATATCTACATATACCTCATCCTTACTATAGAACATTAAAATATTTGTCTATAGTCCTCATTTTATGGACATATAACTAAGAGGTATCCTTGGTCCTCTCTATATAGGTCCCATTTATAAATTAGTTTGATCTTGATTCGGACCGATTCACTCAACCAAAACATGTTAACTGTGGTGGCATAATTTTAAGAGTGTTGGATGTTGTTCAAATAACACATCATTCCAGAACCGTTATTTGTGTGCCCTTTATTTTGGATCCTCAATCCTTATCACATCTGAAGGAACCCCCTATTGGTTAGCATGCTTGGAATTAAGTCTCACATTCTATCCTGGGCCAACATTCCATAGGATATCATAAGATACTTTCAGTTTGGCCCCTTGTTTTTAAATATGGTCAGTGGTTACCCCTCATTTATTTGTCCCCATTTCAGGGTAATGTGATGCATATTCTATGTTTGGAATTGGTCAAAAGCTAGTGTTTGACTGCATACCATCCTCACTACATTCCGATTTTTTTTTCAAAATTTACATCCTCCATTCCCCTTTGTTCAGATTTACTCCAAAACCCTTGACATTATCATGCTCTTGCGCTAGAGCATGTTGCGGGAGATATGTTTTACCATATTGATAACCTCATTCTCCATCAATGGCCATCATGGCCATTCGGACCCCGGATATCTGGTGATTGGTCGGAACTCCCATTTTTCAGGGGAATAATGACGTGATCATCCCCTATTTCTCACAATGAGAATAACCCACATGAGCTTAGGGATTAATCAATGGATATTTCTCAGGTGCAATTGAGATACAGTAATCGATGTTGATAACCAGACTTATGCACACAACCAAAATAAATGACATAGAATGAAGGAACATTTGTGAGTTGACACAAATTACAACACCCATGGATTTTCCCCTCCAATAGATGGATTGAACTCTTCAATGGAGTGTCTCAGCACCACCACTCGGTGGTAGGTGACATATAGAAGCTATTTTCACTGTTTGAACTCATGATCCTCTTCAATAGTAATGGGGCACATCACATCGTCCATGATCTGGGCCTGATCTTTGTCATCTCGGATAATAGCCATATCATGAGATTCTCGCCATATCTGATACTCAGCCTCTGTCAACTGTTCCTTCAGCCGTGATATGAGTCCCAATTGTGCATCGAGGAAAGAAGAATGTTTCTCTTCCCACACCTTTAAGCATTGGAATTACTTCACATCCACCTGATGTTTAATGATATTGATGGACTTACAATTCTTCTAGCCACAACACGGTCATGCTCATGCTCTCATATTTTCTATGCCATGTTGTTCAGAATGAGCATATGCGTACATTGGAAATCCACTCATTTGGTTCAATATTCTTCATAGCTACGAATGATGCCCCCCCCCCACCATTTGGATTATCCACTATGATTTTGGGGTCTCTTGGATGAAGATCTTGGTCAGTTTCCATGACTGATGTGTGATCCCTTGTTATCCTATTCATCAGAAGTAGTCTTGTCCCATTACATGGGGTTAGTAGGTTCGAATGAGAGGAACACCTCTAGGAATTCATCAACACAGTCTTCCTCTAGTGTCGGGTCATGTATGTTGGGTCTCATTTCATCAGATTGATCATCGTCGTTGGATTCCACCTCGATGAACTTAGGTTTTGTCCTGCCAGCAGTCATGTATATAATTGTTGTCATTGTGGTTTGGTCAGCATGGTCATCCGCTTCCTGAACAGTCATTCTTCACCTGGGAAAGGGTGCACCAAGAGCCCCAACCATCCACACCAATGCATCACATGCCATATTATGAACTGTGCATATAAAAATACACAGATGTTAGTTGTCCTAGTTAAATAGAAATTAGTTATGGATTCCACGAAGGAGAGGACTTATAAAGATCAAATAATTGGTATTTACCTTGAGCTAATACTACCGATATCCCAAGGCACAGTCCCCCATATATGGTTGGGAAATCGTAAGACTCTAAGAGAACCACCCTTGGTGTCCCAAACCAGTTATATTATGTAATCACAATTTTCACAAATGCAAACCCCAAAGATATATTATTTATTTTGAGGGTACAAGTTTTACAAATTATGTTATCCTGCAATGGAAGAATGCAAGTTGAGAAAGACAATATAGAGGACCAGAATAAGGACTATAGGAAAAAGGTTTAGGGATTACCTCAAGAGACTCAAAAAACACATCCAACTCAGAGTTTTCATCTTCACCTACCTCTAAAGGACTCCCTCTACAAGATTATTCCCTCCAGGCAGACTCTTCTGATTATTCGGGTAAGGGGAAGCCCTCCCTCAAATTGGAGGGAAAAAATTGTGGTGGGACTATTTTGTTAAGCAGTACATTCACATGGTTGTTCATTTGACATTGATTACCCTGAGAGTGCACAATTTACTCAATTTTGGTAATTTATTTCTCCCCTTCTACTTGAGACACTAGAATGTTGACCATGGCCTAGTCGATCTCTAATAGATCCATCTTGAGAGGGTTAAGATGGTGTCACATCTAGGAAGGACTGAGGAATTGTCTTTTAACCTCCCATGTGTCCAAATCCATCGGCAAAACAGTGTACTCAATCATATCTATGTGGCATAACCACTTCCCCATAGCCTGAGGGGGTATCCTACGGAACCCCATGGGCGGACTCCTTTACTAACGGCTCTATTCAGGTGGGACTGGTGAGTCCCCCACCGCCTCATACATCCCGCTCGGTGTGGGTTCTAAAATTATTTGACTCATCACTACTGCATCACCGCCACCATGGATTGTTATTTTGACTTTCTTTCCCTAGCCTTGTGGTTGAGGAGGCACCCCATCACTAGCGCGAATAGTTCATCGCTTAAACCTTTAACCTTTGTAGGCTACCTCCCATCTCATTGCATACTCCTTTACTATCCAATAGAAAGTAGTGGTAAGAGGAAGATCATTCCGCATCTTCCCATTCTCATGTGTGATCATGAGCCGCATATACCTCATCCCACAAGGAAGTTCCTTTAGGATTACACCCAAGTATACATTTTGGGTTAACCTCGGCATGCACCATAATTTCCTCACAAAGAAGTGCAGGGCATAAGGTTCACTTGTAGGCTTGTGATTGATATGTGGTACCGAAACTCCACCCCAAAAGGCTAGGAGATAGGATCTATGATCCTCATTTCCATAGACTTCATTTATGAATAAAATTTTATGTAAAATAAATGGATGGAGTTTGAATTCATCCTCCCTCCATACTCAATTCATCACCCACAGCAGAGTCATCTTGGCCGAAAACCACCTCAATGAATTCAAAATAGCTATTTGGAAGTCTGATCTATTAGTGGAAATAAGATTTGAATATTCATAAGCACATATGGGTGTCACTATACATATGTAAAAATGATGGAGCAGTCCACACACCCTCTATGGATTATTCCCCTCACTGATGTTTCATCGTACCTTGTACAATTTGGCCAGCACCGGGATCCCCATGTTGACATGCTCCCCCATCACCAACACAGATTCAAAAATGAATCATATGTGCCTTACACAAATATTTGTTTCCCAAACTAGAAACATCCAGCCATACATAAGGTTAGAAATGATCCCAGCCAATCTAACCACCGACTGCTACTCAGTGTTGTCACTGTACCACCATAGCTTCAATTGTCTATCCTCTTGGTTTCACCAATAGGAATTCACTTTAATATAGTGGGATCCCTTAAGATAGGTGGGAGTCCTTACCTGTAGCTTCCGGGGTTCTTCCTCCCCTTCAGTGGTAGTGCATGATGGGAAGTTTATGAAACACATAATCCACACCTTGCTGAAGATGCCCCTCACTGAATGGTTGTCCTCCCCCAGCACCAGATCCATCGGTGCCTTTACCAGCCACAACATCTACTCCAGATCCTCTCATGTGTTCTCAGCGGGGAGGAACTAATCATACATCTCCCCTAATATTGGAATCTGTAGGATATTGTGAAGTTATCATAGGATGACGCCGACCTCCCCATGGTGAATATTAATAGTGATGGTCCTCAAAGACCAACTACTCAGCAACTGCTGAATCTGTTGTTTCAACTGATAAATGTGGAATTGTGAGGCCCACACAGCTCCATCCATCCCTACTCGCTTCAGCTCTTCCATCAATTCCTCACAGGATGCACAAAAAAAGTAACCCCAGGCCCAATACTCCATTTAATTTCGGCCCTAGCACAAGTCCCAATAATTAGTTGACCCGTTGTTCAGGTTCCCTAAAGACGCCTTAAGGATGGTGTGGTACATCGGGGGATATAACAATGGTTCTAGAGCCTTCCCATCAAGATTTTTGAAATGATTTTATAGGTAGTCATCATTTATAGATGAGTGATCTTCCCATGTATGAACTTTGGCAGTAATGAACCATGGCCACCATCACAACGTACATTTGAACCAATAAGCTGGTTCATCACTACTTGATTCAGGGGTGAAAACATCATCCCTCAGACCAAAGCTGTACAGTGGAAATATTTTTCATAGAGGATAGTTCTTTTGGATTTATGATAGGAGCTCCAACATGGATTCATGGTATGAATGGATTCACACACATTTCTCGATTCCCAGATTATCAACCATCTCTTCTCTTTGGGCATCATCTGGAAGGACCCATCGAGAAGCTTCTTGGTTGTCCGTTATATCGCAAGACCTTAGAATTTTTCTATTCTGGTGCTTAAATCTCGTTCGTTGTGTAAGATCGTAGAGCTCAATCAGAAATACCATCCACATTGTTCTACTACATTGGTCACAAACACAACTCGCAGAGTGCACGATCATAGAGTCTAAAACTTTCATTGTGCAATGCAAAGAAAAAGAGATCCTGATTTTCAAAGACCGATCACAGAGAACATGGAGCTTCAAAAACAATGATCTCAAGAACAACGATGAAAAGACAATTAAGGAAAAATGGGTATTCATCCCCCCTATTTATTTTTGACAACTTCAAAACATCACGGTGTGCCTAGCTGTGGAAAGACTCATGGAGTTCTCCACTGGCGCACAACATATCTTCATTGTGATCCGGTTCTGCAACCTCGCTTCAGGATCTGCAAAAAATTTTGGCAATCTAACCTCATAATTCATCCCTTGTTTTATTCTCAGCTGTAATTCTGAGTGGGGGGGGGGGATTTTTTCGATCCAAAATATGTGCAGGGAAAAAATAATAAAAGGACACAATAATGCCAAAATGGGATGATTTGTGAGGCACCTTCACAAAGACCTTCAGCACCGTGGTCGGCACAAATCACTTTAACACCCCATCCATCACAATGTCAAGGACTTCTTTGTTCCCTCCATATAGGAATGTGATGGAAAACTATGTTCTTATAATGAACATGATGGGATTATTCATGTAACTAAGGGAATATTGTCTCCTCCACAATTCCATGTAAATCTATGGATGCATCTATGACTATCGTAGAGGGAACGAAGGAAGCCTATGTGTTGTAGATGGGATGACAATAAAATTCATAAATCTGTGGAACATGATGAAATCTTCCTCAAATAGAAAAGCACAAGGTACTTCATGGCACACTATTAGAACTTCTTTCCCCCATCACCTATAAATACCAGGCTCCCCCACACCAAAAAATCGACCCCTCGACCTTTTTCCTTCCATGCTCCCAAATTGAAAATATCCCTTTGCTCTGAAAACCATCGAAAAATTAATTATCCATGGTACATGAGAATTGAAAAAATTCTTTCCCTTTACTCAAATTTACCCCTCTTCAAGAATGGAGGCCCTTCATGGAGCCCATGGTCTATCTCCAAGGAAGGAGACCCCTTTGGCTACTCGAGACTTCACAAAGCACCTGATCTTTGCAAAGCACTATCCAAAAACATGTATACACCATACTGAGGGTGAGACATGATACTTTGAAAATATATTCTCTTTGAAAAGTCTTATCATAAAAAAGACTTTTTTATCTGTGAATCCCCATGCACTATGAAGTCTGGTGCTCTATGATACCTTATGCTTTGCGATTCCCGGAGATCTGTAAAGCCTTGAGCTCAACGAAACCCTATGCTCTCTGACCCCATGGTATCTTCAAAACCATGTTCTCTATGACCCCATTATCATTCTTAATCCCCTCTCTATGAGACCTCTTTCTTAACGAACCCTTTTCCCGTACGACCTTACAGCCTAGTACGAAGCGAATTCAATTTCCCTTAGGTAGTGATTCGTGTTGTGCGTCTTTTCCAGATACTTCTTCACATAGGAATTATAGTTGTTTTTTATTCTTCACAATTTCACAATAATGTGATCCCCTCAATGGATCACTCCACAACCCCATCTACAGAAAGTGTTTCTGGTGCCTTCCCATTAACAAGGGTTAAAGTGCACTAATTATGTAAGTCTTTGGGGTCTTGATTAAATCCTCAACGTTGGAGATATGAGATGTTAAACTATAAATAACCTACATCCTCGATACATGTAGTTTTATTTTGATAACCACATAAGAGGCAAGTCCATAGAGAACTATGAGGTGGATGGGCACTAGCGCATTCTTACTACCATATCCCTCTAAGCTTTGTCACCCTGAACACCTCAGGCAGTCTCCACGAAAGCCCCTAAACCCTATAATGGTATGATTCAGGCACGATTTCCATGTCCACCTCGTACATCTGGACCCCTACTTGCGACTCACCCAAGAATAATTCATTATCTTCCTCTATGTGGGTCTCTAATCATGCATAAGCCCCGCTCCTTTCGTCACAGAAGCTCCATTCATGACATGATCAACATATCATTGTTGCATCTTATTTCTCTCACCGATAATGAATCATGTGGGCTTAAAGTCAACATCGACCATGACATTCTCTTTGGGATGCCTTTTTTGTCTATGAACTATGCCCCTTTTCACCAAACTATGTGGAATTTGATATTTTACTTATTAAAGAATAGTATGTAAGAAAGTTTTTTGAGGTTCAAGCCCATCACCCATCACTTCCGACCACATCATGTCATCTCACCCTCGTCCCGCATGATCTCAAACTATATGCCACTTTATTTCTTGCATGACATAAAATTGTATGCTTTTTAAATACGTGGATTTTTATCCCTATCTTCTAGATAGTTTACATATGAAGCCTTCTTGAGGTTCAACCGTAGGAAATGGTGAAATTTTACCACACCTTGTTAGGACCCACATCCCTAGTCCCCCCTTTAGTGGTGTCAAACTAGATTTCGAGCTGCTAACCATTCATAAGACCTAAAATGTCATCGGGTCATTGTCAATTCTGTAGACCTCGACTACATAACACACATACAACTATGCATACATTTATTCCCTTCCATGAGGATATGTAAGAATCCTCCCTAATATTCAATCCCATCACTCGTGTCCCATGTCGATGTCTCCCTTGTGCCTTTGTTTTATGGGAAAGTTAAGACCCAACCCAAAGGTTCTACTTCCTTTGGGTCCCATCCATGCGTCCATCCTCATGGTCTTCCCTCACTAGTGTCCCATCTCCCCACCGAACTATGTGGAATTTGATTCCCCACCATGGGGATACATAGGTAGCATGGCTGGTGTTCTATCCCAAAATCACCTTCATCTTCAAGTCGGTTCCATCCCATCCCTTCTATCCACTTCATTGGACAGTGCATCATCCTTCCCAAGCCCTACCTGGGCCGCCACATCACAGTGGGAGCACTCCATTCCTTAAGCATCTAACCATTCATTACACCCACACAATCCATAACCATCCATCCCAGAGTTACCCTCTTGTATTGGGATGCTATCCATTCATAAGCCCCATCATTTCTTTTGGTTTTTTTCCATCATGTACACCCTGATCCCATGATTCACCTTTTCAAAATACATGGGTTTTGACCCATATCTTCCATATAGGGTATGTATTAGGAATCCACAAGGTATAATCTCATCAAATGGAAAACCTTTTAGTCCCCCTTTTTGGGACCCAAACATCCTTGGATATGTCCTTATTAGGCGTCCTGATCCACCCATTTAGAAAACCTGATGTGTTGTCCCTCCTACATATATACCCATATGATCCACTCCCATAAATGTTCTGATCAGTCTAATATTTCACATCTATGTGTTAAACTCACAGAATACTCCGTGATAAACATGGGAAACTGAAGAAAACCATATAGACCTTCCGATGGAATACATTTCACCACACTTGATGTGGTATGGCACGATCTTCCACACCCTTGAGAATCCCTATCATAAGGGGATGAAATCCAAGTGTACTAGTGTTTTAGAACCCATACATGCCACTGATGACCAACATGACTACTCCCTTGAACGAAGGATTCTACACCGATTTCCCCCCAAGGAATTTCTTGACAAGAGTATCATAATTATCCGGCATCCACCTAGACATGGAACCATAAAGAGTTTCACGAACAAAGGCTTAATGTTTATGGGAGACCCAAAATAAGCGATGAATTCCGGGGAGGACTCCAAAAATGTACAGATAGACATCTGATCATCCTATTTAGATCAAGGAGAAAGCATCCCTGAAAAAGTGATGGATGCCACCCACCTTCGGAAAATAGGAATGTGGGGAGACAACAAGTTTGTCATAGCACGATGATGTGTGCCTTGGTGAAAGTGTCAGAAACAGGGACGTATGGTCACTCCATGCATTAGAAAAATATATCATGTGACACCCATTAACTCATAATCCATGATATGATGCTAAAAACTTATTATTTAAATTTTTTGTATGATGAAAAGAAATGTTACAAAATTTTATCCATGCAAAACAAATAATATAAAATTGAAATGTTGGACCACTCACATACTCATTGACCTGATAGGTTTTTAGTATTAGAGAATTAGGACAAACTCTTACTTAAAATATCACTTTTTGTGAAGTGGTAATTTTTATACTATAAATTTCTTTTTTTATTTCACAAGTAGTCCTCAAAAACTCCCATAAAATTATTTACGAATGATACCTATTTAGACATAAATAATTTAACATCATTCATAATAACTGGGGTAAAATGATATATAAGAAGGGTGATCTCAAATTCTTATTATGGGAAATACTAAGAATTAATATTTTAATATCATCATTGACCATATAATGAGAATAAGGGTGTTATAAAAGAATCAATTTTTATGATTTAAAGATCAGATAATTCATAACTCTCAAAATATGGATCATAAATCATGAAACGTATCATAAAACTTTAACATAATACAAGAATCAAATATGCCAAAAATGTGGATCTGTGTGAAAATATAATTGAATCATAAATCTATTAAAATTTATTGAAAGAATAAAGATAATATAGTTTTAAAATAAAAATTAATCATCACACCACTCTTATAATAAGATAAGAAAATTGAATAACCTACCATATATATTACAAAAATCTTTTAGGAGAAACCTATAATGGGAAGACACTTTCTCTTTACCCAAAGCATTGGAGAGATATATCAGTATCACCTATCATCCTAAGCTATATCATGATCACCATAATTATACTCGAATTTCTATAACCATATCATGTACAAATATATGATTGTTTTTACATCTCAACATAATAGTAATATTTTTTCTTTATTGTCTTCATTTACCCCTGAAAAATAAATTGTCTCCATGAAAATGTCATTGAAAAAACAATAATTCATCCAAATAAAAAATAATAATTTTATCATTATATACATAGTGGAGAATAAGAAAAGTCAAGGATTATTATTATTGATGACGAGTATAAAAACCATAAAAAGATCATTAAAAAATATCGTGGAAGGTAACCATTCAACATTAAAAATATCTTTAAAAGGAATGAATTATAAAATATATTATGAAAAAAAATTCATTGAAAATATATATGGATCGTTTTTAAAGAAACATTAAATAAGTTGTTGGTAATGGTAGTAGGAAATTTATTTCATGTTATAATTCATTATATAGTGAATATATTCACACCATCAGTAAAAATCTACATTTAAAAAAAATATGATTCAATAAACAGTTTAAAAAAAATAAAAACAAGAGGACAAATTATTTTAAAATATAATTGAATAATTTTATAAAAAATAATGAAAATATTTTATAAAACATGTATATATAAAGAAAATATTTCATCACTAAATAAAGAGAAATATGGTTAGATATTCTAAAAAACATTTTATAAACCATTTTGGGGACTATATAGGGAAATATATACTACAACATAAAAATTACAGAAATAAACCTATAAAATTAAATTTGAATTTTTTTATCAAATATGTATCATTAAATTTTCTGAATTCAAATTCAAGAATAAAAAATCTTAACTAAAATAATATTGAAACATATCCCCCTACAACTATTGTAAATTTTGAATCGTAAGCCTCCTAAAAGAATAACATCAAATAGAATAATAAATATCATGTAAATAAGTATATCCAAGAAATTACACGTCAATGTGGAAGTATATGGACATCAGAAAACAATATAGATGCATAACATAAACATATTCCCCAAAGAAATAACATTTGAGACAAATAACACTTAAAAACATCATATATTTGAATTGAAAATTAATCAATGGAGTAATGATGTGTAAAAATGTAAATACACACAAAAAGTATATATTCAACACAAATCAATCAATTTACCTTTTCCAAATAATCATGAAATTATATATTCATGGACGGACTGATACAACCACATGCAAGAACCTTCAATTAAGAAACCATCAAGACTTGGTAATTTCAGGTAATATACCCTTTGATGAAATTATTTATTTTGGAAAAAATAAGATGTGGAATATTCAATATATAACATATAAATGGTGTAGTATCGACACCATATAAGATATATTAAGTGCACTATATTAAAATATTCCTTTATAAAGGGAAATTGAGATGAAATCAATTACCTCAAGCCACACATTCCTTATATGTACATTAACTCCTATATAATAAAATTATATCAATTATTTACTTGTTTATGAAACATTTTCAGGATTATTAATTTATCATTAAAAATATTTCGTTTATTAAACTTATATATTAAATTATTTAATTGGATAACTTTATGTATGATGTTTTTAGGATGTTTGGTTCACAGTTGCAAAACATATATTGTGTGTTAAACATTGTAAAAGTGGTCATTATAATTTCATAACACGAACAAAAATCATGAAATATTTATAATTTTTATTCATTAATTATACTTATAACCCATCAATTAATGGTGGTTTTGAGAAATGAATTATGTCATAATAATATAGACTGTAGGTCATAATTATGCATAAGTAACATTTCCGTTTTTCAATGAACATGAGGGAAATAAGGTAAGTAATATTTTCTATTTATATAATTATTATTATATCACAAATATTATATTAGATTATAAAATATACTTAATTTATGATCCAAATGAGGCAGTGATGAAAAAATAATCACAACACATCATGGAGTTTGTAATCCTACGTAAAAGTGAATGAAATTTTTATTTTTTAATTGATTGAATGATTAGAAAATACGTGATGTCTCATATTTAAAAAATGATATTTATATAATTTACATAACATATATAAATTTATATATATTAAATCAATCATTCTTACTACCCTTGATATCTTCTGATGGAAAATGAATTATATTTGTTTGTGAAACTCTAGTTTTCCATTCACACTAATGATATTATCATTTCCCATTTGATGGAAGAAGGATATTGATTATGCTTAATAAATTAACATTATAAAATATAAATATATTTTTCATAAAAATGTTGTTATATAAAAATGGTTCTAATAGTTTTAATGTGGTATTAGAATAAATTAAACAAAAACATTTGGTTAAAATCAATACCTCTTATTCGAACAACTTCATTTGTTTTACAGCTTAATCCAACAAATATTATTATTCTACCAAAAATAAGAAATCTAAGACATGATTAGGGATATTAATAATGAATTTTTTCAAGGATTGGTGGATCCAAATTTCAATTTATGTGTGGAGAGGAGAGGATAGGGGTTTACTTTTATAAGTGAGGTCGGGGAACTTTTATAATTATAAGAAATATTATAATATAATTTGTGTCTAACTGATGTTGAATGGTTCCAAATTTCACAACCTGACCCTAACTGATCCTCCATCAAAAAATACCACATTCCCACCTCCATATTCTAGGGGGTGGAGACAAGAGCTAAACGATATATCCTAAATGGGAGGACTTTTCCTTTGTTTCTATACACACACATCCAACCATCTCAATGAAAAAGTTTAGAGGAATGGTAATTAAAATATACAATAGATTGAATATTAAACTATATTAAAAACCTAATATGGTGTAAAAGAGTTTTAATGATGAAACTAAAAAGTAAAGTGTCAAAATAAATTCATAATTATAATGATGTTCTTATATGAAAAAAATGTAATTTAAAGTGTCATGAGAGCCCAGCTCATAATCTCCAATATTTGACCATCATACGTGGTCCAATACACCAAGATATCATAAGATTCTATATAGTCACTGATGAAATTTTCATCATTTCTATATGACATAAAAAATGTTGGAAAATACCATATATGGGTGAGTATATACATACCTAGTAATATTCCCTGGAAGCTAAAGGGGGATTACTAATAGAAGCGATAAGAATAAAAGTAAACAGAAAAAATCTCAAACCAATGAAATGGAGAAAAAATTCTAACAAGAGGATACATATAAATGTATACATTCTAAACCAAATAAATCCAAAATGAGAGATACGGGGGTCTCTGTATCACAACAAAATCTAGGAAAAGAGTCGACATCAGTTCCAGAAATCCATCAACGATGGCCTACACCTCATGAATATACCCATTAGAAAAAAACCGTGTCAAACCAAACCACATCAATGTCCTGAATAGTTTTGGGGAAAACAATATATAAATAGGGGACCTATTCCCTATTCCATAGGAGGGTTCCACACTATGATACTGGAGGACTCATTCCATGACTTCTCAAGAGGGTTCCACCCTCCGATGGTTGATAGATGACTCGTTCCAAGCCTTCCTAGAGGGTTCTAATTAAAAATATATAGCAACCATTACATACCCATTATAAGGGTTACACTATTATAGGTGGATATAAGTCCAATTCCATGTGACACGGGAGGGTTCCACTATGATAGGTTGGTAAAGGACCTAATCCCTATTCCTAAAGGAGGGTTCCTCTCTCTTTTACTAGATAACTGATTCCATGACTCCTCATGAGGGTTCCACTATAATGGTTGATAGAGGACCCATTCCCAGACTACTTAAAGGTTTCCACTCTAAAATATGGAGCAACAGTTCCCAATCCAACCATATAGGATCAACTCTTATGGTAAAGGACTCATGCATATCCTACCATAAGGGATTCACACTGCTTGTCAAGGACCCTTTCCCAACACCATTAGATGGTTCCACAATGAAATCATCACAGGATATTACATGATCACTACTATATTCGAGAGAATCCTAAATATTATCCATTCGTAGCAAATTTTTCATCATATCACAAAATCCAAAATCAAGGGAACCATAAAATTATATAGTGAAAAACACATAGTATATACTACTCACTGGAGAAATTAAAAGTCAAAATGAGGGATATATGAGAGTTTCAAGTTTCCCCAAAGGGAACCAAGTGGTACATATCATGTGAGGGTTACAACACAACATGCCTTCCAGATCAATCCCCTAGCTGTGACCTAGGAGGTACACATATTTCTACCCATGTAACAATAAATACCATGTTGAGGATTTAAATTACGTGTATGTGCCACTTGGGGTCCTAACTGTTCTCTCTCTTGTGTTTACATATCCATTCTATTTATGTGTACTTTGGTATATAGAGTGTCTATCCACATGAGATTTCACCCGTGTCTCTGTTCATCCCCTACTATCTCATCACATAGTGTGTGAATGGTCATTCCCATTCTCGTATATTCCCAGTGTATATGTTGGGAAACCATCTTAATGTCACACTACATGTGGGGATCAAAAATGATATTTAATACCTATAAATTTTGGAATCCCTAGCTGCCACATTAGAAAAGCTACATGTCATTATTTCATCGAAAAACATGGTGTGTAGTTGAGTTTTTCAAATAAGCTATTATCTGAATTCGTGTGTCCAAATATAGATTTTACTCTTCGAATCTGGCCTCGCCATTATCTAAAATTGGTGGATCCAGCCACTGATTGTAATTTCTATCCATCCTTGTCTATAAAACTAATTCGTATTGCCTTATATAGAACCCTAATGATCATCCATAATCATGTTCACCTCCCATCACTATTATATCCTATTTGGATTATGAATCAACAAATCTATCAACTATAAATTACAATGCCTTCATATTAATCAATTTTTTGATGTTCCATCATTTGGACATGATTCCACCAGGAATCTCGGGGTTCGATCGAACTCGGTACCACCAGGAATCATTAAATGGATACTTCGTATTTAAAATGGTGAAGAACATGAATAATTGATTGACAAAGGAATAAGAATAATTCAATTTTCAATCGTTTTCTTGAATTATTGTCCAAATATTATCACCGGGGATATCCTGGGTGAGAAAATAAATAATACTATAACTAAATATTTACCGTGTTGAATGTAATGTTTACTGATTGGATCAGATTAAAGAATGTCTGGATCATTCTCAATCAATTTAATAAGAAAGGGAGTAAACCACAAATTTATTTGTCCTACCTAAATTTTTGATCATTTTTCATTATAGGATGTTCCCTCCCACAATTTATAGAAGGGTCTAAATTCATTTCATATCAATCTACAATAGTCAATAGAATCATCATCATCTTATTCGATTCTCCAATGAAAGTAGGAGAATAATTCTCTCGATTCTCATAGGGTTTTTCTGTCTAACCATAGGTGAATATTCATCAAGGTAAATTTATATAAATTTTGGTTAGGTTAAATCAAAAAATTTAACTAATAGATTTAATTATTTAACCAACCAAATTCAACTCCAATGATTGAGATATCATGACACCCCATGCCAACCTCTATTAGGTGTATTCTTGGTTAAACATCACATTATGTACTCAACTGTGGTCGTGGATTTCAAATCTGAAATTACATTTAAGATATATTCCATTTTTTTAAGAAAATTTCACCTAAAAAATGTAGCATATATTTAATATTTTTATAAAATTAATTATGGGCACACCTTCCCTCAGAATCGAATATCGTCTCAACACTTGGATCTGAATAAATATATATTTATTTAAATAGCATAAAAGGAAAAATTGGGTCTCTATATAAATCTCTCATTAAATATTTTCATCCCTGTAAAAAAGTAAACAAATTGATTGATATATTGATCCTTCATATGTCTCTCTTATCTCTATCTTTCCTAGGTACTTTACTTCATATTTCTATGCTACCACAACATACGGACCAAGGGGATAGTCTGACAAAGTAGGTTCCTCTATAACTGATCCATGATCACAAATGTGTTCTCCAAAAAATTGGTTATTTCCTCGATGTCATGATTTCCATAGTCGATAACATTCACGGTGTCCTGCACATTTCTTCTTGGCTTTTACACATGGAAGACGTTGTCCTGTCACTCCATCTATAGAATTAGAGAATAGTGATAAGAAACCCCTCCAACCCTATGTAATATCTTGAACATCATGATGAACCTTGGGGATTGATTTCCTCCCTAGGAAAACCACAACAGTCCTAGTAGTCAGGATACGATCAGGAAACATTTGTCACCCTACTCAAACAAAAAGTTACTTTGATGTTGATATTCAAAATATTTTTTGGAACTATGGGATATCATCATATTTTCATTGATTCCCTAGAACATCTCCTCTATTTCTTTCACAAACTCGATATCCGCATGAGAAGTCTCATAGATCTCTATCTAGAACAAGGGTGACCCAAAGGGTATCTCGTAGAGGGCCTAATAATGTTCTATAATTATAGTAGATTGGTAGCCATCATTTCATGAAAACTCTAATAGGTTAAAGTAATCCTCCCATATCAGGAATGATTACAACACATAATCACATCGCATATCCTCCAAATCCTAGATAGTCCACTCTGTGTTCCCGTCTACCTTGTGGTGAAAGGCTATAATCATCCCAATCTCAGTCCCAAATTCCTCATATAGGCCTCTTTACAACTATGATGAAAGCCTCACATCACATTCAGATATAATAGTTGATGAAATCCAATGAAGTTAAACAATATACCATGTGTACATATTTCCAAAACACTCCACTGAACTCTCCTACCTGATAGTAAGAGTGTGCTAACATCATGATTTGGTAAAATATCACCCAAATGTTGTCATAGTCCTTCACATTACATGGAATCCCTATCAAAACATCCATGAATCTTCCATCCCATATCTACTCTGGGATCTCAAGGGCCTTCACCAAACAAACTGGTACCTGGTACACAACATTCACATGTTGATAGGTGAGGCACTGAGTGACAAACTCAATATTGATTTAACTCATGTTAAACCACCAAAATTAATGTTGTAGGTCTCTGTTCATATTCATGTATTGATATTTACATCCAAAGTATATGTTTGGAACTCTGACATCACCATATCTTGTATCATGACTAGGATCTTTGTCCATCACTAGAAATAGAAAATATTATTCCCACCTTATGAATATCCATTGGGTGAATATCCCACTGATATTTGGTCCCACAAGACCTCTCAACTTATTTCTACAAGATTGGACTCTGTTACATTCTTGATAAGTAAAGGATTCAACACCATCGACTATGAAAAAAATGCAAAATCATGATCTATTATGGTCATCTATAAGGAATCTGTCATATTTGAATCCTCCTATACTAAATGAGACTTGGAATTTCTGGTATGGGAATCTAATTCCATGTTTCCCTTCCCAAAAGTATAAACTATCATGAATTCAAGGTCCCTTAAAAACTCCAACTAAAACTATTATATCTGTTTCAATATAATTACGTGAATACATTCATGAGACTCTGATGGTCTGAGTAAACCATAATGTTCTCTCCCCAAATATAGTTCTCTCACATCTTCAAGGTGAATAATACCACTACCAGCACTAGGTCATGTGTGGTGTAGTTCTAATCTTGTTGTATCAATTACCTTAACCTGTATGTGTTAATTTCATCTTGCTACATCAAATCATGACTAGAACTAGATTTAAATGCATCTCAACACACTATGTACTCCACAGCTTCCTACTATAGTCTTAATACAATATAACTCTTCAGCCACAACCTCAACTTCCTTAAGGACCTATGGATCTAATCTATATAGGTAAAATAATTCAATTTTTGAATCAGGGATTTAAAAGGCATTGCAATCCAAGAGATGTCTACCAAAACCACCTATAGTACCATTGAAATACACGAAAACTCTTCACCTATGACATTATCTTGGGTGGATCCCAAGAAAGAACTAATCGAACATCACTTGGTCACCATCTGAACCATCCTCATAAATTTAGTTCACCAAAAAGAGTACCTCTTGATTCGAGAACTAGAACTGCAAGAGATTTCCGTAAAGCAGCTGCTCCCATAGAAAATATCAGACCCTCCCCATGTGTTCTACATACTCGTCCTCTATTTCAATTAGATGAGTATATGGTGAATAAATACAACCAAAATTTATTCCATGTATTTCTAGAAAACATGTTTCATAAAATCCATAAACACAGTTGTAGAATTAATCACAACAAATAAAACCACTAGCAACTAATAGTGGTTGTAATGACATTGGACGGATAGATTTAGAATATCATCCTCATGAATCCTCAACTAGTGGTATCTGGACCAGATATTGAACTTCGAGAACCATATCATGACGAAAATCTGGTCAAATATTTCATCAATCCTCAGAAATGGGTACCATTTGTTTATCATGGCCTAAATCAGTCGAAGATAATCCATGTAAATATACAAGCTCCTATTAGACTTTTTCAAAAAAAATTGTGGTCTTTATAAGGGGGAGACACTAGGGCCTAATAAAACCCTTCACTCGATGGTCCTTTAACATCAACCACAGATCATAGATCTTTGTAGGGGCCTTCTGATATTCCATATAAAATATCATAGTGATCTTAATATGCGAGTCAATAGAAATATCTATCTACTACCTCATAGGTAGTTTCATAACTCCCTTGGAGAATATGCCAATAAAATCATCCATAAATCAAGGAATCTATATACCTAAATATCATGTTGTACCATAGGATGCACTGTCTAATTGATGGGTGATGGGATGGATCCTCCTACTCAAAACACACACTCAACCTACCATTGAGATCTCTCTTGTTTGTAAAGGATAATATCATCCCATAAGTAAAAATGAATCTAACTCATTTGAAGTGAAATTAAATCTATTCATGGAATGTCTATAAAAAACCATACCCATGATGATGTTATAGGGTTTCATAGTGATGAAAAAATTTATCCACGTGAATCTATATGTACTAATTGATAGGTCACGATGCCGGTAGATAGAATTTACTATATAGGTGTTCCGTATAATAATATCAAGGAAATGTAGTTGAGATAGTACCTCAACTGGGTCTCTAAATCTCCCACCATGAGTATAGAGATGAAATAATGATTGTAAAATGTGTCTAATAATACCCAATAAAGTGTATAAAATACATAGATCAATCCTCTTTTCATCTCATGTTCTATGGGTTCATAAGCCTCTTTATCTTGCAATTTTTTGTAGTGATGACTTCCAGATCCTTGTTCCTAAAATGGGTCATTCGGTCGTGGTGGTGGTAGGAAACCATAGCTTCATCCACAGCCCAAAACTCCTCCCATATATACAACTTATTTTATTCCATATCTAACTCCCTTCGATTAACCCTTCCCTCTCCTAGGATATCATTGATCTTGGTGTTGCCTTTTTCATGGTTGTTTTTCAGCGACATTCTTGTTCTCCTCAGCACATCTGGTCAGGAGACCGTGCGCTATGTGACCTTGCATGTCACAAGTAGTGCACTTCCCCTCTCTGGAATACCCCAATCCTCTTCTTTTTCAATCTTCTTCAATTCCATGTTTCTAAGTCTGATCACGGTAGGATCTCCAATGAAATGATCCTTCCAAATGACGCCTTCATGATATAGTAGACAACTCAACGCTGTGATTCAAACTACATGCTTCAATTTCATGAAATCCCTATGAAAAAAAACCAATTTTCAGCAGTGACCAATATAACACATCAGAATAGGTGTTAACGCACAATGGAACCAAACTAGAATGAATCTCTCTTCAGAGTCTCTTATTGTACTTACATGCTTGGAAGTAGTCATCTTAGATCATTTCGTGATAGTTTTGTTTGTGTTCTATAAAACCTCATATAGTACTCATCCACCATCATCCATCCCTGATGCATATCTACATGATCCTGAATCCAAAATGAGCATAGGCAGGTGGGGTAGTACTCCTCATTAAATATGTATTGGATGTTGGGACATATGATTCTAGACTACTCATGAATCTGATTAACAATTCTCCACTAGTTCCCTACTACTCCATTGAAATAGATATCATTAAGTGTGTCAACCTGATCCATCAGTTTCTAGATGATCTTGAAAACAGTAACAATGAACTCTAGCCTATCCTATTCTAGGTGAAGATTTGGATCACAATGAATATTTAGTGGCCTTTGGAAATGTAGCTCACTAAGTACACTAATCCTACACAGATACTCATCATGTTCTAATGTTATAACATAAAACATGAAAATTGGGGGTGTAGCTCCCTATAAACAGGGATGATGGATATCATAGGATGGACCCTAAACTAATGCTCCTTCCATCATTGTATCATCATCATGATCACAAACTGGTCTCCTGGATGGATATTATCGTAGAGACACCCTGAAATTTATATCAACACATAAAACTGTTAGATGAGAATATGTATATATATAAAGGAGAGATGACAAATGAAGAAAAGTAAAAGAAACAATCCTACATGATGAATATTCCGTTGATCCCACCAACAAATGTATCAATATGCATAGTCTACAAGTAGGTTGTCACATCAATGGTGAATGGAAATGTCGGTCTCCCATCCCATCACTGGATTCCCTAGCCTGTGATCCACACTCTATACACATCGACATGGTTTCACTAAATCCCATCCAAATTCTCATTAGGGGACTACTCCAAAAACCAACTAATGGATGGAACCACCTATGATACCAATCTATCATTACCCGACCCTAAATGGGGATCAATATGAAACTACCCAAAGCCCGCCTCCATAGGCCATGGTTGGAAACAAGAACTGAATAGAATATCCTAAATGGGATACGATTTCATGTGTACTTATATGCACACACCAGAAAATATCAATACAGAGGTGGACATGAATAATAATAATAATATTCAATGACAAAAATATAACCATAGCATGAAAAAAATGGTGTAAAAGAGTAAGATAGTGAAGACTAAAAAGTAATGTGGGAAATACACACCCAACAAGAAAGATGACCAAACATGAAAAAACTAGAATGTAAAATTATTGAGAGATCCCAGATCCTAATATAAAAGATAAAAACACTGTACGTGTTCAAAGGCACCATGTATTCTTACGATCCTAAATAGTCACCATCACCTTGTATGTCCTCTACATAAGTCATGACCCATGCGGGAAAATCCCATAAAGGGGTGAATATATACATATCTAGTAGGATTCCCTCAATGTTGAAGGGGCAGAAGTAATGGGCATGGTGGGAGTAGAACTAAACAAGAAATAACTCAACACAAATCATGTTAGTAAATAAAATCCAACACATGGATATAGAGATGGATATGTAAATATATATAACATCAAAATAAGACAACCCAAAATAAGAGGTAATATGATCTCCATATCACAACCCACCCTTGGAAAATAGTCCCTATCTAATTTAAAAGTCCATAAAAATTTCCAAGCATCTCACATGTCTATCTAGAAGAAAGACAATATGTAAAACTACTCTTTATCAATGTATCGTACAGTAGTGGGGAAACAATCTCTTGATCGATCACCCATGCTTTATTCCATCAGAGGGTCCCATTATCTGATGTTGGATGACCCATGAACTGACTCTGCAAGAGGGTTCCACTACATAATGGATTATATATGGCTGATTCCAAGCCCACTTGGAGGGTTATACTCTAAAATATGTAGATCCAATTCCCTATCTGGGTAGGTGCGTTCCACTCTGATAGTTAGATAAGGGACCCATCCCTTGTTCCACCAAAGGGTTACACCCTCATAGGTAGGTAGAGGACCCTTGCCTTATGACAATATGAAGGTTACACTCTTTGATACTAGGGGGGCATTATATGACTTCAAAATAGGGTTCCTCTCTGATGGTCGAATGAGGACTCATGACCAGCCTAGATGAAGGCTTCCACTCTAAAATAAGGATGAAACATTCCTTGTTCTAGTTGGAGGGTTCCACTCTAATGGTCGTGGACCCATGTCCATCCTAACAGGAGGGTTTAAATACAATGGTTGATGACCAATGAATGTCAAAGATAGAGGTTTCCCATCTAAAATACTCTATTAATCATACATGATCACTACTATCATTAATAATCGCCTAAATAAGATCCACACCAGAAACATATTACATCATACACTAAAATATTTAACGAAGGGCCCTATTGAATTATATGATGAAAAAAACATAAAAAAGGATACCCATGGGAGTAAATATTAGTCCAAATGAATGAGATATGATAGTATTCTAATTACTCAAAAACAACCAAGAGGTACACAACATGTGAGGGTATGAACATGGCTTGTGGTAATTCTTCATCGCCCGGCTGTGTCCCTAGAGGTACACATATCACTTCCCATTTAATAACATATGGCATGTAAGTAGTCTACATGGTGTGTCTATGGTACTGGGGGACCTAACTATTCTATATAGCTATTTTTATATACCCAAGATGAGTTTTTTTACTTTGATACATTGAGTGTCCTTAGAAATGGGGTTACACTGATGTCTCTAGATGTGTTCACGTATCTTGGCACATGGTGTGTGTCTTGTCGTACATGTTATTGTGTACTCTATGAGTACATGTTAGAATACTAGTGTAAGGTAACATGGTGTGTGGAGTTCCCACATAATGTCTGATAATTAAAAATCTACAAATCCATAGTGTCCAAAGCATAGGGGTTTCATGTCGTGTGCTTATCCAAATACATGGTGTGTAGTGAAATTTTTCAAAAAATCATAGATCTAGACCTACGTGTCTAGATATTTTTTCACCCCTTTAAATAAAGACATTACTACATCCAATATCAATGGATCTAGATTTCTTTTTCATCTTGTGGCCATAATACTAAATATCGTTTCTTCATATGAATCATGAATGAACCTCCATAATCTTATCGACTTCCCGGTGCTGCTATCTTTGATTCAGATTTCAAATCAAAAAATCATTCACCTGAAACCCACAAATCCTTTTTTTCCCTCACTAGTTTGATCTTCCAACCATCACACATTATTCTTACATTAATGTTGGAGACTTATCAGACTCGACACCACCCAACAATGTCAAAGAGAGACCCCGGAGATCAAACGGAGAAGAACACAAGGAAATAAAAAGACAAAGGCAAAAGAACAAGGGTTTTATCAATAATGGACAAGAATTATTGGCCAATGATTATTAATAAGGATATATATGGTGAGAAACAAAATAATAATGAAATTAAATATTTACACGGGCTCATGAAATATTTTAAAATTTGCATAGATTAATGACATGATTAATCCTACATAATAAATTTAATCAAAAAGTGATTGAACCAAAAATTGATGAGTCATAACTAAATATTTTATTGTTCATAATTAATGGAAACTCCAACAAAAAATTGAGATAACATATTTCATTCAATGCACTACAATGTACTCTAATATAGAGATTCATCATCATCTGATTTGATTCTCCAATGGACGGAGGAGAATAACACCCTTTATTCTCTCTGGATTTACGCAACTAACCCTCGACGAATATCCATAGTGTTGAATTTATAATAATTTATATTAGTTTAAATTTTTTAACTAATTATCTAACTAAATGAAATTACAATGGCTTTGATATCCACATGCCCTGCCCAGAACTTTTTTCGGTAACACCTTCGGTAAATATCACATTCTAGACACTTTTATTGTCTTATGTTTATAATCTGAGTTTCCTTTTAAGATATATCTCATTTTATATATGATAATTCATATGTATAATAATGAATATATTAAATATTTTTATAAAATTAATTCTGGGAACATCGGGCCTTAGAATACCATGTCATCACAGTGCCTCACTCTGCAAATATTTGTTGAAATATTTCAAAGTCTTAAAAAGAAAAAATTGTGTCTCTGCACGAAAAAAACATGGATTCTAATATAAGGATTAATATTTCATAAAATAATCCACCATTATAATTTACATATATTTAGATATCATTTCAGAACTTATAATTTCGATTAAGCCATTCGTTAACCATTTTTAACCATAAAAATAACAACAACACTTTTATTCATAAAGGGATATAAAATTAAATATATTCTAAATATTATATCAAAAATGGTCAATTGATGATATATTATACCAATACATTGAATAATTTCTTCTTTCATGATTTTAATTATATTTTATATAATTTAATAAATTATTTTCCAAAAATATCATTAATACCGTTTTTAAAATATTTATTTCCATTGACATTGAAAACAAGAACATAGTAATAGAATTAAAATATAAACATTTTAAACAATACTAATATGTTATATTTATCCAAAAAAATCATGGAAACCAATACTTCAAAAAAATTTATTATTTATAGTATTTTTAAATTCATTTTCATTATTTTTCTACTACTTGGATATGCACATTATCGATGATATATAAGCATTTATGGAAACTGTACATTCACAACATATGAGACATAAATTTCATTATAAAATTGATTTAATTATTTTAAAAATACATTAATATTTATTAGAAACTAAGTGTTAGCCCCATGTGAATGTATAGGATAAATTTAAATTCATTATTGTTACATTTTGTATTTTTATTTACTTAAAATAAAATATAATTAATTTTCCATCAAATTTGAACACAATTTATAAAAATTAAAATCATGGATGGGGATGGCCTAACCCAACTCATAAAATATTTAAAACGATATTTTTGGTGTCATTATTAGGCCTTATAACATTATTTTTTACATCAACTACACGATTTACACAAACCAAGGTGAAAAATATTTACTATTATTAATTTTTATAATGCCATACAATAAAACGGATCTAATTAAAAAACTAATCTAGATAATTCAAATTGTTTGATATTTTTTTAATATTTAATTAAAATAAGTGGACGAAATCAATTTTAATGACTGAAAATTATCTTTTTATTATCAAAACATATTTAAGGGGAAATTGAGAAACCAAAAAATTCTTCCTTACAACCAAATATAACTATAACATAACAAAACCCGAAGAAAAATACAAAATCTGCCTCTCCCCAGCAACTCCATCATGATGAAAACCCTTCACCAATGCATGACCACTTGGCTAGTTGTCTAGTTAAAGGATGCACAGTCCCAGTACTGAGGGCATATCCATACCCTCTCAATATTCCAAATCCAAATGGCATGAAAAGGTGAAGGATTCTTGCTCTAATCCCCATCTTAAGCAGATCTAAGCAAAATTCTGGATATGTTCCACCAAACGTCACTCTAAATAAGAATACCAAACCAGAATACCTCCCAAACCTGAATACCTCCCAATCCAAGAAACAACCTTCACCAATTTTAACCAGTGTCATTAAAATGAAATTTATGACTACTAGAATCTATTTCTCTAAACAGTTTCCATGTGATATATGTTACCTTGATGTTTGGTGGTACCATCAATAGATTTTAATACATAGAGGCTAGCTAGTCCCAAGACTGTGTGTTATCCTCCATGCTAATCATCCATTTATTTAATAACCTAAAAATAATTTGGTTGTATTTATTAACCGAGACATATTTCTCCTCATTAAGGGTATCCATTAAAGACATCTGTAGATACCCGAATCTTGACGTACATGGACATTACATTACTTTTGCAGAATACTTAGTATATAACAAAAACACACACACAAGGATCGTAATAGTTTAGTGTCTTTGGAAACTTGGAATAAAATCTTCTAATCATGGTGAAAGATCTTCAACATCTCCCAATAAAGATCTTCCCTTTTTTTTCTTACCTAAAACCATTCTTTACATCCTGGGGAAAAGGAAACATAAAAGGGGTGAGCTCAAATTCCCATTAAGGGTAAACATAGAGAACATAAAACAATCCATAAAAATTTGAATGCAAAAACTTGAACATAAAATCTAAACATCAAAATCTTGAGCAAAGACATGAATCTTGTAAGTACATAAGGCATATATCATAAAGAAACATTAAGAATGATAGAATAGCATGAGAATAAAACATGTAATTGTGGAAACCATTCAGCACATGTCATGATTTCTATAGTAGCCAAGGTATTGCTGCCAAGACCTTCTTAGTGGAAAAAGTCCCATTCTGAATCGAGTTCACTCCTCGTTTCAGTCCTGTAACACTGAACTGGTATAACCTACCGTTCCAGCCATGTCTATATCATGAGATATAAAATATTTACCCAATGCATTGGAGGGAGATATAGGTCTAACCCATCTCATAATGATACCATTCTTATGTGTGCCATAAAATCTTAAATCATACATCATTTCATAACCCATGTAATAAAAATGGGATTCTTAAACAACATGAAATCATAAAACAATTCATATAAGATAAATGAATTCATAAAAATAATTCCATCACAACATAATCCAATCAATGTAAAAATAGGGATTAAAAACATAACCCTTTATTATCTTAGATGGAAAATAATTTTGATAAAACACTTGAACTCCATTCTTGAAGAAATTATCCTTTCTACTTCAAAAACATTTTTCCTTTCTTAACATGTCATACAATTTTAAACTAAAAGAAGTTGATTAAAAATAAACTTCAAAACATGTTAAGGAAGCTTCTTGGAAATAATGTTTTAAAAATCCATTAATGCAGTATAAATTAAAAAAACATTATTCTCGTACTTTTTTCAGAAAAGTCAAAAAAGTACCTCGTACGAAAAACGACAAAATATTCCTTTCATATCTTTTACTAAAAACTCATCGAAGGGTAAAATAGGATTTAAACAATTGTATGTGAATGGAAATAATATTACATATTGAGGAAACATGGATGTGGATGATAAAATACACCCCAGTAAATACTAAAGTATAAACAATCTCGGATAAAAATGAGATTGTGATATTTCCCTTACCTTAGGTCCGATATGCTTTGTACATGTCCAAACCTCCTGTATAATGATTTAAATAATCTTATTGACTTTTTACAGAATCATACTTATTTTTGTGATATCATATATGGTCATATTCTTAGCTTATTATTAGTAATATTTCATTACTACTTGTTATTCAGGTGTTTATTACTTCTTGTTCTTATGCGTTTTTTGTCGAATAAATTCTTATTCTTCTCTTTAGGTTATAGATACCTCATTTAAAAAATGTTATTAGTGTAATATATATCATATTCATTCATGAAATTCATTTATATAATAATTATGAAATGAAGATCATGTAGAACGAGTCGCATCACATCATGGAGACGGTATTCCGTACGTACGCACGAGTGATGATATTGTTCCTATGATCGTGGAATTGTATTGGAGTGTATGTATACTATTTCAGAATCAATATCACTTTATAATAGTCATATATAATCATTATTTACACCATTATACCCATCCAAGTAAGGTGGTGGTGGAAAATAGATTACACCACGACGTTGAGACGGTATTCCGTACATACGCACGCGCGGTGATTTCTTTTTCCGTAAGATGGATAGATTTTGAAATAGGTTTGTTTCATACTTATAATAACATATCATTATATGAGTGATACTCATGTTATTACTTCATAATGAAACAACTAAATAAGAATAAGTGGAAGAAGAAATAAAGATGAATCAATTGGTAACGGACATTACCTCTTTTTTGAAGTGCTTCTTTGAGACCTCCTTTTAGGGCACTAAAATAGGTATTTGAAGAAGACCAGAACCTCTAGGATGTTTCTAGGTAAGTGGAGAGAAAAAATTGGCAGCGGTTGGACGAGATTTGAGGCTCAATGTGGTGTGAGGAATAGAGGGAGGAGGTTCCCTTTTATAAGGGAGGAGAGGGGCACCTTTGGAATAACTAAAAATATAATTTTATTATAAAGTCATGTTAGGTTTTAAATAGCTCTAAATTGAGTTATTTCGAAGATAAGGTGAGGATGGGTAGAAATACTCTCATCCAATAGAAGTTAGACAATTTTAGGTCATTATATTAACCTTATATTTTAGTTTTAACTCTTAGTTAATTAGATTGACATTTACCATGTCACTTTGTATTTTTATATTATATAGTAAATAAACTTACCATATACATCCAAGAGACCCCCAAGTTGTGTTTTATTAATATATATAACCTTATCTAAGTAATTTGGCAGAACCATAGATTTTTAGGAATAAAATAACAATTAATAATATAATATTTGTTTTAAAAACTATTTTATGTCAATTTTGAAACTATTCAACAGTTGATTTTTTTTAAACTCATAAAAGAATGATTACTTCGACCAAAGTTACTTAAATCAATCCTAACATGTCATATTAACCTAGAAAATTAGTTTAATTCATAAAAAGTCTCAAATTATACTTATTTAGGTATATATAATATCAATTATTCTAATTTTTCACTATTATGGTAATTACTGCATCATCATTGTGTCATAAATAAATTAAATTATATAAAGTATAAAAATTACAAATAAAATACCATTATGTAGGAACTATTTTTAGATTTCTATTGAATTTTTATAGTTGAATTTTTCTTATGTATAACCCTCTATTAAAAATGTTTTAGTAAATAAACTTTGATTTTAACTCTTTTAACTCTTCATTGAATTAAATATTAATAAATGTCCTAATCTAATCCAAGTGGGTCTAAATGGTCATATTTTATTCCTAAGGTTGTTTTTGGTCGAATTACACTTATCCAATAGAATTTGGACATGTGTTAGGGTAATAATAATATCATTTTTACCCTTAATTACCCTATTTACTTTTAACAGTGGTAAAAAAAGTAAAAAATTACTATTCACCAAAAATTATTTTCATCTCATTGAACCACATTTTAGTACTTGATATTAACAGTGTCTCTCGGATTTTCGAAATTCTACTCACAGAAGTGGTAAAATTAAGTTTTATGAAAAATTCAGTTTTTTAACTACTACTTAGTGGTTTCACTATTCATCAAAAAATGAAAGTTTCCAGAAAAATACCAAAAATTAGGCCTAAGAAATATTTGATATTATGAATTCAAAAATGATGTCTATTTTATCAAATTCAAAACATATCAGTTACATTAACTAATTTAAAAATTAATTCTCGTCGTCAAAACAAATAGCGTGTTCCTAAGAGATAATAACTATCAAAAGATTGACACTTGTTTATGTCTGGTTTAAAAATGAAATTATATTCAATGAACAAAATTGTTTTAAATTGTAAAAATATTTTCTAAATATACTTTAAAACCACTCAAATTAATAATTTATCACTATTAATTATTTCGATTAAAAAAGTTATTTTTAATTAAAATTTAGTAATTTTAACTATTCATCAGAATATGAAAGTTATCTGAAAAGTACCAAAATTTCACCCTAAGCTAATTTCGATATTCCAAATCCAAAAAGAAAGACCATTTTGAGAAATAAAATTTACAAAATTTCAAAAAGTGGTTATTACTATTGTTAACGGCTAGTTTTAATAATATTTTAATAGCATATTGTTGTTTAGTAAACCTTGTTACTGCGTACTACACACGCTATCGAGGAAGTTCTTGATTGCGTGTAATGCAAGGCAAGTCAAGGATGCGTGTTGTGCAAGCTCCTTTTGGTGTATCGTACAACACAAGACATTAATGTAATTAAAAAAAATATATTTTTCATAAAATCTCAGGCTGTTACATTCTACCCCCCTTAAAATGAATTTCGCCCTCGAAATTCGTCAGGGTTATAAATGGTATACTATTCTAAAGTTTCTTTAATAGAAACCCAATTGTAAAAAGGAATACCAAAACCAATCTTTAAAAACAAAAGTATGAAACGTAACGGTTACCCAAATAAACTAATCATTGGGTTTCCACATAGGTGAAAGTATGGATATGGAAGAGAAATGTAACAATCATGTTTTGGTGGAGAGTGGTAGAGAACATGGCTATGGAAAAGCCACTAATCACAAAGCCATAAATTTTTGACGATCTAAGGTACCATCTAATTCATCAGATATAAGAACACTAGGACAACATTTTTGGTTTTGAAGATCATTTCCCTAAAGTTGATGAAATTAGAAGAAATACTTTCATGATTTTGGTATAGTCTCACCGTTTGTCGTTCTTTGGAAAATTTCCACTTCATCTCTTAAAGAAATGAAGTTGAATTTTTCATTCCTGATGTGTTAGCAAATCATGTGATAGAATGATGGGTAATTCCATCTATCTCAAACAAAAGGTTAGAAATGTTATCAAAAAATACATAAGTCCTTCTATAGTGAGATTAATCATATATTGTTCCTAAAATGGACTTATACTTCGTATATCATATTGCCTAATATAATAAAACTAGTTTCTACTAAACAGGGACTTCCTGTAGGCCAGTGGTAGGCGATAAAGGCCAGTCGCACTTCGGTTGTGGGTTCGATTCCCACAGCCTTGTCTGACGCGATGGGTTGTCACCCGTCCTGCAGGTTGTCCTTTTTCTAAAACTACATTACTAGAACATCACATAAATAATATTCAAAAAAGTTCTATCCTTAAATAATACTAACTTATGGTTAACATAATCCATTCCAATATTTAGGCTTATCTAAAATACTTCGGTCCATGATCACAGTATAAAGAAAATGATCACGTAAATGCCATAAATTATCCCCCATATATCATAAGATATATCTTATTGGTCAAATTACAAATATGTGAATACCTTAATCATGTATTCTCTTGAAGAATGAATATCCATTAAACCTTAGTGAATACATTAATGCATTTAAAAGTTAACACTTTCCATATACCAAAATCCTCAAAATTCTATATCCTCAAACCATGATTTCACTTCGTCCTTATATCAATCATGAGCTCATGAATACTATCAAACATATTAGATTCTCTTTATCCCTTCATTATGTGCATATAATCTGCTTTCCAAAAATATTTCAATCACTTTTCATGGTTACCGATGCCATAAAATTATTGAAAACCACAATAGACAAAAACATAAATATTCCAATATTCCATGATAATATATACAACATTATTTTGGAATCCCATTACATAAACACTTAATCGTTCCACCACATCGTTATCATATTCATCATCACCAATGGTGATCGCATGTGACTTCCCTTTGTCCTTTACCTTAATTGGTTGCTCATGTCTATCATCACTAACCCTTGGATTCGGGCATTTATTAGCATAATGCCCCATTTCTTTGCACTTGAAGCATTGAAGTGTAATAGGTTCATTTTGTGTATCCCTTCCTTTGTTTACATCAATAGACATCTTCTTCCCATCATTGCGGAATTCAAATGCCCCATTAACTTCCTTTCCACATTTGAAACATTTACTTGTCCCTTTAAGACAATCTCCACCGTGCTTCGTTCCACACTTTGAGCATAAGGAAACATTCATCTTCTTTTCACCATTATTCTGAGATTTCTCCTTGAACTCCATATTTTGTTTCTTGTAAAAAATATGAGATGGATAAGTAACACCAACTTCCATTTCTACCTTGATAGCACAACACACAATTTTTTCATTGCTACTAAAGTCTCTTATAGATAATGCCCTTCGACGATTTGGTTTTAAGCCACTAAAGAATCGATCAACATTACTTTCAGGTTGGATGATAAATCCAGATGCATACCTTGCAAGCCTTGAAGAATTCGCTTCGTATATACCAACAGATTCATCATCCTTTTTCTTTAGTTCAAGAAACTCTTTCTCCATCTTTGTTCGAAGAATACGAGGGATGTACTTATCGAAAAATAAGTTCTTGAACTCGTCCCATTTCATGGACTCAATTTCATCTCTTTGCCTCGTATTCTTGATAAGATTCCACCATTGATTAGCTTCAACTTCCAAATGATATACTGTTAAGATGACTTTATCTTGTTCAGAACATTGATTAACTGAAAATATCTTTTCAGTGGTACAGATCCATTGTTCAGCAACAAGTGGATCAGAAGACCCACTGAATGAAGGTGGATGTTGCCTCATGAAGGACTCAATAGGATATTGTTCCCTTCTCTGCTCATTTGGAAGTCTAGAATGATTCATAGATTGTGTAAGTATAGCAATAAGATTTTGCACTCCATCTCCCATAACATTTGTTTGTTCAGGAGGACAATCATTGCATTGTCCATTGCATTGATCAACACGATTCCTTCGGGTTCCAGCCATCATCTAAAACCAAAAAATAATAGTGTGAGAGGAAAAAATCATGCTAGTGAAAACAACATAATAAAGGGGTAGTACCTTTAATATCTAACATCTTAGGTTTAATTCTATGATCATTAGCATAATTCTAGTATTATAACCTATACGTATACTTAACCTTAGGGACATCCCTAGACATACCTTAGAAATATCTCTAGGGATCTCACTAACATTTTCGAATCCTTGTTTCCAAAGGCTGACTAAACCTTTCCTCTGATACCAACTGTAGAGACTCGAAGCTTGACGTACATGGAAATTACATTACATTTTCGGAATAATTAGTACATAACAAAAAACACACACAAGTATGGTATTAGTTTAGTGTCTTTGGAAACTCCGAATGAAATATTCTAATCGTGGTGAAAGATCATCAACATCTCCCAATAAATATCTTCCCTTTTTTTCTTACCTAAAACCTTTCTTTACATCCTGGGGAAAAATAAACATAAAAGGGGTGATCTCAAATTCCCAGTAAGGGTAAACATAGAGAACATAAAACAATCCATAAAAATTTGAATGCAAAAACTTGAACATAAAATCTAAACATCAAAATCTTTAGCAAAGACATGAATCTTGTAAGTACATAAGGCATATATCATAAAGAAACATTAATAATGATAGAATAGCATGAGAATAAAACATGTAATTGTGGCAACCATTCAGCACATGTCATTATTTCTATAGTAGCCAAGGCATTGCTGCCAAGACCGTCTTAGTGGACAAAGTCTCATTCTGAATCGAGTTCACTCCTCGTTTCAGTCCTTTAACACTGAACCGGTATAACCTACCATTCCAGCCATGTCTATCTCATGAGATATAAAATCTTTACCCAATGAATTGGAGGGAGATATAGGTCCCACCCATCTCATAATGATACCATTCTTATGTATGCCACAAAATCTTAAATCATAAATCATTGCGTAACCCATGTAATAAAAATGGGATTCTTAAACAAAATGACATCATAAAACAATTCATATAAGATAAAGTAATTCATAAAAATAATTCCATAACAACATAATCAAATCAATGTAATAATAGGGATAAAAAACAGAACCCTTTATTATCTTAGATGGAAAATAATTTTGATAAAACACTTAAACTCCATTCTTGATGAAAATATCATTTCTACTTCAAAAATATTTTTCATTTCTTAACATTTCATACAATTTTAAACTAAAATAAGTTGATTAAAAATAAACTTGAAAACATGTAAAGTAAGCTTCTTGGAAATAATGTTTTAAAAATCCATTCATGCAGTATAAGTTAAAAAAACATTCTTCTCGTACTCTTGTCGGAAAAGTCAAAAAAGTGCCTCGTACGAAAAACGACAAAAGATTCCTTTCATATCTTTTACTAAATACTAAACAAAGGGTAAAATAGGATTTAAATAATTCTAGGTGAATGGAAAAAATATTACATATTGAGGAAACATGGATGTTGATGATAAAATACACCCCAGTAAATACTAAAGTATAAACAATCTCGGATAAAAATGAGATTGTGATATTTTTCTTACCTTAGGTCCGATATGCTTTGTACGTGTCCGAACCTCCTGTATAATGATTTAAATAATGTTATTTACTTATTACAGAATCATAATTATTTTTATGATGTCATATATGGTAATATTATTAGCTTATTATTAGTAATATTTCATTACTACTTGTTATTCGGGTGTTTATTACTTTTTGTTCTTATGCGTGTTTTGTCGAATAAGTTATTATTATTCTCTTTAGGTGATAGATACCTCATTTAAAAAATGTTATTAGTGTAATATATATCATATTAATTCATTCAATTAATTTATATAATCATTATGAAATGAGGATCATGTAGAACTAGTCGCATCACATCGTGGAGACGGTATTCCGTACGTACGCACGAGTGATGATATCGTTCCTATGATCGTGGAATTGTATTGGAGTGTATGTATACTATTTCAGAATAAATATCTCTTTATAATAGTCATATATAGTCATTATTGACACCATTATACCCATCCAAGTAAGGTGGTGGTGGAAAATAGATTACCCCATGGCGTGGAGACGGTATTCCGTACGTACGCACGCGCGATGATTTCTTTTTCCGTAGGATGGATAGATTGTGAAATAGGGTTGTTTCATACTTATAATAACATATCAGTATATGATTGATACTCATGTTATTACTCAATAATGAAACAACTAAAGAAGAAGAAGTGGAAGAAGAAATAAAGATGAAAGAATTGGTAACAGACATTACCTCTTCTTTGAAGTGCTTCTTTGAGACCTCCTTTTAAATAACTAAAATAGGTCTTTGAAGAATACCAGAACCTCTAGGATGTTTCTAGGGAAGTGGAGAGAAGAAATTGGCAGGGGTTGGCCGAGCTTGAAGGCTCAAAGTGGTGTGAGGAATAGAGGGAGGAGGTTCCCTTTTATAAGGGAGGAGAGGGGCGCCTTTGGAATAACTAAAAATATTATTTTATTATAAAGTAAAGTTCGGTTTTAAATAGCTCCAAATTGAGTTATTTAGAAGATAAGGTGGGGATGGGTCGAAATACTCTCATCCAATATAATTTAGACAAGTTTAGGTCATTATATTAACCTTATCTTTTAGTTTTAACTCTTTGTTAATTAGATTGACATTTACCATGTCACTTTGTATTTTTATATTATATAGTAAATAAACTTACCATATACTTCCAAGCGACCCCCAAGTTGTGTTTTATTAATATATATAGCCTTATCTAAGTCATTTGGACGAAATTTAGATTTTTAGGAATAAAATAACAATTAATAATATATTATGTGTTTTAAAAACTATTTTATGTCAATTTTGACACTATTCAATAGTTGATTTTGTGAAACTCATAACAGAATTATTACTTCGACCAAAGTTAATTAAATCAATCCTAACATGTCATATTAACCTAGAAAATTAGTTTAATTCATAAAAAGTCTCAAATTATACTTATTTATGTATTTATAATATCAATTATTCTAATTTTTTACTATTATTGTAACTACTGCATCATCATTGTGTCATAAATAAATTAACTTATATAAAGTCTAAAAATTTCAAATAAAATACCATAATGTTGGAAATATTTTTATCTTTCTAATGAATATTTATAGTTGAATTTATCTTATGTATAACCCTATATTAAAATTTTTTTAGTAAATAAACATTGATTTTAACTCTTTTAACTCTTCTTTGAATTAAATAATAATAAATGACCTAATCTAATCCAAGTGGGCATAAATGGTCATATTTTATTCCTAAGGTTTTTTTCGGTCGAATTACACTTATTCAATAGAATTTGGACATGTTTTAGGGTAATAATAATTTCATTTTTACCCTTAATTACCATATTTACTTTTAACCGTGGTAAAAAAATGTAAAAAGTTACTATTCATAAAAAATTATTTTAATCTCATTGAACCACATTTTGTTCCTTGATATTAACCGTGTCTCTCAGATTTTCAAAATTCCACTCACAGAAGTGGTAAAATTATATTTTATGAAAATTTTAGTTTTTTAGCTACCACTTAGTGGTTTCACTATTCATCAAAAAATGAATGTTTCCAGAAAAATACCAAAAATTAGGCCTAAGAAATATTTGATATTATGAATTCAAAAATGATGTCTATTTTATCAAATTCGAAACATATCAGTTACATTAACTAATTTAAAAATTAATTCCCGTCGTCAAAACAAATAGTGTGTTCTTAAGAGATAATAACTATCAAAAGATTGACACTTGTTTATGTCTGGTTTAAATGTGAAATTATATTAAAAGAACAACATTGTATTAAATTGTAAAAATATATTCTAAATATACATTAAAACAACTCAAATTAATAATTTATCACTATTAATTATTTCGATTAAAAAAGTTGTTTTTAATTATAATTTAGTAATTTTCATTATTCATCAGAATATGAAATTTATTCGAAAAGTACCAAAATTTTACCCTAATCTAATTTCAATATTCCGAATCCAAAAATGAAGACCATTTTGAAAAATAAAATTTACAAAATTTCATAAAGTGGTTATTACTATTCTTAACGGCTAGTTTTAATAATATTTTAATAGCATATTGTTGTTTAGTAAACCTCGATACTGTGTATTACACATGCTATCGAGGAAGGTTGTGATTGCATGTAATGCAAGGCAAGTCAAGGATGCGTGTTGTGCAAGATCCTTTTTGTGTAGCGTACAACACAAGACAATAATGAAATTAAAAAGAATATTTTTCATAAAATCTCGGGCTGTTACATTCTACCCCCTTAAAATGAATTTCTCCCTCGAAATTCGTCGGGGATATAGATGGTTTACTATTCGAAAGTTTCTTTAATAGAAACCCACATTGTAAAATGGAATACCAAAACCAATATTTAAAAACAAATGTATGAAACGTAACAGTTACCCAAATATTCTAATAACTGGGTTTCCATATATGTGAAAATATGGATATGGAAGAGAAATCTAACAATCATGTTCTAATGGAGAGTGGTAGAGAACATGGATATGGAAAAGCCAGTAATCACAAAGCCATAAATTTGTGACGATCTAAGGTACCATCTGATTCATCAGATATAAGAGCACTAGGACAACATTTTTGGTTTTCAAGATCATTTCCCTAAAGTTGATGAACTTAGAAGAAATACTTTTGTGATTTTGGTATAGTCTCACCATTTGTTGTTCTTTGGACAATTTACACTTCATCTCTTAATGAAATGTAGTTGAATTTGTCATTCATGATGTGTTAGCAAATCATGTGATAGAATGATGGGTCATTCCATCTATCTCAAACAAAAGGTTAGAAAAGTTATCAGAAAATACATAAGTCCATATATAGTGAGATTAATCATATATAGTTCCTAAAATGGACTTATACTTAATATATCATACTGCTTAATATAATAAAACTAGAATCTACTAAACAGGGACTTCCTGTAGGCCAATGGTAGGCGATAACGGCCAGTCGCACTTCGGTTGTGGGTTCGATTCCCACAGCCTTTTCTGACGCGATGTGTTGTCTCCCGTCCTGCAGGTTATCCTTTTTCTAAAACTACATTACTATAACATCACAGAAATAATATTCAAAAAAGTTCTATCCTTAAATAATACTAACTTATGGTTAACATAATCCATTCCAATATTTAGGCTTATCTAAAATACTTCGGTCTAAACTCCTAGTATAAAGAAAATGATCACGTGAATGTCATCATTTATCCCCCATATATCATAAGATATATCTTGTTGGTCAAACTAAAAATATGTGAATACTTTAATCATGTATTCTCTTAAAGAATGAATATCCATTGAACCTTAGTGAAAACATTAATGCAGATAAAAGTTAACACTTTCCATATACCAAAATCCTCAAAATTCTATATCCTAAAACCATGATTTCACTTAGTCCTTATATAAATCATGAGCTCTTGAATACTATCAAACATATTAGATTCTCTTTATCCTTTCATTATGTTCATATCATCTTCTTTCCAAAAATATTTCAATCACTTTTCATGGTTACCGATGCCATAAAATTATTGAAAACCACAATAGACAAAAACAGAAAATATTCCAATATTCCACGATACTATATACAAAATTATTTTGGAATCCCATTACATAAACACTTAATCATTACACCAAATAGTTGTCATATTCAACATCGCCAATGGTGATCGCATGTGACTTCCCTTTGTCCTTTTCCTTAAGTGGTTTCTCATTTCGATCATCACTAACCCTTGGATTAGGGCATTTATTAGCATAATGCCCAATTTCCTTGAACTTGAAGCATTGAAGTGTAGTAGGTTCATTCTGTGTATCCCTTCCTTTGTTTACATCATTAGACATCTTCTTCCCATCATTGTAGCATTCAAATGCCCGATGACCTTCCTTTCCACATTTGAAACATTTACTTGTCCCATTAAGACAATCTCCACCATGCTTCTTTCCATAGTTTGAGCATAAGGAAACATTCATCTTCTTTTCACCATTATTCTAAGATTTCTTCTTGAACTCTATCTTTCGTTTCTTGTCAAAACTATGTGATGGATAAGTAACACCAACTTCCATTTCTACCTTGATAGCACAACACACAATTTCTTCATAGCTACTAAAGTCTCTTATAGCTAATGCCCTTCGATGATTTGGTTTTAAGACACTGAAGAATCGATCAACTTTACTTTCAGGTTGGAGTATAAATCCAGATGCATACCTTGCAAGCCTTGTAAAATTTGCTTCGTATATACCAACAGATTCATCATCCATTTGCTTTAGTTCAAGAAACTCTTTCTCCATCATTGTTCAAAGAATACGAGGGAAGTACTTATTGAAAAATAAGTTCTTGAACTTGTCCCATTCCATGGACTCAATTTCATCTCTTTGCCTCGTATTCATGATAAGATTCCACCATTGATTAGCTTCACCTTCCAAACGATATACTGCTATGATGACTTTATCATGTTCATAACATTGAAGAACTGAAAATATCTTTTCAGTGGTGCTGATCCATTGTTTAGGAACAAGTGGATCAGAAGACCCACTGAAAGAAGGTGGAAGTTTCCTCATGAAGGACTTAATAGAATATTGTTCCCTTCTCTGCTCATTTGGAAGTCCAGAATGATTCATAGCTTGTGTAAGTATAGAAATAATATTTTGCACTCCATCTCCCATAACATTTGTTTGATCATAAGGACAGTCATTGCATTGTCCATTGCATTGATCAACACGGTTCCTTCGGGTTCTATCCATTGTCTAAAACCCAAAAATAATAGTGTGAGAGGCAAAAATCATTCTAGGGAAAACATCATAATAAAGGCAGAGTACCTTCAATATCTAACATCTTATGTTTAATTCTTTGATCGCTAGCGTAATTCTAGTACTACAACCTATACGTATACTTAACCTTAGGGACATCCCTAGACATACCTTAGAAATATATCTACAGATCTCACAAACATTTTCTCATCCTAGTTTCCAAAGTTTGACTAAACCTTTCCTATGAAACCAAATGTAGAGAATCGAAGCATGACGTACATGAACATTACATTAATTTTGCGGAATACTTAGTACATAACAAAAACACACACACAAGGATCGTAATAGTTTAGTGTCTTTTAAAACTCCGAATAATATCTTCTAATCGTGGTGAAAGATATTCAACATCTCCCAATAAATATATTCCCTTTTTATTGTTACCTAAAACCTGTCTTTACATCCTGGGGAAAATGAAACATAAAAGTGGTGAGCTCAAATGCCCAGTAAGGGTAAACATAGAGAACATAAAACAATCCATAAAAATTTGAATGCAAAAACATGAACATAAAATCTAAACATCAAAATCTTGATCAAAGACATGAATCTTGTAAGTACATAAGGAATATATCATAAAGAAACATTAATAATGATAGAATAGCATGAGAATAAAACATGTAATTGTGGCAACCATTCAGCACATGTCATGATTTCCATAGTAGCCACGGTATTGCTGCCAAGACCATCTTAGTGGACAATGTCCCATTCTGAATCGAGTTCACTCCTCGTTTCAGTCCTGTAACACTGAACCGGTATAACCTACCGTTCCAGCAATGTCTATCTCATGAGATATAAAATCTTTACCCAATGCATTGGAGGGAGATATAGGTCCCACCCATCTCATAATGATACCATTCTTATGTGTGCCACAGAATCTTAAATCATACATCATTGCATAACCCATGTAATAAAAATGGGATTCTTAAACAACATGACATCATAAAACAATTCATATAAGATAAAGGAATTCATAAAAATAATTCCATCACAACATAATCAAATCAATGTAATAATAGGGATAACAAAAAACAGACCCTTTATTATCTTAGATGCAAAATAATTTTGATAAAACACTTGAACTCCATTCTTAAAGAAAATATCATTTCTACTTCAAAAACATTTTTCCTTTCTTAACATGTCATACAATTTTAAACTAAAGGAAGTTGATTAAAAATAAACTTGAAAACATGTAAAGGAAGCTTCTTGGAAAAAATGTTTTAAAAATCCATTCATACAGTATAAGTTAAAAAAAACATTCTTCTTGTACTTTTGTCCGAAAAGTCAAAAAAGTACCTCGTACGAAAAACGACAAAAGATTCCTTTCATATCTTTTACTAAAAACTCACCGAAGGGTAAAATAGGATTTAAAAAATTGTAGGTGAATGTAAATAATATTACATATTGAGGAAACATGGATGTGGATGATAAAATACACCCCAGTAAATACTAAAGTACAAAAAATCTCGGATAAAAATGAGATTTTGATATTTCCCTTACCTTAGGTCCGATATGCTTTGTACGTGTCCGAACCTCCCGTATAATGATTTAAATAATGTTATTGAATTATTAAATAATCATACATATTTTTATGATATCATATATGGTCATATTCTAAGTTTATTATTAGTAATATTTCATTACTACTTGTTATTCGGGTGTTTATTACTTTTTGTTCATATGCGTGTTTTGTCGAATAAATTCTTATTCTTATCTTTAGGTTATAGATACCTCATTTCCAGAATGGTATTAGTGTAATATATATCATATTAATTCTTTCAATTCATTTATATAATCACTATGAAATTAAGATCATGTAGAACGAGTCGCATCACATCATGGAGACGATATTCCGTACGTACGCACGAGTGATGATATCGTTCCTATGATCATGGAATTGTATTGGAGTGTATGTATACTATTTCACAATCAATATCACTTTATAATAGTCATATATAGTCATTATTTAAACCATTATACACATCCAAGTAATTTGGTGGTGGAAAATAGGTTACACCACATCGTGGAGATGGTATTCCGTACGTACGCACGCGGGGTGATTTCTTTTTCCGTAGGATGGATAGATGGTGAAATAGGGTTGTTTCATACTTATAATAACATATCAGAATATTAGTGATACTGATGTTATTACATGATAATGAAACAACTAAATAAGAAGAAGTGGAAGAAGAAATAAAGATGAAAGAATGGGTAACAGACATTACCTCTTCTTTGAAGTGCTTCTTTGAGACCTCCTTTCAGGGCACTAAAAGAGGTATTTGAAGAAGACCCGAACCTATAAGATGTTTCTAGTGAAGTGGAGAGAAGAAATTGGCAGGTTTTTGCCGAGCTTGAAGGCTCAAAGTGGTGTGAGGAATAGAGGGAGGATGTGCCCTTTTATAAGGGAGGAGAGGGGCACCTTTGGAATAACGAAAAATATTATTTTATTATAAAGTCAAGTTCGTTTTTAAATAGCTCCAAATTGAGTTATTTCAAATATAAGTGGGTATGGGTCAAAATCCTCTCATCCAATAGAATTTATACATGTTTAGGTCATTATATTAACCTTATCTTTTAGTTTTAACTCTTAGTTAATTATATTGGCATTTACCATGTCACTTTGTATTTTTATATTATATAGTAAATAAACTTACCATATACATCCACGTGACCCCCAAGATGTGTTTTATTGATATATATAACCTTATCTATGTCATTTGGCCGAACCTTAGATTTTTAGATATAAAATAACAATTAATAATATAATATTTTTTTAAAAACTATTTTATGTCAATTTTGACAATATTCAATAGTTGATTTTTTTGAAACTCATAACAGAATGATTACTTAGACCAAAGTTAATTAAAACAATCATAACATGTCATATTAACCTAGAAAATTAGTTTAATTCATAAATAGTTTCAAATTATGCTGATTTAGCTATTTATCATATCAATTATTCTAATTTTTCACTATTATGGTAATTACTGCATCATCATTGTGTCATAACTAAATTAAATTATTTAAAGTCTAAAAATTACAAATAAAATACCATTATGTAGAAAATCTTTTTATATTTCTAATGAATATTTATAGTTGAATTTATCTTATCTATAACCCTATATTTAAAATGCTTTAGTAAATTAACATTGATTTTAACTCTTTTAACTCTTCTTTAAATTAAATAATAATAAATGTCCTAATCTAATCCAAGTGGGCCTAAATGGTCATATTTTATTCCTAAGGTAGTTTTCGGACGAATTTCACTTATCCAATAGAATTAGGACATGTGTTAGGATAATATTAATATCATTTTTAACCATAATTACCCTATTTACTTTTAACCGTGGTAAAAAAAGTAAAAAGTTACTATTCACCAAAAATTATTTTAATCTCATTGAACCACATTTTAGTCCTTGATATTTACCGTGTCTCTCGGATTTTCAAAATTCCACTCACAGAAGTGGTAAAATTATGTTTTATGAAAATTCAGTTTTTTAACTACCACTTAGTGGTTTCACTATTCATCAAAAAATTAAAGTTTCCTGAAAAATACCAAAAATTAGTCCTAAGCTAAATTTGATATTATGAATCCAAAAATGGTGTCTATTTTATCAAATTCAAAACATATCAGTTAAATTGACGAATTTAAAAATTAATTCCCGTCATCAAAACAAATAGCGTGTTCTTAAGAGATAATAACTATCAAAAGATTGACACTTGTTTATGTCTGGTTTAAATGTGAAATTATATTCAATGAACAACATTGTATTAAATTGTAAAAATATATTCTAAATATACTTTAAAACCACTCAAATTAATAATTTATCACTATTAATTATTTCGATTAAAAAATTTGTTTTTAATTATAATTTAGTAATTTTCACTATTCATCAGACTATGAAAGCTATCCGAAAAGTACCAAAATTTCACCCTAAGCTAATTTCGATATTCCGAATCCAAAAATTAAGACCATTTTGAAAAATAAAATCTACAAAATTTCAAAAAGTGGTTATTACTATTCATAACGTCTAGTTTTAATAATATTTTAATAGCATATTGTTGTTTGGTAAACCTCGTTACTGCGTACTACACACGCTATCGAGGAAGTTCGCGATTGTATGTAATGCAAGGCAAGTCAAGGATGCATGTTGTGCAAGCTCTTTTTGGTGTAGTGAACAACACAAGACATTAATGAAATTAAAAAGAATATTTTTCATAAAATCTCGGGCTGTTACAACATCTCCATCATTTTAGATTCCTCTTCCTTAGAGTGATTCTATAACAAGACCTGGCCAACCACTTCATCCTTAGAGCTTAACTGTAATTCCATGGTCTAATCACCCTTGTACCCTAGTGTGTAATGGATAAAATCCTCAAATTTTACCTTTTTGATGTTTACCTTCATAGTGGATTGAGTTTCCAAAGGAGGCGGTAAAGAGGATTAATCCTTCATACCCTTCCACCTCCAATTACTCCAATTACACCTAATGATTGAAGATTTAACTACATAATGAATAGGTTTATATCCATTACATGCATTCACGCATCCTCTGACTACATTTGATGAGTTAGTATGATTGGAACTCAAACCTACCTCTACTAGTCCATCAAATCTTTTTTTTAAGTGAATTGAGGACTGGATCCTTGAATAAAATCCCACTGAATTCCAATTATCAATTTGATAGTCCACCTCCACATATGGACCCTATATCCCCTTCCATAAATCACCATTACAAAACCAAAACACCACATCATGAACATCCTCCACTCCATCCACCATTTTCACCATAACAGCATTACTCCCAATCACCAGGTATCCCACTCAAGAAATATCTATCTAAACAAATCCACCCTTTCTCACACTATCATTGTGGAGCAGTGCATTACAAGAGGAAGGTCTGGACAAGTCCTTCGTCAATCTTTTAAAAACATTTGAAACTTTCAGGTCGCCCTAAATGAACCAATGCCTTCATCACAAGCGACCATGGTCAGGTTGTCAGGTCGCGACCTACCTCAATGGGCGCATCAAAAACCCCTGGATCACTGACAAATCACATCTCTTCTATTCGAACAGTATTGTAGTAATCACCCCTTTCCACATTATCATCCTAAATAGTAGGCCTCTGTGCCAATATCTATAACTTAACATGTACCTCATCCTCCTTGTCGCATCCATTTCCCCACGTCAATGTAGTCAACTGAGACCCTCTATAACAGTAGTCCATTGAGTGTCCTAGGAACTTTCATCCAGAGCATAAATTAGCCCGGGTTTCATAAACCACACAATGTTTTCAATGATACTCTTCACCCATAGTAATACACACATTCTCAAATAGATCTCTTGACACATCTATTTCAACAAAAACACACAGATTGGCATGGTGATAAAGGGCCTTAATGAGACTATCTGAACACATATATCTATAAATAATATTCCATATAATAAACTTAATAGAATTATTTTCAAATGTAAGGGTGTATTGGGAAACCTTACCCAAGTCACCATAGTTGGGGGATCTCTCTTCATATGAAAATAAAAGGACCAATGAAATATGTAAAATATAAAACTATTGAAGTTTTGAGGTACACTTGACCAGGATTAGATGAGATATACCTCTGAGGAAAAATGAATCATAATGTGGCGGTTATCTAGTTGACCCACTGTCTCCCTATCCTGCAAATCCCAAATGACGAAGACGTGCCTATCAAAAGAATCAATTGAAGGACATCGATGATTAAACATAGAAACCATGTTTTTATTCAGTGGATTTGATGATTTCGAGAACTCCACATTCGATAATGGAAGATTAGGGAACACATCACCTAACTCTATAACATTAGGTCTGAGCGGGACTTGGCGGAATGTTGGAAGGAAATCCGAATTTGAAAAGGGAATGAAGGAGGAATCCACTACTTTGGAGGACAATGAGGGTTCCTCCACCGTCAGTGGAGGTGGGACTGGCATAGTGGTCACCTCTTTCAAGGAGATCATAAAACCATGGCACATTGTCTTCTCCTGCCACCTAATATGTCCTAATTCAATTTTAATGAATATTGATAAAACATAAAACAAAAACATTTATGAAAACTGAATTTTTAATCATAAAAATGACCTTATTCCAAAATTGTGTATAGAAATTATTAAATTAAAATTATTTAGATTATATATATTTAAAGTATACTTATGTTACATTTAGATCAAATAAAAAGCATAATGAGTATTTTTAATGTAAAAAAATGATAGTTTTACAAATAATGTGTTTTTCACTATTCCCTAAAAATCATTCATTCTAGAAAAACCACAAAAAATTACCCTCATATAATAAAGATATGTTTATTTACAAAATAAAATAATTTTTATCAAATAAAAATTATTAAATTGGAAATAATTATGTTTCATATTATCTCACAAAAACAAATAATCATTATTTTTGATGAAAATGTATTTTTTGAGTATAAAATTACTTCATTAAATATTGAATGATTTTTTCATAAGTATATAAAAATAATTTATTATTAATTAATACCTTTATATATATATATATATCATAATTTGGTTCTTTATATTGATACCTTCAAATTCAACGTCTATAATATAACTATCATTAAATAATAATATTCTGTGGTTTTTTGTGCCTAGTGTTCTGGGTAATATACGCTTTTGAGGAAAGTGTTATTCTAAAATATTAGGTTATTTAATCCACCCCCATTAATAAATTGTATCTTCAAAATTTTAACATGATCTCAATAATAAAGGGTTTTACATTTTGAAATATCTTTATTGAAACCCCACATTTAAAAAAGGGTGCATAAAACATCCTCTTTAAATTTGGGAAATGTAAATATATATGTCATCTATAATAACACATAAATTTTTTTCCAAATAGGTGAAAATTATATTGAATTGAAAATATGGCCATAGTAAAAAAAATTAATTTCTAAATAATATTGGATCAAGATAGGGAACATTGATGACAATAAAGTGAATGATCAGGTGAATGTTAGTGTCCACAAAACCAAAAACCAATACAATGGGAGAAATACAATAAATTCATCAAAATTATTTTAAAATGATAACTTTTCTATATAAAGATACTTTTCCTTGATTTTTTGGAATTAAATTTCAATACAGACATAGAACATATGTTTTTAAACTTATATAATAATTATAATTTCATCCTTTAAAACATTTCCACCACAATATCATATTTTTAAGTAAGTAAATAGTATTCAAGATGAGTTTTTATTTCTTGATGGGATAATATATACTTCTAATTGATCACATAATGCACAATATTGTAGAATTTTTTCCTCCTATATTTATATATTAACCAAAAATAAAATGGTTAGCATAATGTAAGATAATATCCAAAATGTATTATAATGACCTCGACTCCAAGAGCCCAGTGCCAATATCTACATTATTACCTTGTAATAGATACGATGAGATTAATATCAATGGTCCAATCAATTTAGCTGTTTTGGAGAACTACACACATATATTATACCAATTTTTTATATGTAATATGAAATAAAACATTATAAATAAAAACTAAAAATTACATTCATCCTTGAAATATAATTTAATGATTTTTTCCTCATATACTATATAATTGAAAAAAAGGGTGTGGTCAGATACATATTATTGGTTATGTAAAGAAGATGTTATAAAAATTACACAAGAATAATGAGCATGGAAAAGTTAATAATTGAACACAAATTCCAATTAAATAAATTTACTACCATGATAAGATAATGGATAATCAATATGGTAAGTTGCACAACTGAAAACATGTTCTATTTAATAAATTAACTGAGAATGAAACCCATCTATAGAAATTATCATTGTGAAAATATCCTAGATAATAATAACTGAAATATTTATTAATGAAATACTTAATTATTGGATAACATCTCTCAGGAACATGAAACATCTACTATTAAGAAATTTCACAAGAATACTAAAAACTATAGGTAGAAAAATGTTTAATTTGGAAAAATATTTTTTCTAATGAGTCTTTATGATGCATTGATTTAATTCACTGATCAATGTTCCTCATTATCAAATATCTATATTAAGTAAGGGATACATATTTATCGATATTTCCCAAGTTATTCAAGAGACATTAAAACTAGAAAACATATGTAAAAAATGGTATATGGTTAATAAATAATTATATTTATGATGTTATAACATGGATATTTAATAAAAATTTAATTTCCATGTAAAAATGGTCACAATAATGTGATTCTTTTAACATATAGTTAACAATCACAAAATAATGTAATATTATACAACAACTTTTCCACCTGGTAATTTTCATGTAAAACAAACTTGATTGAAAATATTCAAATTTAAATTTATATTAACCTGATATACTAATAAATAATTATATTACATGTGATACTTTCAATGTATACACCATATAAGAAAATTTTCTTCATAACAAACAAATGTGCCCTGTTGATAAAAAATTGAGATAAAATCCTTTACCTCACATTTCTTTTTGGTTAAACGTTATTTAACATATATTATAATTTTTGTATCAAGTTATTAACTTATAACATACTGATAATTATATTTATAATATCATTTATGATCATTTTATGAAAACTTATGACCTATTTGTTAATAATATTTTATTGATTTCACTGTTTTGGGTTTTAATATCCTTATTTTCTTAACCATTAATTATTATAAATTCTTTGGTTCTTCTGCATATTATATAGCTCCATCATCTCTAACATAATAAACATTTAATAATTATCATATTTATAAATAAATAAATTTTTTATTACCCATCATGAAATATGGTTTTTAGAAATGATGTATGTTATGATCATGAAGATAGTAGGATGTACACACGCATGAGTAATATTTTCATTTTTCAGTAATCATTTTGCAGAAGAGGTAAGTAATATTTTATCATTATAGAATGATACTAATATCATAAAAACCATATAATTTATTTTAATACAACTATATATATCATCTATGTGTTATGGCGATGAAAAGGGGCACACATCACTTCATAAAGGTTGTATTCCACGCGTACACAAACAATGTTATCATCCTCCATCAATAAAAAGGCGTAAAAAGAAAATGATAAATTATAATTAAATATTGATAAATATTTAATTTATATTATAATTATTTCACATATATCACATATAATCATTGACTATATCCTTATCTCCTTCTATGTAAAGCGTAAATAAAAGAGGAATCACATTGCATCATGAGTGAGTGGTCCTCCGTACACACGAGTGACAATATCAAATCCCATACGGAATGGAATGTAAAAAATTAATATATTATATAATTAATAAAAATATATCATTTTATTATACATACCATATATATACACTTTAAATTTTCCAACAAAACTAACTGGGTGAGGCGGTAATGCAAAAATGAATGGCATCATTCTGTGTGGTGGCAGTCTGTTGTACACATGAACAATGCCTATAAAACCCATTTGATGGATGTGGTGATGGTTTTAGGTCATGAACATAAAATAAAAAATCTAATTATATTTATTTTTCATCAGTTATATTATAATAGTTTTTTATAATAATTGAATTAGTTTTACGAAGACATACAATAATGATTCTTATAGATGAATGCTACCTTTTCATTTGGTAACCTCCTTAGTTTTCACCAAAATCCATCCCATGAAGGATTTATTCCAAAAAATAAGGACTGTAGTATAAGGTAATGTAATATTTTATGTGATTTGAATAGGTATTGGACAAAAAAATGGTGTGAATATATGAATAAGAGAGGAGAGGGTGGACTTTTATAATTGAGGTGAGTGGCACGCTTGTAATATTCAGAGAGAAAATAGTGTACCCACATTTTTTACAGGAAAGAAATTTCCATGTAGATTATTATCCAGAATTAGACATTATATGTTCAAAATATTCCCATAAAATTGATTTTATAAATGTTATTTCTTTAATTTTAACTTCTTTATTGTTAATATATATTCTAGTAAACCCATTATTACCATAACCACATTAATTAATTTTTACACTTTTCACAATTGATTCCGGTAAAATATTACGTTGAAAATATTAAATAATATAAAATACACTTAATAAAATTATGGAATCATTTTTATCAAAATATAAATAATATAATTTAAAATTATTAATTTAAAATTAATCAAACATATGCGATGAAAAGGTGGGGTTTCAAAGAGAAAATGGTCATAAGATTACAACATTTTTTTTTATCAAAATTCAATAATAAAATGATTCTAAAGACATAAATTGTATTAATTGATATATAACTGAACTAAATTTATTTCAAAACCAATTTAAAAGAAAATTTAAATTTTTAAATAAGATAAATGAAAATGTAGTTTTCAATTTAAATATTGTATTTTTCTCTATTTATCGAAATATGAAGCATTTGAGAAAAATATAAAAGTTAAACCTAATATAATTATGATATTATAATTAAAAAATAATTTGGTATTATTAAATAATTTTTCTAAAATTTTTAAAAATTGATTTTAGATTATACACGCAAATCTAGACTAAACTGTCTTTTAGAAAAAAATACAGTTTTTCAGAAAAAAAAAAAAAATTAAAATAAAATATTAATTATTATATTAAATTATAATAAATATATAAAAATTAGATTTTGTAAAATAAATATTTTTCATATTTTTTTAATTGATATGTTATAATGGTCATGTTTTAATAGAGTATCATGTTTCATTTAAAAATGGTGTTGTGTACATCGTAAGCTATTGAAGAAACTAAATTTATTATATATTTTTAAGTATCTGGGTGTTAAATAAATCCAGATAAAAAAAATTTAATACATTAAATTTCGTGTATATATCATTATAATCAAATTAGGGTAGTTCAATGTCATAAAATCCTATAGTTCATACTTTGCTTCCACCATTTTGTTATTTCTCCAAGGAACCTTTACTAGAAAAGTTGTATAATTCCTTAACACATTCTCTCTATTATCAAGAATAATGATAGGTTATTCAAATTAATATATCTCATGTTCCAACTCAATGTCATCATATATGAGAACAATAATTGATTTTTTCCTTTACTTCCACAACAGAGGTATGTGGAACACATATTGTTCTTTTGAGAGACTTGGTTGCATTTGCAAATGATAAGAAACAAGTATAATTATTTCAAGGATTAAAAAGGTCCTTATGTAACTAGGTATTAGTTTCATTATCTTACCAATCCTTATTAAACCATTCCATTGATATAAACTCATGAAAACATGATTTCTTATCAAGAATTATAAAGCATCCCCTAATTATCGGCATAACTCTTTTTCTTACATTGAGATTCTTTAATGTGAGTTTAAAAATTCATTACCTTTTTTGTTATTTCTTTAATAGGTTCATGTTGTATGAGATTAATTTCTCCAACATCATCACAAAAATTTGGAGTTTTAAATCTCTAAAATATAATTCTTCATATAACACCATTTGAATACTTCATTGGGAACTATTATTATAGGAAAACTAAAACAATGGTAAATGTTAATCCCATATACCATAAATTTCAAGTGATAAAGAACTCAACATGTATTCAACTATTTTGAAATTCATTTAGGACTATCCATCAGTTTTATGTTGGTAGGAAGTTCTCAAAATAATATCAGTATCAAGTGCCTTAAAAACACTTTTGTAGAATTTCGATGTAAAAAGGGGATTATGATTAGATATAATTAAAATAGTTGAACCATGAAGTCTTAAACATCATTAATATAGATCATTATGAGAATATTAAGAAGTAAAAATTTTATTATAGTGAGGGAATTTCTTGATTTGTTAAGGCCCTGAATTATAACCCATATTGCATCATTCTTTCTAAGATTATTTGGTAGATTTTGAAAATGTTCATAGAAAATTCATCCCATTTCCACACAAGAACAGAAAGTGGATTCAAGACATCTTTAGTATGTTGTCTCATAGATTTCACATATTTTAAAACCAAACATCTAGTCCCATAATAATAAATTTATCTCTTCTTGTTATCACTTAAAAATGCTCCCTCAAATAGTTATACATATTTGTGATACCATGGTGTAAAGAGAAATTTTAGATATGAGCCTCATAAAATAATTCCCTTTTTAACATAGGAATAGATAGAAGACATAATCTCTTACTAAATTTAAGACTACCATATTTAAAAACAAAATCTTATAATTTACTATAATTGAAAACATTAATTTTAATCTTAAATTGTTCATCCTCATATGTAGAATTTTTTATCTATTCTAATAATGTTTTTTTCACAATGATTTAAAAAATTACAGATATAGCCCCTTCTATTAATATTCACATATCCATATCTATTATATCCAACAGCATATGATACCTATCAATATTCATTTGGGTAATAATTTCAGGATCCTTCCAACTCAATGCATATTATATCCTATTTGATTTCCTTAGGTGGAATTGAATTGTGAAATTATAGCCTTTTAGTAAATTGATACATCGCATTTGTCTCATGTAGTTCTCATTTTATCAAAAGATATATTTTAGGATTTATGATTGGTGTATATATATCACATTTATCACCATATAAATAATGTATCTATATCATCAATGAAAATATTATAGTTTCCAAAAAAATATCATGGGTTGGATAGTTTTGTTCATAAGTCTTTAATTACATTGATGAATATGAAATAACATTATCATTTTTCTTAAGAACACAACCAATTCCATTCATTAATGCAACATTGTATATAAAATATTCATCATTTCCTAATGTTAAATTAATAATTCATACATTGATAAATCTCATATTTAGTTAATCAAAACATTCTTCAAATTCTATTTTCCAAAAAAAAATCTAACTACATTACATGTAAACTTGTTTAATGGGTTGACCAATATGGAAAAAATAATAAAGGAATCACAAATATTAACCTTCCAAACCATTAAAACTACTCATCTATGTTTTTTTCATCAGTGTAAGACATTTTATAACTACCATTACCTTTACTGTATCAACTATGATTCCAACCATGGAGATAACACAACTAACAATAGAAAATTATTGACTCCATAAATAACACATACAAAATTTCTCATGTAATTATTTTCTTCTAGGAGATTCACGAATAATCTATAAGTGATTCACATGGTCTTCATATCTTTTTGCAAAGATATATATATATATATATATATAATCAATTAATACCATAAAAATTAATTAATATATTCCCTAAGAAATATACTCATTACATCCATAAAAATTGAGGGTTCATTATTCTATCAAAATGGAATTACTATGAATTCATAATATACATACCTTATTCAATGAACTTCCTTTGGTATGTCGTCCATCTATACTCCCAATTGATGATTCTGAGGCCAAAGGTTAATCTTTGAAATATACTATGCTCTATGAATTTGATCTATTAGTTTATCAACGTGAGTCATAAGATACATTTTATTTATTATAAATGAAATGATTTTCATATAATAAATGCACATCCTCATGGATCCATTTTTCATTTTTCATGAAGGTTATAGGGGGTCCAATGGAGAAACACTAGGGAAAATAAATCCATTATCATCCAAATCATATAGTTTTATCTTAAAATAAGATAATTCCATAGTGTCAATTCTATAAGTATAATTTGATATTGGTCTTTAATTAGGTATTAAGTTAATGGAAAACTCAATGTCACACTCTGGGGAATGTTTAGGTAATTTATCGTTAAAAACAACAATGTATTAATGTACAATCGGATCATCTTTAATTTTATGATTTAATTATCTATACCTAAATTATGTTTATCTTTTTCCACAAAAATATCATTCATTAGAGAAACTAAATATGTATCTAGATATGATTATTATGATGAAGTCTCTCATATAATGACAATTATCTCTACATCTTCCTCACAAATTGTAATTTCCATATTCTAGTAAAAAATTTCTGTATAATATGTTGAAATCCCACTCATACCAAGGATTGTATAATGTTCAACCATTTTTAATATAACAAGATTAGTCAATAAAACACATCTATGTGTAATTATGGGGAATTCATGACACATTGTTTTATAGTGATCCTTACACATGGAGTCTATACTAAAAACACCATTCTTAATTTTTATAGTAAATTCATAATTTACTTGGAAAACTGGGTAGATATAAAAGAGTGTGAGGATCCAACATCAAATAATTAATTAAATTAATTTTAATATTGGATTAAGTTTCCTTCCACTACCTCATAGGGTACTTCCACCTCACCTATAGTGATCGTATAAGCATGGATTCCCCCTTGTTCTATTCTATATTGGAATCCCATGATTCTTAGGGAATTTATTTTTGTATTGCCCCATTTAATTACAATTAAATTATTAGATATTATTGATTTGTTTCATCACAATGAATTCATTATATTTTTGTCCCTTATCTCTACAAATATAAAAAACACCTAATACATTCATGTATTTTCCAAGGTGATTCATTCCACAGTTCTCACAAAGTGAAAATTTCATCATTATCATTATCTAATTAAATTACTTAACTTTTACATGATTTATGGATTCCTACTTATTCTCTTGATTAAAATTGAAGAAGTAAGATATAGATAATAAATTCTTTGGTTTTGTGGAACATACCATTATTTCACCAGACGAAGAAAAAGTTTGAGGGACTAGTGCTCTACAAGGATATGGCTTATTTCCTTTAAAGAAATGGTCAATGATTCAGTATATATTGTGTATGTAATCCATATCATACCTAAATAAATTTATAAAGGTATCCACATACAAAGAAATAATTTTTCATTCATTTTCATTAACATAGTGAACATTGTTTCCTCTCAGTTTGTTTTTCATGAAGGAAATATTTTTTAAAGAAATTATCCAAAAAATATTTTCATCCTATGACTTCTATTTCCTCTTTCTCCCCAGTATTATTGATCAACAACCATCATTGACCATCCTTACATTTAATATTATACACTTCAATTATAAAATTTTACCTTTAACATCATCTGAAATCTATAAATATTATCTCTAGAGACTTATTCCATTTCCCAAATACCATTGTATTAGTAGCCCTACTAATTTTTGTTTAATTCATTCACATAAATTGATCCAATATATGAGAATATATCTATTGAAATGGTTTCTCCATTTGATAATAGTTATTTTTCATAACCTAATTAAGATTCCCAAATATGGGTATACTTTTCCCAATTCCAATACCATCTGCATTGGCTTCCTCAGCTGGGACTTCATAACATTAACCATAAGTATTGATACCCTTCTTCCTTCAAGGAATGATTTCTATATAATAGTACCTAATATATTAGATCATAAAATTTTGATTATTATGTCATAAATCATTATTCCAAATGTTTTTTAAAACTTATCATAAATTTAAATTTATGCACTATTAATATCATAATTATAAACTTGATTTCATCAGGGACATATTTTTTTTCAAATCCATCATAATAGTTTGAAAAAAGTTGTAAATTATCCTATGAATATCCCTTTGGGAGTGTCAAACCAGTTGTGTATTTAGGCCATTTTTTTCATACCAGGTAATGATCAGGTCAAACCCAATGTTCCTTTTTTGAGTTATTACCCCCGGTACCTCTATGTTAGAATCAGATGCACATGTAGTATCTTGAAAGGGATATATTTCATGAAAAACCCATATATTATATTCCATTAATTTTTTTTAAATTTTTTTTATAATTATCCACAATGTATATAATAGGGTTATGTTCCCTGATATATGTTTACCTTAATCTAGTTCCCATGGTTTCATCTAATCTTTCTCGGATACCAATCGTAAAAACCCAAATCTAGTATCATGGAGTCAGTGTCTTCTTTAATTCATTAGCATTGATATAGTGGTTAAAATCAAAAAGGAACTATCCTTTTAGTAGTTATGGAGAACTTGATACATATATTATACACATTTTACTTTGGTAATAGAAAATAAGACATAATTCATAATAAAATATAGTTTTATTCTTTCCTAAAAACTCATTCAAATATTTCTTCTTCTTATACTAATAATAGAAAAAATGAAGGGTGATGTCAAATTCTTAGAATGTTTAAATAACAATAAATGCATTCATGAGCCTATATGCATAATAAAAATTGATATTTAAAAAAATATTTAATTTGAATAATTTTATTACCATGATAAGATAATGAATAATAAATATGGAATGGGGAACAACTAAAAATATGTTCCATTTAATCAATAAACTTAGAATGAATTTCATCCAGTGATAATATCATTGTAAAAATCTCATGGATCATAATGAAGAAATTATTGATGATAGAAATTCTTAATTATTGGATTTCATTTATCTATAACATCACATATATACCATCTAGTACATTCAAAATATGGTTAAAAACCACACATATAAACCCGTTTAATTTGGATGACTATTTTCATCATGAGGCCTACCAATACATTGAGGGGATATCTATGACAAACCCCCACATGTATAATCATTTCATAATCCTTCTAAATATATTCAAAAATTTATTTTATTAATGAATCTATTTTCCTTATCATCAATTATAATACCCCAAGCTTCCACGGTATGTTTTCCTTTGAATAATCCTATAGCTTGCGTTGTACGCAACATGTTGTTTTAACACACCACGACCCATCAAACCAGCTGTTATGAATAGAAATACATACTTTTTGAAATTTAAATAATTTTATTTTTAAAAATGGACTTCATTATTTAATTAAGAATATCGAAATTAGTTTAGGGTGAATTTTTTGTATTTTTATGAAAACTATCAATTTTTTATGAATAGTGAAATACGCTATGTTATTGTTTAAAACTGAATTTTTATTTAAATAATTATGTAATTTATATAAATTTTTTTTTCAAAATAGATACATAATACTAATATTAGTTCAATTTAATTCATTGGACTCATTTTTATTATTAAAATAAATGTATAAAATTTTATTGAATTGTTTACCATCTTTAACCCACATTGTAGGAGCATTTGCAAATTTTCATAAAACATAATTTTACCACTTTTGTGAATTCAATTTCCAAAATCCTAGAGACATGGTTTATTTCAGTAAGTAAAATTTTGTTCAAAAAGATAAAAATAATTTTTGGTGAATAGTAACATTTACTTTTATTTACTACGGTTAAAAGTAAATAGGGTAATTAGAAGTAAAAATGATTTTCTTATTACCATAACGCATTCCCTAATTCAATTGGATAAGAGTATTTCGATAAAAAAACAATAGAAATATAATATGATCCTTTAGGTTCACATGGATTAGATTAAGACATTTGTTATTTTTTTATTTAATGAAGAGCTAAAAGTGTTAAATTCAATGTTTAATAACTAAACCATTTTTAATATAGGTTCAAACATTAGATCAATTCGACTATAAATATTATTTAGAAAGCTAATAATATTTCATACATAATGGTATATTATTTATAATATTTAAATATTAAATAATTAAATTTATTTATTACAAAATGATGATTCTGTAATTTCTTTATTAATGAATGATTAAAATAATTGATATTATAAATATCGAAATAAATATAATTTGAGACTTTTGATGAATTATACTAATTTTATCGGCTAATATGACATGATATAGTTGATTAAATGAATTTATTTCTTAGTAATAATGATTTTATGACTTTATCAAAAATCGCTTACCAAATAGTGTCAAAATTGACTTAAAATATTTTTTAAAACAAATATTATATTATTAAATGATATTATATTCATAAAAGTCTAAGGTTCGGAAAAATGACATAGATAAGGTTATATATATCAATAATGAACCACTTGGGGTTCTCTTAGAAGTTTATTGTCATTTTATTAACCAATTATTATAATAATACAAGAATACATGGTAAAAGTTAATCTATTTAACTAAGAGTTAAATCTAAAAGATAAGGTTAACATGGTGATCCAAACCTATCTAAATCCTATTGGTTGATATGATTTCAACCAATGACCACCTTAGTCTCGATATAAATTATTTTGGATCCATTATAAACTAAATATGATCTTATTATAAAATAATATTTCAATCTTTTCCTAAGGTGCCCTTCATCCCTCTTATAAAAGGGCACCCCCTTATCTCAAATTCATACCTCAAAAGCCATTTTTCTCCACCAATAATTTCCAAAATATCCTCTAAACTATCCTAAATTCATTCTAGAGGCCTTTCGTTTGTCATAAATCCATCCTAAGTAGCCATTTTGATCAAATCAAAAATAAGAACCTGAAGAAGTGGTAAACATTTCATCACCTCTTTCAAGTTCTTTTCTTCTTCCACTTCATCTTTATTTGTATTTTCCATTATAAAATAATATATCTAGTATCTTATATATATTGTGATGTTATTATAAAAATTTTACTACCATATTCATTATTCTATCAATCATATGATTGAAAAAGTCACCATACGTGTGTTTGTACGGCTTAACATCTCCATGTCGTGGTGTAGTGGTTATTCAATACATTATTTTTGAGGATTGTTATAATAATGTTTTATAATTGATATAAATAATAAATATAACATTTTAATGAATCTTTATATATTATATACAATTTATTTACATATGATTATAGTTTCAAAAGAATGATATTGTCGGTCGTGCGTACGTACGAATTACCTTCTCCAAGAACGTGATAATATTCATTTCCCCATTGTAACCATTAGAGAAAATTTTCATTTTATGAGTAATAATAATGTTTAAGAACTTAATATCATTTTTGATTTGAATCAAATACATCTGATCCATAACATACATGACTTACCTAACAAATCATATAAAGGAAAACAAATCAGTTAACACCCAAAATGAAGATACTACTGAAATATCATTAACAACGAATTTTTATAAGATCATATATGATATAATATTAATGTATATGGTTCTTGTATAATTTAATAAAAATGATTTCAACATTATATATGAGGTTAAACTACCCTCAAACAATAAAAATTACATGGTGTGGGTTAAATTTCACAATTTCTTTGATATCTGAGGTTGTTTATACGTGAGTATATATTGAGACTTCATTATCGTCCACATCCGTGTTTCTTAAAAATTCATTTCAAAACATTTTTAATATTTACTAGACTATGGGTTAATGTCATTTATACCTTTATTTGAACTTATATGTTTTGAAATGAATCTTTCCTTCATTTTCTAAACAAGGTACTTTATGAACATTGTAAAAAATGAAGGTAAGATATCTTTTTTTGACTTATACGGCAGGTGTGGTTATTCTCCGCTGTTATAACCCTTTTGAAGCTTCCATTACAAGATTATAAGAATATTTTCAAAATAAATATTTTCTTTTATAATAATGTTACTATTAATTGATTTCAAAATAGAAAGAGATATTCATCTAAAATAATTTTTATTTCATCTATGTCAACATCCATTGATTGATTTTGTACCTGTTTGAAGTTGATTTATTATGATACAAATCTAACATATAATATTAATGGTTTTTTATATGTTTTACTATAGATGTGTTATTTTTTTTACCATTCATGGTTTATGGTTTATGTATTAACATTTCATATGATAGTTTTAATACGAATGTTTATGTTATGTTTCGTCCTTTTCTTATGAGGAATGCATTGGAATTAGTAAGTGAAAGGTGGAGCCCGCTATAGCTCCATGATGCATCAGTGTGCCTCATGATATAAACTACTGTCTTGGAACACGACCTTGATAAAATATTATTTTTAGTCCTGGAACAAGGCCTTGACTATGTGGTGTTGAAGTTTGACAATATGCATTCCATCGTTATGAAATTAGCTATAGATATTCCATGTGATTAATCAACTAGTAGAATATATATGTGATTAAGAAAATGGAATTATTAGATCTATCATTTCCAAATTATACTGAATTTAATGTTTAAAAGGATTTTGTTATAATCTTATACATTGCCTTAAATGGTTATGCTTATTTAAAAAAGTTTCTGCTATATTATTATCCTTACTAGGCATCTGAGATCACCCCTTTCTATGATCAATTTTTCCTATGATGTGAACAACTATTATATGGTTGAGCTTGTAAGATAGGATAAGGGATAAGTGTGTTCAAAGAGGAATATAAGTTGTCATTGTTTTTATTTCATGAGGTAATTTTAAACTTATGTATGTATGTAGTACTTCTAGGGATACTAAACTGATCGGTCATTCCAGACATGATTTCCTTGTATCATTCCAATGTTATGTAATAATGCACCGAATCAGTCTAACTAGGGTGGGGGTGTTATAGTTGGTATCATAGGAAGATTAGTACAAACCTTGGAAACTATATTTATAAAAAATATTATTAGAGAACATTACCCTAGGATAGACTTTGATGATTAGTATAGAAGGATGTCCAATAATTTTGGTAATGTAGATATTTTTTGAGTTTTCCAGAAAATACATCCATTTCAGGATAAAAGACTGTAGTGGTGGCTCAGGCACAGAAGTACCTAGGGAAAAATCCTGAAAACACCGTTATGAGCTAGACTCAAACAGGAACTGGTGCATGACAACAGGCCTTGCTGCACTCATCGTTACGACACTCCAGGGGGATATGCTTCTGATAATTACCATTTTAATTCCAAATCATTACTTAGGATTAATGAGTATTTACTTCCTCAAAGAAATTTTTTTATGATTATGGATTATATCCATAAACATATGAATTTATGTTAAGTGTTTTAAAAGATTAGAATTATGTATTGCGATTCATAAATTAATCTAGTGTATTCCATTGTTTAGAAACGGCACATAGTGGAAGGAATGGAAACTGTATCAATGCATGTAATCCATGTAGGGATTACCCTCCTACACAAGATAATTATATTGGAGCTAGTGATGAAACTGGTGCTAATCATCTTATCACCATACTAGGACAACTCACTCGGGTTTTTGAAAATAACCTTACTTGTATGAAGAACCCTGATCCACAACGCGATGGATTGATGTTAGACCACTTCATGAAGAAATAAGAAAAAACATTCAGTGGGTCTAAATATCCATTTGTAGCTGAGCAATGGATAAGTACCTTAGAGAAAATATTTCATGCTTTGGGGATTAGTTAATGGGAAAAATTTGTCATGGCAGTTTATCACCTCACATGAGATGCAGATCAATGGTGGTCATTGATTAAAAACCCAAATGGAGGATAAAGAAGTATTATTTATGGAATGAATGAAGTTTAAGGAAATTTTCTTAGAAAAATAAATTCCTCGTGACCATCGAGGGGATATGGAAAGGCAATTTCTAAGTTTGAGGAAAAAGGAGGATGAGATTGTCGTAAAGTTTGAATATAACATTACAAGGTTCAGAAGGAATATTGTAGATTATATACGTAACCTTGGGAGTACGATTGATATATTATTTTATTGGTTAAAATCATATCTTTATAGATCATTAATCTCACAATCCTTCTTGTCGTACAATGATATTTCCTCATGTGCTATAAAGACAAAAAATGAATTCTCTATGTCTTATGACTTTAAATCAAAGATGGAGAAGAATATATCTGCTAAACACACTGGAAATGCGAATAAGGGAAATTAAGGAAAAGAGGAATATTAATCATATAATAAATGAAGGAGGAAACACCCTAGTACTTTCCTGAAGGGAATGGGAGTTTGTTACAAGTGTGGTGGAAAAGGCCACCAAGGTCGTGATTTCATGGGGAAGAAAGAGTTTGTCAATGTTAAATGATACAGTTGTAAAGAAAATGGAAATTATGAAATTTAATGTCCTTAGCATTAGGGAAACCTACCTCAGAAATGGACAAGGGATAAATTCCATGCATATACGATCACTACTGTTGAGGTTGAATATCCGAAAGACGTGGTGGTAGGTAATTTAATGGTTTTCTATTATTTAGCCAATGGATTATTGGATTCTGGATCATTGCATTGTTTCATATCTACCCTATTTTCTATGAAAATTATATATTTCTAATTTGATTTAACAAGGGAGTTGTCAGTCAAAACTTCTAAACGAAGAATCATTGCAACAAAATTTGTGAATCAATTCCCATTAGGGAAAATAAAAGTTCTTTATATATGGATATCATCATTATACCCATGATTGAATTTGATATAATCCTCAGTATGGATTGTCTTTCAGACCTTTATAAGAATGTTTATTTTAAGAAGAAGGATGTTACAATTTTCGATGATGATAATGAGTGCCATATCATTAAAGAAGAAATGTCACCACCTTATTCTTATCTAGATCCACCCTTATTAGCTGAACTAAATTCAATTATTTGGGAGGAAGAGAATGAAATAATTGTGGGTGAGGAAATGATTGATTGAATAGAGTATGTACCTATTGTATAAGAATATATTGATGTGTTCCCAGAGGATTTACTTGGACATCCTCCAGAATGAGAAATTGAGTTTTTTATTGATTTAATTCCTGGTTCAAAGCCCATATCAAAGACCCATTATAGAAAGGCTATTGCGGAATTAGTGGTTCTAAAGATAAAACATGAAGAATTGAGCAATAAAGGATTTATTTTCCCTAGTGTTTCTATATGGGGAGCCCATGTTCTTTTTGTTAAGAAGAAAGATGGATCTATGAGGTTGTGAATTTACTACAGGGAGATCAATGCTATAACAATAATGAACAAGTATCCCCAACCTCACATTGATGATTTATTCTACCAACTTCATTGAGCTCAATATTTTCAAAGATTGACCTTTGATCTGGATATCATCAGCTATGTGTGAAGAAATAATACATTCCAAAGACAGAATTCCAATCAGGGTACATAAATTACGGGTTTACAGTAATGCCTTTTGGACTGACTAACACAAACAATGTTTCCATGGAAATAATGAACAGAGTTTTCAAGGAATGTCTTGATGAATTTGTAATGGTATTTAATGATGATATCTTGGTATATTCCAAAATCTATGAAGATCATTAAATTAACTTATTCCTTATACTAAATACACATAGAAGAAATTAATTATATGGTAAGTTCAGTGTGTGTGAATTTTGGCTTCAATATATTTCGTTTCTTGTCTATATTGTCACTAAGGATGGAATATCTATTGATCCTTATAAGACAAGAGCAACACATGAATTTCCAGCACCGACAAGTATAACTGAGGTATTAAGTTTTATTGGATTAGAAGTTTATTATCGACCTTTCATCCAAAATTTATCCTGATTGGAAAACCCATTAACCAAGCTCATACGTAAAGGGGTTAAATTTGTTTGCAAAAAATAGTGTGAAAAATGTTTCGAAGAACTAAAGAGGATATTAGTCAATTATCTTATATTGACTCTAATATCAAGGAATGGTGGGTTTGATTTTTATAGTGATGCTTGAAGGAAATGACTTGGTTGTATACTAATATAGAATGATAGGGTTATTGGATATGCATCACTAATGCTAAAAGTTCATGAGAAAAACTATCCCACTCATGATATTGAGTTAGCAGCTGCAATCTTTGATCTGAAAATATGGAGACACTATTTTTATGGTGAAAAATTTGAGATTTATAATTATTGGAAGAGTTTGAATTATATTTTCTCTCAAAAAGAACTCAAAATGAGTCAAAGATGATGGTTTGAACTACTCAAGGATTATGATTTCACTATACACTACCACCCGAGGAAGGAAAATAAGGTGGCAGATGCTTTGAGCAGAAAGGATCATGGAGTTTTGAACAAGATGAGAGTTGAAAGAGATCCTATTTTCTTGGATCCAGTAAAGATATATATGTGTATAATCATGGAAAGTGAAACATAGATACATTTTCAAATGGTTTCCAAACCATCTTTACTAGAAAGAATAAAAATTTATCAGGCTGATGATGAGGAGTTTCAATAGAAAATTAAAGTTGTGAATGATGGGAGATTGATTGACTTCATATATGAAGATGTAATTTTGAAAATTTGAAGGAGACTTTTTGTTCCTAATATACCATATCTGATAAGGGAATTTTTTGTCGATTTCCTTAGCTCCAATTTCCTTATACAGCCTGGTTGCACAAAGATGTATTGAGATTTGGAGGAACATATTTTGTGAGACAGTATGAAGAGAGACATTGTTGAATATGGGTCAAGATGTATGGATTTTTAACAAGTGAAAGCTGGAAGACATCGTCCTAGAATATTCATGCAAACTCTTCACATACCTTAGTGGAAATGAGATGATATTACAAAGATCTTTTTCATGGGGCTAAATAATACTCCTAGAAGGAATGACGCAATATGGGTCATTGTTGATCGTTTTACCAATTCATTACATTTTCTTGCTATAAGAGAAGATTTACAACTTGAACTTTTAGAAATACTATATATGGATTAATTTGTAAGACTCCATGGAGAACCCTTATCGATTTTTTTTTGACCGTGATCCCCGTTTTACATCAAGATTCTGAAAAATTATTTAGAAGTCCTTGGATAATGAACTTTATTTAAGCACTGCCAACCACCCTCAAACTAATGGACAATCAGAATAGACTGTTCCAACCTTATAAGACATTTTTAGATCATTCTCACTTGACTTTAAAAGTATGTGGGATCAATATATACCTTTGGTATAATTTTCATATAAAAATAGATTCTATTCAGGTATTCAGATGGAACCATATGAAGCATTATATGGAAAGATATGTCTCACACAAACATGTGGGGATGATGATGGTGAATGAAAAATCATAGGCCCAAAACATGTTGATGAAATGATGGAAAAGGTGATGGTTATCCAATACCACATCATAGCAGCTCAAAGTAGGAAAAATAGCTATGTAGATAACCAATGGAATGATTTGGAATTTCAAGTAGGAGATCATGTTTTCTTCAAGGTATCTCCATAGAAGGGTGCTATACATTTCGTAAGAAGGGTAAATTGATCCCAGGTACATCTAGCCTTTCAAAATTATAGAACGAATTGGTGTTTTAGCATATCATTTGGCAATGCCGCCAAGTCTCTCCAATGCTCATTATGTGTTCCACATATCAATGTTGAGAAAATACATGCCTGACCCAACGCATGTACTCACTTATGAGGAAATTGAACTGGAACCTGATCTGTCTTATTGTGAAGATCCTGTCATGATTCTTGATACAAGAGAATTAGTATTGAGAAACCGGACAACTCATCTGTCAAAAGTTCTATGTAGAAACTATAAGATGGAAGAGGCAATGTGGGAACCTAAGGAACTTATGATGAAGAACCACCCGGATCATTTTATGTGGTAATATTCTATAAATTTTGAGAACGAAATTATTTGATATAAGGTAGAATGTAAAACCCCAATATTCAATGATATGTTTCCCTTTGAATAATACAATAGCTTGTGTTGTATGCAACATGGAGTTTTAACACACCACACCTAATCAAACTAGCCATTATGAATATTAATAACACATTTTTGAAATTTTATATATTCTATTTTTCTATATGGAATTCATTTTTGAATTTGGAATATCAAATTTAGCTTATGGGGAATTTTTTGGTATTTTTCGGAATACTTTCAATTTTTGATGGATAGTGAGAAAAATTGTGTTATTGTTTAAAAAAAAATTATTTAAAAAATTATTTATTTTATATAAATTTATCTTATGAAAAAATAGATACATAATACCAATATTAGTTCAATGTAATTCATTGGACTCATTTTTATTTTAAAATTAGATTTATAAAATTTTATTGAACTTTTTACTGTCTTTTACCCACCTCGTAAGAGCGTTTGAAAATTTGCGTAAAACATAAATTTACCACTTCTGTGATTAGAATTTCAAAAATCTGAGAGACACGGTTGATATCAAAAATTAAACTGTGGTTCAATAGGATAAAAAAATTGGGGAATGTTAACTTTTTCCTTTTATTTACAATGGCTAAAAGTAAATAGGGTAATTGAGGTTACAAATGATATTATTATTACCCTAAAACATGTCCTAATTCTAGTGGATAAGTTTATTTGCACCAAAAAGAATCTTATGAATTAAATATGATCCTTTAGGTCCACTTGGATTAGATCAAGATATTTATTATTATTTTATTTAAAGAAGAGTAATATGTGTTAAATTCAATGTTTAATAACAAAAACATTTTTCATTTAGTGTTATACATAAGATAAATTCCACTTTAAATATTCTTTAGAAAGATAAAATTATTTCCTACCTAATATTATTTTATTTATAATTTTTATACATTAAATAATAAAATTTATTTATGACACAATGACGATGCAATACTTACTTATTAATGAATGATTAAAATAATTGATATTATAAATTCCAAATAAATCTAATTTGAGACTTTTGATTAATTAAACTAATTTAATAGGTTAATAATTCATGTTAGGTTTGATTAAATGAATTTTTTTCTATGTAATAATTCTGCTATGACATTAACAAAAATCAATTACCAAATAGTTACAAAATTGATTTAAAATAGTTTTAAAGAAAAACATTATATTATTAATTGATATTATATTCTTAAAAATCTAAGGATTGGAAAAAGGACATAGATAAGGTTATATATATCAATAATATACCACATTGGGTTCTCTTGGAAGTTTATAGAATCTTTATTAACCAATTATTATAATAATACAAAAATACATGGTAAAAGTTAAACTATTTAACTAAGAATTAAATCGAAAAGATAAGGTTAACATGGTGACTCAAACCTGTATAAAGCCTATTGGTTGAGCGAATTTTTACCAATTCCCACATTAGAGTCGAAATAAATCATTTTGGAGCCATTATATACCAAATATGAATTTATAATAAAAAATATTTCAATATTTTCCTAAGGTGCCCCTCACCCCTCTTATAAAAGGGAACTACACCTCCTCTAATGTTCACACATCCCAAGCCATTTGTCTCAGCCCAACCCTACCCAAATATCCTCTCAAATATACTAACTTCACCCTATAGGCCTCAATTTGTTCATAGATCCAACCTATGGGGCCCTTTTCATCAAATCAAAAGGAAGAACCTAAAGAAGAGGTAAATATATAATCACTTCTTTTATGTTGTTTTCTTCATCAACTTCTTCTTTCATTGTTGTTTCCATTGTAAAATAATTACTCCAATAACTTCTATATAATTTGATGTTATTATAAAAATGGTACAACCATATTCATTATTTTGTCCATCATATGAATGAAAAAGTCACCATACGTGCGTACGTACGGCATACCATCTGCACGTCGTGGTGTAGTTTTTATTCAATACATTATTTTTTTGGATGGGTATAACAATGATGTATAATTGATGTAAATAATAAATATAACATGTTAATTGTTCTTTATATATTATATACAATCTATTTAAAAATGATTTCAATATCAAAAGAATGATATTATCGCTCCTGTGTACGTACGTATTACCGTCTCCACGAACGCGATGCGATTCATTTCCCCATCGTAACCATTAAAGAATAATTTTCATTTGATGAGTAAAAATAATGGTTAATAATTTAATATAATTCTAGATAAGAATTAAATACATCCTACCAATAACATAAATGGTTTTTGTAACAAATCATATAAAGGAAAACAAATTAGTTAACACCCAAAATGATGATACTACTGAAATATCATTAATAATGAAATATTATAATGTCATATATGATATAATATTAATGTATATGGTTATTTTATAATTTAATAACAAATATTTCACCATTATACAAGAGTTTAACCTACCCTCAACCATGGAAAAGTACCACATAAGTGTTAAATTTCACAATCTCTTTATTATCTGATCGAGTTTATATGCGAGTATCTTTTGGGACTTCTTTATCATCCACATCCGAGTTTCTTAAAAAAAATTAATTTTTTTCTATTTAAGAGACTATGTGTTAACGTCATTTATACCCTTATTTTACCTTCCATGTTTTTAAATGAATGTTTCTGTCATTTTCCAAAAAAGGATCTTTGTGACCTTAGTGACAAAATTAAGGTAAGAATGTATTTTTTTAACTTCTACGGTGGGTGTAGTTATTCTCCTCCGTTATAACACTATTGAATCCTCCCCTACAAGCTTATAAGAATATTTTCAAAATAAATGTTTTCTTTTATAATTATGTGACTTTTATATGATTTGAAAATATAATGAGATATTCCCCTCAAATAATTTTGATTTCATCTATGTCGACATCCTTTAATGGGTTTTAAACTTTTTCGAAGTTGATCTATTATGATACAAATATTCCATATTTTATTAAAGGTTTTGTGATATGTTTGACTATGTATTTTTTATTTTTATACCATTCATGGTATATGTTTATGTAATAATATTTCTTATGCTAGTTTTAATAAGGATGTTTATGTTATGTGTAACACCCCGACCCCAGTTACCCAGATTCGGTGCATTATTACATAACATTGGCATGATCACAAAGGATCAAGTATCGAATGACCAATTAGTTTTGTATCCTTGTAAAAAATATTCATACATATGATCAACATTATATCTTGAAGGGAAATACAAAAAAAAATATTTCGTGAGAAGCATCCAAGCCTTCTAGATTATGCCTGCAGGTCACTCATAACTAAATTCTCCATATCCTGGGAAAATGAAACATATGAAAGGGGTGAGATCAAACGCTCAGAAAGGGTAAGTAATACAGCGGAAAATGACATAAATATTAAACATTGTGAATAATTGAAACCACATGCCTTTACCAATAATAAACATGATTACTTTTATGGCATGAATATGAGATTAGTAAGTAATTCCATAATAAAACATAATCATGGGTATTCTACCAATCGAATTACCACATGAACCATCAATATTATTTCCATAATGAGGGAATGTATAATGCCGGACATTCTGAAACATTTTGTCAAGGACTTGGCCAAGACATCTAAATTGATTAAGGCCTCAGCCAAAAGAAAAAATCAAATTGGGAATGGGCCTTAGCTAATTCCATGTCTAGTTGTCTCATGAGACCAACTGATGCATCTAGGAGCTATATCGGGCTCCACTCGTCACTTACTAAGTCTAATACATTCCTCATATGAAAAGGTTTAAACATATCATAAACATTCGTATTGAAACTAGCATAAGAAATGTCAATACTTTATCCATAAGAAATGAATGGTATAAAAATAGCACATCCATAGTCAGGCACATCACAAAAACATCAAAACAATATGGATGTTTTGTATCATAATAAATCAACTTCAAATAAACTAAAAATCAATCAAAGGATGTTGACATAGATGAAATCAAAACCTTTTTTTAAAGAGACATATCTATTTATATTTTGTATTAATTTATGAGTCACATAAAGAAAATAATTATTTTGAAAATATTCTTATAATCTTGTAAGGGAAGCATTGAAAATCTTACAATGGCGAAAAATAGATGCATCCGCCGTATAAGTTAAAAAAACATTAGTACCTTAATTTTGTCGAAAAGGTTAAAAAGGACCTTGTTTGGAAAACGACTGAAAGATTCCTTGGTAAACTTATTATAAAAGTCAAACAAGGGTATAAATTACTTTAACCCATATACTATAAAATAGTAGGAATGTTTTGAAAATCATTTTTAAGAAACATGGATGTGGATGATAAAGAGGTTCCAGTGGATATTTACGTATAAACAACCTCGAATAATGAAGAGATTGTGAAATAACCCTCATCAATTTGGTAACATATGAAACATATACCCCATGAAAGATGTATCATACAATGAATATGTAAATAAACACAAATTATTGTGTATTAAGTAATGAATACAATTCTGTGTATTACATACACCACACAAAGGGTAATAGTGGCAATATGGCCTGAATCTCACGGGAATAAAGAGTGAGATGAAAACTCCTTACCTTTTACTTTTCCTTGGTTGATGGTAGGTTAAACACATATATAATGGTTAAATAATTGTTATTTAATTATACAATAATCATATATATTAATATGATATCATATATGATCTTTTAACATTGCTTTGTTAATAAAATCTTAGTATTATCGTCGTTTTGGGTGTTAACTTACTTGTTTTATTTTATATAAGTCGTGTTTGTTATGGATAGGTTGTATAATACTCATATCCAGAATTATATTAATCCCTTATATATTATTTTTAATCATTCAATAAAATTTATTCTTGAATGGATACGATGGGGAATGAATCTCATAGCGTTCATGGAGATGGTAATCCGTACGTACGCACGAGCGACAATATCATTCTTTTGATATTAAAATATTATATAATTAGATGATATATCATATAGAGGGAATAATTATCATTTTATATTTATTATTTAAATGAATTATACATCATTATTATACCCATCTAAATAATGGTATATTGAATAACAATTACACCACAACGTGGAGATGGTAGGCCGTACGTACGCACGTATGGTGACATGTCATTCAAGGGATGGATAGAATAATGAATTTGTTTTTTCCATAATTATAATAACATCATAGTATATATAAGGTACTGGAGTTATTATTTTAGAATTAAATAACAATGAAAGAATTAGTTGAAGAAGAAAGAACCTTTAAAGAGGGTGGTGAAGACGTTACCTCTTCTTCGGGTTCTTCCTTTTGATTTGATCAAAATGGCTCCTTAGGTTGTATTTCTGATAAAAAAAGGCCTCTAGGATAAAGTGAGGTATGTTGGGACGATATTTGGGCAGGTTTTGGCCGAGACAAATGGATTTGAAGGTGTGAATTAATGAGAAGTGGGAGTACCCTTTTGTAAGAGGGGTGAGGGGCTCTTTAGAAAAAACTTAAACTATTATTTTATAATAAAATAATATTCGGTTTATAATGGATAATAAGTGTAATATTCAAAGTATAAGGTGGTGATGGTTCTAAATAAATTCAACCAATAGATTTAAGGTAGGTTTAGGTAATTATATTAACCTTATCATTTAGTTTTAACTCTTGGTTAATTAGTTTAACACTTACCCTGTCACATTGTGTTTTTATAATATATAGTTAATAAACATACTATATACATCCAAGCGACCCCCAAGTGGTCCATTAATGATACACCAATAATTATATAAGTCTTTTGGCCGAACCTTATATTTTTAAGAATAGAATATAAATTAATAATATAATATTTGTTTTAAAATCTCATTTATGTCAATTTTGACACTACTCAATAATTGATTTTTTTTAAAGTCATAAAAACTTCATTAATTCAAAAAAAATCATTTAAGAAATACTAAAATGTCATATTAACCAATAAAATTCTTTTATTTCATCAAAACTTTCAAATTATATTTACTTTAACATTTATAATACCAATTATTTGATTCTTTCATTAATAAGGAAAATACTGCATCATTATTGTGTAATATATATTTTCACTTATTCAATGTCTAAAAATTATATATAAAATATATATTATGTAGGAAATAAGTTTATATTTCTAATTAATATTTATAATCTAAAATATAACATATATAAAACTATGTAAATTTTTTTTCCTAAAATATATAAGCTTATGTCATTTTTTGTATTTACTTAAACTTAATTAATATAAATTGTCCCTATCACCTACCAGTGGCTCCATGGGGTCCCAAAATCGACCCAAAGATGACCATGGTATGATATGTATCCACCAATATGGTTTTTACACGTTATAGGCTAATTTATTGTTATTATTATATTATTTGTTTACCCTAATTTACTGGATTTACCCATTAACCATGGTAAATAAAATATTTACCGAAATAATTATTCAAAATGTCTACAAATAAATGTTACCTATTTACATAATTTAGACATAATAATTCCAAATATGGAATCCATTTTTACTAATTCAAAAGACAGAAGTGGCAGAAATTAATTTAATATTAATTCCCGCAGTCAAAACAAAAAGCGTGTTTTTAAGATATAGTAATTATCAAAAGATTGATACTTGTTTATGTCCTGTTTAATTGTAAAATTATGTCCAATGACCAAAATTGTATTAAATGGTAAAAATATATTCTAAATATACTTTAAAACCACTCAAATTCATAATTTAACAATGTTAATTATTTTTATTAAATAAGTTGGTTTTAATTAAAATTTTGTAATTTTAACTATTCATCAAAATATAAAAGTTATCTGAAAAGTACCAAAATTTCACCCTATGACAAATTAGATATTCCAAAACCAAAAAATGAAATCTATTTTGAGAAATAAAATTTATAAAATTTCAAAAAAATCGGTATTATTATTCATAAAGGCTAGTTTGATTGGTTGTGGTGTGTATTATAACTCAAAGTTGCGTACAACACACGCTATTGTATTATTAAATTAGAAGCGTAACGTGGAATCTTGGGGTGTTACATTGTAAATTTTTGATGTCCCCATTCTAAAGAATAAATTTATTTAGTCAAATTGAATATATAGAAGTTTAAAATATTGGATTTAAAAATGGTTCACTATTAAATGTTGGTAAAAGTGCATTTTTGATAAATACTTCTTTTATCTGAAAAGAATGAATTTTTTCTTACATTTTGTCTAAGAAACTAAAAATATGGATTCAAAAATTATAAGGATTATATAAAGTAAAAAAATTCAGTTAATACTATTCATAACTGCTTTTGGACGGCTGGTTTGGTAAGTCGTGGTGAGCTTGAACTCGGTGTTACGTGTAGTGCAAGTTATTGAATTATTTTGAAGAAATAATGCACTATGAAATCATGGGGTGTTACACTATCACCTCATTCAATAAATTTCATCCTCTCAATTTGAAATTTTTTTTAGAAGATAAAAGTTTGAAAATAAAAAAAATATTATTGTGGGAAAACCCACATCGGATGTTGGGTTAATAAAATTTAGTCTTAATATGTGGAAAAGGGGAATAAAAGGGTCACCACCAAATTATGATCTTGATTAGGAGAAAATTAGTGGAAATTAGAGACATATAATTGGAGGATAAAAGTAAATATTTATAGGTAGTGATTGAGGTCATCAATCACAAACAAGTGTAAACTTGAGGGACTTTAATTTATCAATTTATGATGATTTAAAGTAATATCGATTCAACCAAACATATGGTATTAGGATAACAGATTTTTTGTTTTAAGATCCCTTCACTAAAGTATAAGAATTAATTTCTTAATTGAATAAATGAAGAAGAAAAAGACATACTTTCCAATTAAAGTCCCATCCTTAAACTAAGTTCTACCACAAACTCATATTTCACTCTAAAAGATAATAAAACCTAAAAATAATATTCTATTTATCCTATTCGTATAGGGTTAAAAAATGAATTTATAATTCATCTAGTAGAACCATTAAAAATCAACATTATTCAATCCAGGACATCACGTGGGTCAATGGTTGGTGATACACCCATGTCACCCTTTGGTTGTGGGTTCAAGTTTCGCGGCCTTGCTGGATGCGATTTGTTGTCGCCCGACCTCCGGGTTGTCATTTTTATGGAAATCCAAAAATAATCTCAAACTATAATTATCCAAAATACTTTGGTGCAAACTCAAAGTCCAAAATTTATAAGGTAGGTTAACACAATGAAGATCCTTTTTCCATGTAATAGCATGTTAAATCCTTCATCATATACTCTTTTAAAATATGTTAACACCCTGAATTACCATAAACCCTTATTAATTACATTCATGCTCCATTATTCCTTATAGAATACTAGGTATATTCCTTATATCAAAAAACATTGAATATTCCAACAATAATGAAATAAACAATCCATTAATCAGTGCCAAGGTAGTCAAGAATATCCAATATAATTTATCCAAATCAACCATCTCTTATTCCAAAATAACAACATCTGTATCAGGACCATATTAAGGATTACCTTTCCTTCAACCATGTATTTTCAAAAAAAACATTTATCATGGTATTGAGTCACTTTTCATAGTACCACATAATCTCAATTCCTCAGTGAAATATTACTACAGTACAATCCTTATTTATCTCCATAATTCATATAACTACTACATCATTGATACAACACTAAAATGAAATAATTATTTAATAACAACGTAAGAAAACTAGTCATTCCTCTTCATCTGTTGTATTATCATAAATTTTTTATTATCCAATAGCATCATTTGGGGCATACTCTGATGATTTGAACATTCATTCGCGTAGTGTCCCCACTCCTTGTAGATGAATCATTGTACATTTGAAACCTTTTTCTCACCCTTGTAATCACGAACATGGTGTCCATTTTATCCACACTTATTACAAACTCTCATTCCTTTCAGGCAAGTTCATGGGTGTTTCTTCCCACAGTTATCACATATGGGAAAATTCTTCTTTTCCCTCTTCCATTTATCCCTATTTCTCTCTTCCATCCTTTTCTTCTCTTGCTTCCCTTCAAAGCCATAGGACTCAGAGAAATCTTTAATTATCTTATCAACAAAAGATATTATTTCTTCATGTGATAATAATATGTGGGAGACTATTTCCCTTATAAATGATGGCTTAATACCATGAAAGATATGATCCTTATTACTCTTTGGGTCATACATATTGATTGAGTTCACATTCCTTCTACTGGGCTCTATTTCAATACAATTGGATAGACTAGGTCAGTTTATGAATTGCAATGAATAATTCCAAACTTGTAAAATATGTAACCCAAATTTAACAGTTTATGGATATAATACATAATCATAAAAATGTTTTCTTTGAGTAAATATATACTCATAATCCCATTATAATGGTTTGTAATGAAAATGAAATTTTTCCTAAGCATATCCCCCGAAAGTATCGTAACCAATAGTGCAGCAAGGCCCGTTGTCATGCACCAGTTCCCATTCGAGTCAAGCTCAAAGCGGTGTTTTCGGGTTTTACCCCTAGGTACATCTGTGCTAGAGCCGCCTCTACCTGCTCGTATCCATACAGGGATGTATTGCTCAGGAAAACTCAAAAAATCTCTACAATACCAAAATTCTATGATGTTCTTCTATACTAATCCTCAAATTCTATCTTAGGGCTATGTTCTCTAATCAAAGTTTATCTAAATATAGTTTCCATGGATTGTAATAAACTTCCTATGATACCAACTGTAACCCCCTGACCCCAGTTACCTAGAGTCGGTGCATTATTACATAACATTGTCATGATCACAAAGGATCAAGTCTCGAAAGACTGATTAGTTTAGTAGCTTTGGAAACAAGATTCATACATATGATCAACTTTACATCTTGAAGAGAAATACAACAAAAATATATTTCATTATAAGCATCCAAGACTTCTAGATTATGCCTGCAGGTCACTCATAACTAACTTCTTCATATTCTGGGAAAATAAAACATAAGAAAGGGGTGAGCTCAAACACTCAGTAAGGGTAAGTAATACAGCAGAAAATGACATAAATATTAAGCATGGTGAATAATTGAAACCACATTCCATTACCGATAATAAACGTGAATACTTTTATGGAATGAATATGATTGGAGTAAGTAATGCCACAATAAAATATAATCATGGGTATTCTACCAGTCGAATGACGACATGAACCATCAATATTATTTCCATAATTAGGGAATGTATAATGCCAGACATTCTGAAACATTTTGTCAAGGCCTCGGCCAAGAAGTCTAAAATGATTAATTCCTCCTCCAAAACCATAAATCAAATTTGGAATTCCACGTCTAGTTGTCTCATGAGACCTACCGATGCATCGAGGAGCTATAGCGGGCTCCACCCATCACTTACTAAGTCCAATACATTCCTCATATGAAATGGTTTAAACATATCATAAACATTCATATTAAAACTTGAACACGAAATGTCTATACTTTAACCTTAAGCAATGAATGGTATAAAAATAGACCATCCCCAGTCAAACACATCAAAAAAACATTAATACAATATGGAAGTTTTGTATCAAAATAAATCACCTTCAAATAAACATAAAATCCATCAATGGATGTTGACATAGATGAAATCAAAACCATTTTTTAGAGTGGCATATCTCTTTATATTTTGAAATCATTTAAGAGTCACACAGAGAAAATATTTATTTTGAAAATATTCTTATATGCTTGTAAGGGTAGCTTTGACAATCTAATAACTGCGGAAAATAGTCGCACCTGCCGTATAAGTTAAAAAGAATTCTTACCTTAATTTTGTCGAAAAGGGTAAAAATGACCTCGTTTGAAAAAACGGAAAGATTCCTTTATAATCTTATTATAAAAGTCAAACACGGGTATAAATGACTTTAACCCATATTCTGTAAAATTTTAAGAATGTTTTGAAATTCATTTTTAAGAAACATGGATGTGGATGATAAAGAGGTCATGGTGGATATTTACGTATAAACATACTCGAATAATGAAGTGATTGTGAAACAACCCTTAACAATTTGGTAAATTACGAAACATACACCCCTAAAATAGGTGTCATAAAATGAATATGTAAATACACAGAAATTAATTTTTTACATAAAGAATACAATTATGGGTAGAACATACACCACACAAAAGGTAATAGTGGCAATATGGCATGAATCTCATGTGAATAAGGAGTGAGATGAAAACCCCTTATCTTGTACTTTTTCATGGTTAATGGTATTTTAACCTCCTGTATAATGGTTAAATAATTGTTATTGAATTATAAAATAATCATATATATTAATATGATTTAATATATGATCTTTTAACATCGCTTTGCTAATAAAATCTTAGTATTATCATCGTTTTGGGTGTTAACTTACTCATTTTATTTTATATAAGTTGTGTTTGTTATGGATAGGTTGTATCATACTCATATGCAGAATGATATTAAGTCCTTAAATATTATTTGTAATCACCCAATAAAATTTAGTCTTGAATGGATACGATGGGGCATGAATCTCATCACGTTCGTGGAGACGGAAATCCGTATGTACGCACAAGCGACAATATCATTCTTTTGATATTAAAATAATATATAATTTGATGGTATATCATATAGAAAGAATCATTATCATGTTATATTTATTATTTACATGAATTATACATCATTATTATACCCATCTAAATAATGGTATATTGAATAACAATTACACCACAACGTGAAGACGGTAGGCCGTACGTACGCACATATGGTGACATGTCATTCTAGGGATGGATAGAATAAAGAATATGTTTTTTCCATAATTATAATAACATCACAGTATTTATAAGGTACTGGATTTATTATTTTAGAATGTAAATAACAAAGAAAGAAGTAGTTGAAGAAGAAAGGACCTTTAAAGAGGGTGGTGAAGACGTTAACTCTTTTTCGGGTTCTTCCTTTTGATTTGATCAAAAGAGCTCCTTATGTTGGATTTCTGATCAAACTAAGGCATCTAAGATGCATTGACGGAAGATGGGAGGATATTTTGGAAGGATTTGGCAAATCCAAATGGCTTTGAAGGTGTGAATTAATTAGAAGGGGCAGTGCCCTTTTATAAGAGGGGTGAGGGGCTATTTAGAAAAAACATAAAGTATTATTTTATAATAAAATTATATTCGGTTTATAATGGATAAAAAGTGGTTTATTAAAATTATATGGTGGGGATGGGTCGAAATACTTTCAACCAATAGATTTTAGACAGTTTTGGGTCATTATATTAACCTTATCTTTTAGTTTTAACTCTTGGTTAATTAGTTTAACACTTACCATGTCACATTGTATTTTTATAATATATAGGTAATAAACATACTATATACATCCAAGAGACCCCAAAGTGGTCCATTAATGATACTCTAATAATGATATAAGGCCTTTGGGAAACCCTTATATTTTTAGGAATAGAATATAAATTAATAATATATTATTTGTATAAAAAACTCATTTATGTCAAGTTTGACACTACTCAATAAATAATTTTTTTTAAAGTCTTAAAAACTTTATTAATTCGAAAAATATTCATTTAAGCAATCCTAAAAAGTCATATTAACCAATAAATGCGTGTATTTCATCAAAAAATTCTAATTATATTTATTTTAACATATATATTACCAATTATTTGATTCTTTCATTAATAAGGAAAATACTGCATCATTATTGTGTCATATATATTTTAACTTTTTCAATGTCTAAAAATTATAAATAAAATATAATTATGTAGGTAATCTTTTTAGCTTTCTAATAAATTTTTATAATCGAAAATAAAACATATATAACCACATGTAAAAATTGTTTTTCTAAAATATATAAACCTATGACATTCTTTTATTTACTTAAACTTAATTAATATAAAGTGTCCCTATCACCTACAAGTGGCTCCATGGGGTCCGAAAATCGACCCAAAGATGACCATGTTTGGATATGTATCCACCAATAAGGTGAGGACACGTTTTAGGGTAATTTATTATTATTATATGATTTCTTTACCCTTATTATTACCAGATTTACCCATTAACGATGGTAAATAAAATATTTACGGAAGTAATTATTCAAAATGACTAAAAATAAAAAATACCTATTTACATAATTTGGACATTTTGATTCCAAATGTGGAATCCATTTTTCCAAATTCAAAACACTGAAGTGGCAGAAATTAATTTAAAATTAATTCCCGCTGTCAAAACAAAAAGCGTGTTTTTATGATATAATAACTATCAAAAGATTGATACTTGTTTATGTCTGGTTTAATTGTAAAATTTTGTCCAATGACCAAAATTGTATTAAATTTTAAAAATATATTATAAATATACTTTAAAACCACTCAAATTCATAATTTATAACTATTAATTATTTTGATTAAAAAAGTTGTTTTTAATTAAAATTTCGTAATTTTCACTATTCATCAAAATATAAAAGTTATCCGAAAAGTACCAAAATTTCACCCTAGGCTAAATTAGATATTCCGAATCCAAAAATGAAGTCTATTTTGAGAGATAAAATTTATAAAATTTCAAAAATTATGTATTGCTATTCATAACGGCTAGTTTGATTAGTTGTGGTGTTTATTAGAACTCAATATTCCGTACAACACACGCTACTGTATTAATCAAAGAGTAGCGTACCATGGAATCTTGGGGTGTTACATTGTAAATTTTTGATGCCCCATTTCAAAATAATAAATTTATTTATTCAAATTGAATAGATAGAAGTTTAAAATATTGGATTTAAAAAGGGTTCACTATTAAAAGTTGGAAAATGTGCGTTTTTGAAAAATAATTCTTTTATCTGAAGAAAGTGAATTTGTTCTTAAATTATGTCTAAGAAACTCATAATATGGATTATAAAATTATAAAGATTATATAATTTTTAAAATTCAATTAATACTATTCATAACCGCTTTTGGCCTGCTAGTTTGGTAAGTCGTGGTGCGCTTGAACTCGGTGTTACGTGTAGTGCAAGTTATTGAATTATTTTGAAAAAATAACACACTATGAAATCATGGGGTGTTACATTCTCCCCTCTTTCAATAAATTGTGTCCTCGCAATTTGAAAAAAAATCGAATATAATAGGGTAAAAAATTATAATTTTGGGAAAACCCACATCGGAAATTGGGTTAAGAAAATTTAGTCTTAATATGAGGAAAAGGTAAATGAAAGGGTCACCACCAAATTATGATCTCGATTAGGAGAACATTGTTTGAAATTAGAGACATATAATTGGAGGAAAAATGAAAATATTAATAGGTAGTGATTGAGGTCATCAATCACAAACAAGTGTAAAATTGAGGGACTTAAATTCATCATTCTATGATTATTTAAAATATAGTTGATTCCAAAAAAACATATGGTATTAGGATAACACATTTTTTGATTTAATATCCCTTCACTAAAGTATAAGAATTAATTTATTCATTGAATAAGAGAATAATAAAAATATATACTTGAAAAGTAGAGGCCCATCCTTCAACTAAGTTCTATAACAAACTCATCTTTCACTCTAAAAGATAATAGAACTTAAAAGTAATATTCTATTTATCCTATTCGTATAGGGTTAAAAAATGAATTTATAATTCATCTAGTAGAACCATTAAAAAAGATACATTATTCAATCGAGGACATCAAGTGGGTCAGTGGTAGGTGATACACCCTTTTCGGCCTTCATTTGTGGGTTCAAGTCTCACGGCCTTGCCGGACGCGATGGGTTACCACTTTGCCTCTGGGTTGTACTTTTTATGGAAATCCAAAAATAAACTCAAAACTAAACTTATCCACAATACTTCTGTCAAAACTCATAGTCCAAAATTTATAAGGTAGGTAAACAGAATGAAGATCCTTTTTTCACGTAATAGCATGTGAACTCCTTCATCCTGTACTCTATTAAAATATGGTAACACCTAGAATAACCATAAACCCTTATTGATTACATTCATGCTCCCTTATTACTTATAGAATACTTGGTATATTCCTTATATCCAAAAACATTTAATATTCCAAAAATGATGAAATAAAAAACCATTAATCAGTGCCAAGGAAGTAAAGAATATCCAATATAATTTATCCAAATCAACCATCTCTTATTCCAAAATTACTACCTCAGATTGAAGACCATATTAAGGATTAACTTTCCTTCAACCATGTATTTTCAAAAAAATGTTTAACTTTCTCTTGTGTCACTTTTCATAGTACCATATAATCTCAAATCTTCAATGAAATAGTACTGCAGTACAATCCTTATTTATCTCCATAATTCATATAACCAGTACATCATTGATAGAACACTAAAATGAAATTATTCGTTAGGAACACTAGTCAGTCCTCTTCATCTGTGGTAGTATCATTGCTTTCTTATTATCCAATAGCATCATTTGGGGAATACTCTTATGATTTGAACATTGATTCACGTAGTGTCCCCACTCCTTGTAGATGAAGCATTGTACATTTGAAACCTTTTTCTTACCCTTCCAATCACGAACGTGGTATCCATTTTCTCAACACTTATAAAAAACAACCATTCCATTTAGGAAGGTTCCAGGGTGTTTCTTCCCAGAGTTATCACATATGGGAAAATTCTTCTTTTCCCTCTTCCCTTTATCCATATTTCTCTCTTCCATCCTTTTCTTCTCTTGCTACCCTTCAAAGCCATATGACTCAGAGAACTCTTTACTTATCTTATCAACACATGATACTATTTCTTCATATGATGATAATACGTGGGAGACTATTTCCCTTCTAAATGATGGATTAATTCCATGAATGATATGATCATTCTTACTCATTGGATCATACATATTGCTAGAGTTCACATTCCTTCTATTGGGCTCCATTTCTATACAATAGCATAAACTAGGTCAGTTTATGAATTGCAATGAATAATTCCAAACATGTAAAATACCTAACAATAATTGACCAGTTCATGGATATAATCCATAATCATAAATTTCTTTTATTTGAGTAAGTATATACTCATGATCCCTTCATAATGGTTTGTAATGAAAATGAGAATTATCCTAAGCATATCCCCCAAGAGTGTCGTAACCAAGAGTGCAGCAAGGCCCCTTGTCATGCACCAGTTATCGTTCAAGTAAAGATCAAAGCAGTGTTTATGGGTTTTACCCCTAGGTACATCTGTTCCAGAGCTACCTCTACCTGCTCGTATCCAAACATGGGTGTATTTCTTGGGAATACCCACAAAATCTCTAGAATACCAAAATTCTAGAATGTTATTCTATACTAATCCTCAAATTCTATCTTAGGGTTATGTTCTCTAATCATAGTTTATCTACATCTAGTTTCCAAGGTTTATAAAAAACATCCTCTGATACCAACTGTAACGACTTTAACCCAGTTACCCAGAGTCAGTGCATTATTACATAATATAGGCATGATCACAAAGGATCAAGTCTCGAAAGTACGATTAGTTTAGTAGCCTTGAAACAAGAATCATACACATGATCTACATTACATCTTGAAGAGACATACAACAAAAATATATTTCATTAGATGCATCCAAGCCTTCAAGATTATGCATACAGGTCACTCATAACTAACTTCTTCATATACTGGGAAATGAATCATAAGAAAGGGGTGAGCTCAAACGCTCAGTAAGGGTAAGTAATATAGTGGAAAATGACATAAATATTATGCATGGTGGATAATTGAAACCACATTCCTTTACCAATAATAAACATGAATACTTTTATGGCATGAATATGAGATGAGTAAGTAATGCCATAATAAAACATAATCATGGGTATTGTACCAGTTGAATGACCAGATGAACCATAAATCTTATTTCCATAATGAGGGAATGTATAATTCTGGACATTCTGAAACATTTTTTCAAGGCCTCAGCCAAGAAGTCTAAAATGATTAAGGCCTCGGCCAAAACCATAAATCAAACTGGGAAAGGGCCTCAGCCAATTCCACGTCTAGTTGTCTTATGAGACCTACCGATGCATCGAAGAGCTATAGCGGGCTCCACCCTTCACTTACTAAGTCCAATACATTCCTCATATAAAAAGGTTTAAACATATCATAAACATTCATATTAAAACTAGCATACGAAATTTCAATAATTTAACCATAAGCAATGAATGGAATAAAAATAGCACATCCACAGTAAAAAATTTCACAAATAATTCAATACAATATGGAAGTTTTGTATCATAATAAATCAACTTCAAATAAACTTAAAATCTATCAAAGGATGTTGACATATATGAAATCAAAACCATTTTTTAGAGAGACATATCTCTTTATTTTTGAAATCATTTAAGAGTCGCATAAAGAAAATATTTATTTTGAAAATATTCTTATAAACTTGTAAGAGAAGCTTTGACAATCTTATAACGGTGGAAAATAGCTGCACCCGCCATATAAGTTAAAAAACATTCTTATCTTAATTTTGTTGAAAAGGATAAAAAGGTTCTTGTTTGGAAAATGACAGAAATATTTCTTTTATAAACCTCTTATAAAATTAAAACAAAGGTATTAATGACTTTTACACATATTCTGTAAAATTGTAAGAATTTTTTGAAATTCATTTTTAAGAAACATGGACGTGGATGATAAAGAGGTCTTAGTGGATATTTACGTATAAACAACCTCGAATAAAGTATAGATTGTGAAATAACCCTTACCAATTTGGTAACTTACAAAACATACACCCCATGAAAGTGGTATCATACAATGAATATGTAAATACAGATAGATTAATGTGTATTACATAAAGAATACAATTATGTTCAGTACATACACCACACAAAAGGTAATAGTGGCAAATGGCTGGAATCTCACGGAAATAAGGAGTGAGATGAAAACCCATTACCTTGTACATTTCCTTGTATAATGGTAGGTTAACCTCCTCTATAATGGTGAAATTATTGTATTTAATTATACAATAATCATATATATTAATATGATATCATATATGATCTTTTAACATCACTGTGTTAATAAAATCTTAGTATTATCAGCGTTTTGGGTGTTAACTTACTCATTTTATTTTATATAAGTTGTGTTTGTTATAGATAGGTTGTATCATACTCATATCCATAATGATATTAAGTACTTAAATATTATTTTTAATCATCTAATAACATTTAGTCTTGAATGGATACGATGGGGAATGTATCGCATCACGTTTGTGGAGACGGTAATCAGTACGTACGCACGAGAGACAATATCATTCTTTTGATATTAAAATAAAATATAATTGGATGGTATATCATATAGAAAAAATCATTACCATGTTATATTTATTATTTAAATGAATTATATATCATTATTATAACCATCTAAATAATGGAATATTGAATAACAATTACACCACAACGCGGAGATGGTTGGTTATACGTTCGCATGTATGGTGACATGTCATTCAAGGGATAGATAGAATAATGATTTTGTTTGTTCCATAATTATAATAACAACAAAGTATATTTAAGGTACTTGATTTGTTATTTTATAATGGAAATAACAAAGAAAGAAGATGTTTAGGAAGAAAGGGACTTTAAAGAGGGTGGTGAAGGCGTTACCTCTTCTTCGGGTTCTTCCTTTTGATTTGATCAAAAGGGATCCTTAGGTTGGCTTTCTGATCAAAATAATACCTCTAGGATGAAGTGACTGATGTTGGGAGGATATTTGGGTAGGGTTTGGCTGAGCCAAATGAAATTTAAGGTGTGAATTAATGAGAAGGTGGAGTGCCCTTTTATAAGAGGGGTGAGGGGCTCTTTAGGAAAAACTTAAAGTATTATTTTATACTAAAATAATATTAGGTTTATAATGGATCCAAAGATGATTATTAAATGTATAAGGTGGGGATGGGTCTAAATCTTTTTAACCAATAGATTTTATATAGTTTTGGGTCATTATATTAACCTTATCTTTTAGTTTTAAATCTTGATTAATTAGTTTAACACGTACCATGTCACATTGTATTTTTATAATATATAGTTAATAAAATTACTATATACATCCAAGAGACCACAAAGTGTTCCATTAATGACACACCAATAATGATATAAGTCATTTGGCGAATCCTTAGATTTTTAGGAATAGAATATAAATTAATAATATAATATTTGTTTTAAAAACTCATTTATGTAAATTTTGACACTACTCAATAATTGATATTTTTTAAGTCTTAACGGCTTTATTAATTCGAAACAAATTAATTTAAGAAATAATAACATGTTATATTGACCAATAAAATTCTCATATGTCATCAAAATGTTCAAATTATATTTATTTTAAAATTTATAATACGAATTATTTGATTCTTTGACTAATAAGGAAAATACTGCATCATTATTGTGTCATATATATTTTTACTTTTCAATGACTAAAAATTATAAATAAAATATAATTTGGTATTAAATCTTTTTATATCTTTAATGAAAAATTATAATCGAAAATATAATATATATAACCATATGTAAAATTGTTTTTCCAAAAGATATAAGCTTATGTCATTTTTGTATTAACTTAAACTTAATTAATATAAATTGTCCCTGTCACCTAAAAGTGGCTCAATGGGGTCCCAAAATCATCAAAAAGATGCCCATGGTCTTATATGTATCCACCAATAAGGTTAAGACATGTTTAAAGGTAATTTATTATTATTACTATATTATTTTGTTACCCTTATTAACCGGATTTACCCTTTAACCATGGTAAATAAAATATTTACCGAAGTAATTATTCAAAATGTCTAAAAATAAAAGTTACCTATTTAGATAATTTGGACATCCTTATTTGAAATATGGAATCCATTTTTCCAAATTCAATACACAGAAGTGGCAGAAATTAATTTCAAATTAATTCCCTCGTTCAAAACAAAAAGCATGTTTTAAAGATATAATAACTATCAAAAGATTGATACTTGTTTATGTCCGGTTTAAATGTACAATTATGTCCAATTAAAAACATTATATTAAATGGTAAAAATATATTCTAAATATAGCTTTAAAAGTGGTCAAATTTATAATTTATCACTATTAATTATTTTGATTAAAATAGTTTTTTTAATTTAAATTTAGTAATTTTCACTATTCATCGAAATATAAAAGTTATCCGAAAAGTACCAAAATTTCACCCTAAGCTAAATTAGATATTATGAATCCAAAAATGAAGTCTATTGTTAGAGATAAAATGTATAAAATTTCAAAACTAGGTATTACTATTCATAACGGCTAGTTTGTGGTTGTGGTGTGTATTAGAACTCAAAGTTGCGTACAACACATGCTACTGTATTATTCAAAGAGAAGCTTACTGTTAAAGCTTGGGGTGTTACATTGTAAATTTTTGATGTCCCCATTCTAAAGAAGAAATTAATTTAGTCATATTGAATATATACAAGTTTAAAATATTGGATTTAAAAAGGGTTCACTATTAAAAGTTGGTAAAATTGCATTTTTGAAAAATACTTCTTTTATATGAAAAAAATGAATTTTTTCTTACATTATGTCTAAGAAACTCATAATATGTATTCTAAAATTATTATTATTATATAAAGTAAAAAATTCAGTTAATACTTTTCATAACCACATTTGGACAGCTAGTTTTGTATGTCGTGGTGCACTTGAACTTGGTGTTACGTGTAGTGCAAGTTATTGAATTATTTTGAAGAAATAACGCACTATGAAATTTTGGGGTGTAACATTATGTTTCAACCTTTTCATATGAGGAATGAATTGAACTTAGTAATTAATGCGTGTAGCCCTCTATAGCTCCTCGATGAATCGGTAGGTCTTATGAGACAAAGTAGTTTCTTATCACAATTCCTTGACAAAATAATATTTGTAGTCTTGGCACAAGGCATTGACTATGCGGTTATGAAGTCTGCGATTTTTCATTCCATCATTATGAAATTGGATACTGATATTGCATGTGATTACTCGACTAGTAGAGTATCCATGTGATTAAGTAAATGGAATTATTTGATCTATCATTTCAATATTATGCTGAAGTTTATGTTTAAAAGTATTGTGTTATAGTCTTATACATCGCCTTAAATGTTTATGCTTATTTATAAAAGTTTTTGCTATATTTTTATTCATACCGAGTGTCTGAGCTCACCCCGTTCTATGATTTATTTTTCCCATGATGTGAAGAACTATATTAAGGTTGACCGGCAGGGATTTGATAATGGATAAGTGTGTTCAAAGGGGGAATATGTTGTCGTTGTTTTTATTTCATGATATAATGTAAAACTTATGAATGTATCTTGTACTTCCAGGGCTACTAAACTGATCGGTCTTTCGGGACATGATTTCTTTGTATCATGTCAATGTTATGTAATAATGCTCTGACATTGGGTAACTGGGGTCGGGGCGTTACATCAATTATCTTTATTGATTAAAGGATATGGATTTATCAATATTTTCCCAGCTAATCAAATAAATTTCATAGTAAAAACAGAAAGAAAAAATTATATTAGGATTAGGAAATAATCATATAAATTAAGTAATAATAAGAATATTTAAGAGAAATTTAATTTCTCTTAAATAATTATCACAATAATTTGATTCTTTAAATTGAATTTTAACAAACACAAAAGTTAGTGATATTGTATAATAACATTTACCGCATTAAAATTTTCTTGTAAAATCCCATTTGAAGAAATAAATAACTGTAAAACAAAAAATACGATTAATTTTGAATGAATAATGATATTACATTAAAAATGGTTAGTTTATACACTATATTAATGATATTTTTTCATATCATTCAAATATGACTCAAGGAAAGTAAATTGAGAAATAATACCTCAACTCAAGCTCACATTTGGTTGAAAATGATTTAAACTTTTATATAGAGATTTTAAACAAGTTATAATATTACAACCGAAAAATATTAATATTTATAATATTACATATTACACTTTTATAAAATATTATAAGAATTAATTAATTACATTTCATTATATTCATTCTTTTGAGTGTTAATTGCCTTTTTTCACAATCATGGTTCATTGTGAATGTTCCTGTTATTATGAATATTATATAGCTTCATAATCTATATACTGATAATAATTACATAATTATCATATTATATATAAATTATACATTTATGAACAACCATGGATGGTTTTTTTGAGAAATTAAGTATGTTACAGTCATGGAGGGGGTATTTCATATGAACGAATGAGTTACGATTCCCCATTCAAGTGATAATTATTGAAAATAAGTTAGTTATTATTTTAAAATATGATTTGATTACAATATTATAAATACCTTATTATTTCATTAAATATAATTATATATATAATCCATGTGGTGTGGGGATGAAAATAGAGTCACATCGCTTCGTGGAGGTGATAGTCCAAAAGTACAGGAATGATGTTATCATCTTTTAGTGAGTGAGAAGTTAAAAAAAATGAGTTATTTTATTTTCATAATGATAAATATATCATTAATATAATTATTATGGAATTTATATCACATATATAAATTAAATTTCTCCTTATCACCTTCCATGTAATGCTTTAGTGAAAGATGAATCACATCGCTTCGTGAGGGTGTAGTTTTCATTATACAAGAGAGACGTTATCATACCCATACATAATGGAGATTTAAAAATAAACAAATCATTTAATTAAAATAAATGTATAATTATTTTATAAATGGCATATATTTTATTTTTATCTATCATCATACCCAATTTTGAAAGCGGTAATAGAAAAATTAATGACATTGTTTCATCAGGCGGTTGTCTTCAATACACACAGTTGATGATTTCATAACCCATTTGATGGAAGTGGACATGTTTTTATGTTATTAATGTAATGTAAAAACACATAAAAGTATATAATATAATTATATAATTATAACATCATGGTTTAATAATAATTTAAGGACGTGGTGGATGAAATAAAACAAAAAATCTCATTGAAGAATGTCACATCTTCTTCATGTAACCTCTTTAGGTTTGCACCAAAAGACTTACTATGTAGGATTTATTCCCAAAACAAGGTATATATGATGAGGGTATTGAATTTTTTAATTTATTTGGGAAGGTCTTGGCTAAAACTAGATGGTTTTAATGTGTGAATAAAATAGGATATGGGGTGACCTTTTAAAAGTGATGTGAGTGGGACACTAGTAATTTTTTGATAGAAAAAGACGTATCAATTTTTTTACATGGAAAAATTTTACATCAAATTTACATAATAATTATGAATTTATATAATTTACATATATTTAATAAATTTATCATTATTAATGTTCATGATTAGATATAGTGGAAAACGAATTTGTAGTGACTCGAGCTTTTTCATGTAAGACTTCGGAATATTTTTGCATATATTTCTAGAGCTAGGTACAGATATAGCATGCGATTCAAGGTCCTAATGTTCCCGGAATAAAGGTTTTGAAAATATTTACTATTTTCATACTATTCACATGGATGAAATGAGTTACCTCCTAAATGGTAGATGAATTATAAAACTGAATCCATGGTTGAGTCATGAGCATGTCGTTTACCTTAGGCAGGCGTGTTATAGGTTTTTTGGGTGCAGGATTTCTATGGAAAGAGTCATCAAGTGAATTTATGTAAATAAATTAATTTATTTATTTTGGAGAATCTGATCATGTATAACTCTAGAATGGAGTCTCAAATCAATTTTCTGAGATTTTTGTTGAGTTCAGAAGGCCGAGTTTACCCTAGGCGAGACATAATCTGTATCAGTGTCAGGAGTTGAATCAGGGGTGACCATTGACAATAAGGTGTTGTGATGATATTGTTTTAATAAAATTAAAACAAATATACTCCCTCTCATCCTTATCCTTAGTGTGCACAATAGAACAGACCGCTCCCCTATCTTTCTACACCGATGAACCAAAGGCCAAATGAATGAAATTATGCGTCGTCAATCTATGATCATGATGACAGACACTTCTGAATCATGAAATAGCAGCTTCCAAGTGCTAAATCAACCTCAAATCTTCGATATTTCTCTACGAGGTAGTTGGAATTATATTTTATGCCTGATCCCTTTTATGAGTAATTTTTTGTGTTAATAGTCATCTTTTATATATAGATCGGGTCTCGGGGATTCTGAAACATGTCCCAAGTTAATTGTTGGAGTACCAAGGTGATCACAGTGTTCTGTGGATGTTCCACTGGTGCACGGAGGTCTGAAGAAGTTCTTACGGTGTGTGGATGTTTGTGAAGGCTAACAGGGGGCCCCAGGACAAGGAGGTCCACCATGGGGTGGTGGTGTTGGGTGCCAGAGGTGGCGGTACGGAGTGCCAGTGTATGGAGTCCAGGCCACGGTGTGGTGATCTTGGCTGGTAGTGAGGGTCCGTCCATACGGCTAGTCCACGAGCTAGCTCAGGTGGGGTAGATCGGCCAGAGCAGGTTAGTCTATCCATAATAGGTTAGGGGCATTTTTAACCACCATATTTCTCAAACTGGATGTTTGATTCACATGCCATCATCGGCGATGTGACCTTTGGTTCAAAACGGACCTTATAAGGTTGGTTTGAGAACTTTTTTATTTGTGATCGATTCTTAGTGGCATGAAACATCTAATTATAATAATAATAATATAATTATTATTGTTCAGTGATTATTGTATTAAACGTGTCTCTTACGTATAATGTCTGATTGAGGAGCCATTAGTGTCATTGTGACCATGAAATTAATGAAAATGATTAAAGATCAATTTCAGTGCTCAAAAAAATTGAGGTGTGATTCCAATGATTCCGGGTTTGGGCATTGTGCTGAAATGTTGCGTTTTCCCAGGGATTTCCTTTTAGAAAAATGAGTATCTTATCTCGTATGTTTTTTCATTTGAATCTTAATGTTGGTATCCTTGAGATGTGTTCTGGGATTTATATGTGGGCCCCATAGGGTCCCATTAATATTTTTTTTAGTGAAAATAAACATTTTCACCGGTTTCCCAATTGTCACAAGTAAATAGCCTATCCTCTGTGTTTTTTCATATTAAACACAATAGTGGCCACAATTTGTGCCTAGGAGGCGTGGTATGCGGGAGATGTTTTGTGGGTTACTTAGGTTTGTGATTCCTAGACCAATGGGGTTGAGTGAGTCCCATGTTCATTACGCTATGAGGTTTTTTTCATTACATCCTTGGTACGAGTTTGAGATCCCCTCGACATGATAATCTTAGATAGAGTTTTGTATCCCTCTGTTAAGGCTGGGGTGGGATCCTCTAGCTTACCTCTTCCCCAGATCAGGTTCTTTGTATTGTTGTGACCAAATATACACAAGAGGTTATCACCTATCTAACAGGACTACCCTGTAGGGTTTTGTGTTACCATTAGGTATATAATACCCTGTGTAGTGGGAATTGATAGTAGGGTTACAATATTTTCGGTTATTCAATCCCCTACTCAGTGTGTGGTTTTGGTGGGGTTTGTGGAATCACCGGTACAACCCCCAACATCATGCGTTGTACCTATTGGGGTTTCTAGCATCATCATAACAGCCTATTTAGTGGGAAATGATCTTCTATCTGAGTGATGTGATCTATAGAGAGTCATTTTTTGTTGAGGTATCCCCCATAAAATCCTAGGAGTGATCCCCTGTATGACAGATTTTTGATTAACAAGAATGGGGTCTAGTATTCCCTAGCGGTCCCTAGGAGTGATTCCCTGTCTGAGGAGTTTTGTGTTTCTATTTATATTCATCATGACATTCTTAGAAATGATATTTGAAGAGAGTTTCCTCTAGGATGGGCCATCTGGGTGGCAAAGTGAGACCCATTAGAGTGTGTTCTCCTAGTTATGTATTGCCTTAGATCCTCAAGTGGAATCTATCACTGGTGATGAGTTCGGAACCTCCTATATCTTGGTACCTATGTTGGGTATATCTTGTGTGATTTTTGGGTTATCATTGTGGTGTTGTCACATCATGGATGAGATACCCTTTGGCTGAGCTTACTAGTCATGTTTAGCCATTGATGGTCTCGAGATGGATTTTCTCTCTCGTTTGGGTTTCCCCTGGATGGGTTGACCAAGATCATTCCTTTAAATTTCTATTTTTCTTTTGGGGTTTTTGGGGAGCCTAATGAGTATATAAATATTCACCGATCCACAGGCTTTTCCAGCATAAGTATTGTGTCTTGTACAGACCACATGCCTTTCGACATAGTCTTAGGAAGACCCAAAGCAAGTGGATCTTATAGAGTCGGTCTGATTGAGGTGTCTATTCGAGATTAGATTAGGAGATTTTTGGTAGGTTCATTTGACAATGATCCCCTCCTTCGTACTAGGTTGTACTCTTTTGCATTTTCAGTTTGTTAGGCCTTGTATTTTCCCATTTTGAACTTTTTTTGTACTCTGGTATGGATAGATGTATTAATGTATTTATTTTTAGGTTTTATATATCAATAAACTATTTCATAAAGGTTTATGTGGGTGATTATGTGCATGTAATATTGGATAAGGCCTCCCATGAGTGTGATAGCCTACTCGGAACTAGTCGTCAGCCCCTAGACTATTAGAGGCTGGAATGGGGAGTCGCGGCTCGAGTTCTATTGGGTCAGGTTGTCAAAGTGTCATATGAGATCCAATTTATCCTTTGGGACCTTATATCCTAGTGTTTATAGTTTTTATCACGATTTCGGTTTCATAGAGACTCTTTTAGAGTGTTTTGAGTTTAGATTTTAGGAAAAGGACTCATGTTTGGTTCGGCAATAAACATAACCATTCACCAGGACTCTGATAACCAACCTTTTGACTTGTAACATTAGAACACTGATCATAGGGGAAGTTAATGGTACATAAATCATATAGGACTGGGTTTTGGGTTTTCATTGTCCTTATTGATTCATCTACCCAAAAACACTCTTTGATCATTGTGCGTCTCGATGTTCTTTCAGAATGTCTCCATGACGATAGACGGCCAGGGTTCTATGGAGGGATTGTGGTGATGATATGATCCTGCTAGAGGCTTCAGAATAGGGAAATTGTTCTGATTTGGGACCTCGAGGTGGTCCACCAGTTTATCCACCACTTGTCGAGTAGTAGTTTTTTGGGTAGTGTAGGATGATGATTCTTGCGGGCTGAGTGGGAAACCCGAGTCCCAGAGGCAGCGACCTTTGGGATTTCAAGGTGACGCAAACCACCAGGAAGCTGATTAATGGCTTGAGGTAGTTATACGTGTTTTCTACGTTGTGTGGAAACCTCATAATCATATGGTTCTCCTATTATTAATCTTTTATCGGGGTTTGTCCAGGCTCTGGTGGAGTCTTGTAAATCAAACCCATGATGAGGATATGCACACTTGGACATAGTTTGAGTGGATCTTCAATGAGGATTTTTATCCAGTCATGCTGAGGTAGGTATTTATCCTTGAGCATCTATAGATTTTATACGAGAGCATGGATATTGAAGAGTACTCAGTATAGTTTACCGTCCTATAATTTTACTCCCAGTATATGGTTTGTAATCCGTACATCATAGCACATACTTTCGAGCAGGGATTACACTAGGAGATCAAAGTGTCAGTGGTGCCACTGTGTATTACCACCGATACTAGAATACATGAGTAGGCCTTGGTGGTGGAGAGATTTCAAGCTGATAAAATTTAGACCGTCAATTCTAGGCACATGGGAGCTGAGACCTTAGCATCTGGTTTGTTATCTAGTATCCTACATGAGGCTCAGGGGTCTGGGCTTGCATGAAATTTCCGAATGTGACCCCAGGACGGATGATATGAGGGTTTGGATCTTCAAGATGGTTTTGGTCCGCTATAAGAGATGCACTGATATGCTTTTGACAGCCATGGACATATTTCTAGAGATTCTCTGACCCAACATTTTGTCAAAAAGGAGATGGACAACTGAGCACCATGGCAGAAGAAGTGTTTTGAGAAGAAAGGTCCATAGGGTGGCCGACAGGGCGATGGAGTGGGTGTAATAGATGGAGGTGGAAGCTGATATGAGTTTCCACCAGAACTACCTCCAGGTGGTGCATACAAGGATTAGGGAGCTGGTAGACGGGGGCGAGGAAATGTGCAGTGTGACACCCAAAGATGTAAAAAAAATTCATTTTAGAATAAATAAAATTTTATTTTTTGGTTGATTTATAAACAATGTTAAACCGATGATACATATGACACTAAATTAACTTTTGATAAATACGATACTGATTGTGATCCAATCATGTTCATTATAATAAATATTATATTGATATTGAATAAAAAAGCATAAAAAACTTTTAAATATTTTTCTAATTTAAAAACCTTTTGTTTTTTCTTCGTCTACGGGATTATCATTAATCTTAATTTTCCCACTTGTGTGATTTGAATTATGAATATTAGACATACACTGATGTAATTAACATGGTATTTGTAGTCATATAATATGAAATTATTTTTTGACCACAATGAATTGTGAATTAGATTAAAATTAATTACATAGATTAACATATGATTAACCCAAATAAGGGACTAAACATTAATATTAATGACCAAAATGACTTGGAAACTTTTCCAAAAGCAATTGGATACCAATAATTGGACCATTTCCCAATTTGTATAGAAATTTATGGCCTTTTGGGATATTATTAACTAATTTTTCCCTATATAAATGGTTATGAAAAGATACAAAAGGGAACATTCCTGACCATTAACGTTTATAAAATATTGTGATATGCTAAAAACAACATATTTTCGTTTATACAAATAATTTTGTAAGATAGATGGGTTAATGTTATCATAATAAGTTATCAATATTTTTATATATGGTTTTGGTTCCTAAAAAGCATAATAAAGGTCAATGTAGTTATTATTTAGTTAATAATTAACTAAAATAAATGATACTATAAATATTAAAATTGAAGTTAATTAATTGAATTATTTATTTATTTATTTATTAGATGAATATATAATGTTACACGCATGTAATCAAAATATATTTGAATTTTAATATAATATTGATATTTTAAAATTAACATTAAATAAATGATTTCAAAATTGACATTATTGTTATTTTATAATAAAGTAATGTTATTAAATTATTTATAATTAATAAAACACTATATTTATTCAGTTTATTTTTATGTGTTAATTTCTATTAAATATGGTATATTAATGGACCAATTTATTTGTTATACTTAAAAAAAATTCCTATATACTGTAAAAATGTTGTTAACATGGTACAGGTTCATGTAGTGTTTTAGCACGTCACATGCGCTTGTTTACAAATTATTTACCAAAACACAAGGTAATATTATTTTATAAAGTAGCTGAAATATTATTAATTAAGGGGATAAATATTTTCTAATAAACCTAATTTAATTTATTATTAATGGTTAAATTAATTAGATTCGAAATGTGGATTCTTTAATAAAAAGAATGATGATAATGTAGGGAAATCATAAAATTTATTGAACAAAATTATTAAAATGATCACATTTCTGTGCGTATGAGGTTTTTATTGACCATTATTCTCTTTTAATACATTATTCTTCCATTTTTTATGAAAAATAGGTAAGGTATACAACCCATTATTGAACACCTTTTAGTATTTGCAAAAGTGTCACTCCCCCTCTACTATAAAAACACAAGCACTCTACCCCCTACTCAAACCTCTCAATCCATATCATCTCATACAAACTCTTTCCAAATAGTCTCCCAACCACCCTTCCATTTACCTTTAATCCTCCCCTTTTTTATAAAACAATCCAAGGAATATTTAAGTACAAAACGAAAGAAGTTACTCGATTAAGAAGTAATGCCTTCTATCAGGATTTCATGTTTCATTTCCATTATCCAATACCTATATTCTTATTATCCAATTATTACATTACAATAATATTATACTAATAATACTAGTATGTTTTTAAGCTATGTTTTTTACCTACACTTACACACACCACTATATAATGGGTAACGAACATACTTTTTCTCTCAATGAAGAACTATAGCCTCACGAAACGATGATTATTCAATTTTCCACTACCACCTATCACGGTATGATAGAAACCCTATATATATATATGATATATATGTTATTTAAAATTTTTATGATTCTTTAATTTTTATTTATAACATAACTTTATTATTTTTAAGTTGATTAAATATTTTAATTCAGTTTGGGGAAGTGCAGAATACTGCCCCCACAAAGCGATATGCTTCATTAATGCCATACATAGAAAGTATAAAGGATGGTTTTAATATTACAATGTAACATAAATAAAAAATATGCTATAATATAAATATAAATATTTAACATTTAGGATAAATTATTTTAATACAATAAATAAATTAATGTAGTGTTCAAGCATACGTACGACCTACCATTTCAATGAACAGTGCACTTAATTTATGACATCCAAATATTATTGGATAATATAAATACATATGTACAAAGTATATAAGATATTTTATTAATGTATTAAATTATTTATATGATTATATTGTGATATAATTAAAAGAATCAACAAATCAGAAGTCAAAACATAGTAGAGGAAACTAGGCAGTTAACACCCAAAATAGTCAAAATAATTCAAGTGTATTGACATACGGGTAATAAAATATTGTATGAAGATAATATGTGGTATTATAAACTTGATTGTGGTTCTGGTATTATTTTATAACAAATATTAAACCACTATATATGAGTCTAAATAATACAAGAAAAAAGGAAGGATAAAGTAATGGATTTCATCTCAATTTACATTTCATTGAGAAATAATTTTAGATATGCACCAATTCACTTTTATTTTTAGTATATATTTACCTTTTACATGTTATATCATGATTATAATTACTATAATTATGTTTTATGTTTACATTAATTCATTTTTAATTATTATTTAAAGGTTCTTGTGTGGTATGGGACACATTAGAATGCTTAAATATTATTTTTCTTCAAGAATGATTTAAATTTTACAATTCTTGTTATTACTTATCATCCTATAAGGTATTATTGATAAATAAATATTATATATTCAATATGTATATTTGTTAAGGTATATTATTTAGTCTATTATTCAATATTAGGAATACATTGGGTTGTTAGACATATGTTGGGGATAGTTTAAGAAAATTCCTACATATTAAGGACTGGTGAATGAAATCCCCTTGATGTATCGGAAGTCTCATGAGACGAAATATTTGGAAGAAAGACCTATATGAGTTTTAAACATATCTAAACCATATTGTGAAATTTTTTTATGGTACTAGTTCCATATACCTTGGAAACATGGCTTCCAAAATTTAATAATTTTCCTTGATAATAGTTTTAGTTATTTTTTATCTATGAGATTTTACATCAAAATATCTATGGATATATTTTATTTTCACTATTTTTATTAAAAGAATTTGTTTAATATCTCCTACAACTATATATAGATTATTCCTTATCTAGTTTTATGAATGTGATGTTCATTTAGTTATTTACCATTCCATTAAGATTGACTCCTTATTGCTTCTGTTGAATTTTTTCATCATTGAGTATTTGATCTCACCCATATTATGTTTATTTCCACATGTTATGAAGAATAAATAATTAAATATGAAATAAAGGATGCATTTTATTTAATCTCATTATGTATCATGTTTTATTTCATGTTTACTAATGAATTATGGGTATCTTGTATGTAATATAGCTTTTAATGACTATAAAAATGAATTGTCCTTCTGGATTTTCTTCCTTGTAATAGCACTAGTGTAATGTAATAATGCACTAGATCCGGGCTTATATGGTTGGTGTATTACAGTTGGTATCAATGAAGTTTAGAAATAACCTTAGAAACTAGATTTAGAAATCATAGATTATGTATCATAGCCCTATGATAGACATTGAGGATATGTGTATAAGTACATTCAAGATTTTGGTAGAGGGAATATTATGTGGTAATTTATAGAAATACATACCTGTCTGGATACTGCATATGGATGTGGTTCTGAAACATATATACCTAGGAGTAACAACTCCCACAAGGTTTTCTAGTCCTCACTTGTCGTAACTAGGTACACAACAACATTCCTTAGTTCACACCAGGTTTGACATTCTTATGATATATGCATAGGACACTTTACATTTTATTTACCTTCCATCGCAAAGGATTTAGAAGTGATGATTTCCCCAAAGTAGCTAAAGTTTATGGTTATATGATTTAAGATGCTTAAATTTATGTTATGTTTTATTCCATGTTTAGAGTTATATAATGTTAATAATTTTATTATAAACTCATGTATATGGAAATATTTTTAAATGGTTCCTAGAATAATAAATGAGAACTCCACCAACAGACATGTTGCAAATAGTGAGAAGGATAATCTCATTTATGGCCTTAATCCAAAATTTTGAAGGGAAATAGTCTCCCATGTATTTTCATCATATTAATAAATAATATCATGTCATAACAAGATAAGTAAAGAATTAGTATATTATTATCTATTTAATGGTAAAGAAGATGATGGTAGAGAAATGATGGATAAAGGGATAAAGGGAATGAAGGATTTTCCCACATGTGAAAACAATGGAAAGAATCACCCTGGTAAATGTAGTAAGAAATTCGATATTTGTTATAATATTGAGGGGAAAGGACACCAAGTTAATGATTTCAAGGGAAATTAAATGTTTTCCAATGTTCAATGCTTCCACTACAAGGAGAAGTAACACTATGCGAATCAAAGCCCTATGTGTCAATGGAATATACCGAAAATAATTCTTTTGAATATTGATGAAATTATTATATTGTCGTAGATGAAGAGAAATGATTAATTTTCTTCCCCAATAATTATGTAATTTGTGAATATTTTCAGCAATGTACATGTTATAAGAATGATGGAATATATAAGGATTGTACTATAGTACGTTTTATTATGTATTTGAGACCATTTGTTGAATGGTACCATGAATTGTTATTTAATAGAAAGATACAATTTTCAAAACACACATGCCTAAGGGAATAAAAACCCTTAACATTTTCATAATATTTAGATAATTAGGATTAAATGATTTGACTTGTGGATTAGTGGTATATGATATCATTGATTAAGTTTAATACCCATTTGGATTTAAGGAATATATCCAATAACATTTTTCTTACTTCAGGAATAAGGAATAATTCATGTTTCCAATATGGTTTTACGGTAATTTGAGTTACTAACATATTTTAAAATGATATATGATAAAGTTTTTCACATGAATTGTATGTAAAAATTAAAAGATACTTTATGGTGAATAAAGGATGAGGATATGTTCACTTTGGAATATCAGTGAATTTCATTCAGAATTTATTGGATCATAATATGTTGGAAAATATAATTGTTAAGCAAATGGTTCAATTTGATCATTTATTGATATTTTAGATGGTATTGTATTAATTCACTCTATGTTGTATCATGTTCTTAGATATGAAGTATATAATTTTCAAGGCATAATAAAAGGAAAATATTATTTTTATAGAAACATATATTTTCTTATATTCTTATGGAATGAAATAATTCCTTAACTATAGAAAAAAATGGTTTTGAAAAAAAAATATGTTTCCCTATTATAATCATTTTGGATGATATCAATTATCTTTACTCACCCCTTTGGTTTATGGTCTTGTCAGCTACAACATTCATATGAACATGTTCTCTAGCACCCTCTATTATAACATGATTGTTGAATTTTTTTCCATATTAGTTTTTTTTCATTTCCCACCTATGTTATCATAAAAGGGAATATAGATACGTAACCATTGTTATTTCGTTTCTCTCTTAATAATAATATATGGTATAGAACATTTTTATGATGTAGGTATTTAGAAAATCGTTTATTTTAAATCCCTTAATTCTTGAGATCAAATTTAAATTAAGAGGATGAAATTTAATTATGGTGGGGATAATGTGACACTCCAAGGAATTGAAAGCCCCTGGGACACCCTGAGAGGGGAGGGGTGAATCAGGGTGACAACATTTTCTTTTAATGTGATGGATATTGTTACCATGATTGTAGGAACATGTTGAACCTGTATGATGAAAAATACCAGAAATAAAACATTCACATGCACAGAGAAGACACAACACTTTTTACTTAGTTCACCACTAAGGGCTATGTCCAAGGAGCATACGCCGACAGGTTTTCGGTCATACCTAATTCCACTAAAATTCACTAGATATGAAATACAAAGGTTTGAGAACAGTCACTCTGTCCCACATTCTCTATATTTAGAATTGTACAGGGATAGCTCACTACATCCCCCAGGTCACCCTCGTTGACTCCCCTGGCTCACATCCCTTGGTGAAGTCACACACAGTTTATGGAAATGAAGGTCTCCTCATTGTTGCAGAAGAATGCATCCTTTATTGTATGTGGGCACTCTATTGAAGTCCAACTTTCACTCGTATACCAATCTCAATTTTCATCGAAGGTATCGGGAAATCTTCCAGCTTTCGTGCAGATCCAAAAAGACCGGCGTACTTCAACCTCACTTGGTGCGCTTCTCAAAGCCCAGCGTACAAGTTTCAAACACAGCATGCAAGTCACTTGCGCGACATAAATTCGGTGTGCAGGTGACACCAACCCACTTAAGTGACACTGACTTTTTCAACTCCAATCTTTCATCACTCTTCACCTTTAACTCTTAAACAACCTAGGGTGCAGAACCACTACTTGTGCGACCCAACAACCACTTATGTGAATCAACCAATTGCGCGATGATAGATCTAAAAATATATATTTCTTTAACTTTATTCCAAATGTGGATGGTTGGTCCACTATTTATAGGCAAAATGGACACCATGTGTGGTGGCGCACAAGACGACTCTCAGAACGCAGGTTCCGGCATGTATCTCCATCCATCCTAGCCTCTGCCGTGAAACTCACTTGCGCGACCCAACCAATACTTTCACGACTCACATTCCTTTGCCATATTTTGTAGATCTAATCATGACAAACATATGGTGTGCAAAATTCCAAACCTCCTAGGTAGCGGCGCGCAAGTCCTTTCATGACACACATATCACTTGCGTGACTATCCCAACACTTGCGCGACCCTAATCACTTTTCCATTTTTCGATGTTCTGACCTTGAAAAGCATATGGCGCGTAAGTTTCCTCTTCTTCATGTTCACGGCGCACAGGTCACTTGCGTGACCAGACCAAAACATTTTCGGCCCTTATCCCTTTTCCATTCTCCCATGTTCTGATCTTGAAAAACATATGGCGTGCAAGTTTCCTCTCCTTCAATTACACGGCGCGCCACCTTCAATACTGTTGTTTTCTTGAACTATATGATCACTTTGCTGGTACATATTCTAAACTTTCACTGAGTATTTCCAACAAACACAAACCATACGCAAATTCATGAATATAAGACCATGATTCCAACAAGAATTACAATATTTTCCTTTTAGAATAAATTTTTTTTTTCGGGAATTAATTATACCCAATGTTAAACATATGTTATATACAATACTAAATTAACTTGTATTATATGCATGATTGAGTTTTACAACTATGTAATGGAAAACATATTTTAAAACTAAATCCTGACACTTTTAATAAATTTTATTTGAAATAATAAACATCAATTTTTAATTTATAATGTCTAAATTAGACTTGGGTGAATTTTTGACATTTTCTGAGAAACCACATTTTTTGATGTATAGGGAAAATTATTGTAATTTAGTTAAAAACAAATTTTTCATTTATATAATTATTAATGATATTTTATATTTTATATTTTTTTAGAGTAAAATTTGATAAATTATACATCTTATTATATAATTTTTTTCATTATAATCAATTTCACTTTGAAACTGAATATAAAAACCTAACAATCATTTGAACCTTTATCTACTTTAAAAACCTATTATTTTTCACGTCTATGGGACTAGAATTAATCATAATTTTCTGACTTCTATGATTTGAATTTTGAAAATCTGAAACACACTGATATAATTAGTATGAAATTTTTGGTTTAATAATATCAACTTATTTTTTTGTACAAAATTATTAGTGAATGTTATTAAAATTGATTATGGAGATGAAGGTATGATTCATCATTATAAAGGACTAAACCATAATATTATAAACTAAAATTACTCGGACACAGGTCCAAAATCCATTGGATACCAATAACATTACCATTTCCCCACATGGATCTAAATTTATGGGTTATTGGGATATTATTAATGTGATGTGACCTATAACAAAGGTTAAGAAAGGAAAATGACAAAAGGAGAACATTCCTTACCTTCAACATTTATAAAATTTTGATATATGTAAAAAATCATATTTTTGTTAATAAATATAAATTTTTAATATATATGTGTTATTTTTATCATAATAATTTTTCAACGATTTTTATAGAATTTTTAGTTAAGTAAAATTCATAATAAGGGCTAATGTAGTGATTATTTAGTTATTAATTAACTAAAATAAATGATAGTATAAATATTAAAAGTGAAGTTAATTGATTGAATTATTGTATTTATTTATTTTTTATAGATTAATATATCATTTTACACACATTTGAACCTAATATATTTTAATTCCAATATAATATTGATATTTTAATGTCAACATTTAATAAATAATTTCAAAATTGACATTATTTTTATTTTCAATAAATGAATCTTATTTAATAATTTTAAAATAATGATAATCCTATATTCTTCCAAGTGAATTTATATTTTGAATGAATATAAAATAATTTCTATCAATGGACCAGTAATTCTTTTATAATTAGCATATTGACCCATATACTATAAAAACCTTGTTAACATGGTCCGAGTTCAAGCAGCACTTTAGCACGTCACTTGCGCTTATTTTAATTTTCATTTAAAAAACACATGATAATTTTATTTTATAAATTATATATAATATTGATAATTAAGTGTCTATTTATTTTATAATAAACATTTCCGTAATTTTCTCATAATGGATAAATTAATTGGATTAGAAAAATCTACATTCCTTAATAAAAAAAATTATAAAATTGGGGAATCTGAAAAGTTAAAGAACCAAATTATTAAAAACTACATATTTTTTGTGGTTGAGGTATTTATAGACCATTATTCTACTTTAATATTTTATTTTAATAAATTTATGATAGTTTAGGTATGTTATACCTCCTATTATTGAACACCTTTTGGTATTTCAAAATGTGTCATGCCCCCTCCACTATAAAAAAATAGCACTATACCCCTTCCTCAAACCACTCATCCACATCATCTTGTACAAAATATATCCAAATAGTGTCCCAAAATCAGTCCCCTTATCCTGGAATCCTCAAATTTATCAGAAAACAACCCATGGTTTCATTCGGTATAAACCAAAGAAAATATACATGATTAAGAGGTAATACCTTATCTTGTGCTTTCTAGTTTCATTTTCTTTATCCACTCCCTACACTCTTATTATACTATGATTAAATAAAAACGCCAGTATCTTAAATATACTATTATTTTTATATTGTATGGTTTCAACCTACAATTACACACAACTCCATCTAATGGGTAACAAACATAATGATTCTGTGTACGGCAAACTACTGCCTCACGAAACGATGATTGTTCCGTTTTCCCCTACCACCTCTCATGGTGTCCATATTGATATACACCCTATTTTATATGATATATATGTGATTTAAAAATTTATTATTCTTTTAAAAGTTGTATTTATAACATACCTCTATTCTTTCCAAGTTGAGTAAATCTGATAATTTCATTTGAGGTAGTGTGTACTACCGCACCCTCAAAGAGATATGACTCGTTCATTCCATACATAGAAACAATAAAGGATGATTTTAATATAACTATGTAACATATATATAATATATGTTATAATGTAATTATAATATATATATTTATCACTTATTTTTAATTATTTAAATACAATAATTAAATGAAAGTATCCTTCATGCGCACGTATGGCCTACAGTCTCCAAGAACGACGCACTGAATTTCTAATCTCAAAATATTATGGAATATTAAAAATAAATATATAGTGAATATATAAGATAAATTAGAAATTTATTAAATTATTTAGATAATTAAATCAGTATCTAATTAATAAGGACAACAAATCACAAGTAAAAACATACTTGAGATAACTTGATAGTTAAAACCCGAAATAGTTTAAATAATGAAAGAGTGGTAAAAACGGGTAATAAAATATTCTAAGAAGTTAATATATGTTGTTATAAAAATGAATTTGGTCCTATTACTAGGTATTGATATATTTTAAATTACTATATATGAATAAAATGACCACACAATGAAATGGAATGATAAAGGAAGGGGTTTCGTCTCAATTTTCATTCCTTTGAGACACAATTTCTGTAATTCACCAACTCCATTTCATTTATTGTACATATGGCTCTTTAAAATGTATTATAATGAATTTCCTTACTCACATGATGTTCTATGTTTCATTTCATTTTTGTGAAAATATGATTTAATGGCTTCAATGTGGTATGAGACACATTGGAATGTTTAATTATTGTTTTTCATCAAGAATGATTTCATGTCCACAAAAAATGTTACTATTGATCCTCCTCTAAGGTATTATAGATAAATACCTATTCATTAGTCAATATAGATATTTGGTAAGTCATATTATTTATTTTATTATTCAATATGTGGAATTCATTGGACTAGTAGCACATGTTGGGGACCATTTAAGGAATTCCCTATGAGTTTGGGACCAATGAATGAAATCCCCTTGCTACATCAGTAGTCTCATTAGATGAAATAGTTGGATAGCTACCTTAGATGAGTTTTTACCTTACAGATACACCATCTTTTGAGTGGTTTTGATGGTATTGTTTCTATATACCTAGGAAACATGGCATCCAGAAATTAATCATTTTCATTCATATTATTTTAAGTTATTATCTATCCATGGGATTTTGCATCAAAACATCTAAGGATTTATTTTATTTGTAGTTTTTTGTTTAATGGATGATGTTTTTTGTTTCCTAAATTTTCTTATATATTATTTTTTATTTATTTGTATGAATGTAATTTTTATTCAGTTATTCACATTTCTTTATAGACTGATTCATTGTTTCTTCTGTTATATTAACCTTTACAGAGCATTTTATATCAAACATATTATGTTTATTTTCCCATTTTATGAAGAATAAATCATTGAATAAGCATTAAATGAAGAAAATTAATTTATATCATTTTGTTAAATTATTTAATTACCTATTTACCAATCAATTATATGTATCATGAATGTAATCTAGATTTTCCAAGACAGCTAAACTGAACTGTCCATTGTGATTTTCATCCATGTAATAATGAAAATGTAATGTAATAATGCAACGAATCTTGGCTTCTGGGGCTGAGGTGTCACTTTCATGTCATAGAGGTCTTTGACCTAGAGTCTCCATGGATAGATGGAGGTACACTCTGTGTCCTTTCTATATTCTTCAGTTGTTTTGGCAGGCATTGTAAGGTGGTACTCTTTCCTTTTATATTCATTCATGAGTTTTTTAGGGTCTTGATAAGACCATGTGTTAGTGTCTTTCATCATATATTTGAATTAATTAGGAAGAGGTATGCTTCCCCCACTGAGACGTGTTTTTGTGATGCAAATAAAACTATGTGGGTGAGTAAGTGCCCCCCAAAAGTAAGAAATGTCGAGGTGTGGTAAACGAGTCCCTATGAATTGTTTGTTCAGGGTAGGTTTGTGTGTTTGAATGTTTTTAGGAAGGGTCTCGTAAGACCTAGGGTGTGTTCTTGGGTATCCTTATTTTTCATTTATAACCTTGTGTGTTCTGTGTCATCTTGGTATGTGAGTCACTTGACTATATCATGGTGTGGTGGACGTGGCTCGAACTCCAATGAATGTAAGAATATTTCCCACTACAAGGAATCCTTGAAAGGTACTTCAAAACCATTCTAAGGAGTCAGTTCTACCAAAAGATGATAGTGTTGAGGTTTGGTGAACTATTACATTTGAATTTTGTATTTGGAGTAGGTTTTTTGGACTCTAAATTAGGGTAGCGAGGGGGTGTACCGCTAGACCCTGTGATTTTAGGAGACAAGGCCCTTGGTTTTTCCCACCTATCGTAGTTGAGGAGATATGTATCTAGTTTCATGGTGATGACCAGGGATGATCTTGACTTGGGTTTGATAGCCCTTTTGGTTCCCCTAAGTGTGTGATTTTCAGAATCACGAGAACCCCTAGTAGAATTGTTCTGTTTTTTGGTGAACTCACTAATGTGGGAGACTATGTGAGAGTGTTTTTTCATTCCCTCATGACTAATTTTTCACAAACGAAATGTTTAAATGTGGGGAAGATGTAGAAAATCAGGGTTTTCTATTTAAGACATTGGAATATTTCTACATACATTTCTAGATCTAGGCACTCCTATGACATGCGATTATGTGGCCTGATGTGCACGAAATAAATTTTATTTAAATATTAATTATTTTTATACTATGAATGTGGAGGGAAAAAATTACATATTAAATGGTAGATGATACTAAAAACGAGGCCATAGTTGAGTCTTGAGCATGCCATTTACCCTTGTCATGGTATAAGTTTTGTGGGTGTAGTGTTTCAGTGGAAAAAAGTCATCGATGCTGTTTCTGTAAATAAATTAATTTTTATATTTTAGGAGGTTTAATCATGAATAATTCCAGAATGGTGTCTCTAAAAATATTTTTGAGAATATGGTTGAGATCTGAAGGCTGAGTTTACCCAAAGCATGACATAATCTATGTCGGCACCAGGAGTCAGGTCAGAGGTGAGCATTGGAGATGGAGTGTTATGAGGATAATATATTAATAAAATGAAAAAAATATCATCCTCCTAATCATTATCCTTGGTGCGCATGTAGGAACAACCCTCACCTCTACTTATTTTTCGATGAACTGAATCAATTGTCATCGAAATGAAGCACCATCAATCTATAATCTTAACAACAGACGCTCTCAGATTATACAGCTGCAGCTTCTGAGTGCAAAATAAACCTGAATTCTTTGATGTTTCACCAAGAGATATGAAGATTTTATTTTTAATCCTCATCCATTTTATGTTTTGTTTTGGTTTGAATCGTTATTGTGTATGTGTATATTGTGTCCCGAGGATTCTGAAACAGGTCTCAGATTAATTTTTGGAGCACCGGGGTGATCTCAATAGCCCCTGATAGGCCTACCAGTGATGGAGGAGGCATCAGAGTTCCACAACGTGGCAAAGCAAGGCACCAAAGGCAGTTAAGTGTGCTAGGAGGCAGGGCGGTGTAGGAAACTGGAGGATGTGGTTCATGCTAGGATGAGCGGCAGCGCGAAATGTCGGAGGAAGGAGGTTTAGCCTCGATGCAGTAGGCTAGGCCGTGATACGGTAGGCTAGGCTGGTGGTGTTGGTCAGACCAAATAGCTGAGATGTGGGCTAGCTGGAGAGGGCTAACCCAGTTGGGGTGGATTAGTTAGAGTGCGCTGGTCCAGCCATATTGGCCCAAGGGTGTTTTAAACCCCCGTTACACTCAAACTGGATGACTGATTCACATGACTTCTTAAAATACGCTACCCGTGCATCGAGGTGGACCGTTTAAGGATAGTTTGAGATATTTTATATTCGAGCTTCATAATCTATGGAATGAAACATCCAATTAAAATAACAATAATATATTTATTATTATTTAGTGATTATCGTGTCAAACATATCTATGGAATCCAATGTCGGATTGACATGACGTCAGCGGTGTTGCGACCCTGAATTTAATGCCAACGATTCAAGAACAATTTTGGGTGCTCAAACTGAAATTGATGTGTGAGACTGACGAGGCTTGGTTTGGGTGTTGGCGGTGAAATATTTCTTTTTTCTGAGTTCCCATTTTGGTTGAATGAGTAGTCAATACCATGTATTTTCCCATGAGAATAGTAATGGTGTGATCTTTCATATGTGTTCTAGGATCAAGGAGTGGGCCCTATGAGGTCCCTTTCAGGCTTGTTGTGGTGAAAATTACCATTATCACTCGTTTCACAATTGTGGTAAGTAAACATCATATCTTGGGTATTTTCCCATCTATAACATGATGGTGGTCGTGGTTTGGTCCTTGGAGGTGCGAAGTGAAGGCGATGTTCTTTGCATAACATAGGTCAGTGACACATGGAACATTAGGGGTGAGTGAGTCCCCATAGTCCATACACTGTGTGGGTTTTAGGAATTTCATCCTTAGTATAGGTCTGATATCCCCCCGATAAGATGAGCATGGGTTGAGTTGTAGCATACCTCCGGTGAGGTCGGGGTGGGATCCTCTAGTTTATCATTTCCCTATATCAAGTTCATAGTATCACTATGGAAAATGCTACATGGGAATAGATCCCTTGTCTAGGATGAAATCCTTATAGAGTTTTGTGGCATCATTGGTTATATGATCCCCTATAAAGCGGGCAATGATTGTAGGGTTGTGGTACCATTAGTTATACAATCCCCTACTCAACCTGTGGTTTCAGTGGGGTTTGTGGTATTGTCAGTACAATCCCTTACATCATGAGTTAACCAGATGGTGTTTTCGACATCATCATAAACTCCTATACAGTGGGCGAGAATCCTCTATTTGAGTAGTGTGATCTATAGAATGCCAAGTCCGGTTGAGGTATCCCCTAGAGGATGTTGGGGTTGATCCCCTGTCGGAGTGATCTTCGTGTTGCCGCAATGGGTTCTAGTATCCCACAGTGGTCCCTATGATTGGCCTCATGTCTGAGGAGATTTATGTTTACACTAAGTTTCAGAGGGACATTCTTAGTGGTCATATCTGAATAGTGTTTCCTCTCAGATGGTCCATCTTAGCGGGCAGTGTGAAACCCGTTGTAGTGTGTACTCCTAGTTATGTGTTTCCTTTGAGACTCGATTATTATCATTCACTAGTGATGAGGTTAGAACCACATGTGTTTTGTTTCCTAAGAAGAGTATATCAAGTGTTTTTTTGGGTTTTTTATTTTGGTGTTGTCACATCTCAAATGACACACCCTTTGGTTGTGATGACTAGTCATGTTTAGTTGAGGATGGTCTCAAGATGGAGTTTCTCTCTCGTTGGGGTTCCCTATGGCTGGGATGAGCAAATTGTTTCCTTTCAGTTTCTCCTTTTTTGGGGGGTGTTTTTGGTGCATACTGTGTATTTGTACACTCACCCATGTACGAGCATTGACCGAACATGTTTTGTGTCTTGTGGAGACTATATGCCTTTTGGAGGACTACCTAGGAAGGTCCAGAGCAGGCACAGCTTATTGACCCAGACCGACCAGGGTGTTTACCAATGATTAGCTGAGGAGATTTACAGTGGGTGAATATTACAGTGATCCCCTCCTTCTATGAAGGTTGGACTCTTTTGTTGCTTTAGTTAGGTGGGACCTATATTTTTCCTTATTTTTTACTTCTATTTTACTTTCGTTGGGAATGAAGTATGAATGAATTTATTTTCATTATTTATATATCTCTCCAATATTTAACGGTGGTTTTTTGGGTGTGGGTGTGTACAAGTTCAATAGGCTAAGGGCTCCCATGTCTGTGATATCCTACCCAGTTCTAGTCGCAATCCCCTACATATTGGAGGCAGGATTGGGGAGTTGCGTGTTGAGAACCATTGGGTCGGGTCAAGAAAAAATTCCATCACTTCGTGAAGTGGTAGTCCGCCGTACAAACAAGCGACATTATTGTATCCCCCACCGAATGAAAATTAAGAAGGTATCTATTGTATAAAATCTAAATTGTTATAATTATGTTTAAAATATCATATATATTCATTTAAATATCTTTATTAATATCCATGTAAAATAAATTTGAAAAATTCATCATATCATTTTTTGAGGTTGTAGTCCCCCAAACACATGAGCGATGTTATCATTTTGCAATCGGTTGAAAGGTAAGAAGTTGGGTATGATATTATAATTAAAAAAGTATAAAATTTTCATTATAATATTATATAATCATTATATCCATCATTAAATCCAACCTCGAATGGTGGTGATGGAAAACGAATATTATCGGTTCACGAGGCAGTAGTCTGTTGTACGCATGATCAACAGTTTTGTTTTCCAATTAATGGAAGAAGATATAGATATAGGTTATTACATTAACATAATATCATATAAATATACGTTACATAATTTTTTTATTATATCATCATATGTTGTGAATATTTTATGGTCTTATGGGATGAAATAAAATGAAAAACAAGATTAATCACTATACCTCTTCTTTGAAGAACCTATTTAGATTTACACATAATGACTTGATTGGATGGAATAGTAATATAAAAAATTCATATAGTATTAGGGGTAATTAAGAAAGATATTTGGGCACTACAGGGATGAAAAAATGGTTTTAGATGTGTTATGTGGAGAGGAGATGGGGTGGCCTTTTATAAGTGGGTGAGGGGACACAGAAAGATTTTTTTTGAAACAATTATGTATATCCACATTTTTCTCATTAACAGAGTCTATAAAATGGGTAATTATTGAACTATTGAGGTTATAAGGTCAAAACATGTCCATACTACAGGTTTCGGAATGGTTTCTATGTTACTTTACATATAATAATTTTAGTTTCACCGCACGACAAACATGTTTTACCCTTAACTGTGCAAATTAATTCAAACAATTTTTACTATTCATTCATACCCAAAAAAGCTAAAAATATAATATAATATAAATAATTATTATTAAAAATATGTAATAATTTTTTTAAAATTTTATTAAAATAATTTTCATAATTTAATTTAAAACTAATCACATATACACAACGAACAAGAAGATTTCAAAATAAACTATTTTCAATGGTTCAAAAATATTTTATATAAAAATTCAATTTCAAATTTATTGCAATGATATAAATTTTATTTATTAATTTATAGTTCAAATAATTTAATTTTAAACCCATATTATTATTAAAATTTATCGTGTAAATTATTTGAATGTAAATCCTATTTTTAATAAAAATGTGTATTTTAGAAAATTAAGAGAAGAAAATTCCTTTTAGAAAACATGAAAAAATTCACTCCAATAGGAAATTTAAATAATAATTTAAAAAAAGAATTTTTTTTTTCAAATTTTTTTTTTCAATATTATTAACAATCAATTTTAAAATACATGAAAAAATTAAATAAAACTACATTGTAGAAAAATACAGTTTTTAAGCATCAAATTCCATTAATTATTATCTAATGTAAAAAACACGTAATATTAATGTTAGTCAATTTATTGAATATATATTATATAAATTTCATTAAAATAATTCCAAATTAGTGATTTTTTATTTTATTAATGAAAAGTCTGTTTTTCTGAGGAAAAATAGTTTTCAGATAAATATTTCCATTACCTTCAAATGGTTCTTATTTTATTTTATAATTAATTGATTACTAATGATTTTTTTTTAAATACAAGTTTAAACTATATATTTTTCATGTTACATTTATCCTCATCATACCCTTTATTCCAACGGTTAGGTGATAACTATCATATTAAATAATAAAATTTTAATAGTATGTCTTATTTAATTAAAACATAGTGTTCCATCTTATAAAAGGTACATAATAAATTAAATTAAATTGATGTGAAATTTCATAAAATCTATCGGTGTTACATTCTTACCCCAAAAATAAATTTTACTCTCGAAATTTCATCAACTTCAAATAAAAAAATTTGGAAAAAATTGGATTATTACATCCTCTGGTTCCCTCAATGATTCCTCAAACTGGAGGTTTAGCCATAAAACATTGACCATGTGTGTAGTCCTGATATGTATAACATTATGTCTATTTTAGATAATCTTCAGTGGTTGATCCTTTTATGAAATATATTTTACCAACAATATGAACATTATGTTCATGACATGTGGTGCATCTGGTATGTACTTCATCAGGACAGGTACAAGGAAAACATCGTGAACCTAATATTGGACATCTATCTGAGGTTGATATGAAGTGATAAAATATTAATTCAATTTTATGTTATTAGTAAGTAATTCAATGTAACATTTAGTTAATCCTCAAATCATGACCATGCACAATGTAATGTGGTACTCCAATAAACATAAGGGAATCCTTAATGTATTACATCGTATGCAGATCAAGAGAGAAATATTATTTGATAGAAATGAAGTGTGATGACCATTTAACGAGATCATCTACAACCCATATAGAATTGTTGAAATTAGTTTTTTTGGGAGTCTGATGTGAAATATTTTCCCATTTCGATTCTAATATGGATAATAGTTGGATAATCCCCATTTACATTTTTATCTCAACAGTAACTTAATAACAAAGCAAACAATTAGATACATACATTAAAATATATCCTTTCATGTTTTACCACTAGAATTACTTTTTCACATAGGCTACATGTAAGAGTTAAACCTTGTCGTCCTTTGGTTGTGGATTCATGCCTTGTGGGATTTCCATATGTTACTGGTTGTTTCCTAGAATACAGGTTATCCATTTTTGGAAACTATATTAATATAATTACGATGTTGAAATAATTCATATTTACCTCAACATCAAGGATAATAAAAACTCTAAAGGTTAACAATAACTTTAATCTTATCCCCCAAACATAAAGGAATTCATCCTCAAATAAATTTTTCAGTAAAACATAAAAAAAACGAGTTGGTTTTCTATAAATGTCTCTGAAATTATTATTAATCATGATAAACAATCATTACATCAAACATAAAAATGGGTTCATAAGACCAAGAACAAAATATCATATTTAAAATCCTAAACCCAAGATGGTATTTATAAATCTTAATTTAATATTAAATGTATGCATATATGCACCAAAAATTAACACAATTCTTATATGATTCATGATTACTATAATAGAAATACTAATGCTAAAATTCTTCTACATCCTAATTCTTAAGTCCAAATACCCAGAAACAAATACCCTTTATTCCTTAAATAAGATATAACCTTTTAGAAAAACATTTCTTGTAACGCCCTAACACTAGTTACCCAGAGTTGGTGCACTATTGCATAACATTGGCATGATCACAAGTGATCGTGTCTCGAAATAATGATTAGTTTAGTAGCCTTAGAAGTACTACAAACATACATAAGTTTTACATTACATTATGAAATTTAAAAACAAAAACATTGTGTCCCCTTTTGAACACACTCATATACCATAGAATATTCATACAGGTTAATCATAAAATACTTCTTCACATCCTAGGAAAAAGAAAACATAATAAAGGGGTGAGCTAAGATACTCAGTAAAGATAATAATATATTAGAAACTATCATAAATAAGAATAAACATTTAAGCCAATGTATAAGACGAAAAAAATCCTTTTAAACATCAACTTCATAATAATATGGCAAAGATAAGTCAAATAATTCCATTTACTTATTCACATAGATATTCTTATATTATAATAATCACATGTAATATGAAAAGATAATTTTATAATGATGAAATGCTTAATGTCGGACATCAAAACCACATAGTCAAGGTCTCGTGCCAAGACTACAATGTTGATTTTGTCAACGAATTTTTTCAAGACACTAGTTTTTCTCATGATACCTACTGATGCATCGAGGAGCTATATCCTGCTCCACCCGTCACTTACTAAGTCCAATGCATTCCTCGTATTAAAAGGTTGAAACATACCATAGAAACTCTTATTAAAACTAGAATTCAAAATGTTAAAACCTTAACCATAATCCATGAATGATACATAAATAAAACATCCAAAGTCAAACATATCATAAATTATTCAATATAATATAGATGATTATATGAAAATAAATCAACTTCAAACAAGTTTAAAATCCATCAAAAGATGTTGAAATAGATGAAATCAAAACTATTTGAGAGAAATATCTCTTTCTTATTATGAAGTCTTTTAAAAGTCACATAAATATAGTAGAAAATATTTATTTTTAAAAATATTATTATATTATTTTAAGGGAATCATAGATGTTGTTATAATGGCGGAAAATTTTTTCACTCACTGTATAAGTTAACAAATCATTCATTCCATAATTTTCTCGAAAAGGTCATAAAGGACCTTGTTTGGAAAATGATAGAATGATTCCGTTATAAACATTTTATAAAAAGTAAAAAAATGGTATGAATTATTTTAACCCATTGTCTAGGAAATAGTAAAAATGTTTTGAAATACATTTTTATGAATCATGGATGTGGTAGATAAAGAGGTCCTAGTAGATACTCACGTATAAATAATCTCATTTAATGAAGAGATTGTAGAATTAACCCTTACCTTGTACTTTTCATTGATCAAGGTACCGTTATCCTCCTATATAATAGTTAAATCATTGTTATTAAATTATACAAGAACAACATACATAAATATGATATCCCATATGATCATTTAATGATGATTTACTAATAATATTTTAGTATTATCATTGTTTCGGGTGTTAACTAATTCATTTTCCTTTATATGTTTATTATGTATGTCATGTTTGTTATGAATATTATGTATTTGATTTATATCCATAATGATATTAAGTTATAAAACATTATTTATTAATCATAAAATGAAAATTATTCTTGAATGATTACGATGAGGAATTAATCTCATCGTGTTCGTGGAGATGGTAATCCATACGTACGCACATATGATGACCCTTTCATTCATAGGATGGATAGACTAATGAATATGGTTGTAGAATATTTATAAAAACATCATATTATGTATAAGGTTCTGTAGTTATTATTTTTTTATGGAAACAATAAAGAATAAGGAAGTGGAAGAAGAAAAGAAATTTGAAAGATGTGAAGATATTATTACCTCTTCAACAGGTGATTCCTTTTGATTTGATTAAAAGGGATCCTTAGGTTGGATCTTGATCAAATTAAAGCATATAGGTTGAATGTAGGGTAGTTGGGAGGATATTTTAGTTGGGGATGTCCGATCCAAATGTCTTTTGACATGTGATTTTTAGAGAATGGGAAGTACCCTTTCATAAGAGAGGTGATGGTCATTTAAAGAAAATCTTGAAATATTATTTTATTATACAATCATATTCGGTTTATAATGGCTCCAAAATGATTTATTTCTAAAATAATGTAGTTATAGGTCAAAATCATCTCATAAAATCGGTTTTAGATAGGTTATGGTCACAATATTAACCTTATCTTTTAGATTTTACTCTTAGTTAGATAGTTTAACTTTTACCATGTATTATTGTATTATTATAATAAATGGTTAACAAATATACAATAAAAATCCAAGATAACCCCAAGTGTTTAATTATTGATATATCTAACCTTATCTAACTCCTTTTTCCAATCCTTATATTTTTAAGAATATTATATCAACTAATAATAAAGTATTATTTTAAAAAAACTCATTTATGTCTATTTTAACACTATTTTGTATTTGGTTTTTGTGAAATTCATAACAACGTTATCACATTGAAAAAGATTTATTTAATCAATTATTTCACGACATATTAACCTAGGAAATTCATTTAATACATCAAAAGTCTCAATTTACAATTATATTAATATTTATAATATCAATTATTTTAATCTTTCAATAATAATGTAATTACTGCATCATCATTGCGTAATAAATAAATTTAATTATTTAATGTCTAAAAATTATAAATAAAATACAATTATGTGGTAAATCATGTAATATTTATAATTAATATTTATAGTCTAATTTATCTTATGTATAACCCACTATTAAAAATAGTTTTGTTATTATACTTTAAATTTAACACTTTTAACTCTTCTTTAAATAAAATAATAATAAATTTCATAATCAAATACAAGTGGACAAAAATGATCATATATTATTCCTAAGGTTTATTATAGTCAAAATAAACGTATCAAATAGAATTAGGACTTGTGTTATGGTAATTAAAATATCATTTTTACCTTTAATTACCCTATTTACCTTTAACCGTGGTAAATAAAATTCAAAAGTTAATATTCATAAAAAATATATTTCTATCCTATTGAACCACATTTTACTTACTGATGTCAACCATGTCTCTCATATTTTTGAAATTGAATTTACAGAAGTAGAAAAATTATATTTTATGCAAATTTTCTTTTTTTCCTAGAAGGTGAGTAAAAGACGTTAAAAGTTCAATAAAATTTTATATATCTATTCTTATTATAAAATGACTCAAATGAATTAAATTGAAAATATATAAGTATTATGTATCTATTTTTACCAAAAATTAATTTAAATAAAATAACTAATTATTTAAATAAAAATTTGGTTTGAAACAATAACGTAGTGTTGTTCACTATTCATTAAAAATTCAGAGTTTTTAGAAAAATACAAATAATTCATGGTAAGATAATTTTGATATTTATAGTCCAAAAATAATGTCTATTTTGAAAAATAAAATTTATAATATTTCAAAAAAAATATTACTATTCATAACGTCTATTTTGATTAGTCGTGGTATGCTAGAACTCGAAGTTGTGTACAACACAAGCAATTAAATTATTCAAAGATAAGCATACCTTGGAAGCTTGGTGTGTTACATTTTTCCCTCCTTAAAATAATTTCATCCTAAAAAATTCTAGAATATTACTTCATAAAAATATTCGGTTGGTTCTTCTTCAATGTTCCTCAGGTTCCCATGTCCCCTCTTCCATTTTAGGGTTTCACCATAAAACTTTTACCAGAAGAGTCATTTAGTTTCTCAATAGTTGTTCCATGGTATAAAGAATCTTGACATGATCTTCACAATAAGACAAATTGGGTTCATGTTCTATTTCTTCATAGGTGATTAAATGCGTTGGGTCAGGCATGTATTTTCTCAATAGTGATACGTGGAACAGATCATGAACTTTGGAGAGATTTAGAGGCATTTTCAAATGGTATGCTACAACTCCAATTCATTCTAGAATTTTGAAAGGTCTGATGTACCTGGGACTTAATTTACCATTCTTATCAAATCATATAACACCCTTCCATAGAGATACCTTTAAGAAAACATGATCTCTTACTTGAAATTCCAAATCCTTCCTTCAGTTATCACCATATCACTTTTTCCTACTTTGAGTTACTTTGATGTGGGTTTGGAAAATATTTACCTTTTCCATTGTTTCCTAAATATTTTTTGGGCCAACCAGTCTTCTTTCACCAACATCATCCCAAAAAGTTGGTGTGTGAAATCTATTTCAATATAACGATTCATATGGTGCCATCTGAATTTTTGAATGTAAGCTATTGTTATTGTAAAATTCTACCATAGGTAAATACTGATCCCACATACCATGAATGTCAAGTGAGAAATATCTCAACAGGTCTTCTATGGTTTGAATAGTCTGTTCTGATTTTCCAACAGCTTGAGGGTGGTAGGCAGTGCTCAAACGATGTTTAGTATCCAGGGCCTTCTGACGACTTTTCTATACTCTTGATGTAAAATGGCGACCATTATCAGAAATAATGGATAAGGGTACTTCATTAAGTCTTAAAACATCATTAATACATTGTCATTCTAAATATTCATGTGGTAATTCTTCTCTTATAGAATGAAAATTTTCTGACTTGGTAGGATGATCAACAATAACCCATATTGCATCATTTATTTTATGAGCCTTTGGTATCCCCATGAAAAATTCCATCATAATATCATCTGACTTACACTTAGGTATGGGAAGAGGTTGCATGAATCCTTTGGGATGTTATCTTCTATCCCTCACCTGCTGATAAACCATACAACTTGACACATAATCAGAAATCTCTATCTTCATGTTGTACCACCAAAATTGTTCCTTCAATCTCTATACATCATAGTGATACCAGGGTGTATTTTTAATTGGAGCTATAATAATCCTCAAATAATTCCATTTTTAGATAAGGTATTTCAGGAAAACAGAGTGTCTTCCAAAATTTCTAAATTCCATTCCCATATACGAAGCTGATCAATCTCCCATCATTCACAGCAGTACTTTTATTTTGAAACACCTCATCATCATTCAAAGAATTTTTATCCTTTCTAGTAAATATGGAGTGGAACCCATTTTAAATAGTATTGATGTTTCACCTTCCATGATTATTCCCATATCCATATTTACTAGATCCATGAAAATAGTATGTTTGTCAACTCTCATCTTGTTTAAAACTCCATGATCCTTTCTGCTCAATGCATCTCCCACCTTATTTGCCTTCCCCGGGTGGTAGTGTATAGTGCAATCATAATCCATGATTAGTTCAAGCCATCACCTCTTCCTCATGCTGAGTTCTTTTTGTGAGATTATATACTTCAATCTCTTGTGATTTGTTTAAAAAATCACATTTTTCACCATATAGATAGTGTCTCTATATATTCAAAGCAAATATTATAGCTGCTAGCTTGAGATCATGATTGGGATAGTTTTGTTCTTGAACTTTTAGTTATCATGATGCATGGGCAATAAAAATATCATTATCTATAAGAACGCAACTAAGTTCTTTCATTGAATCATCACAATAATTAAAAAACCCATCATTCCCCAACGGTAGAGTCAATATACAAGAATTAACCAATCTTATCATTATTTATTCAAAACATTATTCACACTCTGTTTTCCAAAAAAAAATTAACCCCTTTACATATGATCTTGGTTAATGGGTTATCCAATCCGGAAAAATTTTATATGAAGTGCCGATAATAACTTACTAAACCTATTAAATTGCATACCTTAGTTATATGCATAGGTACATTCCATTGTTGTATTGCCTTGGTCTTTGAAGTATCAACAGAGATTCCATTGTTATAGACAATATGGACAAGAAAATAAATCTCTTAAATCCAAATATCACACTTGATAAACTTCCCATTCAATTCATTTATTTTAAGAGCCTTTAGAATAATGAAATAGTGATTTTCATGATCTTCATAGCTTTTAATGTATACCATGATATAATTAATAAATACTACTAAAAAGTCATCATGAAATTCTTTGAAAACTATATTAATTAGATCCATGAAAATAGTGGCTGTATTAGTCAATCTGAAAAGAATTACTGTAAACTCATAATGCATGTAGCTGGTTCGAAATACTGTCTTTGGAATGTATTCCATCTTCATGCACAACTTATGTTGTCCTAATTGAAGTTAAATCTTTGAAAATTTTTGATCACCGTGAATTTGATCAAATAAATAATCAATAAAAGGTAGGGGATACTTGTTCTTTGTTGTTATGGAATTGATCTCCCTGTAGTCAATGCACAACCTCATAGATCTATCATTCATCTTAATAAAAACAACAGGGGATCCCCATAGAGAAACAATAGGGAGAATAAATCCTTTATTTCTCAACTCCTCTAGTTGTTTCTTTAATTCCACTAATTCCACAATGGCTATTCAATAAGGGGTCTTTGATATGGACCTTGAACCAGGAATTAATACAATAGAAAACTCAATTTCTTATCCTGGAGGATGCCTGGGTAAATCCTCTGTAAACACATCAACATATTATTGTACAATAGGTAAATACTCTATTTGAACATTCCTTTCCTCACACATAGTTATTTGACTCTCTTTATCCCCAACAATTGAATCAATTAGAGCTATAATGGGTTGATCTAGATAAGAACTCGATTGTGACGTTCCTACTATAAATATAAGGTACTCTTCATCATCATACAAAATTGTAACCTCCTTCTTCTTGCAATAAATTTTTGCATCATGGTCCGAAATAAAATATATACTAAGGATTATATCAAATTCAATCATGGGTATGACAATGAGATAAGCAAGTAAATAACCTTTATATGCCCTAATGGGAACTAATTGACAAAACATTGTTGCAATGATACCTCCATTAAGAGTTTTGAATTTTAACTCCATGGTTAAATATAATTGGAAATATCTAATTATCTTTTCAAACTAGGATGATATGAAACAATGTGATGATCCAGAATCAAATGAATCATTGGCTAAATTTGAGGAAGCCAATAAATTACCTGCCACCATGTCATTCGAAGATTCAACCTCAGCAGTAGTGATCACATAAGCTTGGCCTTTCTCCCTTGGTCTTTTCTGAGAAAAGGTTCCATGAATATTGAGAAATTAATTTTCATAATTCCCCATTTCCCTACAATTTCAGAATTCAACATTGACAGCTTCTTACATTTTCATTCAATCAGGATCTTAGTGGCCTTTTTCACCACATGTTTAATAGACTTACATTCCCATCAAGAAAGTACAAGGGTGTTTCGTCCCACATTTTCTATAGGATAAAAATTCAACTTTTCCTTTCTTCACCTTATTTCCATCTCTAGAGAGTTCAAAAAATCTCTTCCCCTATTTATTTTCTTTACATTCGTAAGAGTTATAGAATTATTTTCTCTCCTGATAACACATTAGACAATATCTTTGTACGGTGAGAATGATTGTGAGACTAATGCTCGACGGAGAAATAGTTTTGACCCATCAAAGAATCAATCAATCTTACTTCCTGGGATACATATATAATCTCCAGCATGCATTTCTAACCTTGTAATGTCAGCCTCATACATTGAGACATTCTCATTCTTATGTTTCCTCAAAATCAAAAATTGTGTTTCTATATCTGGTCGATGGTCACGAGAAATGTTTTTTTTCTAGGAAAAAATATTTAAACTCCCTCTTTTCCATATTTTATACCTCTTCATCCTCCTTTGTGTTTTGATTTAATGACAACTATTGATCTGCAAATCATGTGAGGTGATAAAATTCCATTATAACTTTTTCCCTTTCGCTATTCCCCAAAGCATGGAATATTTTCTCTAAGGAACTTATCCATTGCTCAGCTACAAATGGATTTACAGTCTCATTGAATGGTGGTGGTTGTTTCCTCATGAAGCGATCTAACATTTACCCTCTGTGTTGTGGATCAGAGTGCTCCCTACGGGTAAGGTTATTATTCATATCTTAGTGAGTTGTACCAGAATGGTTATAAGTTGTTCAGCACCAGTTACATCAGTAGCTCTACTATAATTATCTTGAGTAGGAGGTTTATCCCTACATGAATTAGGTGCATTGATATATTTTAATTTCCTTCCATTAGACACCATTTCTAAACAATGACATACACTAGATTAGATTATGAATCCTAATACATAATTCCGGACTTGTAAAACACTGAACATAAATTAATCAGTTTATGGATATAATCAATAATCATAAAAATGATTTCCTTGAAGAATGATATACTAATAAATCTTTCATAATGGTTTGTAAATAAAATGTGAATTATCCTAATCATATCCCTCAAGAGTGTCATAAACAAGAGTGAAACAAGGCTCGTTGTCATGTACCAGGATACCCCTGGTCAAGAACAAAACAACTTTTTAGAGTTTTCACTCCTAGGTACATCTGTTCCAGAGCTGCCTCAACCTTCTCATATCCATAAAGGGATATATTTCGTGGAAAAATCTCAAAATCCCAACATTACCCAAATTATAGGAAGTTCTTCTATACTAATCCTCAAAGTCTATTTTAGGGTATTGTTCTTTAATCAGAGTTTTTCAAAATATAGCTGCCAAGGATTGTACTATTTCTAGGATACCAAATGTAATGCCCTGACCCTAGTTACCCAGATATAGTTCATTATTCCATATCATTGGCATGATCACGAGAGATCATATATCGAAATACAAATTATTTTAGTAGCCTTCGAAGTACTAGATATATACATAAGTTTTAAATTACATTATAAAATGGAGAAATACAAACATTATGTCCCCTTTTGAACACACTCATACCCCTTACCCTATTGCTGCAGGTTATTCGTAAGGTACATCTTCAAATCCTGGGGAAAAGAAAACATAATAAAGGGGTGAGCTCAGATGCTCAGAAATGATAACAATATAGCAGAAACAATCATAAATAAGAATAAACATTTAAGGCAGTGTATAAGACTAAAAAATATCCTATGAAACATAAACTTCACCATAATTTTTCAAAGATAAGTCAAATAATTCCATTTATATATTCACATGGATATTCTACTAGTCTAATAATCACATGTAATATCAATAGCTAATTTCTTAATGATAGAATGCATAATGTCGGAAATCATAACCACATAGTCAAGGCCTCAATCCAAGACTAAAAATAATATTTTTTTCAAGGCCTTATGATGAGACATTAATTTGTCTCATGAGACCTACCGATGCATCATGGAGCTAATGCAGGCTCCAACCGTCACTTACTAAGTCCAATTCATTCCTCATATGAAAAGTTTGACACATAACATAAACAATAGTATTAAAAATAACATAAAAATGTTAATACATTAACCATAAAACATGAATGGTTTAAAAATAAAACATCCACCATCAAAAATATCATAAAACCTTCAATACAATATGGAAGATTATATCAAAATAAATAAACTTCAAACTTGTGTAAAATCAATCAAAAGTTGTTGACATAGATGAATTGAAAAATATTTGAGGGAAATATATCATTCTTATTTTGAAATAATTTAAAAGTAAAATAATTGTAAATGAAAATAGTTATTTTGAAAATATTCTTATAATCCTGTAAGGTAAGCTTCAAAGGTGTTATAACTGCGAAAAATAGTCGCACTCTCCGTATATGTTAGAAAAACAATCTTTCCTTAATTTTTTTGAAAAGGCCATAAAGGACCTTGATCGAAAAATGACAGAATGATTCCATTATAAAAAATTTATGAAAAGTAAAACAAGGGTATAAATGACTTTAACCCATTGTCGAGGAAATAGTAAAAATGTTTTGAAATACATTTTTAAGAAACACAGATGTGGATGAAAAAGAGGTCTCAGTAGATACTAGCGTATAAAAAATCTCAGAAAATAGTGTGATTGAAGAATTTACCCTTACCATGTACTTTTCATTGATCAAGGGTACGTTAACCTTTCGTATTATTGTTAAATCATTGTTATTAAATTATAAAATAACTACATACAAAAATATTGTTGCACACATAATTTTTAAATAAATTTTTTTATTATTTTTATTGGGCATCAGGTAGTTCGGGTTGAGGCCCGACTTAAAAAAATCTCTGAGTTCTTTTTAAATACACATGTATTGGCCTCGACTGCATCCATCGCACCACGTCGAAGCTATGCAGCCTTGCCTGGGGCATCGTGTGACCTCGCCCGATTCACCGCTCGGCCTGCTCGGTACATGATTAGTTAATTAATTATGTTTAATGATCAATAAGGGATTGAAATTAACATAGTTGTTAAGGATGATAATTTTATTTTGTTTATTATTATCATTATCATCATTCTATTAAAAATTACAATGAGCCGTACGGGGTAACTGCGCAGTTGCCTGACTATTTAAAAATAAAAATAATCAAACGAAGTTTAAATAATTATTTTAATGATAATAAAAATGGTAAGTATTATTATTATTATAATTTTTGTTGTTTTTATTATTATTATTATGTTCAAAATGTTTATTAAGATAAGGTCTATTATTATTAAGTTATTATTATCAACTTTTATTTAAATTTTGTTATGTTTATTATGTTTATTAATATCATTCTATGTTTTTATAATTGTTATTATGAATATAATTATTAATATTATCATTAATTTTGTTAATTTATTTATCAATATTATTATTATCAGTATTATTGTCTATATTATTTTTACTTATTATTATTATTATTATTATTATCTTTAAGTTGATTTTTTCAAGGGTCTATTACATTTTTTCCTATATTTTTTCCCTTTATTTTTTTCTTTCCTTTTTATTCACTTTCTATCCTGTCTATCGCCACTTTTTTTCCTCCCCATCCCTTGGCGCTGAGCCCCCACTCCCTGAACCTAGCTGCACGAACCCACTGCAATCACCGCTCACCTTCTCACATGTGGCCCCTGCACACTGCATTCCCTTCACCCCTGCTCCCCATGCCGCCCAGTCCTGCACCTCCTTCCTGACCCTCATCCATCCATTGTAGCACAACCTCCCCTAGAATCCTAGTCGCAACCCACCTCCCCGCTCAGGACCACTTCTCTCGTGCTCCATTCCAGCGCACCCGGACCTAACCTCCAGCGCGGCACATGTTTCCTCGTTGTAGTAACCAGCGTATCCCTCTTTCTCACCAATATCTAACCCTTGTCGGACTCTTACAGTGTGCTACAGGACTCCTACATGACCCCACTGGTGTAGCCCCTATAGTCTGGCACGTTTAATCACATGTGACCGACCTCTTGGCTAGCCCCCTCAGCAAATCCCTTAGGTTTCCCTTACGGCCACCCAGTGTCGTCGCCTAAGGCCAGCCTTCACCGGCCCTCGTCCTCTTGTATTCAAAAACCCCGAACATACCCCTTTGGACCCCTCCTCAGTAGGAAACACCCTTTACCGACACACCTGTCCTCCGGCCATCAATTCCCTTTGGCACAACAACACTCTTTTTTGGAGAAACCCCTCCGATGTGATGTCCTATCGGCACAACCCTACTCCGACAGTGACATCCCCTTACGGGAATATATCTTTTCTCTTGGGACTCCCTTGGGGTTGGTTTCTGTGTTTATCGTTGAAGGCAAGGGTCTCAGACCATCTCGGGATAATGCCACCAATCATGGTGAAGATCTGGTTTCTACTGTTTGATTTTTCAATATTTTATTAAAGCTCTTATGTGTTTTTGAGTCCTTAGTATTTATTTTCTAGAGTGTTAGACCCTACTGCGTGGTTTCGGATGTGCAATTTCCTTTTCTTCTCGGACTTCTGGTAGGTTCCCTTTGCACTGCCTTTTTGAATTTTAGTTTCATCCATTTCATGGTTTTTGTGCCTTATATATGTGCTAATTATTATTGTACAACTTTTGGTTAATTTATTTATTATGTTAATTTCTATCTCAATTCTGGTTCTATAAAAAGTAAGGTCATTTTATCCTAAATTCACATACTTTTTGTTTAATTAAAGGTTCTGTTTGGTTTACATCTGAATTGTAATATTTAGAATCTGGTTTATCATTTTAAATATGTTCTTGGCATGAAAATAGGTAACTTTGTGAGTGTCAACTAATATTGGTTGTTAGACATTGTGTTCCTGGTTTTGGAAAGGTTCCCGGTTGGATCTTGTGTTTTAAAAGTGATATATAATATTTTGTTTTTTTTTTGTTAAACTATGGGTAGTGTGCAGGATTATGTTTTGGGGTCTTTTATGGATTTTCAAAGTGGTTTGGATTTGATAATAAATGCGTTACTTTTGAAATAAAGGAATTTCGGTTCTTGAAAAGGTTTCAAATGTTTTACGCTAAGTGAAGTGGGATGTTAGTTTTTTTAATCAGTTTGTTGTGTGACAAGGAATTGTATCCTGAATTCCATTTTTATAAATGTTTTTTATGTTTGAAAGTGTGTTAGAAATATTTTAAAGGGGGTTTTACAAGTGCTTATATATGTTGAATGACATGTCTTTCATCTCTTTAGAAGTTGATTTTCATCTTTGATAAAGAATGTTTTTATGAAATGTTTAAGGGATCATTTGGCCACTTTGTGAAATAATAGTGAAAATGGTTTATTTTGAAAACCTCAAATGGATGTTTCTCATTCCATACTCGCGTGTGAATAATGGATGGTATGTCCTTATTAAGGAATCCACGTGATTCATTATGAGAGTATCTAATGTGAACCTCTTTATGTTCTTTGATAAATGGTATGAGACCAGTCCTTGGAGTAGCATGGGGAGATGCCTGTTTTCCATTATTATTATTATCTATATATCTATTTATGTGATCAGATGCTTGTTTAGAATCAGTTGGATCACCCCCTTTTCAATTACTTGTGACATGGGAATCTGGCCTATTGATAGAATATTCTAATAATGATTTATTCACTGGTAAGTTATGGTACTGAAAAGTGGCCCATAGTAGGTGGATATATTGGGTTTATTACTATGTTATATCCCTCGACCTTTTTGAGAAAGGATGGTCAAGCGTATTGGGTGTTTTCATTTCATCTTGTGTGACCTGTCAACTGGGATGAGGTCTCATGTATTGGTGTCTTCTGGTTTATTCTCGATCTCCTAGGTTCACCCTTGTCTATTCGGTTTTTGTTGCATGGAGTAGTAATTGTGAAGTTTATATGTATACCTACATTTTCATTTCTGTGTGATTTACGTTGGGAATTTTAGGTGTATTGTTTTCCTTGGAATGTGGTAAACTGTTTTTGATTAGGTTTCTAAAAAAAATTGTTTTCAAATGAATGCGTCTAATACTCTTTGTACATATTTGAAAATATAAACACCACTTTACCTTTCAAAAATTTCATTGACACTAATGAAACAAATATAGATTTGAAAATGGTCAAGGGAAATGGTTTTTACTTTGCATTTAAGAAAAATACATAGAAAAACATATTTTTTAAAGTATGGTTCAAACTTGAAATTTTGTTTCTTTTATTTTAAATTTAGTGCATCGGGAATAGATTATCAGGCTATCCTACTGAGTTTTAATACTAACTCCTATAGTTATTTTTTGTTTTTAGTGTTTTTTCATGATATAGATTGAGTGCACTTGCCTTGGGTGATGCTTGATCGTTATGTCAGAGAGTGACCCACGGGGTCACAAGGAGTCTGTTTGGAAGTCGAGTTTGGTTAGTTTTATTTTGTTTGATTCTTGTTTAGTCACTTTACCTGGTTTATTTATTCTAAAATTCTAGGTAATATTTTTTCTATTTTATTTATTTGTATTGGGAAAAATCGTTCCCATAGCCTCTATTGATGCCCAGGATGTTGTCGCCAGCACGAGAGGATCAGAAACGCCTCTCAGGCCTTGTCGCGAACCGGCTCGGGTGACCGGTTTAGGGCAGACCTGGGTTAGTTTGTGGAAAAATGGTATCAGATCCAAGTATTCTATCTTGGTTCGTGTTCTTTTGGAATATATTAATTGTAGAATGGAGTTATGTTTGTCAGGACTCGATGTCTTGGCTATGATTAAGGTGCCTGGCCAGCACACCTCGTGGCGGGACTCGAGTTACAAAAATAAGTTGAGCTTTGTTTAAATATTTGGTCTGTGTCGTTAATGTTTTTCTATAGGAAATGAAAAGGGATTATGGTCTTTGGTCCCAGTGAGCTCGAAGGGTCTGGCAATCCATATGGAGCCAGGGGCGCTGGCCCAGAATACCCTCTGTGGTGGTGGCGTGATTGGAGTATGGCCGTCAACCATATGTTCCAGTCACCCACTGACACTAGTTTTCTCTTGTATTGTTCCTTGCTTCTTTGTTTTGGATTTGTGGATATCTGGTTTTTATGTAAAATTGATTTGGTCTTGAAAAATGTTTTGAAATGAAGCGCTAAGAAAATGATGTGTAAGGTTTGAAAAGTGTGGTTTGAATGTTTGGATTTGAAAAAAAAATTGAATGAAAAGGTTCAGTTTTGATTCTTGGTGTTCTCATAGGCAAAAACATGCATGAATGTATATTGAAAAAGAAATGGTTAATGGAATGAGTAGATGAGTGTCTGGATGGACATGATGTTTGTGCTGGTGTGGCATGGAAACATGCATGTGTGAGGCCCATGGGACACCATTGGTGTTTATGCAACCCACCAGCTTCGTTTATTTTCAAAATGTTTTGTTAAATGAGAATTTTGTGTTTTAATTAACTGGTGATTGTGTGGTGTGTCTTTGTGTTTTGGAAATGTTGTGTTGGAGGCATTTTGAGCCGAGGATCCTTTTTAACTGATTTTCGCCTTGATTTTGAATTCATATTTGTAAGTTGGAGTGCAAGGGTGTGGTTAATGGGTTCTTATAAAAAGTGATTCGGGAAACCCTTGCAGTGGTTCCCCTTGCACGCTTAGTGTTCTATTACGATATGTTTTGTCCACTGGAACAGTTTAATTGGGTATGTGGTTACCTCTCTTAACTTGTGTACGCCACCATAAAGCAATGACATGTGATTGAAGTGTGGCCATGGGTAATTCTCGGTTGGCCGTCCCTCCAATTGATTAAAGTAAGGACTATCCCTTTTGAGCAATAGTGCTATGTTTGTCCCTTATCCATTTCGGTTATGTGGTCCCTCTCGCAGTGGGATGGCAGGCACGAGAGGAGTTGAAGGGAGCTTTGGTCTCTTTAAGTTGTTTGAGTCGTCAGGTATGATGTTTGAAACCGTTGTGTCAAAAGGCCTCCCTGGGAATGGTGAAATGAATTCATGTGAGGAAGGGTGAAGACAGTTCAGGATTTTCTATGCTAATCGAAGTCTTCAATGGTTTGTAGTGATTCCATCATCCACAATAGCCATGTTTTGTGATGTCTTATAGTGCAAGTTCTCTTGAAGAGCATTGGTGGATTTTATAGGATTGTTTGGGAATCCCTATTTTCCTAGGATCATGTCCTCTTGGGGGGTTCTAATTTTTTTTTGATGGGGAGTGTTTATTGTGCATATTTCCTTTTTATGCTTCATGGTCATGGTGAAGAGGTGATTAATGTACATCATCTAAACCTCTGTTCTAGTGGATTTGATTTTAGTGAGTAGTTGTATGTCGTGGTGTGTTGTGTGTGTTGGTGTTGTCTCAGTTTCGGTGTGGTCGATTGTGACACCAAAAGGAGAAGCTCTGTTCGGGAGTCTTCAATACCTGACTATATGGCAGGAGATGCTTCAAACATGAGGGCTCCAGCCGTAGGCCTCGGAGTGAATCTGATGCATGGTTAGGAACCCTGGGAGTGTATGGGACCCCGACTTTATTTCTGTCTTCGACGATGAAAGTAAAGGTAGTTTAAATTGTCTTCTTTGGTTGTTACATTCTGAAAAAACGGTTTGGTTGCGTACGGTTTACATTACTTTGGGGAGGCATGTTATTTTCGTTGCCTTAATGTCCCGGGGATTGCGTCCCACCAGATGTAATCACTTTTATTGGTTCATATGGGGTATGTTTGGGATAATTGGTCACAAATACTAATGTTGCTCATCCAGGAATGTGGAAATTCTAGTTTTTCATGGGTCATGCTTTTGACGCCCTGGTAGTTGGGCCCCTCCCTCCCTTCCCCTTGTGGTGGGGTGTTTTGTCACCATTTGGAAATTTTCAAAGATCTATATCTTTTGTTAGATCTAATGGTGGGAAGACCCATGTTGGGCCTCGCAAAAATATCATCGGAATGAATCGATGTGTGACTTTTATTTAATGGTGGGGATTCCACTCGAACCTCCATGTTTCGGTCTTCCAGTCACGCCTTGGGAGTTGGTAAGTTTTTAATGGTGGGAAGCCCCTCAGGATTCTCCATGTTGACCTTTTGGTTTTATTTCTAAAGATGGCTTTGTGATAAGTTATAAGAGTGTTCCTTGGACATGGTTTGACCTTGTTTGTTCATTCTGGCCAAATGTTGTGGTTTTCATTTAATAGTGCTTGAGATGTTTCACCATGTGATGTTGGTTTCCATGGGTGTGAGAGTTTCCTTCCTTGATCAGTCAACTAGAGGAATTCTAGCTCTTTTGGGTGGGAACACATATTAGAAAGTCTTTTTCCGAGTTTCTTGAAGTTGTCTTTGTGTCACTCTCTCTGATCATGATGATTTTCCCCTCTTAGGTTGATGTTTGTGGAAATCCCCTTTGAACTTTAAGGGAGTGTTGTTTTCTACTTTGGGGTTCTGTCCTAATTGTGGATTTCTGGGTATGGAAAGATTTATGGTGGGGAGAATTTTCACACCCGTCGTTTTTAAATTATTAAATTTATTATTTTTATTGGGTATCGGTTAGTTCGGGTTGAGGGCCGAACTAAAAAAATTTATGAGTTCTTTTTCAAAATGCTTGTATTGGCCTCGGCTACGTCCAGCGCACCGCGTCGATGTAGTGTGACCTTGCTTGGGGCACCGTGTGACCTCACCCGGTTCACCGCTCATCCTACATAGTAAATGATTAGTAAATTAATTAAGTGTAATGATCAATAAGGGATTGAAATTAAAATAAATGTTCTGGAAAATAATTTTATTATGTTTATTATTATCATTATCATCATTCTATTAAAAATTTCCATGATCCGCATGGGGTAACTACGCGGTTTCCCGACTCTTTAAAAATAAAAATAATCAAACAAAGTATAAATAATTATTTTAATGATAATAAAAATGCTAATTATTATTATTATTGTTATTATTATTATTATAGTTATTATTATTATTATTATTATGGTAACCATGTTTATTAACATATAGGCTATTATTATTAAGTTATTATTATTAACATTTATTTAAATCTTGTTATATTTATTATGCTTATTAATATCATGCTAAGTTATGATAATTATTATTATGATTATTATTATTAATATTTTCATTACATTTGTTAATTTATTTATTAATATTATTATTATAAGTATTATTATTTATATAATATTTTTAAGTATTATTATTATTATTAATATTTTTATTTTTATTTTTATGTTTATCTTCCAAGGTTCTATTACATTTTTTCCCGATATTTATTCCCTTTTTTTCTTTCCTTCTTACTCCCTTTCTATCCTATCTGTCTCCCTTTTTTTCCTCACTATCCCATGGCACAAACCCCCCTCCCGTAACCAAGCTGAACGACCCCCCTAAAATCGCTGCTCCCCTTCTCCCCCATGGGCCTTACATGCTGCATTCCCTGCACCCCTGCTCCTCACACTGCCCAATCTTACACCACCGGCCCGACCTTCAGCCATCCGATATCTCACCCCCTCCCCTAGACTCCTGGCCGAGACCCACCTCTCATGCCACCCCACTTACGACTACTTCTCTCATGCTCCATTCCGACGCACCGGGGCGTAACCTCCAGCACGACACATGTTTCCTTGTCAAAGCAAGTAGCACAGCCCTCCATCTCACCAACGTCGAACCCTCCTCAGACTCCATACAGTGTTCTACAGGACTCTGGCATGACCCCTCTGGCATGACCTCTATAGTCTGGCACGTTCCAGCACGCATGACTGACCTCTCGGCCAGCCCCTCAGTAAATCACTCAGCTTTCCCTTACGGCGCACCAGGTGTTGTCACCTAAAGCCAGCCTCCACTGGCCCTCACCCTCTTGTATTCCGCAACCCCGACATCCCCCTTCGGACCCCTCCTCAGTAAGCAACACCCTTGGCTGACTCCCCTGCCCTCCGGCCATTAATTCCCTTTGGTGCAACCTCCGTCTTTTCTGGTGCGACCCCTCTGATGCACTTCCCTATCTGCGCGACCCTCCTCCAACAATGACATCCCCTTAAAGGCATATAGCTTTTCTCTTAGGACTCCCTTTGGGTGGGTATTGGTGTTTATCGCCAAAGGAGAGGGTCTCAGACTATCTCGGTTTGGCGCTACCAAGAAAGGTGATGATCTTGTTTCTCCTATTTGGTTTCACATTTTTTGATTAAAGATATTATGTGTTTTTAGTCCTTAGTATTTATTTTGTAGAGAGTTTGTCTCTACTGCATGGTTTTGGACTTGCGTCTTCCTTTTCTTCTCGGTCTTGAGGTAGGTTCCCTTTGCAATGCCTTTTTGAATTTAAGTTTTATCTATTTCATGGTGTATGCGCCCTATATATGTACTAATTAATATTGTGAAACCTTTGGTTATTTTATTTATTATGTTATTTGGTAGCTCAATTCTGGTTCTGTGAAAAGTGATGTCATTTTTTCATAATTGCGCATACTGTTTGTTTAATTAACTGTTTTGTTTGGTTCACATCTAAATTTTGATATTTAGAATCTGTTTTATCATTTTAAATAAGTTCTTGGCATGAAAATAGGTGTTTTATAACTTTGTGAGTGTCAACTACAATTGGTTGTTAAGCATTGTGTGGCTGGTCTTCGGAAAGGTTCCTGGTAGTCTCTTGTGTGTTGAAAGCAATATAAAATATTTTTTTTGTTTTGTTAAAGAATTGGTAGTGTGTTGGATTATGTTTTGGGTTCTTTTATGGATTTTCAAAGTGGTTTGGCTTTGATAATAAATTTATTGCTTGTGAAATAATGGAATTTAGGTTCTTGAAATGGTTTCAAATTTATTAAGCTAAGTGAAGTGTGAAGGTAGTTTTTTTAAATCAGTTTGTTGTGTGACAAGGAATTGTAGCACGATTTTCATTTTTATAAAAGTTTCTTTTGATTGAAAGTGTGTCAAGAAAATTTTAAAGGGGGGTTTACAAGTGCTTTTATATGGTGAATGACATGTCTTGCATCTCTTTAGAAGTTGGTTTGCATCTTTGATAAAGAATGTTTTTATGGAATGTTTAAGGGCCATTTTGAAAACTTTGTGAAAAATTAGTAAAAATGGTTTATTAAGAAAATCTCCTATGGATGTTTCTCATGCCATACTCATGTGTGTATATTGGATGGGGTGTCCATAATAAGGATTCCTTGTGATACATTATGAGAGGGTCTAATGTGGGCCTCTTTATGTTCTTTGACAAATGGTATGAGATTAGTCCTTGGAGTGGCTCGGGGTGATTCCTGTTGTGTATTATTATTATTATCTATATATTTATGAATGTTATCAGATGCTCGGCTAAAATCAGGTGGCTCACCCCCTTTTTAATTACTTGAGACATGAGAATCTAGAATATTGAGAAAATATTCTATGAATGATTGCTATACTAGTAGGTTATGGTACTTAATTGTGGCCCATAGAAGGTAGATATATTGGGTTTACTACTATGGGATTTTCCCTCGACTTGACTGGGAATGGATGGTTGAGCGTATTGGGATTTTTGATTTCATCTTGTGTGACATGTCAATGGGGATGGGGAATCATGTATTAGTGTCTTCTGGTTTATTCTTGATCTCCCAAGTTCACCCATGTCTATTGGGCTTTTGTTTCTTGTAGTATTAATTATGATGATTATATGTATACCTACATTTCCCTTACTGTGTGATTTACTTTGTGCATTTCTGGTGTATTTTTTTCCATGGAAAGTGGTAAAATATTTTTGATTAGGTTTAAAAAAAAAATTTCCAATGAATTTTTCTAATACTCTTTGTACTTATTTGAAAATATAAAGACCACATTCCCTTTCTAAAATTCCATTAACACTAATGAAACGAATCTAGATTTGAAAATTGTTAATGGAAATGGTTTGTACATTTATTTTAAGTAAAATATTTAGAAAAACTTACTTTTATAAATTATAGATCAAAATTGAAATGATGTTTCTTTTATTTTAATGGTAGTTCATTTGGAATAGATTATCGGGCTAGCCTACCGAGTTTTAATACTCACTCCTATAGGTATTTTCTGTTTTTATTATTTGTGCAGGCTATAGCTTGAGTGCGCTTTCCTTGGGCAATGCATGATTGTTGAGTCAGAGAGTAACCCGCGTGGTCACATGGAGTTAGTTCGGATGTCGAGTTTGGATAGTTTTATTTTATTTCATTCTTATTTAGTCACTTTACCTAGTTTATTTATTCTACGATGCTCAGTATTATTTTTGATGCTTTATTTATTTTTATTGGGAGAAACCATTCCCACAGCCTCTATCGATGCCCAAGCGCTTGTCGCCAGCCTGAGAGGATCGGGAATGCCTCTTGAGCCTTGTCGCGGACCGGATCAGGTGACCGACTCAGGTGACCGGTTCAGGGCTAACCCAGGTTGGTTCGTGACAAATATGATATCATATATGATCTTTTAATCTTTCTTTGTTAATAATATTTCAGTAGTATCATTGTTTTGGGTGTTAACTGGTTTGTTTTCCGTTATATGTTTTGTTACGTAAGTCATGTTTGTTATGGATAGGATGTATTTGACTTATGTACAGAATGATATTATGTTATTAAACATTATTTTTAATCTTAAAATGAAAATTATTCTTGAATGATTACGATTGGTAATGAATCTTATCGTGTTCGTGGAGACGGTAATCCATACATATGTACCCATGGTGACTTTTTCATTCATAGGATGGATAGAATAAAGAATATTGGTGTACCATATTTATGATAACATCATAGAGAGTATAATTTACCATAGTTATTATTTTTTTATATAGACACTAAAGAAAGAGGAAGTAGAAGAAGAAAATAACGTTGAATGAGGTGATGAAATAATTACCTCTTCTTCAAGTGCTTCCATTTGATTTGATCAAAAGGGATATTTAGGATTTCTCCTGATCAAAGTAAGACAACTAAGTTGAAGTGAGGGTAGATGTATGGATATTTGAGTAGGGGTTGGCCAAGAAAAATGTGTTTGGAGGTGTGATTTTTAAATAAGGGGAAGTACCCTTTTATAAGAAATGTGAGGGTCACATTAGGAAAATGATGAAATATTATATTATTTTACATTAATATTTGGTTCATAATGGATTAAAAATGATTTATTTCTTGGAAAAGGTGGGTATGGGTCTAAAAACATTCAACCAAAATGTTTTAGACAGGTTTAGGTCATATATTAACCTTATCTTTTAAATTTAACTCTTAGTTAAATAGTTTAAATTTTACCATGTATTCTTGTATTATTATAACAAATGGTTAATAACAATACTATAAAAAAGAGAAAAAAATCCCAAGTGGTACATTATTGATATATCTAACCTTATCTATGTCCTTTTACAAAACATTATATGTTTATGAATATTATATCAATTAATAATATAGTATTTGTTTTAGAAATCCATTTATGTGAATTTTGATACTATTTAATATTTGGTTTTTGTGAAAGTCTTAAAAACATTATCACTTTAAAAATATATTTATTTCACCCTAAAATGTCATATTAACCTATAAAATACGTTTAATACATCAAAAATCTCATTTTAGAATTATATGAATAATTATAATATCAATTATTTTAATCTTTCAACAATAAGGTAATTACTGCATCATCATTGTTTCATAAATAAATTTAATTATTTATTGTCTAAAAATTAAAAATAAATAACCATTATTTAGTAAATATTTTTATATTTATAATTAATTTTTTTAATTTATCTTACATATAACCTTATATTAAAAATGGTTAAGTTATTGGACATTGAATTTAACACTTTTAACTCTTCTTTAAATAAAATAATAATAAATGTCCTAATCAAATCCAATTGGACCAATATGATAATATTTTATTCCTAAATATGATTTTGGTCTAAATAAAATTATCCAATAGAATTAGGACTTGTTTTAGGGTAATTATATTATAAATTTTACCTTTAATTACCCTATTTACTTTTAAACGTGGTAAATAAAATTCAAAAGTAACTATTGACCAAATATTATGTTCATCTTATTGAACCGAATTTTACATATTGATTTCAACAATGTCTCTTAGATTTTTGAAATTAAATTCAGGGAAGCAGTAAAATCTCATTTTAGGAAAATTTGAAAATGTGCCCAGAAGGTGGGTAAAATACGTTAAAAGTGCAATAAAATTTTATATATCAAATATTATTATAAAATGACTCCAATGAATTATATTGAACATATATAGGTATTATATATATATATATTGAACTAAAATAAATTTAAATAAAATAACTAATTATTTAAATAAATAGGTGGTTTTACACAATAACGCAATATTTTCACTATTCATCGAAAATTTACAGTTTATAAAAAAATACAAAAATGTCACCCTATGATCATTTTGATATACTGAACTCAAAAATAAAGTCCTATTTGAAAAATAAAATTTTTAAAATTTCAAAAGGTGGTTATTACAATTCATAACAGTGAGTTTGATTGGTCGTGGTGTCCTAGAACGCGAAGTTGCGTACAACGCAAGCTATTGCATTATTCAAAGAGAAGCATATCGTGGAAGCTTGGGGTGTTTCATTTCTATTAAAATATTGGGTTCTTCCTTGAACTAATGTAATATATAATTCTATTTCTTTATTCTAGAATATATATAGAGAAAGATAATCAATGTTTAGATGGATGTAAAATTTCACTAAAGGATGAACAATAATATCTTTATTGGGACCATTCATAAGAATTGAAACAATAAATTACCAACTAAGGGTTAAATGATTATTGTGTTATAATTATCAGTATTCACTTCATCTATTGTTATTTTATATCTTTTCCTTTTGTACATTTACTTTAATGGTTTTCATGGATTATCATCCTCATTAGCCTTTGTATTGTGGTATTGATTCACATAATGCCTGAACTCCTTGAACGTGATGCACTAGAGTGTAGGTGGTGTATTGTTTAGATCATTATCATTATTTTCATTATTACAAAACTTATGCCCTGAATTTTGCAATGTGTTTTCCAATGAACATTCTTTCAAAAATTAAAACATTTAGTAGTTCCCTTAAGAAAATGTCCACCATGTTTTCATCCACACTTCAACCATTAACGTAATATCATCTTCCAATATCTATATTTTTTAGAGTTTAATTTTAATTATATATTCATTTCATATCGAGACCATGATATTGATGAGTAACTGCAATCCTCATTTACAAGAAGATTTCACATCGAATAATTTCTCCATAACTACTAATGTCCCTTATGTATAACACCATTTGGAGACTTAGTTTTAAGGAAATGAAAAATAAATTAACAATATATTCATGGTTGATGATAATAATAGAATCATAATTTTCATTTGTTTTGAACTTTTCCACATAGGTGTCAACATATTCATCATCATGTTGTTTTAGCAAAAGGAATTAATTCTTCATTTTCATACAAAAAATATGAGTAATCTTATTATTGAAAAATATTTTCTTAAACTCAACAAACTATATAGAGTTAGTTGTATAATGTATAATCATATTCATATTGATATGATTCCATTGAACTCTATGACCATCTATATAATAGATATCCAAAATGACTTTTTTATGTTTGGAACACTAGAGCATGTAAATTTCCTTTTCTGTAGTATTGATCAATTACATATCAAATAATGGGTTAGTAGAATAACTAAAGGATGGTTGATGTTGCTTTATATAGTCATCAACATAATTTCATCCATCCTTTTCTCATTTGAATATTTATAAAAATTCATATATTGAGAAACATGATAAAATAGTGATGATATTTTTTATTCAATTTCCCATAACATTTATTTTCTCATTAAGGAAATCATGAAATATTTCTTTTAATTATTCATTAACACAATTACTCCGGGTTCTAGTCACTAAATAATAAAATAGTGTTAGTGACAATACTCATATTGGTAAACCACATAGTCATGAAGAATCACTAATATGATCTATAAATCATGAAACCATTTTCAATATGTATGGTTCTTCAGGATTATCCTAAACCATTTGTGGACATTTTTAATACATTATAATGCTTCATATAGAGATTGTAAAGTTACAAGGAATATCCCAATTGGGTGTCATCCTAGGAGTGCAATAAGGCATGTTTTCATGTTCCATGTTATGATCAATTCAAGACCGATGCACCATTATCAATGTTATTACAGAAAGATAAATCCTTTCTAAACCATTTCCACTTGCAGAATCCAGAAAACTTTGTATTTGTAGGTAACTACTCACATTATCCTTCACCAATTTTCCATGAAATTTCCCAAAATGAAGATTTTTACTTATACTCATCATTGAACATATCCCTAGGGATATCACTATAGAATTCTCATCCTAGATTATAAAGGGTATCTAAACCTATCCTTTGATAGAATCTATAAAAAACCATGAGTTTTATACATATATATTAAATATTTTCTATAAACATCAATTAATTTACAAAAGAACATGTCTGATGATCATAAAGGTATAACCCCATTGTAGAAGTTGGAACCTAAAAAATGGGTCTTATGTGAACTACATCATTTCCCATTAAGATCTTCATAACTACCACCCTTCATAGACATATAATTCATAATAAATATCTTCAAAATCTGCTGAAAGGAAAAATAATAATCGATGATCTTAGATTATCTATAAGGGTAGAAAGGGGATACATGTAATCATTACATGAGCATAAGGGTATGAAAAAATGAGAATAAAATTGGAAAACCCATACCTTTCATATCAAATATCATAATATTGATTCATGGAATATATATTGGTAGTTCATAAGACATTAATCATTACGAAATCAAATAACATGATTCATAAAAATATAAAAATGGATAAATACAAAGAATTGTAGAATACACATAAGCATAGAAATTCACTTTCATAGTAGTCTGGAGTTATTTCCAAGGAAATCATGGTGGAATTGGTTAACTCCCAAAACCATTATTGTGGTCAAGTTGTTCACAAGTTAATTATAGTATACACTTACCTATAATGAACTCAGTTTACTCACAATTCCATTTCTATTTATCTCAAAGTGCTTCAATGTGTATATAATGCATTGGAGGGATATAAAGTTCCCACAAATCACATAATGAAAATCATATTAATGTGTTCCACTTTATTATAAAAAAATTTATCATATCATATTCCATGAAAATAAATTTCCTTCATAAAAAATTCAACATATCAAACCCTATTAACAGAAATGGGATTCATAAAAAATTCATTATAGTAGAACACATGAAAATAAATGGGTTTCGTATTTATTTTATCATATCATAACTTGTGGAAAGGAAAATGGTTTCATAAACATCATTAAATCAGAAACATCATTTATCCATAAAAAATGAAAATTTAAAAATTGGTTCGTATCCCAAAAAAATATTAATAAACGTTATATTATGTTATATTATATGGAAAATGATCTTGAAAGATAAAACATGGAACATTTCTGGATGAAAATAAGCATTCTTTGAAACATAACTTTTTAAATTAGAAATTCATAAAATATTATGTTTAGATGTCTTCTTAAAAATATCCTTGAAAATTTTTACTACAAGCATCAAAAATTGATTTTAATGATGCTGTAATTCTCATTCATTTCATACACATTAAAATAATTTTTTTTTCATTTTTCCAGATAAAATCCAAACTGGACTTTTTGGAAAATGAAATGAAGACTCCATTTAAAATACATTATTAAATATTCAATATAGGGTAAAATTTTCATTAATAAACCCTTCAATTAATATTAAAAACTATTTTAAAATATTTTTTGAAATCATAGATAGGTAATAAAAAGGGTTTTCAACCGTAGATAGAAATAAAATAGAACTTCTATTGAAAACATTATTTTGCACTCATGAGATTATAAATTGGAGAAAATGAAGGTAAAACTATATTCTCATTACATTACCATAGGAGAATAAAACTAATGAGTTTATTGAGACATAGATAATATGATTTATTCATCAGAAGGGTAAATATAAACAATCAAAATAAATGAAGACATTGATTTATAAAACCATTACCAATTTGGTAACATTTAATCATATTCACCATCAACGAATGACATTTAATAAAAATAAAATAAATTGGGAATAAATAAATTAACAATATTTAATTTCAATGGTTCTATATATATTTAATTTATAAAATAATATAGGTTGATAACCAAACATATGTTTCAAAGAAAGGAATTTGAGAAAAAATACGTTATGTTAAGTGTTGACTTCCTTCATACACATTCAAAACTCTTGTATAATAAATATAATTTTATTATAAATATATTCCATAATAATACAAATATATATATATATATTACAAAAAATGATTTACTTAGGACATTTTTTACAATTTAATTAACTATTCCTTGTTAAAATCATATTTCAGATAATAATAAATTAATTCTTGTTTGTTTTTATTTTTAATTTTATTTCGTTTTAAATTTAGGAAAGTTAAAAAATTGATGAAATTTTACCCATGAAAAAAATACCATATATATTCTAGAAATATGTATTTATTGAGTTCTATAAAATTCTGTGATGTAAAATGAATAACATCATTCATGGAGACTGTGGGTCATACGTACGCATGAATTTTTTTTCCCTTTTTTAATGGAAGGGAAAAAATAATGATAAATATTAATTGAGATTTATTAAATTATTAATATTTAATATATGTAACATAATTTTATTAAAATTGTCCTTGTTACCTTCCATGTAAAGCATTTGTGAAAAATGAATCACATTACTTTGTAGGGTGGTAGTCTTCCAGACACATGAGTGATGTTATCATATCACCAATGGATGGTAATGTAATATGTTTTATGTGATTCTATAACTATAAAAGGATAATTATGTAAAAAATATCAAATATATTCATTTAAATATCTTTATTGTCGTCTATGTAAAACAGAAATGGAAAACTGATCACCTCAGTTGGTGAGTCAGTAGTCTGTTGTAGACATGAGTAACATTACAGTTTTTCAATGGACTGTATTTTAAGAATGATAGTGTAATATTATAATTAATAAGTATAATAATATAATAAATATCTTATATAGACCTAAAATAACCATTTATGTCCAAACATGATATGGGGAATGGAAAATGAATAACATAGGTTCGTGATGGGGAAGTTCACTGTAGACATGATCTATGGTTCCATTTACCATGAAATGGAATATTATATGGATATAGGTTATTATATTAACATAATAACATCTCAGTATATGTTATATAGTGGTTTTATTTTATAATTATATTTTAATAATATTTTAAGGTGTTATAGGATGACGTAAATTTAAAACATTAGTTTGAGGACTATACATAGTCTTCGTAGAACCTCTTTAGTTTTTCACCTAAAATATAATTATAAAATATTACTAATCAATATATTTCCTATAAGATGTTCCTATATAGTTAAGGAATATATTTGGTAAGATATTTTCCAATCAAAATAGTTTTTGATGTGTAAATACAAAATGGAGAGGCGGTGGCCTTCTTTATGTGGATGAGAGGATACAAATGGAATTATAGATAAAAATAAAGTCTACCCACATTTTTCGATTTTTAAAGGGCTCCAAAATAGGTCCTTTTGTAATCTAAATGGTTATAGAGTCTCAATTATTCCATACATTAGGTTTTGGAAAATTTTCTTTGTCATTTTAACCCATATCATTTATGTTTAATCTCTTTGAAAAATCATTTTAACCTTAACGGTTGTAATCATTTTTTACTATTTTTTACAATTACATCCAACCAAATAATAAGTTATCCCTATTATTTAATATATATAATAATTATATTAAATATGTATTACATTTTTCAAAATTCCATTCCCATATTTAGAAAACATTAATTCAAAATTAATCTCATAAAAAAACAAAAAAATTGTTTTCCAATAATAAAATATCCAAAGGTTTAAAAAAAATTATATAAAATATTAAATTTTAAAATTATATAAATGACATAAATTTTATTAATTAATGTAATATTTTACTAATTTTACTTTTAAAAATATATAATAATGATATATATCTTGTAAATGGTTTGAATGAAAATATATTTTTTAATAAAAACCACAATTTTTCACTATCAAATAAAAAAATTTCTTTTCGAAAACATCTCAAAAAATCAATCTAATATAATTTGTAGATTATGATTTGGAAAATGAAGTCTATTTTTTAAATTAAATTTTATAAAATGGTAAAAATTAATTTTAATATAATTTAACAAAATGTGAAAAGACTGGGTTTTAGAAAAATACAATTTGTAAACATTAAATTATATTTATTCTTACCTCGTATCTAGAATATTCATAACATAAATTTAAATTTTTTGATTGAATATATAATATATAAAATTAATTATAATCATAAAAAAGAAGTTAATTTTATATTTAATGACATAAATAGAATTTTTCTATAGAAAATTTTTTCCTAAAATGATATTTCCTTTATTTTCAAATGGATCTTAATTTAATACCTAATTAATTAGTCACCAAAGAATTAATTTTATATACATGGGTAAATAATATATTTTTATTTTTAATTTAATCTTAATAAAACTCATCATATAAATTCCTACATGATAAAATCTATATTTAATAATAATAATTTAATAGTATATTTTGTTTCATTAAAACTCGGTGATGCGTGTAGTGAAAGCTATCGAATAATTTAACTGTAATAAAAAAAATAAAAAAAAATTCAAGGTGTTACACATATTTTTTACACTAATAATTACTAATTCAGACTTATTTTTGATCAATTGATGGATCATTTCTAATTTTATTGTGATGACACCTCTCCTTCATAAGAAATTCACTATTTATCTCATTATGTGAGAGAATAAACAAAGATCCTGAAAACTGCATTGGATGAGAGATAAAATTATGTTTAAAGAGAAGAGATGAATATTTCCCCTTCACTACAACTCTACAATTATTTTCAATATGTAGGGTAAAAATAATATTATATTTTGAATTAAATCAGTTACATAAAAAATAAAAATGGGGATATAATTGAACCTAAATGGACTGATGATATAGATCTTGTAATTTGTTTTCAATTTTTAATGTGAAATAATTCATTATTTGTTAATGTTTGGAAATGTGGATGATCCTGATAAAGATTCTCATGGTTTAAGAAGAGTATCATGCTATCAGTGATATTATATGAATGGATTTACTACCATTATAAGACTCCTGAGATAAGGGATATTGATGAATTGAGTCACTCACATTGGAAAGTCAGGATAATCATACATAATTTGGATAAAGAGTATAATGTTGAATTTATGTTTCTTAGTAAAAAAACCTTCGCATCTGATGATTTTCAGCTGATCATAAATGTAATCCTTGAAATATTATAAAAATTAATGAAATCACTATATGATATTTCTTTTAATTAATTTTTTGGATTACCCAGCCTTTTCTTAATGGGAGTCATAAACCACCCTCCAAAAGTTGTAGGATGAGGTTTCAATTTGGAGCTAAAGTGAAAACTGAAGATAGATGTGTAAACAAATTTGGTATCCTATAAGAATGTAGGATTAGTTACCCAAATGATGAAATAAATGAATATTTATCATTTTAATTATATAATATTATAATAATACCAAAAAATGCTCATGTTCCAATATTTTAAGAAACAGATAGGAAAATAGAATATAAGTATATGATTTTTGATGATAGGAAGATAACCACAGATTTATGCAATACTATATTATAGAAAATGTAACATTGATAAATAATTTAAGGCTAAACTATATGAAGAACAATTTTTTGGACAAATTATGCAATTTCATTATATAAAAATGTACTACTAAGAATTATTGTGTGGTTGTGAGACTTGAAGAATCCATCCTCAAGATGAAACTCTTGGATATATCATCTCACTAATGGATATTGTATTATAAGAATACCTGCTGTCACTCTAATAATTTATTCTCATGATGGAACATGCATATATTTTTCATAGGAATCATACTCTTAATGATGAATTTAAGGACTCATAACTACTAAAATGTATTCTTCACAATGACTTCCAAAATATTGAATTTTTTTGAATGAGAATATAATATAAAAGATAATAAAAAAAATTAATATGAAAAATATATACTGTTTATTCAATGAAATAAACATAAAAAATATTGGAAGTTCATTTTAATTCATGATATAATGAATTAAGGATGTTATAATAAATATTTGATAGATAATTAATGTATAAAAAAATATAACTAGATGATGAAGAACAAAATCATAGTAGGATGGAGCAGAGAAGTGAAAAATATTAGGTTCTAGTTTACAGTAGTTATAATGAATGAGAAATGAAGACTATAAAAAATGAAATGGTAAAATTTTATGATGATGGAAAATTATGAGGATGGTTTACATCAATGAAGAATAGTAGAAGCTGCCTGATTTGATATTTTTATAATGGTGAATTCAACGTCTAAAGAGAATTGAGTCAAGGAAGTCATGAATTTTTTATGAGAGGAAGACTTTATATTTCATAGAGTCCGAAATGATATAATGGCCATCCATGTTTTATAAGAACACAATGTATTGAGAAATAAGATTATTCTTTCTTATAAATATCCCCTAACACCAACATTTGTTAAAAATGAAATATTAAGTGAGTTGATCAGTATTGAGAGCTCTATATTATAATGACTCACATATGGGTAATTTTATATTATTAAGATATTCTATGAAGATAACACTATTGGAAAATTTCATTTCCCATGATAATTTTGTTAATATAATTTATGGAAGGTGCTTCTATTTCAATATTGAGCTTAGTGTAAGGTAATGTTTGGATTTTTCGATACAATATTTTTTATTGATTTTGCAAAGATTTGTGATATTGTTTAATATTAACACATATAATAAATTAACTAAATATATTATCGAACACAAATGATTTATAATTTTAAATATTGATTATAAAGTTTCCCATAATTCCATAGGCTATGGAAATTTTTAGAAAGATAAGTTTATGATCTCATAAATACAGTTCTATAATGAAATTGAATGTTATAAAAGATGATATATAATGATCAAGATCAATATACTATTGCATTATAGTCATATTCTGAACATTAAAAATATTAAATAATTTAAGAATTGTAGATGGTAAAATCTAGGATGTTATAAAGAGAATTATATTGTCCTAATATTACATATGGTTTTAAAGTGAGATTACATGAAGTGATAAGAATAACAAATTATACATTATCCTTATAAAATTATACAACTCCATAGATACATCTTTTTATTATATAGAATTATAAGAAATATTATAACATGAGGTGGATATCATAATGTTTATTTCTTCGTTTATATCTTGTGGAAAAATAGTATAATGTGCATACAGTAAACTTTTTCTATTCAGTACATTTGAAATATTCATTTAGTAGGATTATGTCAAAGTTAATATAGATTTATACCAAATAAGAATGAATATATTATTTAGAATATATTTGAGATGAATAATAAATTACCAGATGCTATTAGTATAATCCATTCCAAAATAGTTAGGAAACAAAATATTATTTTCAGGTAGTTTAAAGAACTATCTTGGTTAAAGGATGATACCTATATGTACCTCTTATGTGTAGGATACAACATTGGGTTTAAGTATATGCATACCCCATTGTAATCAAAATAGAAAATTATGATTTGTTGTATTTCATGAGTGTTTATGAGAATTGAATAGTGTATGTGTAAATATTCAGATAAAACATTATGAAAATATTTTGTGCCACACTCATTTTCCCCCATAGTTTCATGGGTTGAGAATGTGTTTAAACTTTTATAAGACATATTTTTTCTTAAATTTTGAAAATCGAGGTAGTATTAATAGCAGAACAAATTATTTCTGTATTAATATTACTGAATTATATTTCATTGATCCATATTCATTATACGAATTATATGTGATTACTCAATAAAAAAATATTTTTATTCAATCAAAATTGAGTTTCAGGGATTTTATAGTTTTATTCAAAAATTTAATACCAAAATATTATTATTAAAATTTTAGTAACATGTCATTATTTTATATCCCCAATTAAAAATTACCATAGAGTTTCTTTTTTATAATTCTCTTAAAAAGTTGATTATTTTGGTTAATATAATAAAATAACAATTTTAAAAAATATATCATAATTTTGATGTATTTACAATGTATCATTTTATTTTATATTGGATATAAAATATAATTAGGTCCTTTAAATTAAAAAAATTCAATTAATATCATTTTTATAATCATTATACTTTAATTCAGTTCAAAAACATTTTCGTTCTTGAAAAGGAATTTGTTCAAACAACCATTTTTCATCATGTTACATGTGATGAATTTAAAAGTATCTTTTACCACCTTTAAATATTTAATCATGAAAAAATTATTTTATATTTAGAATGAAGATATAAAAATTTCTTATATATATTAACGTCATTTTCTATCATTATTAATAGCATCATTGGTTAAAAATAGTGGACGTTATGACTGTAAGAGTAAAAATGTGTTAAAATTATTTCAAATAAAATTATAACGGTTAAAATGACCTATAAACATATAAAAATTCTTTCCTATGGTCATATTTACACCTTATATAATCTACACTTGGATTATTAGTCATTTTTTTGTTCCATATAAATTGAATAAAATGTTAATATATATTAATCTTATGAATAATATCATGTATGTCCTCTCCCTCACTTATAAAAGGTCATCATCTCGGCTTTATTATACATACTACAAGAGCCTCATGAGATCAACCAATACCTACCCTAATCATTTTCCAGCATCCATCATGACATCTTAAAGGTCCTAGATTAATTATAATACAATCCAATGAATACTTTATATAAAAATTTAAGGGCGTTTTTTGGAGAAGAGATATAGTTTTGGATCAATTATTTTATTTTTATTTCAACTTTTACATCCATTAAATCTATCCTAACCAATATGATATAAAAAATATGTTTCTCCCATATAATTTTTTTTTATTATTTTTATTCTATCACCCTTTTTCATCTACTCATCCATCTAATGGAAAATAAAAATATATTTCATACATATGTGAAGAATACCACCTTGCGAGATGATGTATTTAGATTTTCATTGTTCAATCCTATGGATGTTTATAATATTGGATAAAAATGAAAATAATAATATAAATATGAAAAATTTTTCAAATATTTAATATAAAATAAATATTATAATTATTTCTTTTTAATTGAATTAAAAATAAAAACATATCTTTTGTGTATATGGGGACTAACTCCTCATTTGAAAAAGTATTTTTTCCCTTCAGCTAACATGCATGGCGTATATGGGTGAATTTAATGAAATAATGTGATACGCATGATATAAATATCATTCTAAAAAAATATAACTTATTTCCCTCGTTTTCATTGAAAAATATAAATGTAAATCATGCATGGATATATAATATTATCAACATGTTCTAACGTAATTCATTTCCAATAACTACCCTGCATTATTAGTGAAAAAAGAGTTAATAAATTAAAAAATTATAATTTTGAAATTATTGATGTTATAAAAAAATATAATCATGATCCATTTGATTAAAGTGATTTTACCAAAGTCAATGTAGACTTATGAACCAAACATACTCAAAACATCCTATGTAAACATAATCAGTTAAGTGATTAAGAATGACATCTAAATATGATAAATAAATAGAATAATAAAATGGTACTAAACTTGAAAATTATTCCAAATATGGTAAATAATAAATATTAGTTTATTAATCAGGATAATGTGACAATTTAAAATCAATATAAGCCTATTCTATATTAAAAACTAGTTTTATATTGTTTTGAATATTTTTCTTTAATTATTTTCTTCAATGTCCATAATATTTCATGTCAGTATAAATATATAACTATAATAACTAAAAGGTCATTTTATCACTCCTTTTACATTTTTATAAGGTTATTTGAAAGGAATATTAGTTTCTATTTCATATATAATTTTTTACGATCTTGAAATATTACAAAATGGAAGATTTGTAAGGTATACATGGTGAATACATTTTACCCCTACCGAAACCATTAATTCATATTTTTATTCTGTTACAAGAGTTATTTTTTTATACAATGAAAACCCCATTTTCCAATTTTTATTTTTATTTTAGTTTTAAAAATGGTGTTTTAATGGAATTGAATATATCAATATTAGAATATGTTTTACTTATGTGTTCAAAATTATATTTTCCTAGGTTTCATGAAATTAATGAAATATTTTAGGTGTTTTATTTATGTTATGGTATTTATAACATTTTTATAATTAAATTTGTTCCCAATATATCTATCCAATACATTTGGTAATGATTATGTTCTCTGAAGAATTATGTTGGAATTAACATAGTTGGTCATTCACTTCATGATGGATTTTTTAAGGGTTATATAAATATGATGTCCCAAGGCACCATGATTAATTATTTATACTTGAAAATGACATTTCATGGAAATATGTTTGTTTCATAAGGTTATCAATTGATCTTATTTATATTAAATATTATTCAATTGCATGGTAAAACAATTTTTAAAGAAATTGTTTTTCATGGGTTCCCATGTTTTCTATCAAACTGGAATGATTATTATTTTTTGTTTTTTGTTTATTTATAAAGTGTTTTACAAAAAAAAATTATAGTAAATATAATTTCATGTTTTATTATAGTATTATTTTTTTGTCATATTTATCTATGTTGAAGGAAAACCCTATTATATGATGTCATGGTTTTAAAATGGACTAACATATTCCTTTTTATCATCATATATTTTCCTTAATATGATTTATTTACACACCACATGTTATTAAATGTATTTTAATTGGGTTAAGGATCTATAAGAATAATTATGTATTAAACATGGAAATCCTAAATATTTATCATGAAATTAAAAAATGTTTAATTTTCAAAGTATTATGTTGTGAATAAATGTCCACTGAGTGGTATTGACCACTTTTTATTTAATTGATTATGTTATGTTATTATCATGACCTAATTCTCTAAAAAATAAACATGAAAATTCCACAGGGAATGAAAAAAATGAATTATAATTTTAAAATTAAATTCTTGGTTGAATATGTGTCGGGTGATTCTACTTGGTATTGAAGTATGGTTTGGATAATTTTAGTGGTTGGGATAATGTAATTTACCAGAGAATATTTTAAGTTATTATTATAAGGAGATATATTTTGATGATCAAAAATAGAAAAATGGGTTATTCCCACGGTTCAAAACTATGGCAATAAGTACAAAAACCGAGGTCGTAGGCTATAGACACAGTTTTTCCCAACTGTGGATTCTATCATCATTGAAATAGGGTTGGACCTATGTCCATAGTTTTAACAATGGAAATAGGTTTATTCGTTTTCAACTGTGGAAGTTGACCTATATCCATGGTTTTAACCATGGAAATAGGTGTCTTATTTCCACGGTTGTAACTATGGATATAGCCTTCTAAACCCATGGAAATAGTCCCAAAATAATGTGTGCCAAGCCTTATTTGATCCCAATACATTACCTTCACGTTTTATCACCCTAACCACTAAACCACAATGAATTTTTGTTGTTAAATATATAATAATATATATATATTATTGTTAAAAACTGTGAAAATATCCTAAAAACCATGGAAATATTTCTTCCTTCCATTTTTTGGCGGGAAATGTTTTCTCCCGTGAAAGGGTAGGAGACCTTTATCGACGATTTTCAAAACCGTGTCTATAGGCCACATAACTGTGGCTATAAGTGTGAGATATATCCAAGGATATGAAAACCATGGCTATAACCCTGGAAAAAAATACTTATATCCACGTTATTAAAAATAGTGGCTATAGGCCTCATAACTGTTGTCGTAGCCACATATTGCAGTGTTTCTAAAACTATGGATATAGGTCCGTGGTCATAGACTATTTTTATAGTAGTGGATCAAAATTTTTATTCATATAATATATATATATTTTGAATTTATTTTCATATAGGAAACATAGACCCAAAATTATGATTTCCCTATATAGATAATATCATTCCAAAACAAAATCCTGTAATGGAAATAATTTAAACTAAATCTGTTTTTTTTCTAATGGAATATTTAACGTGGGTAGTTATTTATGGTGTCATACATTTTATATAGTACTTGAAATCTCCATTGAGAAATAATTATATTCTATATCATTTCATAAAATAGAACCCTCTAGCATTCAGTGGATCTTCGAACTGAGTGAATTCAAAGGGACGGAATAATGTTTTTGAAAATTAATTCAATGTTATGGGTTCTTTAAAGCACAAAATTGTTATTAAATAAATGTATCATTTAAAAGGTGAAGGTGATCAGTGGTGGTCAATTTTAAATAATACTATGGAAATATAAGAGATTGATTCCTATCATGGGATGAATTTAAATTTATTTTACTTTAAAAATATTTTACTATGGTTGTTCAACATAGGATGGAAAATAATTTCATAGAATTTAGGTAAAAGGAGAAATATTTAGTTATTTTTGAGGAAGAAAACTTCAAATTGTTGGCTTGGTATGCTGAAAATCGTATTCAATATCTTTGAAGTAAAATTAGTGAGTTTTACTATGGATTGAAGACAATAAATAAATGTAATTTACCTCTCATGATATTAAATGTTATGAGAAACATTTTCGATGTACTGAGAAAATAGAAATGGATTTTTGGTGATGAAACAAAAAGAATAAAAAGAGGTCCATTTGGAAGGAAATGTGGATAAATCCATCACAAAATATAAATGTAATAATATAAAGTTTCCATATTATGATATGTTTGATTAAATGTCCCTAGAGTATGTCTTATAAAATTGATGAAGGGTTTCTAAAATGATATGTTCAAACAAGTGGATAATTTCTTCAAATAAAAATATAAAAGTAATGATTATAATAATAATTAAATGATGGTAGTAATATTTCTAAATTGTAAGGATATCATTCACTATGTGAGTACATCTCTAATGATATAAATTTGGGATGGATATCATCAAAATGAAAAGAAAAAATGTGTTGTCAAACCCATTATGAAAATTTTATTAAATGTTAGAATATTTTGTGATCTGGTGTTATGAAAATTACATGATTATTCATATTATACCAATTATTTTTATTATTATGTTTTTAGAAATCATTTAATTTATTTGTAAATTTCTAATAAATTGAAAATTCCAACCCCATAAATGAGACAAAAACATTTGGTGAAAACACATAGGGGTTTAAAAAAATTTATAAAATTCTATATATCTTATTTGTGGGAGAAATTTACCTAAAAATCATATTTTAATATCCCTTTTAGAGTTTTCTTCTATTATAGGTATCTATTGGAGTAATATTTTCCATGTTAATATAGATTTTAGTGATAAAGAAGTTTATATTAATTGTTTGTCTATTTGTATATTTTTTATCCCAAGCTCCAAAAACCCGGATCCAATTGTTATATTACATTATTGAGAAAATTTATGAGAGTTCCCAAGTGATAAAATTGTTTCGTAGTCTTGGTAAAATACATACGCACATATAAAAATTGAAAAACATAAGATAAAACCTAAACATATTATGAGAAAATGGGTATTACTTCAATCATATCCATGAAAACTATTCATAATCCCCCTCTTCGTTTCTTGGACATTGGACAAAAAA